>JAECWS010000091.1:0-1200000 GCA_018150905.1 Drosophila ambigua | reverse complement strand
ATACAGCAGAGTCGGTCGCACTACCGAGATGTAGATCCAGTGCATTAGTACAGGTGATAGGCCCCATGTGCTGCTAAGCATCTTCTTGGATGCATATAGCGCAATGGTGGCCTTCTTCACCCTTTCCCAAATATTGGGTCTCCACACCAGCTTGCTGTCCAGTACTATGCCGAGGTATTTGGCTTGTGTATTCGGGGTCAGCCGAGTTTTTTCAATTTTCGGGGGGATCCATGCCGGTACCTTGTATCTCTTGGTTAAAAAGATGAGGTCCGTCTTGTCCGCGTTGATACTGAGTCCTACTTTTCCCGCCCACTCACATATCTCCCTGAGTGTTGATTCCATTATGGAGCTTAGAGTCGATGGGCATACTCCCGTAATAATTATGCTTATGTCGTCCGCATAAGCTGTTATTTTTGGGGCTCCCCTCTCGAATCTCTTTATCAGGTCGTCGACCACCAGATTTCATAGGAGGGGCAACAGGACCCCACCCTGAGGTGTGCCTCTGTGTGCCCATTTCGCCATGGAAGCGGTGCTCCACTCTGAGTACACCCGTCTACAACTTAGAAGGTTCTTTATCCAGAGGTTGATTGCGGGATGTGTGTTGATCGCTTCTAGGCGGTCCATTATCGCGCTCGTATTCACGTTGTTGAATGCTCCGGATATGTCAACAAACACTCCTAGAGCATACTTCTTATTTTGGAGGGCATTTTCGATGGTGGCTGCTGGGATGGCAGTGCCGTCAATACCGATTTCCCTTTGGTATAGGCATGCTGGTTGGTTGACATCCGCCCACCTACATCGTTTCTGATGTGTAGATCCAGCAGCTTTTCTAGTGTTTTGAGTAGGAAAGAGGTGAGGCTTATCGGTCTGTAGTCATTGGGGCTCATATGGCTGCACTTTCCTGCCTTTGGAAGGAAGACAATCCTCGAGGTCCTCCATTGAATAGGGATGTAGCCCGTGCTCAGGCAAGCTGAGTATATTGCAGAGAGCCATGGGGTGTTCACTTCTTTGGTCACCTGTAGCATGGCCGGAAATATACCTTCTAGTCCAGGTGCTTTCGTACCCACAAAGGAGTCTATGGCACAGTGGATTCTCCTAGACGATATGAGACCCTTTGGGGGATGCTGTTCCTCAATTGCTAGGTCCTGATGCGTTGTAGCGTCAGCGACCTCGGTGCATCCTGGGAAGTGGGCTTCTATTAGTGCTGTTAGGGCATCTTCGCTGCCCTCAGTCCATTGTCCATCGTTTCGTTTGATCTGACTCTGTATGGTAGGTTGCTTTGATAGCAGCTTCCGGAGTCTAGCTGTTTCTGGGACTTTCTCGATATTGGAGCAGAAGTTCCTCCACGAGTTTCTTTGTGCCTTGCGTATTTCCTTCTTGTACTCCCTGAGTAGGGTTTTGTATTCCTCATTGATTATCTCGTCGTTCGCCAGTTTGGCGATTTTGAAGAATTCTTTGAGGTTATTTCTTTGAAGCGATAAGTCCCGGTTCCACCAGAGTGGTCTCGCTCTCTTTTTCGTTCTCGAGGGTGGGCACGATGCGTGGTACGCATCCAGTAGTTCCTTGGATAGGGTCTCTAGGGACGTTTCTATGTCTTCCGGGGATTTCACTGTGCCCGGACGATTCGTGAGCTTCGAGGTAACTTTCTTTTTAAACTTTTCCCAGTTTGTGTTTCTGGGGTTTCTATAGACAGTTATCTTCGGAGAGTGTTCAAATTCGCACTTAAACTGGATGTACTTGTGGTCTGAGAAGGATGGTCTTTCAAGGACTCTCCAGCCAAATACCAAAGTACTTGTTCCCGCTACGAGTGTTAAATCTAGCACTTTTGAAGAGGTGGGACCTACAAAGGTGTATTCCTCTCCTACGTTTGCTACTTCTAGGTTAGTTGATAGTATGAAGTCTAGGAGGGACTCACCTCTATCGGGGCTTCCCCACACGTTGTTATGTGCGTTTGCGTCCGTACGAACGAGAAGTTGCTGGTCCTTCGGGCTGGATTCCGCCACTAGATGCCTTAACTCTTCAGGTGGAGCCGGCCTGTCGTGTGCCATGTAGCAGGAGGCTACCATTAGGCGCCTTTCCTTGCTTTCTAGCATCACCACGGTCAGATCGTCAGTGCTGTAATGACACATAAGGTGAGCATGGATTCCCTTTCGTACGAGTACGGCGGTTCTGTTCCTGCTTACCGATGGTGGATAGAACACGTTAAAATTTGAGGACTTTAGTCCGGCCACAGCATTGCCGGAGGCAAGCCATGGCTCCTGGACCAAGGCAATGAGGAGCTCCGCCGATACGAGCTTGCTTTTATGCAAGTTGAGCTGCAGCACTCTCAATGTGGGAGGCTGGCTCAGCTCCACTCGACGGGTTGACTACTACCGTCAGCTCACCGTCCTCCCCCTCCTCCTCCGAGTCCAGCGCAAGACCCTGTGCGGCCTCCACGATGGTGCCCAGACCAAGGTCCTTCTCCACCTCGCCCGCCTGCAGAGTGTGCCCGCCCATCTTTGACCTCGGGGTGGCGCTTTTTCAGCCGCAGGTACACACTGCCCATCCCCCACGCCATCTTCCCGAATCTTGGGTACAGCAGGTCCTCGCCTCCTTGCTGATCTGGATGATCGCACTCTGCCCCCCCTCGTTGGGTAGTGGGCTCCCGATATGCAGAATCCTCCAGTTCGCCGTTGGCACATCAGGGTTCTGCCGCTGTAGCCAGCTTCAGCGCACGGTCCCCTTGGATTACGATGGGGAAGAGTACTTATGCCTTTGGTATGGACGGAATTAGCTCCCTGTCCACCACTTTTAGCTTGGCCCCCTCCCACAACGCTTCCAGTTGGCAGACCGTTTGCGTCAGCCACTTGAGTGTGGGGTCGTCAATACATTTAAGTATTTTTACCCAGCGAACGTGGGCATGGGGCCCGTTGGGTCCTCTTCCATTCTAGCGAACAGCGCATCCACGAGCCGCGCGTGCACCGTCTTCCACCGCGCCGCCGTTATTTTGCCGTTCTCTTCGCTCCGGTCAATGAGTGGTCACCTCACTGACCTTCGCTTTTTGTGGTCGGTTTGGGTGTGGGGCCTGCCACCTTGGGCCCGCGTTGCCGCTTGCTCACCGGAGTGTCTTTGATGGCACTCTCGGTCGAGCGTTGCCTTTTGGTGGCGAGACTCTCCTCCACCTTGTTGGCAAATCCCTCCGTCGATGCCTGCGGCATCTGCGAGAAGTGCAGCCGTTCCTCTTTTATTCGTTGCTCGGCCCATGTCATTTTGGCCTTCTCCTCCTCAGAGAGGTCCTTCCTGCCCTGGAGCCTTCCCATGATCTTGAGGGCCGCTTTTTAATGTGCCTTCGCCTTCAACCCCTCCTTGGAACGCTTCGGCCCTACGCAGGGGGCTGGAACCTGGTTCCGGGGAGCGGAGAAGGCTGTCTTCCTCCGTCTTGGTTACCGAGAGCACGCTCTCCAGGTCCGAGTCTGTCTCGACTAAGGCACTCTAAGGCACCTGTGCAGCTCAGCTTGGAGTGAGTCCGTTTTGTGGCAGTAGCATTGCAACTGATATGACCTGCTCCCGTCCTATCAGAGGTGTGTCCGCTGGCGACACGCAGAGAGGATTGCTCCTCCCCGTGCCCGCCGTTGGTAGCAGCCACACTTTCCACCGACGTTTGGGTTGACATCCCAACCCTTGCTTCATCCTTCGTCCGCTCCATTGTTGGACCAGAAGGTCCATGCTGGTTAATTTTTCGGGGGGACCACCTCCTAGCGTTTTATGCCAACCCGCCAGGCACCTCCAGCCATGGCCATGGTTCAGTTCCCCCAAATTTTTGGTCGGGAAGACCTGGACCTGGCCTTGGCTAGACACTGCATTACCCCGGACAGAGCAAGCGGCAATGCATTACCCGATCCGGGATAATGCAGTGCCCATTGCCCAGCCGGCACCCTCTGGGAGGGTTCAGCTGGTGGATTTTCGCCGGCCCCAACTGGATATTAATCCCATAGAAATCTTATGCTGGAATATATTGCAACTGCTTGTTCGATTAGGCGACTATGTGTCAGGTGGGAGTGCTACGTCCAGTCTCTACGCAGGGCAGGCGGACCGAATTGCTCGTGCCTTAATACAAGCGAGAGAAAGATAGATGAAGAGAGCAATAGCGAAAGAAAGAAGAAAGCTAGATGCATATATAAACCGCGATTCGTGTTTATATATGTGACGAAAGAAAAGTGCGAGAGATTGCAAAGGCATGCAAGTGCTAGACCAGATCATGCCCATTGCGAAGGCCTGTTAGGGCAGACGGAACGAATTGTACGTGGCCTACGCGATGCTACGAAATAGAGAGCGAGAGAGTGATCGAGAGAAGAAGAGAGCTAAAATGCTCGATATAACGAAAGAGCGACAGAGCGAGAATGATAGAAAAGGAGAAAGGCGCGAGACGAAACGGCTATTACAGTGAGCGGGCGGGTGTAGATACATGTCGATTACAATTAGGTACAGTGGGCAGTGCGAATAACAAACAAATAACAGGATTTACTTTAAGGCTGCACCACTGACTAAAAATACTAAATAATGCTAGGCTGGGAGACCAAAAAATCTATACTATAAATTTGTAGAAAAAAATCTGTGTGTAAGCGGCTATCTCCGCAATGCGTGCACAAAATTGCATGCTGTTTTTTTAAATGATAGCCAGAGAATGTGACCTGGTTTTCACAAACAAATTTGTACTTTTCTATAAATAGAAAGAATTAAAAATGAATTTAAAAAAATCTCAATTTTGGTCTAAAAATTTGTGTTTGAGCGCCTACTTCATTTCATTTTGTGTCATTCTGTGGAACAAATTTGGCCGAAAAATGTGTGTTTGAACGCCTATTTCATTTCATTTTGTGTCATTCTGTAGAACAGAACATTTGATGATAGATTTTTTTTGTTTTCTGAAAAAATTTTAATTTGTGTAAGTATAGTTGTTGCTTTTGATTAAAATTGTTTAATTAAGATAAATTCCTAAACATTAAATGCATTTAGTAAGCAGCGAAGCGCGCCGGTATGCTAGTTTCTTTCTATTTCCCAGACGGTAAGCTGAAATCACGAAGTGTTTGAGCTCAACTTCTAGCTGTTTTAATTATCTCAAAATAGCAAAGTTCTTTACAACCAGACGTAATATACTAGAGTTATGTGAAACGAGAAGGAACGTGTGAGTCGCTTCTGGGAACGCGACTCTACTTATACTCATACTCAGTCAGTATATACATTTTAGAGGCTGAGTTTTTAAAATTTTATAATTAAAAAAAAAATTTTACCTTTTACATTTTTTTTGCTACATATGTTATCTACATCTACAATGTATATTTTACATCTAACATGTAGATTATAGATGTACCATTTATATTCTACATCTCCTCCGCTAGGGGTTGCTCGCGTACTGAACGCGGCAGAGTGTGCGAGCGAGAAAGAGATAGAGTAGCGTATCTCTTTCCGGATTGGGCGGGGGAAGCAACAGAAAATAAATTTCTTCATTCTGGCTATTATTATAATCCGATCTGATTCAGATTCCGCAATTTGATAGATATGGCCATTCTCTACGATACTGCGTTTTTAGTTTTATCGTATCTTTCAAATTGTGCCTTCCACAGATTTTCGTCCTTTGTGCGGGCGAAAGGGGGTGGGGCGAAATTTTGAAATACACTTGTAGCAGTGTGATATCACATGAGTCTGGAAACCAAATTTGGTTTGTCTAGCTCTTATAGTCTCTGATATCTAGGCGCTCATCAAGACGGACAGACGGTCGGACGTTCAGACGGACATGGCTTAATCTACTCGGCTATTGATGCTGATCAAGAATATATATACTTTATGGGTTCGGAAACGTTTTCTTCTTTGGGTTACACACACCATCTACTTTAACACAAATCTTATATACCCCTTAATTCTTCGGGTATGACAAAAAATGACAAAATTACTTGATTCCATTTATTTCCTGCATGTATGGCTTCATCCAATATTGGCGACGAAATCTCTGTTCGTCAGCGTTCATTCCTGCTTTTTTTCATGAACTTTTTATTAGAGAAGGGAAGATTTAACCGTTAGTGACACTTTTGTTATTAGCATCTATAAATGCAAAAAAATGCTCAATAAATTCTAAAACACTACATATCACGGCAGGGGATGTTTGACATTATTTCCTGTTAATTTCCTATCCGGAAAAGAGCTGACGATTCATCACTGCTCGTCATGCACATTGCTCCCTGTTTCGAGTATTTCCAGTAAATTATTTTTTTTGGGGTTGCGAATAAATCCCGGAGCTATGGAGGAGTTAGTTATGTTTTTCAAAATCATCTTAATATTAATGCTCCATTTTGGAATACAACAAAAAATTGCGTTATCTGGATGTATTAATATATGTAACCTATAATATTATAATCAGAATCTCTACTTGATGGAGAGAGATGCATAGACCTCCCTCTGATGGGGTATATGTACATATTTTTGTATTTTCTTATAAACTTGCATAACATAAATACAATTTGTATTTAAATAAACAACAATATGCTTCTTATAATTTTAGGCTGAACCAATTCGAGTTGTTGTGACTGGAGCTGCTGGTCAAATTGCTTATTCGTTGCTATATATGATCGCTCAAGGAGAAGTTTTTGGACCTGAACAACCTCTTATCTTGCATTTACTGGATATTCCGCCTATGGTTGGTGTTCTTGATGGTGTCGTCATGGAACTAGCGGATTGTGCTTTGCCCTTATTACTTGAAGTTATACCTACAACAGACCCGTCTGTTGGGTTCAAGGATGTTTCGGCCGCCTTTCTTGTAGGCGCCATGCCACGGAAGGAAGGAATGGAGAGAAAAGATCTACTATCAGCAAACGTAAAAATTTTTAAAACACAAGGACTAGCTATTGAAAAGGTAGCAAAAAAAGATGTAAAAGTTCTTGTGGTTGGAAACCCTGCCAACACTAATGCTTTTGTTTGTGCTCAATATGCGCCATCCATTCCACGTGAAAATTTTTCTGCAATGACTCGATTAGATCAAAATCGCGCCACCTCACAAATAGCTGCAAAGTTGGGAGTTCCTATATCCGACGTTAAGAACATAATAATCTGGGGCAACCATTCATCTACTCAATACCCAGATGCTGGACAAGGAAAAGTGGTTATCAATGGTGAAATAAAATCTGTGGCTGATGCTGTCAATGATAATATATATTTACAAGGTGCCTTTGTTGAAACTGTTCAAAAGCGTGGGGCTGCTGTAATTGCAGCTCGTAAAATGTCATCGGCAATGTCAGCAGCTAAAGCCGCTTGCGATCATATGCATGACTGGTGGAATGGTACTTCTCCAGGAACATTTGTATCAATGGGTGTATGTTCAGATGGCAGCTATAACTCTCCGAAGGACGTTATTTTCTCTTTTCCAGTTGTCATTATAAACAAGAAATGGAAAATCGTTGAGGGTTTGGACTTAAGTGATGTTGCTAAATCCAAATTAAATCTAACTGGAAAGGAGTTGCAAGAAGAAAAAGACGAAGCATTGTCTGTATTGGATTTAAGTTCGTCAAATTTGTAATATGACTTTGCATTTTAACGCAATTTAAATTAGATTTGAGCATTTCAGGAGTAAGGTTCCAAGCATTAATGTTTGTATATAAATTATACTATGGAAAGTTCATCCAGATGTGTGTAAATAAATCATATTATGATCAGAGATCCAGTCTTTTTTTGTAACTAGATATCACTTTCCGCTATTTTTCTTGCATTGAGGTCCAATATTTAGTGCATTGGATTGTGGATTTGAAGCAGGTTCTTGAAATTCTCGTTCTTTTTTGTAAACTTTTGCCCGTTGTTCTACTTTAATTGTGAAAGAGGTTTTCTTGCTATAAATAGCGATTTGAATCAATTTAAGTTCCCAGAAAACTTGAGGACGTCTCGATTAGTATCTAGCCGTCCTTACTAATTGTCTGTGGATCTTTCAAAGAATTTTTCTATTTCAATTATAAAGATAAAAAAAAACCGTAAGCTCAGAATTTAAAATAATGATTCTGATACCAAATCTACTCGTTCCGATCCGACCAATAATATAGCCAAAACAAAGAAAACTATTTTCCTAACTCTCCTACCTCCCGATCGCTATCACCGTCGTTGTCACCAGTGTAGCGGCTCCTGGTGAAGTAAGGGGACATATAACGTTCGGATGGTACTTTATGGACAATGCTACATAGAAAGAGCCAGAATATTTTTCATTATATGTAAAGAGGATAGACTATTAGTTTGTTACACTGTCATTCTTACGATCTAATACCGGTTGCTAATGAGCTTGTGTGTGTGAGTTAGAGAAAGAACAAGAACATGAAATAAAATATCTGTCAAAATTTCTTTGTAATAACTATTGTAATAACATTACACGGATGACAGTATCAGAGGCATAAATTTTCAAAAATGTACGACAGAAACTACGAAATGCCTACACATTCAGCTAACTCAAGAACTTTCAATCGCCGATCATCCAAACATTTTTATACCCGTACTCAAAAAAGAGTTAAGGGGTATATTAGATTTGTGGTAAAAGTGGATGTGTGTAACACAGAGAAGGAAAATTTTCCGACCCCATAAAGTATATATATTCTTGATCAGCATCAATAGCCGAGTCGATATAGCCATGTCTGTCTGTCCGTCTGTCTGTCTGTCTGTCTGTCTGTCTCGATGAGCGCCTAGATCTCAGAGACTAAAAGAGCTAGGGCAACCAAATTTGGTTTCCAGACTCATGTGATATCCCACTGCTACAAGTGTATTTCAAAATTTCGCCCCGCCCCCTTCCGCCCCCACAAAGGACGAAAATCTGTGGCAGACACATTTTTAAAGATACGATAAAACTAAAAACGCATTATCGTAGAGAATGCCCATATCTACCAGACTGCCGAATCTGAATCAGATCGGATCATAATTATAGCCACAATGAAGAAATTAATTTTCAGTTACTTCCCCCGCCCCCTCCCGCAAGAGAAACGCTACTCATTCTCCTTCTCGCTCGCACACTCTGCTGCGTTCAGTGCGCGAGCAACCCCTAGCGGAGGAGATGAAGAATTTAAATGGTACATCTATAATCTACATGTTAGATGTATAATATACATAATATATGTAGATGTAGATAGCAGATGTAGCAAAAAAATGTAAAATTTTTTTTTTTAATTCTAAAATTCTTAAAAATCATGCTCAAAAATGTATATACTGACTGAGTACGGGTATAGGTAGAGTCGCGGCCCCAGAAGCGACTCACACGTTCCTTCTCGTTTTTATTGTGTAGGCCTTTCCCGGGCTATCAAACGTTTGCTTGACTTTGTGTATGGAAAGTTTCACATACATCAGAAAATAAATTCTGTTTATGCCGATTTGTCTAATTGTCGAAGAGACAAAACAAATAGTTTATAAGTGCCTGTTTGTTTAAAAAGTCGGAAAATTGTGTGGAAAGTGTTAAATAAATTTGTGATTTGTTTTGAAAATTGTTTTTTGTGAGTATTGTCATGATTAATATACGTGTACAGTAGGCTGAGCCAAAATTTGACCAACAAATTTTTGTTTGCTTTTTCACGGGGACACCCTTGTTCGGGCCAGCGGCTACTTAAGCGTATACCATAATATTAAATGTAGCGGTAACTAGTTGTATAAGAGTATCGAAACCTAAGCTTATGTATGTCCCGATCGGCAGTGCTGCTGCGCTCTCCCTCTTAAAGGGCGCTCTGCACCTGCCGCTTCGGCTCTTGCATTGATCGGCCGTCGTGGCCCAAGTAGTTCTATGCTAATCTCTCGCCGCATAGGTTGCATACTGAACCCCCGCTTGTGCACATTTATCTGGTTGGGCAAAAGAGCGAAAAATTGGCTTCAGCTAGCCGCCGGTATAAATAAACATTATAACGTTGTAAATAAAAGTCTTTAACTGATTTTTGGATAAATATAGGTGCCAAAAAAGCTTGGCATCTCAAACCCCATCTCTGTTTTTTGTTATTCAATAAAATTATACAATTTTTGAAAAATTTTTAGTTTAATATTTGGTGGTTGATACCACGAAAAGAAAATAAAAATTTTTGGATAAATATACATTTAAAAAAATTGAATTCGTCGGCCTTTTTGAAATATTGATTGCCGTATAACTTGCAGGGCTTCTAGTGTGCCCCTTTTGTGATCCCACAATCGGCCCTCCTGACGGAACATTCGCCTCGAATGGACCTGGCCATGGCTTCATGTGCTCGGACACCGTCGACGACGTATCTCCAACTCTCTCTACTTCATAGCGCCCATGTTCCTTGGCAGCAACCACTTTATACGGTCCTAAGTATTTTCCTTTAAGCTTTAGGCCCACTCCATATTGGGTTCTCTTAATGGCAACTAAATCATTCACTTTATACTCTTTTTGTTTTTTACGTTTCAAGTCAAAAGCTCTTATTTTCTCCTTGCAGTTTCTCAATGTTTTCTCGGGCTTCATTACGGATCTGTTCACGCTCTTGATCTTATTCCTTTATGACAAATTCGTTGATTAACTCCCTTAGCTCACTGCCATCAGCTAAACGCATATCCACTCCTGTTAATAGCTTGAATGGAGAAACTATGGTGCTTCTAGGCTCAGTACTATTAATGATCTGCTGGACTTTCCCTACGAACTTATACCAGGCAGCTGGACTGTCATAACTAAGCTTTGACAACATAGGTACAACCAGCTTATGCAGCCTCTCAACCTGTCCGTTCCCGCGTGGCACACCTGTTGCAATCAGTAGGTGTTGAATATTTTTCGATTCGCAGTACTCTCTTAATGCGTGTGACGTAAACGCAGTGCCCCTATCTGAAACAATACGGTGAGGATTTCCAAAGTTTACCGCTTGTTTCTCCAAACTGTGATGACCTATCTCAGGCTGAGGTAGCTCAGTCTGTCCAGGACTCGGAATTACAAGTTATTTATAATTCGCTGGGACTTTGTAAGGGAAAACCAAGAACTTTTGCCAAGGAAAGCCTGAAAGAGAACGTTTTATAAAATCACAAAACTTTTGTTCTTTGAGGTGTTTTATTATTTTTGTTAATTATCGGTTTATTGGTATAATTCTTAACTCGACTCTACTGCCTGTCGCGATGGATTCTCGATTGACTGCCGTCTCCACGCCAGGCAGTGCCTTTTATGGATCGGCCGGCCATCGATTTGTTTGGGGTCTTACGAAGATATCATATTCCAGTGTGGGAATTTTCTTACGTAAGGGTGATTGGCAACATAAGGTTACCTATAAGGTTATTTTCGGTAAAGAATATCGAACTGATCACGGGCTCGCGCATGTGAGTGTCCAACAAGATTGCAATGCTCCAGGTAGGAGGATCGAGTTGCACTTGTTGGCACTTCGCGTGTGTAAAGGAATGTCTTTCGCGGCAGTTTTTGCTATGTATGTTTTTATTTATTACCAATAAGTATAAGTAAGTATAAGTAATATAAAACTAACCCGCTTGTGACGAACAGAGGTTCGTTACAAAACTGTTCAAGACCTCATCTACCCCAGTGCTACGAGTTGGGTAGAGCCAAACATATTTAGAAAACCCGTCAACTACAACTAATATGTGGTTATAACGCTTATTAGTTAGTTCCATGGGTCCGACATGATCGACATGGTAGGTTACAAATGGCATGTTCCCCTTGTCTATAGATGTCAGAAACTCTTCCTTTTTCCCTGAATTTTCATTGACTATGATGCACCTAACACAACTATCAACGATTCGTTCGACCTTATCTTTTAGCTTCGGAATAAAATATGATTTTTCTATTAAATCTACTTCTTCTTAGTTGAAAAGTGCTCTTGACTATGCGCATTCGAAATGATTTCGTTCTCCATTACTGATGGCAAAACAACTAGTTCCCGATTTTGATCCTTCAAAAGAATATCGTTGTGAATATAAAAGCTACCTTTAAACGTTGTGCTAATGCATCTGTAAAAAAGTTACAAGAGATTCGACTTAGCGCATCGGCATGCTTTATTTTCAACCCCGAACGGTGCCCAACGAGCTACTCTGAGTGGAACTTCCTTTTTCTTCATGGTCATTTTGAAAGCATTACACTCCGTTACGATGGTAAAATTAAGACCTAACAGATAAACTCGCCACTTAACTAGAGCTCCTATGATCGCCAATACTTCTAGCTCATAAGAGTCGCATTTTTTCCCAAACGGTGTTGTTTTCCGCCTCATATATTGAACTCAGTGCAACATCCTGTCTACAGGATCCTTTTGCAATATGACAGCTCCAAATCCATACTTGGATGCGTCAGTGTGGATTTCGGTTGCCAAATTTGGATCGTAAAGTTTCAATACTGGCTCGCTAATCAATGCCAACTTAAGCTTTTCGAAAGCCACTTGTTGTTTTTCTCCAAACTCGTACTTTGACTCATTTCTCAGTAAATCCGATAAAGGCCTGTCCACTGTAGCGTATCCGTTTATGAATTTTCTAAAATATGAAGTCAAACCCAAACATCTTTGGATACCTTTCTTATCATTTGGTATGGGAAATTCTTTCACAGACTGAATCTTCTCTGCTCTTGGTGTTATTGTTCCATCCTGAATAATGTATTCCAGAAAACTTACTTTCCTCTGTAATATTTGTCATTTTTCCCAATTGATACGCAAACCATTTTCCGCAGCTACCTCTAATACCATTTTTAATTTCCGAAACCCTTCTTCATTATCTTGGCTTAGTATTATGACATCATCCATATAAACTACGACAACGTTGCTTGCTATTAGTTCCCTGAAAACTGACATAAACCTGGTTAAAATGGCAGGTGAATTCGATATGCCAAATGGAACATATAAGAATTCATACTGCCCACTTTGCGTAACAAATGAAGTATATTTTCGAGACCCTTCTTCAACTGGAACATGAAAGGAGCCGTCTTTTTAATCCAATGTCGTGAATACCATGGAACCCTGAAGCTTGTCTAGTAGAGGTGGGCGCGGGCCTCTTTTTTGAGACCCAGCCCGGCCCGAGCACGAAATGAAATTTTTAGGCCCGAATAGGCCCGGCCTGGTCATATTTAACAAGGGGTCCGGCCCGGCCCAGGCCCGGCCCGATACTTCCAACAATTATCAACTGCATACAAATACACATATAGACATATTAGTTTTTATTTCTCAAATCTAAATAAGTTAAATTTTTTTGTAAAGAAATATTAGTTTATCTAAATTAGCGCTTGTTAGCCTGGTCCTCCTATCATTTAAAATATTTCCTGATGTGGAAAAAACGCGCTCACTCGTTGCTGAGCTAGCAGGAATGGCTAATATTTTTTTGAGCAAAAATTTGTAGTAAATTAAGGTTTTTTTCCAAAAATCTAAAATGTTTTCGGCAGAAACAGGTGTTGATGAACGCATTGCAGCCGTTAAATAATTTCTTAAATTTCGTTTTCTATTTTTTAACACATTGGTTTGGTATTTCTGGTCGCGCTGCGTCGCACTTTTGAGATTTTTTAGTGTTAAGACAAAAGCAGAACATGATGGACATGTTCGCTGCGTAAAAAAAGAAGAATTTTGATACTCTCTTTTCCAGTTTTCTCTTTTTAGCATAGTTTGAATCTAAAAATTCCGAAAATTCATGATCAATTTGGTTGGTTGTAGCCTGCTTGGGAGATTTTGAAACTAAAATCTCACCATTGATCTCGGAGAGCATTGTTTTTATAGTGGATAAAACGTTCTCACTTTTCTCATCCGATACAAAATTCATTTGTTTGAATGGAGGATTCAAAAATAGGCTCACTAGGTGAGCCATTGAGGGAACGAATCGCTTCAGCAAAGACTGCATAGTTTTAGCTTTTAACTCTTTCATTAACTCTGAGTCAATAACGTCGGTTAAGCAAATTTGCTGAAGCTTTTCGGACCACAGTGGAAAAAGGTGCATAGTGGGTTCCTTATCAGAGCTTAATTTTTCAGAGCATTCTTTAAATTGTTTTAAAAAACATAATAGGGGATTAAGTAATCCGAAATTTAACTTAGCTATGCGGTGAATCTCGTTTTTTTCTATCAAAAGCGATTTAATTTCATTTTGGACTTCATTAATGCTATCGAGCATAATGAACGTCGAATTCCAAGGGGTTTTAATTTCTTGCTTTAAGGGTTTTGATAGCTTGTTATTAAGCTCGGAGTGCTTGAAATATTTAACAAGTTTTTTTGAACTGTCTATTAAATCAGAAATTTCAGGGAGTGGATTTTTTTCAATCACGTCTTCCAAGAACAGGGCAATCTTTTATAGTGTTTAAAAGCAGCTACAACGTTTGCACCGTTGTCTGTGACAAACACAGATGTTGTTAATTTGTGTGCTACCTTAAATTCTTCAAGTATGACTAACGTGACTCAAAATATTGACGCCAGTCTTTTTGTCTTCTAAAAACTCTCTTATCCCTAAAAGCGCAACTTTCAGTTTAAAGGTTTCATTTAAATAATGTCCGCTCAGGGAAATGAAACTCCTTTGAGTGTGTTCATCAGTCCACATATCTGTTAAGAATGCCAAGTTCTGATCTGCCACGTCTGTTATGATTCGCTCCTTTATTTTGTTATATTCTTCAATCATAACTCTGGTGCTAAGAACCTTTCTCGATGCGACCAGGTCTTGGTAGCTGTGGTTCCCAAATTCTGCACCTAGGCTAATGAGAGCCTGGGCATAATCATGGAAGCCTCTCCCTACGAATATACCGAGAAAAAAGGTTATGAGGGTTATATACACACAGACATATTAAACTTACCATCAGTCACACTGAATGGCTGTAAATCCTTAGCCACTAGAGCAAGCTGCTTACGCGTCAGGTTTTCCATAACATGTGTTGGAGCGTAGAGGCGTTCGAAGATCCACAGTTCAGAATCCCAAATTAAAAGGCGGTAGAGTCCAAGTTCTTCAAGTATATATTTCGGGGGTTTGTTCTGTGCTTATATATGTATTTATATCGCGAGCAAAAGCCGGCCGTTTTGCGTTGGGTGGAAAAGCGAATTAAAACTCGATCGGTTGTACTCTAGCTGCCGAGGGCTGTCGGAGGCGAGAGCGGGAGCGTGAGCGTGGGCGGGAGCGCCAGCGTGGTGAATATGCGCGCGAGCGCGCGTTACCGGGGGGAAAACCGCTCATAAGCGTGAGAGCGAGGGCAACAGCTTGCGTAGCTGGATTGCTAACAGTGGTGTGGCTGGAATGCACACAGAGCTGTTGTCCGGCCAGCGCCTCCTCACTCTGAACAACATGTTTCGGTATATTTTTTATCGTAAACGCTATGATTGTGGGTTGTTGTAATAAAAATGATGCTTGGCGCACACATTTGTGGCGGGTTAATGTCCCAGTTCCTTGTTTGCTTTGATACGCCAACACATTTTTGCAGTCCACGCAACAAACAAAATCAACAATATCGTTTTCGAACTTGATCAACTCAAATTTTTTCCAAACGTAGCTTCTACCGTCTTTGGTCAACAATTTTACAGTTTAATTTTTACTGTGCACAGCGTTGTGAATTTTTTCCCTCGACATTGTTGAAGATATTTGCTGGACGAAACGAAGAAGACAAGTAGTGTGACCGCGGAATTATCGATCAAACATACAGTCCGATCCTCAGAAATATACAAAAATTGGACGGTACAATCCTTATAAATATACCGAAATATACCGTCCGACCCTCAGATATATTCGAAATATACCTTCTCTCCTTTTCAAAATATACCATAAACCTCTTGGGGCCTAGCGGGCTTTTAGCTAACGCACGAAGCCCGCACGACTTCGTGCCAAACTCGATTTGAGGCACGAAGCCCGCAGTTTTCATGACGAGGCCCGCGGGACACGAAGCCCGACCCGGCCCGCGCCCACCTCTATTGTCTAGCACACTCTCCATATGTGCCATTGGAAAGTTGTCTCTTATTATCTTCTCATTCAGTTTTCGATAGTCGCAGCACAGGCGTTTCTTTCCATTTTTCTTCGCCACCAAAACAACTGGAGATACTCGGCTGTATGATTTTCTCCACTAGCCACTCCTTAACTTGTTCGTCTATCGTTTGCTGCTGGGAAACTGGGAAACGACGTGGATGTTGGTATACTAGAACCTCATCTCTCAAGATGATTTTCATCTCCACTGGCGCATTAGCGTTGCGAATGGGTGCGTAATCTTCTACTAACTTCTTCACCTCCAACTGCTCTAATTGGCCTAAATGAGACAAATCTACATTAGATCACACATCCAACTGTTCGGAACACATGTTCTTGAACTCTGCCAGTAAATCGCTACATGAACTGTCCTCTATCTGGTATTTATTCTGGCTTTTCATTTCAGTCCTCAGCACGAACTCAGTCCCGCCTTTATTCACATTCATATCGACTGTATCTAAAATCGTTCTGTCTAGAATTGCGTCAAAACCCATGTCCTCGTCAGGTATAACGTGGAATTAGACTTTCATTGGGATGCCGTCGATGTTCACTGGTATAGTAAAGTTCCCAAAAGTCAGTACCAGACTTTCTCCTATTCCTGTCAAACGTTTTCCTTTTCCTGTCAGCATCTCATTACCCATTCAGGAAAACACGTCGACGCATCAGACAGAAATCAGCTCCAGTGTCTACTAGGCCTTTAAAAATTACCACAGAATGCACAACATTCTTGAGTTCGAGACCGGACGCTGTAAACTCACTTTTCGACTTTGGTCCTTTCCCTCATGAACAGTGTTGGCAGTGTTTTGGTTCAAAACCTTTCTGGCTATCAGTATCACCAGCACGGGTTTCATACCTCCTCGGTACCTTACTCGAAGTACGAACTTTTAAATACACTTCTATTTGCACCTTCAACTCTTTGATTGTTTTAGCCTGATACAACATAATTTTGTTTGTCTTTACATCTGGTATGCCCTTCATAAATAATCTTCATTTAGTGACACTGGCTTTGCTGTTTCCATCAAAGCGTATAGAAGTTCGTATAAAGTTTCCCCCTTCTTTTACATACGTTGTCCTAGCTTCCTATGTACTTCCGCCGAAGATATTTTAACTGTAAACTCCTGCCGCAATGACTCCTTTCGTGAATTCCAGTCCATAATATTTTTCTGACTGCGTACAAATAATTTTGCAGCTCCATTAAGCAACTGTTTGGAATAGATAAACAACTGTAGTGAGCTCCACTGCACGTTGACCGAACATTCCTCTAACTCTTGTACACACTGCTCTACATCTGGGCTATTTGTTCCTGCGAAAGTGGATACACTACCCTCTACATCTTTCAGCGTAAACAAAGATCGGGTCGGTGGCATGGCAATCCCAGGAAATTCGTTTGCGGTAACTACCGACTCATCTCCATCCGAACCACCATCATCATCATCCCGAATGCCGAAGTGAGCAAGAAGTCTATCCTGTAAATCGCGTTTTCTACCAGTCGTGGACAAATTAAGTTCAGATAACTTTGAGGGCAGATCTGCAACGCGCATTAACATGATCTCTTCTAGTTGCATTTTGAATATCGATTACGTTAAATATCAAGAATCAAAAGGGTTAATGTAATAAAGCTTAACGATAACTGATAGAATTAATCAAGGGTTAATCAGTTAATTATTACCAACAGTTCTTTATTCATGCATTAACTTATCTACCGCTCTTCAGAAGATCTGCTTCTCTCGTCTGCTTGTCGTTGCTCGGCACTTCCTTGCAGAAGTCGTCCAAAAAATACTGCTTCACTCGCCTTTTGTCTTTCGACTTCCAAGTTTTCCTTCCCTTTTGTACCAGATTCGCTTTACGTTTCTGATTTGCACCGCTCGCTTCTGCCTTTCGTTGCTTGCCTATGCTCGCCAACGCCTTCTCACAGACCAGCTTCCGCAAATTTCCAGTCTTCCAGACGCTTCGACTCTTGTCTTTTCCAGCCATTCCTGCTGCTTCGTGTCGCCTTGCGCGCACACACACAAATAAATCGTGTCGTCGATTCGATTCCACGAAAACGTCTTTTTCAAATCCTTTTCTGCTGCTTGGTCGTTTCGTGTCTCCTTGTCCGCCCATACATACACATGCACTGTCGCCGCTTAGTCGGTTGCACACAGAACGTTTTTAGATTTAAACGCCGTTGACTTTTCGCGTTTTCGTGACCTTACGCCGTATGTATGTGGTCTGATTTTTCTGGAACGTTCTGCCAACGCACAGCACTTTTACAATTTTAAGTTGCACCTCACGCTTGGGCCATATCCCGGTTGAGCCCCCAAATTGTAGGAAATCAATATATTCCAGTGTTTATTTAATGTATTTTAGGATAGGTTTTAAGCGTGATACAATTGATCGTAAAAGTATTTCTTGTGGACCACTTTATTTTTACTTCTTTTCTTAACCACACGATACGAACGACCCCGCTCACAACGACACTCGAGAAGGTTTTCGATTCATGGCTATCGACCGGCGATCAGAGAGTTGCCGTATAACTTGCACCGCTTCTAGTGTGCCCCTTTTGTGATTGCCCGTCAGGTTCAAATCCCACATTTAGTTTACTAGTTTGCAAAAACTTGTGCGTGTTTTTTACTGCCAATAACTGATTAATGACGATATGAATGGTATCAATATATATGCAATAGATTTCACCAATTATACAACTCATTCAGAAAACATTTTTTATACCCGTACTCAAAAAAGAGTTAAGGGGTATATTAGATTTGTGGTAAAAGTGGATGTGTGTAACGCAGAAAAGGAAACGTTTTCGACCCCATAAAGTATATATATTCTTGATCAGCATCAATAGCCGAATCGATAGAGCCATGTCTGTCTGTCCGTTCGTCCGTCTTGTTTGACGCCTTGATCTCAGATACTATAAGAGCTATGGCAACCAAATTTGGTGTTCAGAGTCATGTAATATCACGCTGCTACAAGTGTATTTCAAAATTCCGCCCCGCCCCCTTCCGCCTTCACAAAGGACGAAAATCTGTGGCAGGCACAATCTGAAGTATACGATAAAACTAAAAAACTAAAACGCAGTATCGTAGAGAATGACCATATCTACCTGATTGCCGAATCTGAATTAGATCGGATCATAATTATAGCCAGAATGAAGAAATTAATTTTCCGTTGGTTCCCCCGTCTCTATTATTAGATTTTTTTTATTATTTTTATTATTATTATTAGATTCGTTTACCGAAGACCAAACAGTACCTGGAAAATTGAAATCACCAAGAACTATCATATGGTCTTTATCTGATAGCGAGGAAGAAACAGAGGACAGGTGATGCTCGTATATTAAGACATCCGAGGAAGGTGGAATATACGTAATTTTTTTTGTTTTTAAGGTTTTTAAGTAGTTTTATTGTAACAATTACAATTGTACTCACAGACAACAAAGTAAAATTACTTAACGTACTGTTACTTTTGTTTAAAAGAGCAAGTAATGAAAATGGACGGTACAATCCTTATAAATATACCGAAATATACCGTCCGACCCTCAGATATATTCGGAATATACCTTCTCTCCTTTTCAAAATATACCATAAACCTCTTGGGGCCTAGCGGGCTTTTAGCTAACGCACGAAGCCCGCACGACTTCGTGCCAAACTCGATTTGAGGCACGAAGCCCGCAGTTTTCATGACGAGGCCCGCGGGACACGAAGCCCGACCCGGCCCGCGCCCACCTCTATTGTCTAGCACACTCTCCATATGTGCCATTGGAAAGTTGTCTCTTATTATCTTCTCATTCAGTTTTCGATAGTCGCAGCACAGGCGTTTCTTTCCATTTTTCTTCGCCACCAAAACAACTGGAGATACTCGGCTGTATGATTTTCTCCACTAGCCACTCCTTAACTTGTTCGTCTATCGTTTGCTGCTGGGAAACTGGGAAACGACGTGGATGTTGGTATACTAGAACCTCATCTCTCAAGATGATTTTCATCTCCACTGGCGCATTAGCGTTGCGAATGGGTGCGTAATCTTCTACTAACTTCTTCACCTCCAACTGCTCTAATTGGCCTAAATGAGACAAATCTACATTAGATCACACATCCAACTGTTCGGAACACATGTTCTTGAACTCTGCCAGTAAATCGCTACATGAACTGTCCTCTATCTGGTATTTATTCTGGCTTTTCATTTCAGTCCTCAGCACGAACTCAGTCCCGCCTTTATTCACATTCATATCGACTGTATCTAAAATCGTTCTGTCTAGAATTGCGTCAAAACCCATGTCCTCGTCAGGTATAACGTGGAATTAGACTTTCATTGGGATGCCGTCGATGTTCACTGGTATAGTAAAGTTCCCAAAAGTCAGTACCAGACTTTCTCCTATTCCTGTCAAACGTTTTCCTTTTCCTGTCAGCATCTCATTACCCATTCAGGAAAACACGTCGACGCATCAGACAGAAATCAGCTCCAGTGTCTACTAGGCCTTTAAAAATTACCACAGAATGCACAACATTCTTGAGTTCGAGACCGGACGCTGTAAACTCACTTTTCGACTTTGGTCCTTTCCCTCATGAACAGTGTTGGCAGTGTTTTGGTTCAAAACCTTTCTGGCTATCAGTATCACCAGCACGGGTTTCATACCTCCTCGGTACCTTACTCGAAGTACGAACTTTTAAATACACTTCTATTTGCACCTTCAACTCTTTGATTGTTTTAGCCTGATACAACATAATTTTGTTTGTCTTTACATCTGGTATGCCCTTCATAAATAATCTTCATTTAGTGACACTGGCTTTGCTGTTTCCATCAAAGCGTATAGAAGTTCGTATAAAGTTTCCCCCTTCTTTTACATACGTTGTCCTAGCTTCCTATGTACTTCCGCCGAAGATATTTTAACTGTAAACTCCTGCCGCAATGACTCCTTTCGTGAATTCCAGTCCATAATATTTTTCTGACTGCGTACAAATAATTTTGCAGCTCCATTAAGCAACTGTTTGGAATAGATAAACAACTGTAGTGAGCTCCACTGCACGTTGACCGAACATTCCTCTAACTCTTGTACACACTGCTCTACATCTGGGCTATTTGTTCCTGCGAAAGTGGATACACTACCCTCTACATCTTTCAGCGTAAACAAAGATCGGGTCGGTGGCATGGCAATCCCAGGAAATTCGTTTGCGGTAACTACCGACTCATCTCCATCCGAACCACCATCATCATCATCCCGAATGCCGAAGTGAGCAAGAAGTCTATCCTGTAAATCGCGTTTTCTACCAGTCGTGGACAAATTAAGTTCAGATAACTTTGAGGGCAGATCTGCAACGCGCATTAACAGTTCTCTTCTAGTTGCATTTTGAATATCGATTACGTTAAATATCAAGAATCAAAAGGGTTAATGTAATAAAGCTTAACGATAACTGATAGAATTAATCAAGGGTTAATCAGTTAATTATTACCAACAGTTCTTTATTCATGCATTAACTTATCTACCGCTCTTCAGAAGATCTGCTTCTCTCGTCTGCTTGTCGTTGCTCGGCACTTCCTTGCAGAAGTCGTCCAAAAAATACTGCTTCACTCGCCTTTTGTCTTTCGACTTCCAAGTTTTCCTTCCCTTTTGTACCAGATTCGCTTTACGTTTCTGATTTGCACCGCTCGCTTCTGCCTTTCGTTGCTTGCCTATGCTCGCCAACGCCTTCTCACAGACCAGCTTCCGCAAATTTCCAGTCTTCCAGACGCTTCGACTCTTGTCTTTTCCAGCCATTCCTGCTGCTTCGTGTCGCCTTGCGCGCACACACACAAATAAATCGTGTCGTCGATTCGATTCCACGAAAACGTCTTTTTCAAATCCTTTTCTGCTGCTTGGTCGTTTCGTGTCTCCTTGTCCGCCCATACATACACATGCACTGTCGCCGCTTAGTCGGTTGCACACAGAACGTTTTTAGATTTAAACGCCGTTGACTTTTCGCGTTTTCGTGACCTTACGCCGTATGTATGTGGTCTGATTTTTCTGGAACGTTCTGCCAACGCACAGCACTTTTACAATTTTAAGTTGCACCTCACGCTTGGGCCATATCCCGGTTGAGCCCCCAAATTGTAGGAAATCAATATATTCCAGTGTTTATTTAATGTATTTTAGGATAGGTTTTAAGCGTGATACAATTGATCGTAAAAGTATTTCTTGTGGACCACTTTATTTTTACTTCTTTTCTTAACCACACGATACGAACGACCCCGCTCACAACGACACTCGAGAAGGTTTTCGATTCATGGCTATCGACCGGCGATCAGAGAGTTGCCGTATAACTTGCACCGCTTCTAGTGTGCCCCTTTTGTGATTGCCCGTCAGGTTCAAATCCCACATTTAGTTTACTAGTTTGCAAAAACTTGTGCGTGTTTTTTACTGCCAATAACTGATTAATGACGATATGAATGGTATCAATATATATGCAATAGATTTCACCAATTATACAACTCATTCAGAAAACATTTTTTATACCCGTACTCAAAAAAGAGTTAAGGGGTATATTAGATTTGTGGTAAAAGTGGATGTGTGTAACGCAGAAAAGGAAACGTTTTCGACCCCATAAAGTATATATATTCTTGATCAGCATCAATAGCCGAATCGATAGAGCCATGTCTGTCTGTCCGTTCGTCCGTCTTGTTTGACGCCTTGATCTCAGATACTATAAGAGCTATGGCAACCAAATTTGGTGTTCAGAGTCATGTAATATCACGCTGCTACAAGTGTATTTCAAAATTCCGCCCCGCCCCCTTCCGCCTTCACAAAGGACGAAAATCTGTGGCAGGCACAATCTGAAGTATACGATAAAACTAAAAAACTAAAACGCAGTATCGTAGAGAATGACCATATCTACCTGATTGCCGAATCTGAATTAGATCGGATCATAATTATAGCCAGAATGAAGAAATTAATTTTCCGTTGGTTCCCCCGTCTCCTCATACAAGAGACACACTATTATTAGATTTTTTTTATTATTTTTATTATTATTATTAGATTCGTTTACCGAAGACCAAACAGTACCTGGAAAATTGAAATCACCAAGAACTATCATATGGTCTTTATCTGATAGCTAGGAAGAAACAGAGGACAGGTGATGCTCGTATATTAAGACATCCGAGGAAGGTGGAATATACGTAATTTTTTTTGTTTTTAAGGTTTTTAAGTAGTTTTATTGTAACAATTACAATTGTACTCACAGACAACAAAGTAAAATTACTTAACGTACTGTTACTTTTGTTTAAAAGAGCAAGTAATGAAAATGGAAAAGCCTGGGAGAATCAGTTTTACGCACAGGAATTCCAGGTCTTGTTGAACCTGGACCATGAAATGTTCCGACACGAAGCTTGAGTCCACTGCAATGAGAACCCCACCTCCACGTCGAGACGAACAGTTTCTAAAAATTGTGTAATGACCTGCCAAAACTTCGGAACTAAGGATGTCCGGCTTTGACCAGGTCTCGGTAAAAACAAAAACATGGGTCGAGAATACGAGACTCTCAAGAAAAAGAGTGCTAAGCTTACTACGCAAGCCTCTAGCATTCTGGTGACTAAAAGAGAGGAAGTTAGTGTTATGGATGTGTAGAAGTATAGGTGGAAGATGAGGGTTGTCCTGGACATCTATTAGCTGGTGGGGGCGAAACTGATGGGTTAGTTAAGGAGTTGGGTGCGGACTCGACGGACTCGAACGCTACAGACATGTCTACTTGCATACTATCCGAAGTGACGCATTCGGCTACCGAATGTGCATCACCAGCAGCGATCGTTGCCCTTGGAGTAGCAAACGTAATCAACTGCTGCACTAAGGGAGTGGTCGAAGTAATTTTTTCAGATACCGGCGGACATGAGGCAGTCGTCACTTGCAAGTCCCGTTTTGGCAAATGGCGTCCCGAGATCCCTACACATTTTGCGTGCACTACGCTTTCGCAAAGCCAGCAGGGGATATTGGGCTGGTCATGGGTGATCTGCTTCTTGCAGGTTTTTTTGGCACAGACGACAGAAAATTCCATATATATGTCTTTTATTTTTTGTTTACTTCGGGAAAAAAAAAGTTCAAAACAAATAGCAATCAGACCACTGTGCAGAGCAAATGCTTAAAGCAATTCTTAAAGCGAAATCGGTAAAAGATGAGAGAGGAGAGTGGTTGCAGCAACTAATATAACAGGCTTGCGTTCTGGTTTATGAATGCAGGTGACTCACCGCTCAAGTCTGCAATATGACGCGTCGGATTTCGGTCGGTGGCGGTAGCTGTTAGCTGAATGCAGACGCATCACTTTTGAGCTACGACAGTGACCGCCGCTGGGGCCGCATCATATTGCAATCCGTCTTTAGGGTGCTTCTTAAACACACTACATGAATACACTAGAGTATATAATGTAATAATTGTGTGTTCTTTATAATGCATTTATGCGCTTATCTTTACTTATAATAGTACGTATATTTTGTTTAAAGTTGTGTTGCTTCTCTGGACGGCCTAAAAGTATGTTTAGGGAATGGGATGGGCTGTCCAAACTGAAGGCGTTCTCTCGGAACTTTGATGAAAGGCACGTACAGGGAAGGTAATTTCTCCAAAGTGGATCTGGTCGGAGAGAGTCTCGAATGGAGTCTCGATCGAGGCAGAGTCAGTTCCCGAGGAGTATTGAAACAGTCCAGGAGTGCGCGCTCCTAAAAAGTTTAATCCTGTGAAAGCAAACGACTAAGGGCGAAATAAAAAAAAACAGCCCGCACGATCAGCTAGACGCGCTTGCCCAGCTTCATCAGGCAGCAGCTCTCAGCCAACAACAGCGTCAGCGCGGAAGGAGTATAGGCAAGCGTCAGACAATGCTGTAGAGCGATCCAGTTATTCCCTCTTCCATCTAATTCCTTCATTCCCTCATCCACCTTACCACCAAAAAGACTTCCGCCAAGCTAACCATAGCGTAGCTTGGAAACATATCGCGAAAGCAAGAGAGCAAGACCCTGCATCGGTGCGGATGAGAGTAGGTGCAGAGAGAGCGTGGCAGTGCTCTCTTCGAGCTATTCGCTTTAATTTCTTTACAGCCGACGTCGAAGCGTTTCTACGTTTGAGAGGAACGAAGTGTGCATATAACTGTGACGCCCAGTTCGACCCAGCGCCAAGCGTCACAAAAACAACAACATTCCGCGGAGTATTATGATTTCATTTCCACTGTTATTATTTCATTTTTCATTTCATTTCCACTGTTCAATTACTTATACATAAGAGAAACAACATGAAGACTAATTAAATTAAAAAAGAAAACAAGCAAAAACAACAAACAACATGACTTTTAAATGTGACCAGCGATCAGAACCACACGGCCACACTACAAAATTTAAATCTTCGCGCCGACAATGTGACCAGCGATCAGAACCACACGGCCACACTACAAAATTCAAATCTACGCGCCAACAGTGTGCCCAGCCCTCCGAACCAAACGGCCACACTAGCAGCTGATCATAACAACGCGTTAGTACCAGAGACCGGAGCCAACAGCTGACTTTTGGCAATAAAAGCAGCCGCAACAGAGCCATCACCACCATTCCGGTCTTGTACTGCCAAGGGTGGATTCGCTCCCCACAGCATTGAATGGTGTGGTTCTTAGAGCGTACGATTCCTCTATAACCCCACTATCCCTGCTTTATACCGTCCATTTCTTTGGAATGCATTGATCACCGTGTTAGAGCGTACGATTCCTCTTCCCGGTAATCTTTGCTGTTTTTCTCCAAATTCATTCTCGGAGTGCATCGTCTTCTGACTTTCCCCTCCCTACTCAGAGCGCATTTTCCTCTGTCTCCCCAACCTTCTCCTCGGAGCGCATTATCCTCCGCAACGACCACTTCTCCCGGAGCGCATTGTCCTCCGCACCGATCACTTCTCCTCGGAGCGCATTATCCTCCGCAACGACCACTTCTCCTGGAGCGCATTGTCCTCCGCACCGATCACATCTCCTCGGAGCGCATTGTCCTCCGCAACGACCACTTCTCCCGGAGCGCATTGTCCTCCGCACCGATCACTTCTCCTCGGAGCGCACAATCCTCCGCAACGACCACTTCTCCCGGAGCGCATTGTCCTCCGCACCGATCACTTCTCCTCGGAGCGCACAATCCTCCGCAACGACCACTTCTCCCGGGACGCATTGTCCTCGGAGCGCATTATCCTCCGCAACGATCACTTCTCTCGGAGCGCATTATCCTCCGCAGCGACCGATCTCTACCAGGCACGACCTGCACGCTGCGAGTAGCCACGTTCGGCCCTGACGACCCTGAAGGAGGACATCGAGGACGATCCAGTGAACCATTTGAGCCATATATCAACTCTGTATTCCTAAGCTAAATAAACATCAAAAAACCTACTTTTGCTACCCTACCCGTGTCGCCTTCTTCTTGAACCTAGAGCCTTTTCTTTCAGCTACCACATCCAGAGATCAAACAAATTTCTGTGAACCCCGGCGCGGCGAGCATACCCCGGTCGAAGCGCCGTCACAGTGGCGCCCGAGCAGGTTGTGGTAGCTTAGAATTGAAATCTCATTTATGGTCAAGATGGCGAAAGCGTTGATCAACCAGGCGACAAAAGCAGAACTGATCAGCTACTGCGAGGAATTTGGATTGGAGAAGCCTGAAGGAGTGGAAACATTAAGGAAACAACTAATTCAATTCACGGAAAGAAGGGATCTAAGTAAGGAAATACTGGAGAGGCTGGAACAGCTCGGAAGCACCCAGACAAGAGGAAGGAGCCCAAAACAATCACCAAAAGTAATAACACAAGCCAAGCCAGCTATGGAAGAACCGCAAGGGGAACCAAAAACGGCAAAAAAGAAAGCTTTGTTTCCAAAGCAGATACGGAAAGGATCACCAGAAGCAGTGGCCATAATAGATAAAATAAAGAAGTGGGACCTCACATTCACTGGGAATGGAGAACTGCTCGAATTTCTCAGTAGGATGGAGGAATTAGCTTCTGCTAATTCGGGATCGAGATAGACCACATTGTATTTGCAATGCCGGTAATACTGGAGAAGAGTGCATTGGACTGGTGGCACACGAAACCCGGCCCCATAACAACATGGGAGGAGGTGAAATGCCAGCTGAAGGAGAACTTCATGTCACCACAATACCATGAAGAGCTTATAAAGATAGTATCGGAGCGGAAACAATCAGAAACGGAGACAATACGAGAGTTTATTCAAGACCTGAGAAAATTGATGGGATTCGGGACGTACACCGAGAACGAGAAACTGGACATGGCATACAAGAATTGTAGGTTACCAATCAAACTCTATGTGAAGAGAAGGGAATTTCAGACGCTATCAGAATTCATCATAATAGCGGAAGAGTTCGAGAAACTAGAGAGAGAGGCAGGCCTATCAAAGACCGTGCCCAATAATCAACAAAATAACCAGACACCATGGCAACGGCCACAATGGAGACAAACAAAATGTCACCGATGTGGACAAATAGGACACGAATCGAGGGGATGCACCAGGGAGCCAGTATTATACTGCTGGACATGCAATAAAGAAGGAGTACGAACGATAGACTGCTGCAGGAAACCACAGGAAAACGCACAGGGCCCGGGACAATCCCGCGAAGCACCCGGAGCACGCAGAGCGGACCACCACAGATTTAAGATACGAGGACAACCAGCTCGTGGGAATGGCCAAGATCGGCGGAAAGAGGATGGAGGTAGTAATAGATACGGGAGCCACAAGAAGCATCTTGAACGAAAAAACGGCAAAAATACTACAGAACAACGGGAAGGAAGAAAAAGAAAATAGACTGATCAGACTCGCAGATGGAAGTACACAAAAAACCACGCGAACATTCCTTACCGGAGTAGAGCTAGGTGGCCAGGAAACGACATTATCATTTTTAATAATGGAGGGGCTACCAGACACGCCACTACTCGGAATGGACTTCTTAAGGGACGCAGGAACCATCATTACATGCGGAAACAGTACCGTAGTGATCAGTGGAAGGGAGAAAAAACAAAGACACGAAGAGAGGGCAAGAAACTCACAACCGGAACCAACGGACAAGGAAATCGAAAAATGGATATCAACAGAGGTCCAGAAATTCGACAACCTCGGCGGAGTAAGTAACATAACAACTCATCGGATATTCCTCAAGGACGATAGACCGGTCAAACAGAGGTACTACCCAAGGAACCCAGCACAAATGGAGATCATCAACAGGGAAATAAACGAGCTGAAACGTCAGGACCTAATAGAACCGTCACGAAGTCCGTACAGCTCACCAATAGTCTTAGTCAAGAAAAAAGCAGGGGATTGGAGACTATGCGTCGACTACAGACTACTAAACGAAAAAACCGAGAAAGACGCATACCCTGTACCACGGATGGACTTCATATTAAACCAACTAAGAGAGGCGAAATTCATCAGCACACTGGACCTAAAGTCAGGCTACTGGCAGATTCCGATGGAGAGACAAAGCCGACAGTACACAGCCTTCACAGCCCTGGGCGAGGCTTGTACCAATGGAAGGTAATGCCGTTCGGGCTCACCACAGCACCCGCAACGTTTCAAAGGGCATTAGATTCGGTTATAGGACCAGACATGGAGCCGTTCGCTTTCGCATACCTAGACGATATAATCGTCATTGGGCGAACGAAAACAGAATACATGCAGAAGCTTCAGGAAGTGCTGAACCGATTAAGGAGAGCAAACTTGCGCATCAACGCAGCGAAATGCCACTTCTTCCAACAGAAGTTGAAATACCTGGGACACATGGTGAGCGAGGAAGGAATACACACAGATCCGGACAAAGTAACAGCCATCAGAGAACTGGTTGCACCAACAACACTAAAACAACTACACAGTTTTCTGGGGCTAGCATCGTGGTATCGAAGGTTCGTACCTACCTTCATCGAGAGAGCGAAGCCACTACAAGAACTACTGAAGAAAGGACAGAAATTTACGTGGGGAGAAGCCCAAGACAGCGTTTTCAACGATCTGAAACACTGTTTAACAGAGGCACCCATTCTGGCCTGCCCAGATTTCCGAAAAACTTTTATCCTACAAACAGACGCAAGCGATTGCGGACTAGGAGCGGTTTTAACACAGGAGGATGCAGACGGAGAACACGTAATCTCATACGCAAGCCGCAAGCTAAAAAGCGAAGAAACTAAATATTCCGCTACAGAGAAAGAATGTCTCGCCATCTACTGGGGAATTCACAAAATGAGGATGTACCTCGAGGGATACCAGTTCGTAGTGATAACGGACCACTTAGCCCTGAAATGGTTAAATTCCATCGAAAGCCCATCCGGCCGAGTAGCAAGATGGGCGTTGGGACTACAACCATTCACATTCGAAATACGCTATCGGAAGGGGAAGCTCAATGCAGTGGCGGACGGATTATCCCGCTTACCACGCGAAGAGGTGAGAATCACAGAGCTGGTAGAATGCGCTTGGTACGAAGCAAAGTGGAAACAGGTACAAACAACCCCGAAAATAGCAGAAGACTACACTATAAAACACGGACGATTATACCGACACATACCAAGCCAAACGGATGAAGACATCCAACCATGGAAGCTGTGCGTACCAAAACAAGAAAGGCATAGGGTATTAACGGAAAACCATACGAACCCAACGGCAGGCCACGTAGGGATACGACGCACAAAAATAAGGATCCGACAGCGATATTTTTGGCCAGGGATAAGCAGAGATGTAACAAAATTCATCAGAGCATGTGAAAGCTGCCAAAAATTCAAAATCTCGCAACAAGCAGCGGCGGGAAAAATGCTAACAAAAATCGCCGATGCCCCGTTGGAACGCTATGCGTCGATTTCGTAGGACCCCTACCAAGAACATCGCACGGAAACACAGTACTCATCGTATTCATCGATAAATTTTCGAAGTGGGTAGAGGTGACACCAGCGAGGAAAGCAACCGCCGATATACTCATAAAAGCGTTCCGAGAAAAAATACTAGCACGAGGAGGAACACCAAAACAGCTGATATCAGACAACGGCGTGCAATTCACAAGCAGGAAAGCCAAACAGGTAATGCAGTTATGGGGAATTAAGCAGCAATTCACGGCACCATACACGCCCCAAGAAAACCCGACCGAAAGAGCGAATCGAACATTGAAAACCATGATAGCACAGTACGCGGGGGGAAAACATAATAAGTGGGACGAGCACTTACCAGAATTAACACACGCGATCAACAGAAGTCGATCAGAATCAACAGGATTTACGACAGCATATTTATTGTTCGGACGAGAGCTACGGCTGCCAGGAAATCTGTTTGACGAGGTAACATTAGGATCAGGGCTCACAGAACTAACGACACAAGAAAGTGCAGAAGCGCGACAAAGCGCGGAAGCATTAGCCAGACAAAACATGGAGGAAGCAGCAGCAAAACAGACGAGACACTACAACTTAAGAAGACGAGACTGGAAACCAAAGATAGGGGACATAGTATGGGTCAGAACTCACCCACTCTCAAAGAAAATCGACAAAATAACAGCAAAACTCGAGCCAAAATACAACGGTCCTTGTAAGGTCCTCGAACTCTTGTCCTCAGTAATAGTAACAGTCAAAGACACCTCTACTAACAAAAAAAGTCGAGCGCACATATCACATCTAAAACCCGCAAGCAAAGAAGAGCAAGAAACAGTCACAATAACGACACCTCTCTTTCTTTGCAGAATCATGGACAAATTTAATAATAGCCCACGGAAATTCAAGCGACAAATGGAGGAAAGTAAGGCGAAACAACGCAAGGTGGAGGTCATACCAGCGCCGCCACAGCTAGGAGGAAGGATGAGGGTGTCCGGCACCAGAGTTGTGGCACCACGAAGAACAGCAAAAGCCAGCGAGACCACGGCCAGTCCAGCAACCATGTCACTAGAGGCGGCAGGGACCGAAGGGACCAGAAAGAAGAGAATAAGCTGGGCCAACAACACCAGACCCGAGCCGGCTCAACCAAGGGCCACTGAGCGGATCAGCTGGGCACGACAAGTCGAGCTGGAAGAGATAGACAACGATATATTGGACATCGGAGGACCAGCCAAAAGTCAAAACGCAGAATTACGGAGGCCAGATCCAACACCAAACACGGCATCTCAGGGTCAATCACCACGAACAGCAGAGGCACAGACATCCGGCCAGGCGACAACACGGACCCACACAACATGCATAAAGGCCACCATACCCAGCAACTGGGAGGTCCCCCAAGGGTGCGAACTCAGCGAAAATCAAGTGGCGACCGTCCAGCGGGCGATCGACGGCCGGAAAAGCCACCACCAAAGACGATTCAAGCTGTGGAGCGAGGAAATACCAGACCAGGCATGCTGGGTGAAAATCGGCAGATCGGGAGACGTACGACTAGGCATCTGGTTCAACGCAGCGGGGACATCCGGACGACCCACCCTAGAAGGGGAGGGAGAGTGTGACGCCCAGCTCGACCCAGCGCCAAGCGTCACAAAAACAACAACATTCCGCGGAGTATTATTATTTCATTTCCACTGTTATTATTTCCTTCCCAGTAAACAGTTACTTAGACATAAGAGAAACAACATGAAGACTAATTTAATTAAAAAAGAAAACAAGCAAAAACAACAAACAACATGACTTTTAAATGTGACCCGCGATCAGAACCACACGGCCACACTACAAAATTTAAATCTTCGCGCCGACAATGTGACCAGCGATCAGAACCACACGGCCACACTAAAAAATTCAAATCTACGCGCCAACAGTGTGCCCAGCCCTCCGAACCAAACGGCCACACTAGCAGCTGATCATAACAACGCGTTAGTACCAGAGACCGGAGCCAACAGCTGACTTTTGGCAATAAAAGCAGCCGCAACAGAGCCATCACCACCATTCCGGTCTTGGACTGCCAAGGGTGGATTCGCTCCCCTAGGCTTTGGTAAGCATTGAATGGTGTGGTTCTTAGAGCGTACGATTCCTCTATAACCCCACTATCCCTGCTTTATACCGTCCATTTCTTTGGAATGCATTGATCACCGTGTTAGAGCGTACGATTCCTCTTCCCGGTAATCTTTGCTGTTTTTCTCCAAATTCATTCTCGGAGTGCATCGTCCTCTGACTTTCCCCTCCCTACGCATTTTCCTCTGTCTCCCCAACCTTCTCCTCGGAGCGCATTATCCTCCGCAACGACCACTTCTCCCGGAGCGCATTGTCCTCCGCACCGATCACTTCTCCTCGGAGCGCATTATCCTCCGCAGCGACCACTTCTCCCGGAGCGCATTGTCCTCCGCACCGATCACTTCTCCCGGAGCGCATTATCCTCCGCAACGACCACTTCTCCCGGAGCGCATTGTCCTCCGCACCGATCACTTCTCTCGGAGCGCATTATCCTCCGCAGCGACCGATATCTACCAGGCACGACCTGCACGCTGCGAGTAGCCACGTGCGGCCCTGACGACCCTGAAGGAGGACATCGAGGACGATCCAGTGAACCATTTGAGCCATATATCAACTCTGTATGCCTAAGCTAAATAAACATCAAAAAACCTACTTTTGCTACCCTACCCGTGTCGCCTTCTTCTTGAACCTAGAGCCTTTTCTTTCAGCTACTACATCCAGAGATCAAACAAATTTCTGTGAACCCCGGCGCGGCGAGCATACCCCGGTCGAAGCGCCGTCACATAACTGCCACTAAAAGGTACTGATCGTAATTGTACGCCCTCGATCCGGCCTATGCCGTTCAGTGCCTCTTAATAACTTTTCCTTACCCCACCCTCTCCCACATACCTTAAGTGATATCCAGCAGCTTGCGCATGTAGCACATTACAGCGCGTTAACATTTAACATTCAGTTTGCCTTTTACATTTTTCTAGCACGTGCTTTCGGGTTCGATCCAACCCCCACCAGCTCGACCGCATAGGTGGTATGCTACAAAGTATAAAGTTGGTATAAAGTGTGTTTGTTATTTTGATTTATTCTATTTCATTTTTTTCATGGCAATGAAATGGTGAAAACAAAACAATTTTTTATATTGTTTTATTTTTTTTTATTTATGTTTATTTTTGTTTACTATGGTACGTTTATATCTATCTTTTCATATTCAATTATTACTCTCATCTATTCCTATGACCTTATATGGTCCCTTGTATTGGTTATCTAGTTTATGTCCTGTATCATTTTTAACTAATACTAAATCGCCTATATTTATTTGTATGCTATTTATATACCTGTCATAATATATATTTTTCTAGTTTTTGCATTTTCTAATAATAATTTGGATCTACTATTAGCTATCTGTAATCTGTATTTTACTTCTTTATCGTATGCTTCATGGTTGTATACTAAACTGACTGGACCTTGGTTTCTTCTAAAAAGTCATATATTTGTGGTTTTTTACCAAACACCAGTTCAAATGGGCAATACCCATGTACTGTGGATGGTGTTGTATTGTAGCGTAGCAACATGTAAAGTACTTTAGCCATTCGTCCCAATCATTCTTTTCACTCGTGGTGTGAGGTGAGTGCGCTCTACTGCGACGAGTGTCTGATGGTGATGGGCTGTCGATGTTCTATGGTAAATTTTTAATAACTTGCATAATTCGAAAAAAATATTGTTTTTATAGTCCGTACCCATATCCGTTATGAGCGTCCTCATAGGGCCTTAGATAAGAATAAAGTTATTAAAGATACTATTGGCTATTTGAAAAGCTGCTCCTGAATCGTATCAAAACAACTCCTACACATCAACAAAGCCATCCCGACTCACCAATTTGGATTTCGCGAAAACACGGAACCATTGAACAAGTAAATCGTATAACCTCTGAGATACGAAATGCATTTGAAAGACAGGAGTATGCTCCGCTGTTTTTCTGGACGTCCCCCAGGCTTTCGACCGCGTTTGGTTAGACGGCTTTATCCACAAAATCAAAATATAACTTCCACAGAACATCCATGGAATATAGGAGTTATACCTACAGCAAAGAAGCTTCGCAGTACGATGCAAAGATTTCCTCTCTGAATATCATCCAATTGAAGCTGGTGTACCGCAAGGCAGCGTGCTTGAACCGACACTGTATATCATATTCACAGCAGATTTACCGAAAAACAGCCTAACAACAACTTCGACATTTGCTGATGATACTGCCATATTAAGTCGCTCCAAGTGGCCAACAAGGGCCACGGAACACTTATCGTCTCATCTCGTGGCCTTATAAAATGGCTAGCAGACTGGCGCATACGCGTAAACGAGCAAAAGTGCAAGCATGTCACTTTTACGTTAAACAGACACTCTTGCCCTCCATTACATCTGAACAACATCAACATTCCACAAACCACCGAAGTAACATACCTTGGTGTTCATGTGGATAGAAGGCTTACTTGGCGTAAACACATCGAAGAGAAAAGAAATCTACTTAAATTTAAAGCTAGTAATCCACATTGGCTAATAAAAAACCGTTCACCACTAAAACTGGAGTAAAAAGTACTTTTGTACAATGCAGTTCTCAAACCCATCTGGACATACGCCCTGAGCTATGGGGAAATGTCTCTGGTCTCTGTTTACTTGATCCAGTAATATGGCCCACTGTCGTCGAAATTTGGCGCGTTGACCTCCTCATCGCCTGACCTTGGTAGTGCTGGTAGTGGTGGTCAGCTGCTCCTCTTGAAGCCTTTTTCTGGGTAGGGCTTCGACGGCGGTGATCTGCTGCTGGCCACTCTTTTAGCGCCTTCCTTACCGGTGCCTGCTGGCTTTTGCTCATCCTCGTTGAGTGCTTGTGCCATAGTAGGCAGTATCTGTGTCCGTATTAGGCAGGATCTGGTGCCGTATTTGGAAAGATCTGGATTTTATTATTTTTGTTTTAGGTTGCCGGATTAGGCAGGATCGCCTTCTGGTTTATGAATGATTCTTTATTGAAAACCAACTTATATTTATATGAAATAGTGAAGAGGTAAAGCTCACCGCTCCGGTGTGCAATATGACGCGTCGGATTTCGGTCGGTGGCGGTAGCTGTTAGCTGAATGCAGACGCATCTTTTTTGGGCCACGACAGTGACCGCCGCTAGGTGCTTCTTAAACACACTGCATGAATACACTACATAACGGCTTATAAGTGAGAGCGTTACTGCACAGAAAGTTACAAGACCGAGAGAGAAAGAACACTTATTGAGAGTTAGGTGATAGAGAGAGAGTGATAGGCGGCAAAAGTTACGACAAAGAGCGGTTCAAAAGTAATGAGATGGCATAATTACGAAAAGAAACGAGAAGGAACGTGTGAGTCGCTTCTGGGGACGCGACTCTACTTATACCCGTACTCAGTGTATACATTTTTGAGCATGAAATTTTTTAGAATTTAAGAATAAAAAAAAAATTTACATTTTACATTTTTTTGCTACATCTGTTATCTACATCTACAATGTATAGATGTACCATTTAGATTCTACATCTCCTCCGTTAGGGCTTGCTCGCGCACTGAACGCGGCAGAGTGTGCGAGCGAGAAAGAGAATGAGTAGCGTTTACGTGTGCAGGAGGGGGCGGGGGAAGCAACTGAAAATTAATTTCTTCATTGTGGCTATAATTATGATCCGATCTGATTCAGATTCGGCAATCTGGTAGATATGGGCATTCTCTACGATACTGCGTTCTTAGTTTTATCGTATCTTTAAAATTGTGCCTGGCACAGATTTTCGTCCTTTGTGGGGGCGGAAGGGGGCGGGGCAAAATTTTGAAATACACTTGTAGCAGTGGGATATCACATGAGTCTGGAAACCAAATTTGGTTGCCTTAGCTCTTATAGTCTCTGAGATCTAGGCGCTCAACAAGACGGACAGACAGACAGACAGACGGACGGACGGACGGACAGAAAGACATGGCTATATCGACTCGGCTATAGATGCTGATCAAGAATATATATACTTTATAGGGTCGGACAATTTTCCTTCTCTGCGTTACACACATCCACTTTTACCACAAATCTAATATACCCCTTAACTCTTTTTTGAGTACGGGTATAACAACAAAAATACCGATGTAAAAAATTAAATAAATAAGTTTTGTTGGGACACAACTATTAGGCATGCACCTGCAATTAAGGATAGATGTTAGGTTAAAGAATTTTTAGGGATTTAATTTGAAAAAAAACCCCGCTGTTAAGTAAAATAAAAGGAAAATGCGGAGCGCAATGTCTGGTCACTACGAAAGAAATCGAACGATCCAAATTAGACCAATTTTTGTTTATATTTTTTTGTTTATTAAATGCGTACGAACGTAAATTCGCGAACCGCGGAAATGCCCATATCCGAACATAAATTTTCAATTATTTATATCTATATATATACTTGGGGGCAAGCACCCTGCTTGGGTGGTAATATTTTTTTATTTTTTACTTTTTCATTACGTGATTTTATTTATCGAATCTTCCCTAATAGAGACTTACGACAAGTATGCAAATCTTAATCTAATATGTTTATTTAATTAATTACACTTAATTACTTAGAATACGTCCCTAGCTAGATATTATTGCTGGGTGGGGAGGTTTCTTCGCTGGAGTCGTGTATGGCTAGTGTTCCAAGTTAAAGACTGCGGAAGCCTATTAGGATGGGCTTGAAGCTTGGCCTGATACTACAGTACTGATTCTACAGTTAAGTCTTTCTGGATATTTTCATTCCGTATGTACCACGGTGCCCCAGTGATAGTTCTTACTATCTTCGATTGAGCTCTCTGGATTATTTCTAAATTACTAACACAGGCATTTCCCCATAGCTTGGAGCCGTATTTCCAGATGTTCCGTGGCCCTAGTTGGACTCTTAGAGCGTCTTAGTATGGCAGTATCATCAGCAAATGTCGAAGTTGTTGTTAGGCTGTTTGTCGGTAAATCTGCTGTGAATATGATATACAGTATCGGTCCAAGCACGCTGCCTTGCGGTACACCAACTTCAAATGGATGATATTCAGAGAGGAAATCTTTGCATCGTACTGCGAAGCTTCTTTTCTGTAGGTATGACTCCAATATTCCATGGATGTTCTGTGGAAGTAATATTTTGATTTTGTGGATTAAGCCGTCTAACCAAACGCGGTCGAAAGACTGGGCGACATCCAGAAAAACAGCGGAGCAATACTCCCGTCTTTCAAATGCATTTCGTATCTCAGAGGTTATACGATTTACTTTTTCAATAGTTCCGTGTTTTTCGCGAAATCCAAATTGGTGAGTCGGGATGGCACCGTTGATGTGTGGTGTTGTTTGATACGATTCAGGAGCAGCTTTTCAAATATCTTTGATAGGCAGTAGGCTGATAGGTCTATATGATGATGGCTTGGACTTGTATTTTCCGGCTTTATGGATCATTGTGATGACTGATTTCTTCCATTCTTGAGGATATTAGCCCCATTTCATCATGCTGTTGAATATTACAGTAAGGAAATACACTGCACAACTCGGCGATTCTATGATCATTTTAGGGAAGATGAAATCGTGGCCCGGAGCTTTCGTTTGCTTTGAGATTTGGTCTTTAATGAACCTTGTGAATTCTCCCGATTGGAATATGATGGGCGGAGTAGCTTCGGAATTGTTTGTTGGTGGGGGCACAAAGCTATTTGTTGCTGGGTGTTGTTTGAAGACGTTTTCTAGATGGACGGCAAAATTTGCATTCTCTTTGCCGCTGCGAGCCCACTCTCCAGTTTGTGTACGCAAAGGTGATTCACTCTAGATTGGTGGGCAAACGCCTGATTTAGCTTTCCACTGTGGGAATCGTTTGCTTGTTGGGGAGAGTTGCTCCATATAGTATATTTGAGCTCGGTTATTTTCATCTTCTAGGGCTCTGCGTAGTAGGTGGTTGGTTATTTTTAGCCGCTCTTTCGAGGCAGGTGATCTTTGTGCTTGCCACTCTCGAATGTGCCTAGAAATACGACAGCTGTTGGAAAGTTTATTAGGTACTAATATTGGTGTTGAGTGTTTTACCGCCAGTGACAGTGAGGATACTAATGCTTCGACTGACCTATCAATGTCATCTTTACAATAAATGTTTGGGCAGCTGTCAATATGAGAACTTATGTACTTTCTGTATTTGAACCAATCTGTTTTGCTAGAAGTGAGAAATTGTGGTCGTTCCGAAAGCTGTGGATGGTCGTGAAGGTGGAGTAGAATGGGCGAGTGATCCGATGATAGATCTGTTAAGTGATCGACATTAATCTGAGCTTGCAGCACCTTTCGTGTAACGGGTTGCTTGTTTGGATCTGTGGGCCAATATGTAGGCTTGCCCGGAGAGATAAAGTCTGGCTTGTTTCGTGGCGTTATTATAGCGTTATGTAGTTGTCTTCCTTTCGGGTTGGTAAGTCTAGATCCCCAATGGGTGTGCTTGTAGTGAAGTGTAGTCACCAGCTGCTATAAATCGGTCACATAGTAGGTCGAAGAATGTTACAAATTCTGTTTCGGAAATGCAGAAGCGCGGTGGGCAGTATACTGCGGCTAAGTTTAGGTAGCCGCTCTAAATTTCAATATGAATTTATGTTGCCTGTAGATAAGGTATAGCAAATGAAGGCAATGGATAAAGCCTGATGCGATGCTTGATCAGAACGCCAGTAACTCCATGTGCCTTACCATCGGGATGATTTGTCGTATAGAAGTTATAGCCATTGAGGGGAAAGTAGTTTTTATTTGTTAGGTGAGTCTCTGATATGAGCATGGCGTCGTGATGAGCGAGGAACTGTACGAATTCGCATATGTGTTGCAAAATGCCATTTGCATTCCAGAAACATATATTTAGACGAGCCATTTAAACAGATTTCTGTTTGATTAGGAGCTCCAGGAGCTCCTGCATCGTTTGTTGTATTGCTACCATTGTGTTTCTTATAGTTACCAGCATAGACTCAATTCCACTGGGCAATTGGGACGGATTTGCATGGGTATGTTGGGCAGAGATTTCTGGGATCTGTTTTGATGCCTGATGCTGCATTATTCCTGCTGTGGTTGGTTGAAGTGTCGGCTTAAAGACTGAGGCGTATGACCCGTTGTTGTAACTTAGCGACTGAGCAAAAGAAACTCCTGGAGTCGTAGGTGATGGTATATATGGTAAGTTTTTCGGACGACCGGGTTTCGACCTGCAGTTATTTGTTGGCTTAGGCGATTTTTCAATTCTTTATAGACTGGACAACCTCTATAGTTGGCAGTATGGTTTACTCCACAGTTGCTACATTTTTTTGGCAGATGGGTCCTATTTATTAACGTGGCAGTCCTCAGGGAGATGAACATCACCACAGGCAACGCAGACTGCCTGTAGAGCGCAAAAAGTTTTCGTGTGTCCATATTCCTGGCAATTTGTTCATTGGACCGGTCCAATTCGTTTGTGTGGTTCCTCAACGGTTATCCTACGGTGCAGTAGATACTGAAGCTTGTATATTGGGTGAAATTCATTCATTTTTTGTGCATACTTTCAGGTGTCAGTTCTACTTTGAACATTGGCTGGGGAATTTTATTTCTATTGATTATGTTGATTATAGCCATTTTGACTTCGAAGCCCTTATCGTTAAGCCCATCTATTATCTCATTGATTGATAACCACTTTGATAACCACTTGTAATCCTTTGCTACTTTTAAGTTGGTAGGTGTAGTAATTATTTTTTTCATTTTCGAGGTATTCCGCAACTGATCGATAGTTTTGTTCGTCTTTGACTTTTATTTTTGTTTCATTTATGTTACTCCTCTTGTTGGACGTGACATAGAATGTGTTTGCGCCAATTGTATCAGTTATTTTTTTGACCAGTTCAGCACAATTTGCCTGTCGAACAAAAATACGTGGCGGTCTTAATTTGTTGGTCTTGGGTGTTTGGGCGATCTCATCTTCATTTGGAACACTTAGTATCGAAAATCTATTGTTTGCTAGTGCCTTATGTGGCACAGTGTTCTCGGTTATTTGAGTTATTTTAGCTGCATTGTTGTTCTTTGCAGTTTTTGGGCTTAATTTTCTTTTGATTTGCACATAGCGATCGAGCCCAGTCTGAATTAACGCTCCGTTAGCGTTTTTCGAGTTTATTGGTTGGGAGAGGTGGGGCTTGTCGCAGTAGGTCGACAGTATCGGGCGCTGAGCAATTGCAGTAGTTGTTGTTGTAGTTGTTGTCGTTGTTGTGGTCGAAGACACAGTTTTCAGTGAGGGCATTGTACTATTGGTTGTCGATATTAGCAAATCGTTGGATAGGTAGTACGGGTCGGGGGCTGGGCACTGAGCACTCCATGGCCCACTTTGCAATGCAGGGGAGAGAGAGCGTGCTCTCTCCTCGTTCACTTGCATTTATGCAATTTTTGTTGGTACTGCTGTTCTTGGCGAGCGTATAGAGAAGTACGCGTTGTTTTTTACTTGGGAGAGCCGACGCTCGTCTTGTTGCTGTTGCCGGGCTTGGCTCATTATACCCGTACTCAAAAAAGAGTTAAGGGGTATATTAGATTTGTGGTAAAAGTTGATGTGTGTAACGCAGAGAAGGAACATTTTCCGACCCCATAAATTATATATGTATATTCTTGATCAGCATCAATAGCCGAATCGATATATCCATGTCTGTCTGTCCGTCTCAGAGTCCTGTCTCAGAGACTATAAGAGTTAGGGTAACCAAATTTTTTTTCCAGACTCATGTGATATCACATTGCTACAAGTGTATTTCAAAATTTCGCCCCGCCCCCTTCCGCCCCCACAAAGGACGAAAATCTGTGGCAGGCACAATTTTGAAGATACGGTAAAACTAAAAACGCAGTATCGTAGAGAATGACCATATCTACCAGATCACTGAATCTGAATTAGATCGGATCGGATCTTTCTCGCTCGCACACTCTGCCTCGTTATGTACGCAAGCGCCCTCTAGCGGAGATGATGTAGAATCTAAATGGTACATGCATAATCTACATGTTATACATACATATACATAGTATATGTAGATAACAGATGTAGCAAAAACAAAAATGTATATACTGACTGAGTACGGGTATAAAAGTAGAGTCGCGTCCCCAGAAGCGACTCACACGTTCCTTTTCCTTTTCGTTTTTTTTTAATTTGTATCATTTTACTTATATCAATTAAAAAAATAACCTCATTTATGATATCATATTGATTTGAATAGGTTGAGGTTATGGTAACCGCAATGTGCATATGTATAATTTGATATGTGCTTCGTTTGACATTGGCAGTAAAAATCAACACTGACAACTAAATCACGGCACTACTTGTTCAAAAATATTTTTTTTTTATAGGTGTAGTTTTATTGTATACAATTATCACAGACAATAAAGTACAATTGCTTAACGTACTGTTACTGTTGATTACCAACTTTTGTTAAGGGTCAAGGACAATTTCTATTTACTATTTTAAGTTAAATGAGGGACCAACGGAAGAAAACGGAAATTGTGCAATATAAGTTTATAAGTTCCTAGTGGCTAAGTCGTACGGATGGATGCGGTTTAACCTTCGCATGTTTCTACTCCTTACCAATTATAAGTGATGACCACGAAAAAAGATTTCACTAATAACACTACAGCAAACGAAAAGGAACGTGTGAGTCGCTTCTGGGGACGCGACTATACTTATACCCGTACTCAGTCAGTAAATACATTTTTGAGAATAATATTTTAGAATTTTAGAATTAAAAACAAAATTGTACATATTACATTATTTTGCTACAACTGTTATCTACATCTACAATGTATATTTTACATGTAAAATGCAGATTATATATGTACCATTTAGATTCTACATCTCCCCTGCTAGGAGTTGCTCTCGCACTGAACGCGGCAGAGTGTGCGAGCGAGAAAGAGATAGATATATATGGGAGCATCCGGTGGGTGTAGGAAGCATCAGGGCCCTGCGCCCGGGATACGGAAGTTCGCAGGTGGCTATCGTTGGACTCGCGTACCCATTGGCGAAGCCAATGCCCGGGTAGACGAGCAGAGACTAAGAAACGGATAGCAAAGTGAGGTTTTTGCAGCTAACCCTGAACCACTGCGAAGCTGCGCAGAATCTACTCTGCCAGCTAGTCAGAGAAACTACGGCGGATGTGGCAGTTCTCTCCAACCATACCGCAGAACCAGCAACACCAACTTCATTCTTGATAGCACGAAAACGGCAGCGATATGGGTATGCGGGCACTCCACCCCCCAAGCTGAGTCTGTTCGCAGGGGAAACGGCTATGTAAGAGCCAAGGTTGGCCAGTTTTGGCTGTACAGCTGCTACCTGGCACCACGCCTATCTATCCAGGAGTTCGGAGCCATTCTCGATGAGATAGCAGACGACGCTAGGGGACGGCCAAACATCATCATGGCCGGCGACTTTAACTCTTGGTCAGAGGAATGGGGATCGAGGTCCACCAACGCTAGAGGTCGCACTCTCATGGAAGCCTTTGCCACTCTAGAGCTACAACTTCTCAACACCGGATCAGAGCACACCTTCTCCCGAGCTGGGTTGGGATCTATCATCAACCTTACCTTCTGCAGCACCGCTCTCTTTGGGAGAACAGCGTGGGGACTCAGCAGCGCATACACGGCTAGTGACCACAACGCTATCATCTGCAGCATCGAGGCCCACCCACAAGGGACAGCTCTCCAACAAAGGACGACCTTCAATGCCAGAACCCTCAGGCCGGATATCTTCTTGTCAGAGCTGAGCATTCCCGAGGCCCCGGGAACCGCAGAGGACTGCGCAACGAACCGCATCGGCGCATTGACAACGGCATGTAGGGCAAGCACAAGGCAGCAAAGAAGCCACTCTCGCCACCGCGAGCCGGTCTTTTGGTGGAGTAGGTTCGCACCGAATGCCTTCGTGCTAGAAGACGCCAAACTCGCGCGAGGGGATCCCAAGCCTTCCCATTGATGTCCCAGGAGTACGCAGCGAAACGCCGTGCTCTTAAAAGGCTTATCGGAGGAAGCAAGAGGAATTGCTTCCTTGAGCTGTGTGACTCAACGGAGAACGACCCCTGGGGCCACGCCTACAAGGTGATAGTCAAGAAGCTTAACGCGGTGAAGCCCCTTACCACGGCTGACCCCGTTAAAATGAAAACCATCGTCGAAAGCCTCTTCCCGTCGCGAACTCCTTATCGCCACATCGGATGGAGCGACATAACAGCGAGCGAAATCCTGGAAATCGCTGGAGCAACCCCAACCGGCAAGGCGCCAGGCCCGGATGGCATCCCTGACACCGCAGTCAAGCTGGCAATGACCGCGCACCCGTCGGATTTCGCGCAGGCTTTCAACAGTGCCTCCGTGAAGGAGTCTTCCCAACGCCTTGGAAGCTCCAGAAGCTAGTCCTGCTGCCGAAGCCTCAAAAGCCTCCCGAGGACCCCTCGTCGTTCAGGCCCATCTGCCTTATCGACAACGTGGGTAAAGCACTGGAGCGCTGCATTTGCAGGAAGCTCCAAGCCGAAATTGCGCAGGTAGGTGACGTGTCCCCCATGCAGTTCGGTTTCAGGAAGGCAAGATCGACAACTGACGGACATCGCGGCAAAAGCCATAGAGGGCTTGGAGGGCGGAAGCAGTACTGCCTCGTTGTCACATTGGATGTCAAACACGCATTCAATTCGGCGAGGTGGGACGTCATCCTCAGGTCCCTCAAGCGGCTGGGAATCCCAGACTATCTGGTGGCCATTATCGAGGACTACTTTCGAAGCCGGAGGCTGCTGTACGACACCGACTGCGGCACCGTGGAGTAACAGGTCACATGCGGCGTTCCCCAAGGCTCTGTCCTCGGCCCGACCCTCTGGAACGTAATGTACGATGCTATCTTCAAGCTACAGCTCCCTGCCGATACTCGGACAATAGGCTTTGCAGACGACGTCGCGTTGGTAGTGGTTGCCAAGCACCTCGGAGAAGTGGAGGCCAGGTGAAACCAAGCGGTGGCCGTGATCCAAGAGTGGCTGACATCAGTAGGCCTAAGGCTGGCTGATCACAAGACGGAAGCGGTGTTGATTTCCAGCCGCAAGAAAGTGGAGGTTGCGACGGTGCGAGTCGGCTCCGTCGAGATCACATCCTCGCGAGCAATCCGCTACCTTGGGGTACTGCTGGACACTCGCCTCTCCTTCCGCGAGCACCTCGAAGCAGCCAGCAAGAAGGCAGCAGTCCTAGGCAGGGCCCTGTCACGCATGATGCTGAACACGAGGGGACCCAAACAAGGCCGTAGACTCCTGCTTCAGTCAGTCCGAAAGGCGGTCATGATGTACGCAGCCCCAATCTGGGCTGAGGCGGCGAGGATCAAGTCCTACAGGAAGGGGCTAGATGCGACGCACCGGTTGGGAGCCCTGCGAGTTTGCTGCGGCTTTCGAACCATCTCGGAAGATGCGGCCCTAGTCATCGCCGGAATGCTCCCAGTGGTGGACCTAGCCGAGGAAGCTAGGGAAATCTCGTTGGAGCTCGACGTTCCCGCTCAACATCGTTCCCCGGCAGACAGGAGACGTATAAAGACGGCAGCGAGGGAAAGAAGCCTAGCTAGGTGGCAGAACCGCTGGGCCACATCACAAAAGGGAAGATGGACTCATTCCCTAATTCCGGACATCAGTAGGTGGGTCAACAGGAGGCATGGAGAAGTCAACTTTTCGCTAACCCAACTCCTAAGCGGGCACGGCTGCTTTAGAAGCTACCTCCATAGATTGGGGCACGACGACGACGAAAACTGCCCGATGTGCGGCGTCGAGGAGACCGCGGAGCATATACTCTTCACCTGCCCAAGGTTCGCAGAGCAGCGGTTGAACATAGGTGGAGACTCGCTTAGCGCGGGTGCCCTCATGAGCGAGATGCTTCGCAGCGAAGACTACTGGTCCCGAGTATCTGAGTACGCATCAGCTGAGAGAGCTGGAGCGGCTGCGCAACGGCAACGAAGGAGGCGTCTAAATCGACCCGCCAGTCCCCTGCGAAGCAAAGCTTCGCGGCAGTCCCGCAGGTTTCTGGCACCACCCCCCCTTTTTTCCACCCTTAGTTATAATCTATTGTTACCCTACTGTTACCCAATAATAAATGATATAAAAAAAAAAAAGGGCTAGAGGAGATCGAGGAGCTACAGGGCACATTCAAAACCCTGCTCAACGAGCTTCAGAAGTTGGACTACGACAAGACTCGCATTGGGTCAAGGAACAAAACGAACTTTTTCTTAAAGATTTGGGGCTTAGAAATGGTTTGATGATATTTTTTTTTTCTATGGCAGAATTTTTGAAAACTGGTATAAATTCGGTAATTATACCTAAAAAATGAAAAAATTTAACAAAAAATACCCTTTGGAAGATTGCGGGCCCAACTGCCAATTGGGAACAAAGCAAACGAATAAGGATTGCATATTTGGTACCTGATCGCGTTCCTTTGGTATGAAATGTTGTTGAAAGTTACTTTTTTCCTTTTCTGAGGTAGGTAGTTCCTTTTCTCATAATTGCAGGTCCACACAAATTGGATCTCGTCGCATCTACCTAATCATATTTCAATAAAACCAAAGTAGAAATACCTGAGATAAGGGATTTCATTCCTTAACCCATACAACAATCAGATTGAGTAATTATAAGCGGTTACAATATTTACATATATGCAGTGGGCAATGCAAATAGCAAACAAAGGTGAAATTACGTTATTTGCGCCACTGGCTATTATTTGAGGAATTTCAGGCTGTGAAACCAGACATACTCCTCCCGTTGAAAGCCTGACATTCAACAGATTGGGAAGTGTTTCACAGACGTCGATTGTGGATGATTCGATGTATCTCCTGATGCCATTTTAGCACTGCAACACGGGAAACGACAGCTCCTCCGGGAATAAACTGGACCACCTTTGCTATAGGCCAAGAGACTGCCAACACAGGGTTAGGAGTGCGATTTGAAAGCAGCTGCAGAGACGACATGTAGACTTCCTTCCATGGCAACCAGTAGATGTGAAGCTAGAAGGCAACTTCTAATCCACACAAAATCAGGCATGTAACGCTAGGCCCAGGAAACGAAGAGAGAGAGACGCCATTCAAAAGTGCCAGACAGAGCACATCGAGATCGGCAGGCCTCTCTGTAATTAAAGATGCGGTTGTAGAATTAGTAGAGATTAAAATGTGGCCTGATATTGGCCAATATTGGGATGGACTTAGTGCAAACTGAGCTCGAAATCCATCGCGAAGACTCTGCTTGAGAGCGTTGATGAAAGTTGAAGTGTTGGTGAGCTGAGCTGGAGTCCTCTTTGGTGCGATGAATTGATGATGGCCCGCAAAGTATAAGGATGATCGGTATTGAGGCCCACATGCCAAACGAGGGGGCTCCCTCAAATCATTCAAAAGAATCCCACGCGAAGAAATCTCAGTCAGACCTTTATGCCAAGACAACTTTTCTTTGCCCAACCGTTGGAGAAAGATTCTGGACCATGTAGCTGCAGGTCCTGCCAGTCCGAAAGCGTCAAAGAGCTGCGCTTCTGTTGGCACAACTGAACTTCTGTAGGGACGCGACAATGACGAATAGTCCGAAAACGAGAAAGAAGGCTGATCAGTAGCCGTTTCCAAAGCTAGTTCTGGTGGTGTGGGAACATTGGTGTCAATGTCCAACTTCCTACGGGAATTCACGTAATCTGCCGGAGCTCCATCAAACACAGCAGGCACCCTAGAATCACTCAATTGGAGTTGATCTCTTGGTAAAGGTCCACTTGGTTTCTGCGAAGTTGTATAAGAATCCTCTTCTCGTCGTTTTATATGTCTCCACGAACTTGAAATATATTTCCAAGAAATGTGCTTTGAGAACGTTTACTACTTTTACAAAATATTAATATAACACGCACAACAACAAAGTATTAGTACAACCATTACATAGTTAAAACCCGTGTGATTGCTATCCTTTTTAAATTTCACAAAAAGAATGTTTCGCGTTTGAATAGTGGCATTTTGAAAATAGGCTGCAAAAATATTGTAATCTTAAAGCGAGTGCTTTTCTACTGGAACAGCTGTTAGACTTAACAGTGCTATGTTATATAACATTTTTGTATTGGACTTTATAGTTTGAAGGCCAGGCAAAAATCTTCCAGCTGAACCCTCCCAGAGGGTGCCGGCCGGGCAATGGGCACTGCATTACCCCGGATCGGGTTAATGCATTGCCGTTTGCTCTGTCCGAGGTAATGCAGTGTCTAGCTAAGGCCAGGTCCAGGTCTTCCCGATATAAAATTGGGGGAACTGTACCATGGCCATGGCTGGAGGTGCCTGGCGGACAGGCATAAAACGCTTCGGGGTGGTCCCCCCGATAAATATTAATAACATGGACCGGAGTAAGGATCAAGCAGGGACTGGGATGTCAGTCCAAACGTCGTTGGAAAGCGTAACTGCTACCACCGGCGGGCACGGGGAGGAGCAATCCTCTCTGCGTGTCGCCAGCGGTCACAACTCTGATATGGCGGGAGCAGGTCATATTGGTTTCAAAGCTACTGCCACCAAAACGCCTCTCTGCAAGCTGAGCCGCACGGGTGCCGTGGTCGAAACAGACTCGGACCTGGAGAGCGTGCTCAGCGTAAGCAGAACGGAGGAAGAGAGCCTTCTCCGCTCTCCTGAGCCAGGTACCAGCTCCCTGCGTAGGGAAGGGCCGAAGCGTTCAAGAGAGGGGATGAAGGCTAAGGCCCAATACAAGGCGGCCCTCAAAATCCAAAGCCGGCTACAAGACAAAGAGGACATCTCCCAAGAGGAGAAGTTCAAACTAGCCTGGACTGAGCAAAAGGTAGAAGATGGCCACCAAAAGGAAACGCTCGACCGAGAGTGCCAAGGACACTCCGGCGGGCAAGCGGCAACGCGGGCCCAAGGTGGTTATCCCTCAACCTACGAAGACGAAGAACCCCAAGCAGAAGGCCAAGGTGAGCGACGTGTCCAAGATGCACCTCATCGTGGCCCTGATCGACCGCAGCGACGAAAATGGGAAGATGACGGCGGCGCAGTGGAAACAGGTCCACGCCCAGCTGGTAGACTGCCTTTTCGCGCGAATGGAGGACGCGCCGGACGCAGCCATGCCCACCTTCGACGGTGCGGGATGGCTGAACGGGGTGAAGATCCTCAAATGTAATGATGACCCCACGAGGAAGTGGCTGTTGCAAGTTCATTCTTCATTCTGGCTATAATTATGATCCGATCTGAGTTGGCAATCTGGTAGATATGGTCATTCTCTACGATACTGATACTGATAACACTACTCGACAAAATTGAACTTTTTATTCAGGCTGTGAACCAAAACTACTTTTTCTGATAGATTTTGCTATTTAAAAATTTTTGTAGTACTTTATTATTTTTTATGGTGTCATTTTTATACCCATGCTCAAAAAAGAAATAAGGGGTCATTGTATTTGTGGTAAAAGTAGATGTGTTGAACGCAGAGAAGGAAACGTTTCCGACCACATAAAGTATCAGCATCAAGAGCCGAGTCGATAAAGCCATTTCTGTCTGTCCTTCTGTCTGTCTGTCTGTCTGTCTGTCTGTCCGTCTTGTTGAGCGACTAGATCTCAGAGACTATAAGAGCTAGGGCAACCAAATTAGGTTTCCAGATTCATGTTATATCACACTGCCACAAGTGTATTTCAAAATTTCGCCCCGATCCCTTCCTCCGTCACAAAGGACGAAAATCTGTGGCAGGCACAATTTTAAAGATACGATAAAACTAAAAACGCAGTATCGTAGAGAATGACCACATCTACACGATTGCCGAATCTGAATCAGATCGGATTATAATAATAGCTAGAATGAAGAAATTTATTTTCTGTTGGTTCCCCCGCCCCAACCAGCATGAGCCACGATACTCTATCTCTTTCTCGCTCGCACACTCTACCGCGTTCAGTGCGCGAGCAACCACTAGCAGGGGAGATGTAGAATCTAAATGGTACATATATAATCTACATGTTAGATGTAAAATATACATTGTAAATGTAGATAACAGTTGTAGCAAAATAATTTTATATGTAATATATTGTTTTTAATTCCTAAATTCTAAACTATTATTCTCAAAAATGTATATACTGTCTAAGTACGTGTATAAGTAGAGTCGTGTCCTCAGAAGCGACTCACACGTTCCTTCTCGTTTTTGTTAAATTTGTTCATTTTTTAGGTTTGTAATGTCCTATTTCAGGCTGAGGTATGCATCAGTCTGTCCAGGGTCTTGAATTACAAGATATTTATAATTCACGAGGACTTTATCGGGAAACCAGGAACTTTGCCCGAAACTGAAATAGAAATCACAACACTTGTTTGGTCTTTTACTTTTTAATCAGTTTCTTTATTTCTTTCGTATGATTATTCTACCCGGTTATGTTATGTTTACTTGCACTACGACGCGGAGGGTGATTTGACTGCCTCTTGATGGCTGGTGGACTGCCTTTTTTATAGCTCGGCAGGCCTTCCATCAATGTCTTATAGATATCTTATTTCTACTCCAGACCGTGGGAAGGGTTCTTACATAACTCTCTCTGGCCGAATTATAGTCTGCGCGTGCAGACGGGCTGATCGGTAACAGAAAGTTACCAAATCATTAACCCTGTAGTCAGTGTCCAATATCCCCGGTAAGGAGAGTCGGAGACTGCTGACTGGCTTGCGCATGTGGGGGTTTTTGCCCGGTAATCAAAGATTACCTAAACACTCGCCTCCCAACAAGAGTCAAATGTCCCAGGTAAGGTGATCGGTGTGCACCAGTACCGTGGGAAAGGAATTTCGTTGGTACTTCGGGAATATATATTGTTATTTATTATTATTATTATTATTTAATATTATTTTAGGTTCTTATTGTATAAGCCCCTTCTGCTGGTCTGCTTGTGACGAACCATGGGATCCATGGTTCGTTACACCCCCCCCTTTCTTCCGGGTGGGTGGTGTTATAGGGCGCCGCGTTTAGTTGTAGCGGCGCCTTTTCCGGCTGGGGCCGGGACTTTCACCTTCCTCCTCCGATTCTGTCCCAAATTGTTTCCGGTACTTCCCGTGGTACTTCCTTGCACTCTGTCCTGGGGGGGACGAGTACATCCACTGCCGTCAGGTGTACCCTGGTGACTCGGAGTCCCCAGGGCGTGTCCGTGTATATATACTGCTCGAACTCCGGGAAGACGCGTCGTGCGTACGGCTCGTCTTTTCCTGGTGGCTTCGGTTCCGGAGTGGGCTGTTTATAGCAGCCCTGACCTGATCGTGGGTCGCGGCGGGCGTCTTCCTGGCCGCGTTCCGCTCTTGGGGGCCAGTATTCCTGGGGGCGGTGACCTGCTGGCCTGCGCGTAAACAGCGGGGGGCTGCTTCGCCCGGGTGGTGCCGTGGATGTTGGCCGGGTTCCTGGCCAATCCTCGTCGTCGTACGCCCTTGGCGAGTACGACGGCGTGGTCGGCCGTGGGAAGCGGTTGCTAGTTGGAGCTCCCGGTGGGGGAGACCACAGATTCTCTCGCCGGAATCTGGGGTATCGTGGTTCCTCTTCGTCTCCCTCGGTGCTGGTGATGGAGTCTTCTTCGTCCGAGGAGATGACGATAACGTCGTCGTGGTTGCTGTTTTTGTTCATCGTTCCTTCTTGCTCGGGGCGTACGGTTTGTACTGATGGGCACTACCGTTTCGCCTACCGACGTTACCTCGGTCTTATGTCTGCCGGCCGTTAAGCGGCGGGCAGAAGTCATGGTCAGCATTTTTCTGGTTGACGCGTCTAGTGGTTGAGCACGGGAGTGATCCGTGTTCCCTGGCCTGGTGGACGTGGTGCTGGCCCGACTCGGGTGGCCGCGTCTGGTTGTCTTCGAGATTCGTGGGACTTGTCCATTCTAACGTCGGTGATGGGTACCTGGCTGGAGTCGGTTTCGCGAGCTGGGGCCTCGGGGTCTGTAGGCGTCGGGTTTTGGGTTCTCAGCCGGCGATGTAGGACCCAAATGATTACGCAGAGTGGGAATGCGATGCTTGCCGTGAGAATATATGCGGTTACACTTCTGATCGTCAGCACTTCGTGCAGGTGGCCGATGTGCTTAAGGTTTCTCAGGCTGAGTTCCCTCAAGAAGGGTAGACTCAGCCGTTCTTGATGGGACGTCACATTTACCTGGGTCATCGCGGACACCACGGCTTTTCGTCTCGAGTCTCCTAGGTGGTTTACATACCAGGTCCCATTGAGCGCGATCCGGTTGGAATATGTCACCAGATAGGTCCCAGAGATGTTCTGTGTAGCGCCAGTCTCCTCCAAAATGGTCACGTGTGCGTCGTTCACTATGATTGTGCCATGATCTACGTGGCTGATCGCTTCGAGATGTCCGGGCAGCGTTGCGCAGTGGGCAACCGACCCTGCTACCATCTGCTGAGCGCAGGTGGTCCCTTGATGTTGTTGGCAAAACGTCGCACCGACGGTAGCCTCGCAGTTGCCAACATTGACGGCTTCTGTTCCACATTCGGCTACAATGTTCCCCTCGCCGAAGTCCAGTATTTTCCGCTGGTGTTGTACTAGGAATATGAGCATTTTTCGGCATGTTCGTTTGGGTTGGGGGAACTTTATCAGGAACGTGAGTAGGTCGCTGCTCTGAAAGACGCTCACTTTTGATACTCCCAAAAGTTCGACCAAGCTGAGGTTGGTCAGATGCTGTGCCTCGAACTCTTGGATGTCGGCGCCGTCTAGTAGGGCTGGACTGATTATATGGATCCGTGCCAGAGTTAGGCCGAGGATGAGGTTTTCCAGATCGGTGATAATAATTCTGTTTTTAGCCAGAATTATCTCCACCAGTTGGTTTCTCTCGGCGTCGTCGGATTTGCTTATCGTGTTCATGTAATGAGTCAGCTCATTTAGGCGGTCCTGGATCTTGGTGTTGATCTCCATCTGGTTTGCCTCTGCTTCCATTAGTTGGCCTTGTTTAAAGCGAACCTGCTCCCAGTCGTTGAAATCGGGGGTGCCGGCGATAACTTTAAGGGCCGTCCCTAGGATGTTGATGCTCCGCCTGTCTCGATGGTGGATTTTTAGCGTAGAGATTAGGTTACGGATGTGGCCTAAGTCGGTGGTAATTACTTCGGTCATTCGATTAACGGCGAATAGTTCGGCGGCCTGTTCTGTTTGCACCACGTATTCTTCGTAAGAGGTTACGTTTGTCGTGTGGCGTAGGTATCCGTAGCTATCCCAGATGACGGCATCTCCATCTACTATGGGGATGTAGTCGGCGTTCGTATAGTCATGTAATTTGACTAGTGCCTGGGTCGTCGTGAGCATGGTGAACAGAATTAATGTAGTGTCCATACTGTTTTGGCTGCGGTAGACGTAGGTGTTGGTTGGGTATTTCGAGGGGTGATGAGTTAACGGTGAGTAACTTGTAGAAATGTCTTTTGCTCGAGTTAAGAAGCGAACTGATTTAGTACCGGGAGAACTCGGCTATATATGGCGTTTTCCCTTTCTTGATAGAGCCGTTGCGGCTATGTATTTTTCTCCGAACCGGGCTCAGGTTTCGTCTTAGCGGGTTGAGCGACACTTTTCCCGGTTATTGGTGGTATTTCGCTTGGGAGGGGGATCGCCGTTCGATGTCACGTGTGCTGAGTCTTTGACTTTTCTGTCTGTTGGCCGCGCGTGTGCTGAGGTTGATATTTCCTTGCTTTGTCTCGTCTCTTGCTGTGGATTTTGGTGGCGCATGTGCTGAGTTTTACTTTCTTTGGGTGTTGAACTCGTCATTTGAGAGCGTTCGTTACTTCCGTGGTAGTGGGGGTTGGTTACATATTCTGAGCCCGCGGGTTTTTGGTTCTTGGCTGCGCGTGTGCTGCGTTCTCGTCTTTGAGTTCGTTGGCTTTGGCTGGTCAGCTGCCGATATATGGAAACCAAAGTCGTGGCTAGGGGGATTGCGGGGGCTAGTGGTAGTACTTGCCTCATCGGTGGCATCCCTGTCCTCGTGGAATTCCTTCAGGTCGTTGATGTTAGCAACCTTCGCTTTTCGGCTGCCCGGATGCTGTAGTTTTACAATGTTCGGTGATGCAAAACCTTTGACTCGGTATGGTCCATCGTATTTCGGTGCCAGCTTAGCGGCGAATCCGTCGGCCGCGTTGGAGAGGTGGTGTTGTCGTAGAAGTACTAGGGATCCAATAGGGGGGCGCCATTGCCGGCGGCGGAGGTTGTAATGCCTTCCTTGTTCTTGGCTTGCCCTCTGGATGTTATTTCTGACAATGGTGAATATTGCAAGTGGCTGTTGCAAGTTCATTCTTCATTCTGGCTATAATTATGATCCGATCTGAGTTGGCAATCTGGTAGATATGGTCATTCTCTACGATACTGATACTGATAACACTACTCGACAAAATTGAACTTTTTATTCAGGCTGTGAACCAAAACTACTTTTTCTGATAGATTTTGCTATTTAAAAATTTTTGTAGTACTTTATTATTTTTTATGGTGTCATTTTTATACCCATGCTCAAAAAAGAAATAAGGGGTCATTGTATTTGTGGTAAAAGTAGATGTGTTGAACGCAGAGAAGGAAACGTTTCCGACCACATAAAGTATCAGCATCAAGAGCCGAGTCGATAAAGCCATTTCTGTCTGTCCTTCTGTCTGTCTGTCTGTCTGTCTGTCTGTCCGTCTTGTTGAGCGACTAGATCTCAGAGACTATAAGAGCTAGGGCAACCAAATTAGGTTTCCAGATTCATGTTATATCACACTGCCACAAGTGTATTTCAAAATTTCGCCCCGATCCCTTCCTCCGTCACAAAGGACGAAAATCTGTGGCAGGCACAATTTTAAAGATACGATAAAACTAAAAACGCAGTATCGTAGAGAATGACCACATCTACACGATTGCCGAATCTGAATCAGATCGGATTATAATAATAGCTAGAATGAAGAAATTTATTTTCTGTTGGTTCCCCCGCCCCAACCAGCATGAGCCACGATACTCTATCTCTTTCTCGCTCGCACACTCTACCGCGTTCAGTGCGCGAGCAACCACTAGCAGGGGAGATGTAGAATCTAAATCGTACATATATAATCTACATGTTAGATGTAAAATATACATTGTAAATGTAGATAACAGTTGTACAAAATAATTTTATATGTAATATATTGTTTTTAATTCCTAAATTCTAAACTATTATTCTCAAAAATGTATATACTGACTAAGTACGTGTATAAGTAGAGTCGTGTCCTCAGAAGCGACTCACACGTTCCTTCTCGTTTTTGTTAAATTTGTTCATTTTTTAGGTTTGTAATGTCCTATTTCAGGCTGAGGTATGCATCAGTCTGTCCAGGGTCTTGAATTACAAGATATTTATAATTCACGAGGACTTTATCGGGAAACCAGGAACTTTGCCCGAAACTGAAATAGAAATCACAACACTTGTTTGGTCTTTTACTTTTTAATCAGTTTCTTTATTTCTTTCGTATGATTATTCTACCCGGTTATGTTATGTTTACTTGCACTACGACGCGGAGGGTGATTTGACTGCCTCTTGATGGCTGGTGGACTGCCTTTTTTATAGCTCGGCAGGCCTTCCATCAATGTCTTATAGATATCTTATTTCTACTCCAGACCGTGGGAAGGGTTCTTACATAACTCTCTCTGGCCGAATTATAGTCTGCGCGTGCAGACGGGCTGATCGGTAACAGAAAGTTACCAAATCATTAACCCTGTAGTCAGTGTCCAATATCCCCGGTAAGGAGAGTCGGAGACTGCTGACTGGCTTGCGCATGTGGGGGTTTTTGCCCGGTAATCAAAGATTACCTAAACACTCGCCTCCCAACAAGAGTCAAATGTCCCAGGTAAGGTGATCGGTGTGCACCAGTACCGTGGGAAAGGAATTTCGTTGGTACTTCGGGAATATATATTGTTATTTATTATTATTATTATTATTTAATATTATTTTAGGTTCTTATTGTATAAGCCCCTTCTGCTGGTCTGCTTGTGACGAACCATGGGATCCATGGTTCGTTACACCCCCCCCTTTCTTCCGGGTGGGTGGTGTTATAGGGCGCCGCGTTTAGTTGTAGCGGCGCCTTTTCCGGCTGGGGCCGGGACTTTCACCTTCCTCCTCCGATTCTGTCCCAAATTGTTTCCGGTACTTCCCGTGGTACTTCCTTGCACTCTGTCCTGGGGGGACGAGTACATCCACTGCCGTCAGGTGTACCCTGGTGACTCGGAGTCCCCAGGGCGTGTCCGTGTATATATACTGCTCGAACTCCGGGAAGACGCGTCGTGCGTACGGCTCGTCTTTTCCTGGTGGCTTCGGTTCCGGAGTGGGCTGTTTATAGCAGCCCTGACCTGATCGTGGGTCGCGGCGGGCGTCTTCCTGGCCGCGTTCCGCTCTTGGGGGCCAGTATTCCTGGGGGCGGTGACCTGCTGGCCTGCGCGTAAACAGCGGGGGGCTGCTTCGCCCGGGTGGTGCCGTGGATGTTGGCCGGGTTCCTGGCCAATCCTCGTCGTCGTACGCCCTTGGCGAGTACGACGGCGTGGTCGGCCGTGGGAAGCGGTTGCTAGTTGGAGCTCCCGGTGGGGGAGACCACAGATTCTCTCGCCGGAATCTGGGGTATCGTGGTTCCTCTTCGTCTCCCTCGGTGCTGGTGATGGAGTCTTCTTCGTCCGAGGAGATGACGATAACGTCGTCGTGGTTGCTGTTTTTGTTCATCGTTCCTTCTTGCTCGGGGCGTACGGTTTGTACTGATGGGCACTACCGTTTCGCCTACCGACGTTACCTCGGTCTTATGTCTGCCGGCCGTTAAGCGGCGGGCAGAAGTCATGGTCAGCATTTTTCTGGTTGACGCGTCTAGTGGTTGAGCACGGGAGTGATCCGTGTTCCCTGGCCTGGTGGACGTGGTGCTGGCCCGACTCGGGTGGCCGCGTCTGGTTGTCTTCGAGATTCGTGGGACTTGTCCATTCTAACGTCGGTGATGGGTACCTGGCTGGAGTCGGTTTCGCGAGCTGGGGCCTCGGGGTCTGTAGGCGTCGGGTTTTGGGTTCTCAGCCGGCGATGTAGGACCCAAATGATTACGCAGAGTGGGAATGCGATGCTTGCCGTGAGAATATATGCGGTTACACTTCTGATCGTCAGCACTTCGTGCAGGTGGCCGATGTGCTTAAGGTTTCTCAGGCTGAGTTCCCTCAAGAAGGGTAGACTCAGCCGTTCTTGATGGGACGTCACATTTACCTGGGTCATCGCGGACACCACGGCTTTTCGTCTCGAGTCTCCTAGGTGGTTTACATACCAGGTCCCATTGAGCGCGATCCGGTTGGAATATGTCACCAGATAGGTCCCAGAGATGTTCTGTGTAGCGCCAGTCTCCTCCAAAATGGTCACGTGTGCGTCGTTCACTATGATTGTGCCATGATCTACGTGGCTGATCGCTTCGAGATGTCCGGGCAGCGTTGCGCAGTGGGCAACCGACCCTGCTACCATCTGCTGAGCGCAGGTGGTCCCTTGATGTTGTTGGCAAAACGTCGCACCGACGGTAGCCTCGCAGTTGCCAACATTGACGGCTTCTGTTCCACATTCGGCTACAATGTTCCCCTCGCCGAAGTCCAGTATTTTCCGCTGGTGTTGTACTGGGAATATGAGCATTTTTCGGCATGTTCGTTTGGGTTGGGGGAACTTTATCAGGAACGTGAGTAGGTCGCTGCTCTGAAAGACGCTCACTTTTGATACTCCCAAAAGTTCGACCAAGCTGAGGTTGGTCAGATGCTGTGCCTCGAACTCTTGGATGTCGGCGCCGTCTAGTAGGGCTGGACTGATTATATGGATCCGTGCCAGAGTTAGGCCGAGGATGAGGTTTTCCAGACCGGTGATAATAATTCTGTTTTTAGCCAGAATTATCTCCACCAGTTGGTTTCTCTCGGCGTCGTCGGATTTGCTTATCGTGTTCATGTAATGAGTCAGCTCATTTAGGCGGTCCTGGATCTTGGTGTTGATCTCCATCTGGTTTGCCTCTGCTTCCACTAGTTGGCCTTGTTTAAAGCGAACCTGCTCCCAGTCGTTGAAATCGGGGGTGCCGGCGATAACTTTAAGGGCCGTCCCTAGGATGTTGATGCTCCGCCTGTCTCGATGGTGGATTTTTAGCGTAGAGATTAGGTTACGGATGTGGCCTAAGTCGGTGGTAATTACTTCGGTCATTCGATTAACGGCGAATAGTTCGGCGGCCTGTTCTGTTTGCACCACGTATTCTTCGTAAGAGGTTACGTTTGTCGTGTGGCGTAGGTATCCGTAGCTATCCCAGATGACGGCATCTCCATCTACTATGGGGATGTAGTCGGCGTTCGTATAGTCATGTAATTTGACTAGTGCCTGGGTCGTCGTGAGCATGGTGAACAGAATTAATGTAGTGTCCATACTGTTTTGGCTGCGGTAGACGTAGGTGTTGGTTGGGTATTTCGAGGGGTGATGAGTTAACGGTGAGTAACTTGTAGAAATGTCTTTTGCTCGAGTTAAGAAGCGAACTGATTTAGTACCGGGAGAACTCGGCTATATATGGCGTTTTCCCTTTCTTGATAGAGCCGTTGCGGCTATGTATTTTTCTCCGAACCGGGCTCAGGTTTCGTCTTAGCGGGTTGAGCGACACTTTTCCCGGTTATTGGTGGTATTTCGCTTGGGAGGGGGATCGCCGTTCGATGTCACGTGTGCTGAGTCTTCGACTTTTCTGTCTGTTGGCCGCGCGTGTGCTGAGGTTGATATTTCCTTGCTTTGTCTCGTCTCTTGCTGTGGATTTTGGTGGCGCATGTGCTGAGTTTTACTTTCTTTGGGTGTTGAACTCGTCATTTGAGAGCGTTCGTTACTTCCGTGGTAGTGGGGGTTGGTTACATATTCTGAGCCCGCGGGTTTTTGGTTCTTGGCTGCGCGTGTGCTGCGTTCTCGTCTTTGAGTTCGTTGGCTTTGGCTGGTCAGCTGCCGATATATGGAAACCAAAGTCGTGGCTAGGGGGATTGCGGGGGGCTAGTGGTAGTACTTGCCTCATCGGTGGCATCCCTGTCCTCGTGGAATTCCTTCAGGTCGTTGATGTTAGCAACCTTCGCTTTTCGGCTGCCCGGATGCTGTAGTTTTACAATGTTCGGTGATGCAAAACCTTTGACTCGGTATGGTCCATCGTATTTCGGTGCCAGCTTAGCGGCGAATCCGTCGGCCGCGTTGGAGAGGTGGTGTTGTCGTAGAAGTACTAGGGATCCAATAGGGGGGCGCCATTGCCGGCGGCGGAGGTTGTAATGCCTTCCTTGTTCTTGGCTTGCCCTCTGGATGTTATTTCTGACAATGGTGAATACTTCGCTAAGTTTGGTTGCCTTGCCGAGAGCGGTCTCTGGGGGGCTTCCGGTGCCGGTCGTGACTTCGTCATAGAGAGCTCCAGGCAACCGGGGCTCTCTTCCATGCAGTAGGAAAGCTGGGCTGAATCCCGTTGTCTCCGAGACGCTGGAATTTATTGCGAGGGATATTTCCGGTAGCAGCTCATCCCAGGTATTTTGACGATCCCCTACGAATTGGGCAATCATGGTCTTGACCGTCCGATTTGCCCGTTCCGTTGGATTTTCCTGGGGGCAGTAGGGTGCGGTATGTTGCAGTTCTACTCCTGCTGTCTGTAGAAATGACCGAAACGATCGACTCGTGAATTGCGTGCCGTTGTCGCACACAAAGCGTTTGGGTATGCCGAAATGGCTCAGGATTCGTTCTCGGAAAGCCAGTTCCAGGGTAGCGGTGGTGGCCTTTTTGAGTGGTGCCAATTCGACCCATTTCGTGAAAGTGTCAAAGAAGACGAGCAGCATCGTGTTTCCTTTCTTTGATCGAGGTAGTGGTCCAACGAAATCAGCGCATAGTGTAGCGAATGGCTCTTCGGCTTTGCGAGTAAGCATCTGTCCCACCGGCTTGCGCTGTTGAGCTTTGAACTTCTGGCAGTTTACACAGCCACGGACATATTTCCTCACGTCTCGGTAGAAACCTGGCCAATAGTACCGTTGGGATATTCGGGTGATGGTTTTTCTGACCCCTAGGTGGCCGGCTGTGGGTTGGTCGTGGCATTCGTGAAGTATTCTGGCTCGTTGATCTTTTGCTACGCAGAGTTTCCATGCTATATGGTCGTCGTCGTCGGCGCCATGGCCCAGATGTCGATATAGTTCCCCGTAAGCATAGGTGTAGTCGGGGTATTTCTGAGGCTCGTCTTGGACTTGTTTTATCCGGTGCTGGAGCCAGGGGCAGGCTGTCTTCTCCTCTTCGATCCGTGCGAGTGTTCCTAATGGCTGCCTGGATAGTGCATCTGCGACTACGTTCTGTTTGCCCGCTCGATAATGCACGTCATATTGGTATTGCTGAAGTTCGAGGGCCCATCTCGCCACTCTACCGTATGGGCTGTCAAGCGTATTTAGCCATTTTAGCGCTAGATGATCGGTGATTACATCGAATCGGTACCCTTCCAGGTAGCAACGTAGTTTCCGAATGGCCCAAATGACCGCTAGGCACTCCTTGTCAGTAGCGGAGTAGTTTTCTTCCGCCTGGTTCAGTCGTCGGCTGACATATGCTATGACTCGTTCTTTGCCTTCGATTTCTTGGGTGAGAACTGCGCCAACTCCTAGATTGCTCGCATCTGTTTGCAGCGAGAACTTGACGTTGAAATCTGGGCACGCAAGGACGGGGGCGGTCGTGAGAAGTGTCTTCAGTTGATCAAACGCAGCCTGTTGTGCTTCGGACCATACCCATGGTTGGTCCTTCTTGAGTAGGCGAGACATCGGTTGGACGACCGTCGCGAAGTTTGGTACAAATCTTCGGTACCAGGACGCCATCCCGATGCATTGACGAAGCTCTTTTAGGTTGGTGGGCGGCCGGAGTTCTTTGACGGCGGCAATCTTGTCGGGGTCGGTGTGGATTCCCTCATTGCTGATCATATGGCCGAGATACTTGATTTGGGTTTGAAAGAATGCGCATTTTTCTGCATTTATCCGTAGGTTTGCTTTCCGGAGTCGGGACAAAACCACTTTCAAGTTGCGTAGATGTTCATTGAAATCTCGCCCCACGATGACAATGTCATCTAAGTACGCGAATGCATATGGCTCCATGTCTGTACCAATCACGGTGTCGAGAGCCCGCTGAAATGTTGCCGGTGCCGAGTGCAGTCCGAAAGGCATAACCTTCCATTGGTAGAGGCCCCGGCCCGGTACGGTGAAAGCTGTTGCTTCTCTACTTCCGTCGGCCATGGGGATCTGCCAGTATCCGTTTTTCAGGTCGAGGGTGGTGATGAACCGCGCGTTTTGTAACCGTTCCAGAATATAGTTGATCCTCGGCAACGGGTATGCGTCGGGGATGGAATGCGTGTTGAGTTGCCGGTAGTCCACGCACATGCGCCATTTCCCATTCTTTTTACGGACGAGTACAATTGGGGCGCTGTGGGGGCTCCGGGAGGGCTCGATGAGGCCTTCCGAAATCAATTGGTCCACTTGTTCATCAATTATTCGCATCATTGCTGGGTTCTTAGGATAGTACCGCTGTTTTATGGGCCGGTTATCCCTCATGACAATAGTATGCTTGGCGATGTCCGACGTTCCGTGGAGGCCATCAAATTTTGGTAACTCCTCCTCTAGAAATGCTTGAATCTGCGGCGCTAAATCTGGCGGCCACGGCTCCGGGACTGGTTCAGGCTCATGTTCTGTTGGGTCGGCGGCTTCGGAGTCAGGTGGTTGGCGTGGGTCTTCGGGTAAGACGGTTGTATCGAAGGCGCTGGGCGGTTCGATCCTCCGTTGGTAGTCGCTTATGTGGGCGACGATGGGTGTGGTGTCGACCATGGGTATGATGTTTTGGTACGCCGGGTGTAGTACTCGTGTTATACTACGGCCAGACTGGTACGTGAACAGGTGAGTCGCGATGACGCCTCTGGTATCACAACAACGATTTGTATGGGCGACGAAGATCTCGGACATGGCGTTAGGCATGGCTCGGTGCATGACGCTAAAAATCATGTCAGTACGCGGAAGGTACTCCATTGGGTGGGCGAGGATCGGTGTGGCGTCGGCCGTGGGTACGACAGGGCTGCGGTCGGTGTATCGTGGGGTCATCGTGCTGGTTTCCGGGCCCGCGTTGAGGGGCTCTGTGGATATCAGCTCGATTATGGGCCCCGACCAGTGTGGGGTTAGCGTGGCTGTTTCCCTTGTTGCTGGGCTCTCGATCGGTTGCTGTTGTTGTCGGTGTCGATGTTGTTGCCTTGGTTCAGGGCTGATGGTCGTCTCGGAGGGTGTTTCTGTGTTCACTTTCTTTTTGGAGGAGGTGGTACTTACATGCTCTGTTGCTGGACTTGGATCTGGGCTTCCTGTGTCGAGCGCCGGGTTCCAGTGCGTTAGTGCTCGTCTCGTGGGTGAGATTCTCGTAGTTTCTTTGGGGTATGTGTCCCCTGTGGTTGGCCTAGGACGCGGTTGCTCCGTAGTGACCGTGGGACTCGTTTTCCCGTTTGCTTGATTGTTGTTTCGTGTCGTTGGTTTCGGCATCATGTTCGTGGGCCGGCGCTTTGCCTCTGCTGGGGCTGGGCTGGGTGTCGTGTTCTCCGTGGCGATCTGGGTCGTTTTGTTCATTGGGGTAGGTCGTGGTCGTGTGTTCGCTGAGGTGTGTATGGGTGTAATGTTGGCGTGGCTGGGTGCCGAAATTGTTGGGATAGGTTGCGGACATATGACGGCCGCCGTTGGCTTCAGTTTCTGGTGTCGGGGTTCGTGGCCTTGTACTCTGTTGGTTGGAACGGTGTGGATATGTGGTGTGTGGCACTGATCTCGTAATTGTAGAAGTGTGGTACCGCACTGGATCGTTGTTTCAATGGCGCATAGGAAGTCCATGCCGACGATAACTTGATCCAACATGTTTGGTAGGACAAGGAGGGGTATTTGAACTTCTCTTTGATCCAGTCTGATGTGCGCCAGTAGAATCTGGGTGATCTCTCTGACCGAGCCGTCGGCCAGGCGTATGCGGACGCATGCATCTTGTAGGTTGGTGTTGTTGTCTAGTTGTCGGGCGAGGTTTGCACTGATAAAGCTTCGGGATGCCCCTGTGTCGACGGTGGCTTCCGTTGCCTGTCCTCCTATGGTTACCATTGCCACTATCCGGTTCTCGTTCAGGTGTAGCGGGGTTTTTATTCGTGGGTCGGGGCAGACGTCGTTCCCGGCTGATCCCGTGTCAGTCGAGGACGCGAGTCGTTTCCCGACGTGTTCTGGCGACAGCAATCGACGGTCCGGGTGCCGCGCTTGCCGCATTCCCAACAGAACAGGATCGAGGGGTTTTGGCATTCATATGTCGCATGCCCTGCTTCGCCACACCGGCGACAGGCTGCGCGTGGGTTGGCGATGGGGGTCGTGATCATGCGATGTGCTACCTCGGGCTTTGTCGTACTCACTGGGTTGGTTGGCTGTCTTCTTGGTGAGTCTGCCGAGTTCCAATGAGGCTTCCGGAATGGTATCCGATTGGAATCGTCGCTCCTCTGATCTGTAGTAGGCCGTGCGTATCTGGGCGTGTGTCGTGGCGGTACGAGAGTGCTCGGAATGGTCCGCTCTTGAATACTCTCAAACTCCGTGGCCAGCAGTGTTAGCTGTGACAAGTCCTGCAGTTCGTGGCGGCGCACGTACATCTGGTAGGCTGGAAGGGCGTTGTCGTAGATCCTGGTTAGCTCCTTGGTTGCGTCGTACCCAGCGTGGTGCATAAGTAGACGTATCTCGATGAGGAAATCTTTGAACAGTTCCCCAGCCAATTGCTTTCGGGCTCGGATCCGGTCTTCCAATTGTTCAAAATACCGTGGTGGCAAGAAGAACGTTAAGAATTCCTGGCGGAAATTTTCCCATGAGGAACTTTGTAGGCGGCTGGTGCGGAACCAACGACTGGCACGGTCTGTGAGAAGTTCGGCCATGGCCCGCGGCAGATGGTTTGTGTCCACCCCATACGAGAGCGCGCGTTCTTCGAGCAGTTCGATAAATGCTAGAGGGTCATCTTGGCCGTCAAACTGGATTCCCCACTTTCGGATGCGTTCCGCCATTGGTGCAGCGGGGTTGTAGTGGTGCCCTTCCATGGGTCGGTCGATCGCTGGCAAGATCCTCGGCACGGGTGCGGTGTGGGTTTCTGTAGCTAGGGGCCTTGGAAACGGGGCAGTAGGAGTGCGGTATTCGGTGGCTGCGGGGACTCGTAGTCCGGCCTTAGGATCCATTTGGCGAGTGTCGGATGGTGCAGGAGTAGTAGGCAGTGGTGACTTGGAGCGAGAGCGAGAGCGTGAGGATGGTTTGGCATAGTACCTTTCAAACTCTCCTAAGCGAACCCAGGCATCTTGAGAGAGTGGCCCAGCGACTAGCGCGGCAAATTTCTTTCGGCGTTCATCGACCGTTCCTTCGCCGCTGAATCCGAATTCCTCGGCGAGGACTTCTAGCTCGTCCCGACGAAGTTTGTGGATCCAGCCGGTGCCGACCCCTGGATTAGAAAGGGGTCCCGCAGTGTACGCCTCCTCTGGTTGTTCCTCGTCGTGGTGTTCCATGGTGGTTTTCTGTTGTTTTTGGCACTTGATTCACGGTTAAACGGCACTTTTCGACACTGCGTTTACTTTCGCGATTGTTTTCGCGTCCGGATAACGTTAATGAATTATTGTCGCGTTTCTATTCACTTTTCCTTTTGCTGGCAGTGGGTCTTTAATCCACGAAGTCCCTGATTTCGGTCTTTCTTGATGTTTTTTTTTTTTTCTTAAAAATCCTTTAAAGTCCCTGCTCGGGCGCCACTTGTAATGTCCTATTTCAGGCTGAGGTATGCATCAGTCTGTCCAGGGTCTTGAATTACAAGATATTTATAATTCACGAGGACTTTATCGGGAAACCAGGAACTTTGCCCGAAACTGAAATAGAAATCACAACACTTGTTTGGTCTTTTACTTTTTAATCAGTTTCTTTATTTCTTTCGTATGATTATTCTACCCGGTTATGTTATGTTTACTTGCACTACGACGCGGAGGGTGATTTGACTGCCTCTTGATGGCTGGTGGACTGCCTTTTTTATAGCTCGGCAGGCCTTCCATCAATGTCTTATAGATATCTTATTTCTACTCCAGACCGTGGGAAGGGTTCTTACATAACTCTCTCTGGCCGAATTATAGTCTGCGCGTGCAGACGGGCTGATCGGTAACAGAAAGTTACCAAATCATTAACCCTGTAGTCAGTGTCCAATATCCCCGGTAAGGAGAGTCGGAGACTGCTGACTGGCTTGCGCATGTGGGGGTTTTTGCCCGGTAATCAAAGATTACCTAAACACTCGCCTCCCAACAAGAGTCAAATGTCCCAGGTAAGGTGATCGGTGTGCACCAGTACCGTGGGAAAGGAATTTCGTTGGTACTTCGGGAATATATATTGTTATTTATTATTATTATTATTATTTAATATTATTTTAGGTTCTTATTGTATAAGCCCCTTCTGCTGGTCTGCTTGTGACGAACCATGGGATCCATGGTTCGTTACAGGTTTTTTACCGAATTTTGCCTCCAAAGTCTCTCCATAGATTTTAATGAGCGTCAAACGACGCCAAATTAATGCACCTATACACAAAAAAATAGAGAACACAGGATATAATTTTTGTTCGACTTTTCCTGAGTTTTTAAAGTCATAATTTCGTAAAAATACCGCACAAAAATCATCATTTTTGCATTTCAATGCTTTATATTTTCCAGACGGTAAGCTGCAATCACAAAGTGTTTGGGCTTAACTTCTAGCTGAGTACTCACTCTCCCAAGTAGCATTCAACCTTTTTAATTTTTCAAAGATTGCCGGTACTTTCACTCTCAGGAAAGTCACCCTGTTTTTCGAAGATGTAACTACAATGCCGTTTACACCATTACTCTCCATTATAGCGGGAAGATTAAGCCAAAGAGTACGCGTGTAAGAGAGGGAACGAGAACCGCAGGCAAACAGCTATGCGTATATGCAAGGGTGGCTTGTATAAGCTTGTGTGCACCTATGTGGTCGATGACACGGGTTGAAAGAGCAGGCAAGTGAAACCAAACAAAGGAACGGCACTTGAGGGTAATTTTGACATTAAATTGTACTTTGTAATTTGCACTATTGTTTATTGTTTATTGCACAATCCACGTCGGGGTCACCAAATTTTAGTGGACAGTTTGCGGGAGTTAATATGTGAAATGTAGTTGGGAGTTTACAGAGTAAAATGTCAAATGTAGTTGGGAGTTTACAGAGGTAAAATGGCATTAATTTGGCAATAACATAATTTATGAGAGGCAAGAGAGGAGCGAGAACGACGAATTGTCAAAACTGACATCTCTCTTCTCTAGTGAGATCTACTTGAGGGCATTGAGCAGCGCAGTAGTTCTTTTTACTTCCAATCACTCTACGGAGCAGACGTATCAGTGGCATTGTGCATATAAAGAAAAAGAGAGACAAATTTGAATCCAAGGAAATCCGAAACATCCGCTGGCAGTTTGTTTAATTAAACTAATAGATTGAAAAGGGAAAACAATTAAAATCAGTGTATTTAGATATTATTATGGTGAGTGTTAATTTGTTGGAAAAACTAGGCAGTTACAATGCGCAATTTCCCTAGCCTAGGCACTCGCGTCTCGAGGGTTGGAGTATACCCCGAGAAAAGAAGCGCTAGCATCTTCGACACGAGAGTCCACTGGTTTGAGTGTGCAGAAAGCAGAGAAGGCGAAAAAACAGGTGAATGTACCTCGGGAGATAACAGCAAATTTCTGTCAAGGCGTCAGCAGCAGCGGCCTAAGTTCCAGTTTCTTACTACACCACAACTTCAGCACAATCATCTAAGAGAGTATTAATTTCACACCCTTGGAGCAGTTGCAGCAGCCGCCAAGCTACTTTACGTAGTGCAGATTTCGCTATTCGGAATTTGAAATCGTGCCAGAGTATTCAGCAGGCGACTCGGCGCACAGAAGCCTGTTCTGGTCTCTTTTGGTTTTGCTCTTCTCTTCGAGTGTCTGATCTATTGTACAGAAAAAAAGAATTTTATGTAACGTAACCGAAGCCGAAAACGAAAAGCGAAAGAATACAGAAACGAAAAGAAAATGCAAACGAAAAGAACAAGCTAAACTGAAAACTCGCAAGTTGATAATATTGGGTACAAATAGTGGTAAACATATAAATAACAATTCTACTTTATTAGTGAAACAGGAGAAAACTAAACCCCGTCGCACCGACGAAGGCCTTCGGCGGACATGAAGGGTGAGTGAAGTGTCGACAGACATATGTAGAGTATGTACATTGTATATCAGGGGTGCCACAGAAATCACTTCCGCTGGAAAATCATCTCAATTGCATTTCGCCGTGCCACACACCGATGTTTCAGCGGAATCAAAATCGCTCACAATTTATCCAGCGATTTGATTAAATACACACATAAAACACACCTTAAACGATTGGAATCTTACTTTCCCATAAAGGTTGTTCAATTATACAACATTATACATGTTAAGTTAATAAAATAAGGATTTTAGTAAATCACTTTTCAATCCGCTGAATCCGACAGAATTTTCACTTAACGATTCCGCTCTCAATCCGCTGCAGACCGAGGTGGCCACCTAGTGCGATTCGGACTTTCGAAGTTAATACAGTAAGGCCACATTTTTTATGTCGAATTCGGAGCAATATATTTTATATTAATTATACTGAAAGCATTCTGTTTTTCTTTTATTAAGCATTACAAAAAATAGCTCATTGCTGTAAAACTTCCTTTACGTCAAACGTGTGCATACTTTTTGTGCAAATTGTGAAAACATTTGCAGTCATTTGTAGTTCTGTCAGGTGGCATCGCTTCAAAATGCCAAAAGAGAACTAACAAACCATTTCTACATGTTATTGCCATTGCATTTATGTCAAAAACCCCTGTTCGGCTAAGTGCAGACCCATGGCAGCACAAATAGAAGCATAGTGATCATTATATCAAAAACTGGTAATTGTAATGAACTAAATTATCAGTAGTTTGAGAAGACAATCACAAAATCCACATCGTCTGAAGGCGAAAACGAGTCCGATGCGCATCTGAGAAGCCTGTGCTGCAAGAATTGTATTCTAATATGTTACCTCCGTAGTTCTTCGATGGCCAACAGTCTCGGTAAAAGCATTTTAATTAAGTTTACCGTAAAATTCAAATGTATCTTTTCTTGAACAGCTGATTGCTGCCACGCACGGAGACTAGCCAGACAACTGCTAGAGTTGCCGAGTTTGACTCGCACGATATTGGATGTTTGTTTGCTTTGAAATTATAAAAATTATAAAAGAAAAAAGTAAAAACTAATTGTTTTGATATGATAAAATCAATAAAACTGCAAAATGAACCCTATTCGAATTGAATCAGGAAAGGTGTCAACCCTAGCCTTAGTTCGAATTTGGTTTGTGACAATGCTAAGAAAAATTAAGTCGCTCGGAATTCTGTGGCACGGCGGAAATTTTTAAGCGGAAATCCTCTGCGCGGTTTCCAATTTCACTGGTGATTTCTGTGGCACCCCTGTATTTGTATGTTATACCACACCAAAATATTGCGAAATCGGAAAGTAAGATAAGAATTAAGGAATTAAGTGAAAAAAAGAAAACAAAATTATTGGCAAGAAATAAACTGTGAAGAAGAAAGCCAGTGAAATAGCTGAGCACTACGATGCAATAACGTTATACAAGTTTGTTTTGTTCGCATATTCGTATGAGGAAGAACATTGTAATTATGACCTGCACAAGCAGAAGCAGCATGTCATTTCGATTGTTTTGATCGTTCTTTCTATTCTTATACTTATGTTGATTACTATCATGTGCATATGAATAGCACTTATGTTTAAGAAGGAGGATTAAGTTATAGAAAAATGGTTTTTATGAAATAAATACATATTAAGAATGGAGTAAGTGTTAGGTTTTCCTGAATGTGTGCTGCAGGTGTGTTGAGTGGAGGTGTCAAGAACCCCCCTAATTCTATCTCTATTTCTTTACAAAACTATCCTTTTTCAATCTTCAAAGAAGTATCTGAATTTTCGCTATCCTTTGGAATTAGTGCCTTTTGGTGAAGTCCGGAAGCATTACCGGGGAATACGACGATGGTTTAGTTTAACTTGAAGAGTCGTTCTTACGGTACAACAGCGATTGATACGAAATAGCAACAGCATGTAAGGAATCTCGAATCGAGGCGTCTAGCTACGAAATCGACCGCTATGATGTCGGTGTGTGGTAACAAGTCTATCAAATACCAACCAGTCAACTTTTCTTGGCAGCTTAATACAAAACGAGAAGGAACGTGTGAGTCGCTTCTGCCGACGCGACTCTACTTATACCCGTACTCAGTCAGTATATACATTTATAAGCATTTGATTTTTTAGAATTTTAGAATTAAAAAAAAATTTTACTTTTTCCTTTTTTTTTGCTACATCTGTTATCTACATCTACAATGTATATTTTACATCTAACATATAGATTCTATATGTACCATTTAGATTCTACACCTCCTGCGCTAGGGATTGCTCGCGCACTGAACGCTGCAGAGTGTGCGAGCGAGAAAGAGATAGAGTATCGTGTCTCATGCAGGATGGGCCGGGGGAACCAACAGAAAATACATTTTTTCATTCTAGCTATTATTATAATCCGATCTGTTTTAGTAGATGTGGTCATTCTCTACGATACTGCGTTTTTAGTTTTATCGTATCTTTAAAATTGTGCCTGCCACAGATTTTCGTCCTTTGTGGTGGCGAAAGGGGGCGGGGCGAAATTTTGAAATACACTTGTAGCAGTGTGATATCACGTGAGTCTGGAAACCAAATTTGGTTGCCCTAGCTTTTATAGTCTCTGAGATCCAGGCGCTCATGAAGACGGACAGACGGACGGACGGACAGACGGACATGGCTATATCGACTCGGCTATTAATGCTGATCAAGAATATATGTACTTTATGTGGTCGGAAACGTTTCCTTCTCTGCGTTGCACACATCCATTTTTACCACAAATCTAATATACACCTTAACTCTTTTTTGAGTACGGGTATAAAAATGTGGAATATAATATGGTATTGAATTTATGGTAGTAATAATTTTTCCAAAATGATAGATAAAGACAACGATTCCCTTACAACCTATATGCTCACCTGTAACTAATATAGCTAACTAACTAACATAACTAACTGTAACTAATTGAGTGAAACTAATACAAAACTGAAAACATGGACAACGCTACGTATGTTGTCCTTGTGAACAACCCTCCCATTAAGAAGACCATAAGAACTGTTGTTCCTAGGTCCGCTTCTACTCTCTTTTCTGCGCATAAGGGTGTCAGTTTGTTGCCTAGTCTTCTATTGCTTTTGACTAAGATTTTTTCTCCTACTTCGAAAACTCTATTCTGCCTTTCAGGGTTATTCCTTGCAAGCTGCGCCTGCTGAACTTTTTCGATTCTGTTCTTTATTTCCTCCCTAAACTCATTTGGAGCTTCCCCTATATCTATCGGTCTTTTATTTGTGACCGAATGTATGGTCCGGTTGTTTCCCACTGTTGCTTGTAATATTAAATCAACCGTGTCGTCGATTTTCTTGTCTATCCTTAGACATCTAGCTATCTCTATAATTGTGCTGTGGAAACGCTCCACTTGTCCATTTGACACGCTATGCAAGGGTGGCGCGTTTACCACGTCCACGCCAAACTGATTTTTTAAAAGTGAAGTTATTGTCTCTGAATTAAAGGATGCTTCGTTGTCACAATAGATAATTTTGGTCCTTGGAAAAATATTCATTAACTGAAGGATGGGCGCCTTTATGTCTATAATGGTTCTGGATGGTATCGGCTGAACTACCGCAAACTTCGAAAATTTATCAACGCAAGTCAAAAAATATTTCCTGTCCGTAGAGAAGATGTCAATATGTAACATCTCGCCCACATAAGATGGTGTCGGAGTTTCACCCAGTTCCTGCTTCCTTGGGTGCGGATCATACTTCCCTTTGGTGCAAATCCTACAGCTGGACACGATTTCACTGGCTAGTTTTGCCATCTTAGGGAAATAATATTCAGACAAGATTTGCTTAATGTTTTCTTGTGATGCTCTATGGGCACGACCGTGCTCTGTGATGACGATTTGTCTTTGCTCACTTGGGATTGAAATGTCAGTTATCATCCTTTTACAATGTCTAAATTTAGTCGAGGGGAAACATCGTACCAATTCATGCTGAATACTAGCTAATGTGGGGTAATCACAATATATTGCGTTTACGACGTTAGGGTTAATCACCTCTTTTACATCGTCAATAAGAGATAGTCTGTCTGGGAAGTGAATTGAATGACGCGATCTGTTACCAAATACAATTGACATTCTTTTCAGAGAAAATTTAGCTTCCTCCAAAACTATTTGGTTTCGGAAGCAATTGACTGGGGTGTCAACCGTTTCGATCGTATAAGTCAAGGATTGCTCGCTATGAATAGTAGCTACGTCGGATTCTGGTACATCTAGTAGTGAGTGCACGTTTTGTCGCGAAAGCGCATCTGCTACAAGGTTTTCCTTACCGGGCTTATAGTGGATTTTGGCGTTATGCTCATCGATAAACGCTTTTCGGCGTTTGATTTTTGCGTTTGGATTCCTGTCGGATGCCGCAAAAGTCAGAGGCTGGTGATCGGTAAAGATATTAATGTCTTTAGTGCCGTACAAATATTGCCGAAGCTTGCCTAAGGCCCATACTATGGCTAACAGCTCCCTTTCGTTAGTGGCAAAGTTTTTTCATTGTCCTTCAATGTCCTTGAGATCATTGTTATAGGCCTACCAGCTTGGGATAGTGCCGCACCAATTCCATATGCAAAAGCATCTGTCGTTAGATCAAACGGCTTCTTAAAATCGGGATACATAAGCATGACATCTTCGGATGCCAAAACGTTTCTCATTTTTTCAAACGTGTCGCGCTGTTTGGTGCTAAAATGAATGGGAACTTTTTTTGGCATTTGTTTGCTAACTGAGCCGTTCTCGCCCTTTAGGATTTCCGTAAGTGGCTTCGCTATAGAGGCGAAATCTTTTACAAAACACCTGTAATACCTAGCCAACCCTAAAAAGGATCTAAGAGCAAACAAACTTGTTGGCTCAACATATTCTTGAATGGCTTTGACTTTTTCGGGGTCTGTTTTCGCTCCACCTCTGGTGACTATAAAGCCCAAAAACTCAACACTTGTCTTAAAAAATTTTGTCTTTTCTCTAGACACCTTCATGTTGGCTTCAGTTAAACTTTTTAGTACCCAATCTATGTGGCTAACATGGTCTGTTTCATTCCCTGAGAAAATGATTACGTCGTCGACATAAACATAACAAGTCTTGCCTATTTGCTCGCGCAAAACGTCATCAATCGTTCTTTGGAATATGGTAACCGACAGAACTCATATTTGCCGCCATTTACCGAAAATGACTTTTTTCACGATCTCGTTCTGCCAGGACTGTCTGGGGGTACCCTGACTTGAGATCTAAAGTCGTAAAATACCTGGCGTTCCCCAAGTTCGACAAAATCATGGAAATGTTGGGTATCGGGTATCTATTGGCTACAGTTTTTTCGTTTAACTTTCTAAAATCAATAACCAGACGTTTGTTTTTATTACCGAATTCAGCGCGGCCTTTTTTATCTACGACCCAGGTCGGATTGTTATAAGGCGATCTTGAAGGCCTTATAATTTTGTTATTAAGCAACGATTTTATTTCGTTACTGACAAACTCTGCTACTCCCAAGGGATGGGGATAAAGCTTGGAGTAGATGGGCTCGTTGTTCTCGGTGCGCATAGTTGCCACGACCGTAGTGTTAAACGGTAGCAGTTCGTTTGTGCCTGTGAAAGCATTGGTTCTGTTGAGAATCATCTTTTTAAAAGATGCTTTTACGGCATTGGGTACCTGTATGTAGTTGACGTTTGTAAAGTTAACGTCTTCGAAGGTGTGGTACGTCAGGATTTATGACATTGTACCATAGTTTATCCTGTTCATTTCTGTGTCTAACTTTGCACCAACCTGCGTTTGCAAATCAAAGCCTATGATACCGTCAAACAGCGTCAGCGTATTCAACAAGAAAAATGGGGACGTTTTCCCGAAAATATTGATCAGACATTTCTGTTTAATTTCGTTTGAACCGTGTACTGAGCTCACAGTGAAAGTGGATTCGACTGGTACCACGCCCTGTAACTCCTTTACGGGTTTGACGTAGTTTTTAGCCGCTCCTGTGTCAACCAAGAATCTTAGTGTTCGCCCAGCCAGCTTCCGCTCGACAACCGGTAGCCGGGAGCGCTCTCTAAAAAATTCACCAACTCGCTTTCGTAGCCGCAGCTTCCTTCTGCGTCGATTTCTGCGACGGCCTCTTCAGCTACGGCATTGTAGGCTGTCGGATCTGTGCCACGGCTTTCATGGGCTACATTATTAACCCTCTGACGCCTCTGTCCGGATACACGCTCGGAGTTATTTTGTCGGAACAGGGCACTTTTCTGGTAACTAGTAAGCTGTCGAAGTTTCGATGAAGATGGGTCTACATCCATCGGTTCGCCTTGGTTTCGCTGCGGCTGGTTTCCCTGATTTTGGATAGACTGACGATGATCATCAACTTGTCTGGAGAAAAAAGGGGCCTTTTCCTGATTACCCTGATGACTATTCTGCTTGGGCCTGTTAGCCTGAACCCTTTGCTCGTTTCTGACTGCCTTCTCCTCAATACTCTTTGCATAGTTAGCCGCAAAGGCGTAGCGCTCGTGGTTCGATTCTACTTCCTGAGCCAACGCCAGCGCAGATGGCAAATCAGGCGGATGAGCTGCAAACAGAACGTCTGTGAGGTTCCTTCTCAGGCCTGAGATAAAGACGCGAAGTGCATCGCTGCGGTATTTTTCATTCATACATTTGGCCATAGTTTTGTCGTACGTCATGACCGTTTTATTTGTAAGAAGAGTTAGTTTTTTTTCTACCTCATCGTAGCTTGTCAGCCACAAGCCACACTTGCTCACGCCCATCCGCCAGCTAGGCGATGCGCGCTTGGTACATAAGGCAGCTGCAGTCACTACAAAAACAAAATAAAGACAGCGTTTACGCTGAGCCTTTCATTTTCCTGCTCTTCTGGTGACTCTTAATGCGCGAGCGCTCAGTCGGATCGCTCTCTATGAGTTTGTAATTGAACGAGCAGAACACGAATAGCTCAACTGAGAATCATCAACCGAAAACCAAAACGAAGACAAACGATGGGATATGCTCGGAGAGAGAGCAAGCGTGCATGGATTTTTCGGTTATGATCGTGAGCAGACCGCAAAGGGAAAAACGGTCAACTGTTATTTGCGAGCTCTGCTCAAAACTAACAGATGATGGGATCACTTTGCATTTTAACCCACCATCTGCACCACATTTTGGATGGCTGTGGGAGGAGGGTGTTAAATCCATGAAACACCACCTGAATATTTAATGTTTTAGCAGAGCCGATTCACCTCTTTCGTAGGTGCTCTGGGCGCACATTTACGCAAGGTTTGTGCAGTTGTTAGTTGTTGAGAGTAGCAGCAGCGAGTTGGCAGGGGGCTGTTGTTAACAGCCGGAGCGCGCTCTCTCTTGCCTGGCGCTAGCGAGTTGGCGGGCAGCCAGCTCACTAAGCGGGAGTTTAGTATTCTACCCACCCCCGTACATTCCGGTACGCGTCGATACATAGAATCGTTTATATTCACACCCACATACATACACACATATAATCAAACAACCGCGCCGTTTCGAGTGCCCAATAAACCGATTTGTTAACCATCATACTGTGCCTATTCATTGCGGGACTAGGAAGCGCCCTACTACAAACATTGGTCCTTCGAGCCGGATTCTTGCTGAATCGAGATTGTCCCAGCAAGCATCGGTGGATTCCAGAGAGAACTGCAGATAAGTACGCTCATATTGTGCCGCCAATCGATTCCTTCCGCGATTGGCGTTCCGCACTATTCACGTCCGAGTGTCCACTTATCCATATGTACATATATTCTTATGTACATATTGTCCGATCTCACTAACACTTTCCGTTAGCTATTAGCAATTATCCGCTACACAGCCACAATACCGGCGTCCGACACGTATGTATATATGCATGTGCATATGTTGTGCCTGATTCGCACACACATACCCCGCCCCCAATAAAACACTCATCCGAAGTAATTTATTGGCGTTGTTTATTGTATTTATTGTTTATTGTGTATATCGAATTGTATATTCTTACAATCTTATTTTCACTCAATACTTCTCATAAATAATAAACCTCATTAATCCCGGTGGGAAAATACCTAAAAAATACCGATTACTCCACATCTACATACCACACTTAGTATATGTAGGCACGAACGCGTTCGTCCGATACGCGGTACCAGCACTCCGCTGCTTATGCAAATTTCGCAATTACCAAGAATTTAAGCATTCCAGGCGCCCCTAAAGTGACCCACAGCCCGAGAAATTTCCCTCACATCCGGGATAAATTCATCCAACAAGAGGCACAGCTCATTTCCGCAGTCTTTTTTGCATTTTTCCGCGCCAAATTCCAAATTGCCAAAAAAACTAGAGGTGACAAACCAAAAAAAAAAAACCTAGTGGTGGCAAAAATAAAAATATCGCTCACGGGCCTCGTATCCATCGAGTAGTTAATATTTTTTCGCAAATCACCTTGTCCATCGCCCACTACGACTAAATCCATTCCAGTACCGATATTTAAACATATCGTAGTCTAGTGCGGATCCCGATTGTGATTCTTTTGTGCGCCAAAACCGCGGGGAACAAGAAAAATATCCTTTTTTCTTGCGTCATATCATCCGATAGTTTTCCCGAACACTTCCGTTTTCGCTCTAAGATCGTCTTACACATCACCCACTACGACGAAATAAAATCCAATACCGATATATCAAATATCGTAGTCTAGTGCTGATTCCGTTTTCGACTTTTTCGTGCATTAAAACCACTGCCAATAAGAAAATATCAATTTTCTTGAGGAATATCGTCCGATAGTCGTGCTCGACAGGAAAACAATTCCTTGTTGTTCTGCCTCTGGTGTGGTGTCCATTTCCGCTTTATCCGCACAGTCCTCATTTGGCGTTCATTTGTGCTTCCGCGTGCGGTCCTTCTTAGTATGCCAAAAGGTGTGGAAGACAACAAGAAGTTTTTGTCGGTGCCTACGCCTGGTAGATCAAGGCCATCTAGCTCATCCGTGCCATCAACGCCGACCTCGGGGACTAAAAGGGCAAGGTCCTTAGGTACTCCAAGGGCTTCCACGAGTGCCACGGCGGCGACGACCACATCGGTGCTGTTTCCTTCGCCGATCACGACTAAGGTGCTTTCGCCTCCATACCCGCAACTAGTCGATCCTCGCTCCACACTTCCAATGGCACAGCCGATTGTCACCTCCGCACGGGCCAAGTTTGTGGCAGCCATCGATAGGCTGACCACCTTGGAGGCACGGCTCACCACTCCTGGGACCGCCACCCCATCCTCCGCGGTCTCACAGGTCCGTCGTGACCAGCTCAAAAACATGTGGGCCAAGGTGGATGCTGAATTTGAGGCATGTTCGCTGGCAATGCTGTGCGAGGCCCCTGAAGACCAAGAGGAAATTCAGAAAATGTATGGCGAGTGCTATGAGAGCTATGAGCGGTGCGTGGCGGACCTCATAGCCCAAATAGACCGCCCAGACCTCCGACTTCCCGGGCCGCAGACCTCCCAGGGCGGTTGTCGACTGCCCCCCTGTGACATTGAAGTTTTCGCAGGGGATTACGTTCGCTGGCCGACGTTCCGCGACCTATTCACAGCGATTTATATAAATAATCCGAGGCTGTCCCCGGTGGAAAAGCTGTACCACCTCACTACTAAAACCCGTGGCGATCCGAAAGCCATAGTAGAAAAGTCCTCACTTACCAATGACGGTTTCGAGGCAGCATGGTCAGCCCTCCGTAGTCGATATGAAAATAATCGACTCCTGGTGACCAACCAGATATATATCCTGCTATTGCTGCCTCGCGTGGGTTCCGAGACTAGTCGTGCCTTAAAAGAGCTTCAGAGTACCATTCAAGGTGTTCTAACTGCTCTGGCCCACTCCAAGGTCTGCACAGACAATTGGGATAGTATTCTGGTGATCATCTGTGCATCCAAGCTGCCAAAACTGACCCGGGCTCTGTGGGAAGCGTCAGTGACTGACAAGAAGGAAATGCCTCCATGGACGGAAATCGACTCCTTCCTGACACAGCGGTACCTGACGCTAGAGGCCATGGAGAGCGACCCTTCCCAGGCTAGAAGCGATCCGCATCAGCAACCGTCCAAAGGCAGTCAAAATCCGCAATCCTCCGGAAGCCACGCCAACCCATTCCGGTCTCAAGGCAGTCCTCCTCCGAGGAACATTCACTCCTTCAAGACCCACATTAATCCGAAGCAGTGCGATCTCTGCTCCAAAGAGAATCATCCGGTCCGGCTCTGCCCGCACTTCCTCCAAATGGACGTTGAAGCACGTTCAAGCTGCATCAAGACGAAGCATTTGTGCTTAAACTGTTTTGCCCGAGGTCACCAGCTCCGAGAGTGCACCAGCGCCCACAATTGTTTCACGTGTTGAGCCCGTCATCATACACTGCTGCATCGCGGTACTCCTGCCTCCAGTGAGTCGTCCACATCCGCGCAAATTTCCAATTCGTCCGACGCTCAGCCCACCGTGCAAAATTATTTCACCTCGGGCACCAGGCCCGTTCTTCTAGGCACGGCAATAATTAACATTTGCCACCTGGGGACAAATTTCCGCGCCCTCGCTCTAATCGACTCGGGCTCCGAGGCTACGTTCATTACGGAACGGCTTTTTAACATCGTCAAACTACCATTCCGCCTTATTCAGGCACAAGTCTCAGGCCTGAGTCAGTCGGTAGCAGCTCAGTCCAAGAAGCTCTGCCACTTTTCCATTCGTTCCCCGACTAAGCCGGGCTTGCAGTTGAAAGCCGCGGCTAACGTATTGCCGGAACTAGCAGGCAGTCTCCCTTCATATCCAATTCCGCTAAGTGCGTTGCGAGATTTGCCGAACCTGCCATTAGCTGATCCCACCTTCTATGAGAGCTCGCAGATAGATGTCCTGATCGGAGCCGATATCCTTCCCTCCATCCTTCTGAGCGGTTCACAGACCGACATTTGTGGCTCTCTCCTTGGGCAGGAAACGATTTTCGGGTGGTTGCTTACTGGTCCGGTGCCCAGTGCCCCCCCGAACCGAATCGCATCTTTCTCCACACAAGTGTCCAACGTCCTCGATGCTCCATTAGACAAGCTCCTCACAAAGTTTTGGGAGGTGGAGGATCTATCAACCAAGTTAGTAGGAGAGTCCGATTCCTATTGCGAAAGCAACTTCCTACAAACCACCACGAGGGCAACAAGCGGTCTGGCCTAGGGTATTCAAGGTCCATCGCACTAGCCCAGTTCTTAAGGAACGAGAATCGGCTGAAGAGAGATTCGCCGTTGCACGAAAAGTACGTTTCCGTAATCCAAGAATACTCAGATCTGGGCCACATGACAGAGGTCCCTCCGAGCCACGACTCCAACAACTACTATCTCCCTCACCACGCAGTAATCAAACCCGAAATTCGTGATTACGAATTGAAAACCGTCACCTTTGGCGTCAACTGCGCCCCCTTTCTCGCCATTCGAGTCCTTCAACAGCTTTCCAACGACGTCCAATCGCAATTCCCCAAGGCTAGTCATATCATTCGGCACTTTATGTACGTCGACGATGTCCTCGCCGGCGCTGACTCCACACAGGAGGCTCAGCTAGCCATCCGCGAATTACAGGCCGCCCTCAGTTCGGCAGGTTTTCCGCTACGAAAGTGGACAGCCAACCACAAGGACGTATTGGCCGAGATTCCGAGTGACCACCTCCTCCACACTGATTTCCTGGAGATTGACGCACAGAGCACGGCAAAGACCCTCGGCATTCGCTGGAAAGCGACCTCCGACGAGTTCTTCTTTGTTCCTCCGGTGCTCTCGCTTGAGTCATCCTACACCAAGCGAGAAGTCCTCTCGCAGATAGCGAAACTGTTTGATCTGCAGGGTGGCTGGCATCGTTCATCGTTCGCTCCAAGATCTTCATGCAGGAAATTTGGTTGCAGGAACTGGAGTGGGACGAGAACCTTCCGAACGAACTGTGTCAATACTGGCAAGCCTTCCTGCGTAGCTACTCCTGTCTCACCAAGATCCGTATCCCAAGGTGGATTGGTTCCCAGCCATCCGTTAAGGTGGAGCACCATGGGTTCTGTGATGCCTCAGAAAAGGCTCACGGCGCCGCGATTTATGTTCGCGTTGAGATGGGCCAGCGTATCGACGTGCATCTACTGGCAGCGAAGACACGAGTTGCGCCCGTAAAAACCGTATCGCTTCCCCGGTTAGAGCTGTGCGGGGCCGTGCTTCTAGCCGAAATGGCGACGGCTATCCTGCCAAGTATGCCGACGACAGGGTCTACCTGTTACTACTGGACAGATTCCACAATCGTTCTCGCCTGGTTGAACAAGCCTGCATGCCATTGGACCACCTTCGTGGCCAATCGAGTGACGAAAATCGCTCAAACCACCGAGACCCAAAAGTGGTCTCATGTGCGCTCCGAGCACAACCCGGCGGATTTAGCCAGTCGGGGGTTCCTCTACAGGATCTGGTTGACAACCATCTCTGGTGGCATGGGCCCTCGTGGTTACAGCAACCACGCTCTCAATGGCCGCTCCAAGATCAGGAAACCCCCGTCATAGACCTCGAGCAGCGGGCTGTGAAAGTCCATTTCACAACCAGCCCACCCGAAGACTTCCTCGAGCGATTCTCCACGCTTGAAAAAGCTCTACGAGTCCGCGCGTACGTCCTGCGTTTACTACAGCGCTGCCGAAAACTACCGTACGCACAGGAGATCCATCCTACAAGCGGAGAAATTAACGAGGCTGAACGAACTCTTATCCTAGAAACTCAGCGCCGAGAATATTCTCAAGAGTATCACTCCTTACGTGAGAAGCGTCCAGTGCCTCGATCAAGTTCTATCCTGAATTTGAATCCGTTTATGGATCAACATGGGGTCATACGCTCCTGCGGCCGTGTATCTACGGCGCAAGGGCTGAAGTATGACGAGCGACATCCCATAATTCTTCCGTATAACTGTCGTTTGTCGCGACTCCTCACGCAGTTCACACACCGGATCACTCTTCACGGGGGCAGCCAATTGATGGTGCGACTTATCCGATCCAAGTATTGGATTCCACGGATTCAGAAGCTGATGAAGGGTGTCGTGAACTCTTGCAAAGTGTGCCTTATCTACAAAAGGAAGTTGCAAACTCAACTGATGGGGGATCTCCCCAGGGAGCGAACTTCATTCTCCCGACCTTTCACGCACACCGGAATTGACTACGCCGGTCCCTTCGAAATCCGCAACTACACAGGGCGGGCGTGCCTTATTACCAAGGGGTATGTGTGCGTGTTCGTGTGTTTCTCCACGAATGCTATTCATTTGGAGCCTACGTCCGACCTCACCACCGAGAAATTTCTCGCTGCCTTCGCGCGGTTCGTCGCGAGACGAGGCTGTCCACAGAGTATCCACTCCGATAACGGCAAGACCTTTGTGGGCGCAGCCACAGTACTGGGCCGTGATTTCCTAGAAGCATTTAAGGACTCTGTGATTGATGCGTATAGTCACCAAAGGGTCTCGTGGAAATTCATCCCACCAGGGGCCCCACATATGGGGGGACTTTGGGAAGCCGGAGTGAAGAGCTTCAAAACCCTGTTCTATAAGGCCACGTCCACTCGTAGATACACCTTCGAGGAGCTCTCCACGCTTCTCTCGAAAATAGAGGCGTGCCTTAATTCCAGACCGCTCTCGCCTATGTCCGAAGATCCGACGGAGTTACTGGCCGTAACTCCCGGGCATTTCCTTACGGGGGGACCCTTAATGGCGACGGCGGAGCCAGAAGTTAAGGGTGACCTCACCTCGATCATAAATCGATGGCAACATCTGAAGGCACTCAACCAACAGTTCTGTCGTAGGTGGAAAGAGGAATACCTCAAGGAACTCCACAAGCGGACCAAATGGCAAACGGAAGACAACTTGCCGTCTAATGAATGGCGCTCGGACGAATCCATTCCGTGTACCCCGGCGCCGACGATCGGGTCCGTGTAGTCGACATCCTCACTGCACGGGGGGTCCTCAAAAGGCCCGTCGCAAAGGTCGTTCTTCTGTCCGTAGAACCTCCTCGCTCCATCCAACATTAACGAAGAGCGTGCGCGTCCCCCGCTTCCTATCCCGTTACTAACCCGTCTCCTATTCTTTGTCTTCTTCTTTCGCCATAGTTTCCGTATTTAGAGATGGCTCCACGGTCTCGTAACACCCGCACTTCGGAGAGTAGACGTTCTCGAGGTAGTAACTCCTACCGTTGCAGAGTCTGCTCCGGAAGCCATCCGCTCCGTGCCTGCCGACGCTTTCTTCGCCTGGACGCCGAGAAGAGACTCCGAGCCGTCTTGATTAACAAGTACTGCGCTAATTGCCTGGCTCATCGGCACTCCGGCAGAGACTGCCGCAGTACCAAGGGCTGCAAAGTGTGCGGTGGGAACCACCACACGCTACTCCACAACCGTGCGTCCCAGCGTTCAGGCCGCGCTTCCGGACCAGCCCCTCCGGCGGCTCCAGCCTCTAGCGTTGAACGACGCCGTTGTCTCCCCGAAAGCCGCCCCGTCGTGGAAGATCCGGCACCATCCGTGGCTACGCTCCTCCAGAACCGGAGCATCAACGTTCTCCCGACGGCCCTGATGGTCTTAGATACGGGTTCCAGAACTTTTGAGACAGTGGCTCTTATAGACCCCTGTACCCCAGTGAGCAGCATCGACGAGTCATTGGCCATCGCCTTCAAACTGCCCTCCACGCGGGTTGGCACCGAAAAGGTGTGCACTGCGACTGTCCGCGCCAAGAATGGAAACTTCCAAGTGGACGCAGTGCTGAAGGTCGAGCCCCGCCTGCGCGTCCGCACGCCACTACGCCCCGTGACCGAGGCGGTGCGAACCCGTTTCGACGACATTCGCCTCGCCGACGAGCGCTTCCATCGCCCATCCACTGTCTCCCTCGTGCTCGGCGCCGACGTTTACCAGAAGGTGATCCAACCCGGGTTCCTCGCCCTAGGAGAAGGTCTTCCCGTGGCCCAAAGCACCGTATTCGGATGGATTGTTTCTGGGGCGTGCACTCAGCCATAGAGGTTCTCCATTGCAGTCCTGCAAGGGGGGGGAGGATGTTGAGAGTAGCAGCAGCGAGTTGGCAGGGGGCTGTTGTTAACAGCCGGAGCGCGCTCTCTCTTGCCTGGCGCTAGCGAGTTGGCGGGCAGCCAGCTCACTAAGCGGGAGTTTAGTATTCTACCCACCCCCGTACATTCCGGTACGCGTCGATACATAGAATCGTTTATATTCACACCCACATACATACACACATATAATCAAACAACCGCGCCGTTTCGAGTGCCCAATAAACCGATTTGTTAACCATCATACTGTGCCTATTCATTGCGGGACACTTTGGATCTTCTGTGGGCTTATCTGCAGCACTAGGAAGCGCCCTACTACAAACATTAGTTGTTGTGTGATGGGAAGTCATGGCCGAAAGTGTAGTGGAGCCAATTTGCGAATAAGCTGAGTTGTTAGAATCGGTGAAGCGCATGTTGGAAAAGTTCAAAGATGAGCATATCTGGAATTCTGAAGCGCATATGGAGGCTAGATTAGAAGCTATGAACACGGTACATGCGGAATTTCGCGCGAATCATCCGAAGCTGGTACGATTGGAGGATAAATTGGTGAAGCCTGTTTATTTGGAGACGGATCTTGAAGGGCAGTTCGAAGATTACGTAGCCCAAATTCGAAAGGAATTAAATATCTCGAGAGGTCGCATTCTTGCATCAACGCTCATCCGGTGAAGAGTGTTATGGGGTCAGCCGTTGTTAAAGAGGTTAAGCTTCCTAGAGTGAATTCTCATAGACTCACGGATTGGCATCGATTTCACTATCTTGAAAACTCTCTTTCAGATGAAAAAAAGGGACATACAACACCTTACTCTGATCGAATCCAATTACACTACTCGACAACATCCAATTTTTTTATTCCTCAAGGAACTAAACCGACTTTGGTTTATGGTTTTTTTTCTATGGTAGAACTTTTTTTGAGGAATTTTGAGGAATTTTTTAATTCTGGTATTTTTTTCAGGGATCAAAAATAAGAATGCAAATATCTTTTGACCAGGGAGGTCTCTATTGGAAAGAAATATATATATATGAGCTACAGTCCAATACCTTTCGTTGGTTCCATGGTTCTAGCCATGGCTCGTCACAAACGGCGGAGTGTCAGCGCATCCACGCTAGTCGGCAACAATAACACTACTCGACAAAATCGAACTTTTTTTTTCCTCAAGGATCCAAACCGACTTTTTCTGATAGATATGGGGCTTTACAATTTTTTAAAGAATTATGGTTTTTTTCTATGGCAGAACTTTTTTTTGAAGAATTTTTTAAGTCTGGTAATTTTTTTCTAAGTTTTATCAGAGGTAGTGCTTGTTTTTTTCACATAACTCTAGTAGCTTACGTCTAGTTGTAAAGAACTTTGCTCTTTTGAAAAGAAATCTGAAACAGCTAGAAGTAAAGCCTAAACTCTTTGTGATTTCAGCTTACCGTCTGGGAAATATAAAGCATTGAAATGCAAAAATTATGATTTGAGGTATTTTTTACGAAATTTTGAATTTAAAAACTCAGGAAATGTCGAAAAAAAATTATATCCTGGGTTCTCTATTTTTATACCCATACTCAAAAAAGAGTTAAGGGGTATATTAGATTTGTGGTAAAAGTGGATGTGTGTAACACAGAGAAGGAAAATTTTCCGACCCCATAAATTATATATATTCTTGATCAGCATCAATAGCCGAGTCGATATAGCCATGTCTGTCTGTCCGTCCGTCCGTCTGTCCGTCTTGTTTGACGCCTGGATCTCAGAGACTATAAAAGCTAGGGCAACCAAATTTGGTTTCCAGACTCATGTGATATCACACTGCTACAAGTGTATTTCAAAATTTCGCCCCGCCCCCTTTCGCCACCACAAAGGACGAAAATCTGTGGCAGGCACAATTTTAAAGATACGATAAAACTAAAAACGCAGTATCGTAGAAAATGACCACATCTACTCGACTGCCGAATCTGAATCAGATCGGATTATAATAATAGCTAGAATGAAAAAATGTATTTTCAGTTGGTTCCCCCGCCCACTTCAGCCAGAGACACGCTACTTTATCTCCTTCTCGCTCGCACACTCTGCCGCGTTCAGTGCGCGAGCAACCCCTAGCAGAGGAGATGTAGAATATGAATTGTACATATATAATCTACATGTTAGATGTAAAATATACATTTTAGATGTAGATGTAGATAACAGAAGTAGCAAAAAAATTTAAAAATGTAAAATTGTATTCTTAAATTCTGAAAAATGATATGCTCAATAATGTATACACTGAGTACGGGTACACGTTCACACGTTCCTTCTCGTTAAGTATATTTTTGAGCTTTGAAATCGCAACGTTAATGAATAGAAGCGGCAAACGTGTAAATATTCCTAGAAAATAATATTGTTCAATTTAAAATTAAGAAATGTTAGATCAAATTATCTTTAATCTCTCGCAACGGCGTCACCAGCCACATAGAAAACCGCCTTACTGCTGAATGCGGCACGGAAGTGTTGCCAAATGACGAGCGCAGACAGCACTGCAACCGCAAATATGTTCTTCCAATGAGCTGCAGGCGAATATACTGCTTTTTGTAAGATTTTGCGAGTCCCAGCCCAGCTACCTGAAGACGGTTGGTCATCAACGACAGCATTGCACAGTCAGATTGCCTTATCTTAAAGAGTACCGCCTAATCAATGTTTTCAAGTCTGCTAACCGGAGCGGTGTACCAAATGGAGTGTGTGCTATTGCCTCAGCGCTGATCCTCGACAATGACAAAGGTCTTTCGTCTACCGTAATGTAACCACTAAAAAGTTCAAGGCATCCAAGACCGAGGACGGCCTTAACTTGAAGGGGAGAGCAGCTAACACTCGGTAGCGGAGACGTGCAATTGGGCACTGGGTTCTTGCAATTAGGCAAGAACTTATTCAGCTGACTAAATCCACTAACTTCGTTGCCACCGAGGGACGATCGCGCCAATGCCGCTGAATAGGAAGCTTTAGGGCTTAGCTTAATCTTTCTGATTAAGTTAGCAAACGGCTCAGTTAGCAAACATATGCCAAAAAAAAGTTCCCATTCATTTTAGCACCAAACAGCGCGACACGTTTGAAAAAATGAGAAACGTTTTGGCATCCGAAGATGTCATGCTTATGTATCCCGATTTTAAGAAGCCGTTTGATCTAACGACAGATGCTTTTGCATATGGAATTGGTGCGGCACTATCCCAAGCTGGTAGGCCTACAACAATGATCTCAAGGACATTGAAGGACAATGAAAAAACTTTGCCACTAACGAAAGGGAGCTCTTAGCCATAGTATGGGACTTAGGCAAGCTTCGGCAATATTTGTACGGCACTAAAGACATTAATATCTTTACCGATCACCAGCCTCTGACTTTTGCGGCATCCGACAGGAATCCAAACGCAAAAATCAAACGCTGAAAAGCGTTTATCGATGAGCATAACGCCAAAATCCACTATAAGCCCGGTAAGGAAAACCTTGTAGCAGATGCGCTTTCGCGACAAAACGTGCACGCACTACTAGATGTACCAGAATCCGACGTAGCTACTATTCATAGCGAGCAATCCTTGACTTATACGATCGAAACGGTTGACACCCCAGTCAATTGCTTCCGAAACCAAATAGTTTTGGAGGAAGCTAAATTTTCTCTGAAAAGAATGTCAATTGTATTTGGTAACAGATCGCGTCATTCAATTCACTTCCCAGACAGACTATCTCTTATTGACGATGTAAAAGAGGTGATTAACCCTAACGTCGTAAACGCAATATATTGTGATTACCCCACATTAGCTAGTATTCAGCATGAATTGGTACGATGTTTCCCCTCGACTAAATTTAGACATTGTAAAAGGATGATAACTGACATTTCAATCCCAAGTGAGCAAAGACAAATCGTCATCACAGAGCACGGTCGTGCCCATAGAGCATCACAAGAAAACATTAAGCAAATCTTGTCTGAATATTATTTCCCTAAGATGGCAAAACTAGCCAGTGAAATCGTGTCCAGCTGTAGGATTTGCACCAAAGGGAAGTATGATCCGCACCCAAGGAAGCAGGAACTGGGTGAAACTCCGACACCATCTTATGTGGGCGAGATGTTACATATTGACATCTTCTCTACGGACAGGAAATATTTTTTGACTTGCGTTGATAAATTTTCGAAGTTTGCGGTAGTTCAGCCGATACCATCCAGAACCATTATAGACATAAAGGCGCCCATCCTTCAGTTAATGAATATTTTTCCAAGGACCAAAATTATCTATTGTGACAACGAAGCATCCTTTAATTCAGAGACAATAACTTCACTTTTAAAAAATCAGTTTGGCGTGGACGTGGTAAACGCGCCACCCTTGCATAGCGTGTCAAATGGACAAGTGGAGCGTTTCCACAGCACAATTATAGAGATAGCTAGATGTCTAAGGATAGACAAGAAAATCGACGACACGGTTGATTTAATATTACAAGCAACAGTGGGATACAACCGGACCATACATTCGGTCACAAATAAAAGACCGATAGATATAGGGGAAGCTCCAAATGAGTTTAGGGAGGAAATAAAGAACAGAATCGAAAAAGTTCAGCAGGCGCAGCTTGCAAGGAATAACCCTGAAAGGCAGAATAGAGTTTTCGAAGTAGGAGAAAAAATCTTAGTCAAAAGCAATAGAAGACTAGGCAACAAACTGACACCCTTATGCGCAGAAAAGAGAGTAGAAGCGGACCTAGGAACAACAGTTCTTATGGTCTTCTTAATGGGAGGGTTGTTCACAAGGACAACATACGTAGCGTTGTCCATGTTTTCAGTTTTGTATTAGTTTCACTCAATTAGTTACAGTTAGTTATGTTAGTTAGTTAGCTATATTAGTTACAGGTGAGCATATAGGTTGTAAGGGAATCGTTGTCTTTATCTATCATTTTGGAAAAATTATTACTACCATAAATTCAATACCATATTATATTCCACATTTTTATACCCGTACTCAAAAAAGAGTTAAGGTGTATATTAGATTTGTGGTAAAAGTGGATGTGTGCAACGCAGAGAAGGAAACGTTTCCGACCCCATAAAGTATATATATTCTTGATCAGCATTAATAGCCGAGTCGATATAGCCATGTCCGTCTGTCCGTCCGTCCGTCTGTCCGTCTTCATGAGCGCCTGGATCTCAGAGACTATAAAAGCTAGGGCAACCAAATTTGGTTTCCAGACTCACGTGATATCACACTGCTACAAGTGTATTTCACAATTTCGCCCCGCCCCCTTTCGCCACCACAAAGGACGAAAATCTGTGGCAGGCACAATTTTAAAGATACGATAAAACTAAAAACGCAGTATCGTAGAAAATGACCACATCTACTCGACTGCCGAATCTGAATCAGATCGGATTATAATAATAGCTAGAATGAAACAATGTATTTTCTGTTGGTTCCCCCGGCCCATCCTGCATCAGACACGATACTCTATCTCTTTCTCGCTCTCACACTCTGTCGCGTTCAGTGCGTGAGCAACCCCTAGCGGATGAGATGTAGAATATGAATTGTACATCTATAATCTACATGTTAGATGTAAAATATACATTTTAGATGTAGATGTAGATAACAGAAGTAGCAAAAAAATTTAAAAATGTAAAATTGTATTCTTAAATTCTGAAAAATGATATGCTCAATAATGTATACACTGAGTACGGGTATAAGTAGAGTCGCGTCCCCAGAAGCGACTCACACGTTCCTTCTCGTTAAGTATAGTTTTGAGCTTTGAAATCGCAACGTTAATGAATAGAAGCGGCAAACGTGTAAATATTCCTAGAAAATAATATTGTTCAATTTAAAATTAAGAAATGTTAGATCAAATTATCTTTAATCTCTCGCAACGGCGTCACCAGCCACATAGAAAACCGCCTTACTGCTGAATGCGGCACGGAAGTGTTGCCAAATGACGAGCGCAGACAGCACTGCAACCGCAAATATGTTCTTCCAATGAGCTGCAGGCGAATATACTGCTTTTTGTAAGATTTTGCGAGTCCCAGCCCAGCTACCTGAAGACGGTTGGTCATCAACGACAGCATTGCACAGTCAGATTGCCTTATCTTAAAGAGTACCGCCTAATCAATGTTTTCAAGTCTGCTAACCGGAGCGGTGTACCAAATGGAGTGTGTGCTATTGCCTCAGCGCTGATCCTCGACAATGACAAAGGTCTTTCGTCTACCGTAATGTAACCACTAAAAAGTTCAAGGCATCCAAGACCGAGGACGGCCTTAACTTGAAGGGGAGAGCAGCTAACACTCGGTAGCGGAGACGTGCAATTGGGCACTGGGTTCTTGCAATTAGGCAAGAACTTATTCAGCTGACTAAATCCACTAACTTCGTTGCCACCGAGGGACGATCGCGCCAATGCCGCTGAATAGGAAGCTTTAGGGCTTAGCTTAATCTTTCTGATTAAGTTAGCAAACGGCTCAGTTAGCAAACATATGCCAAAAAAAAGTTCCCATTCATTTTAGCACCAAACAGCGCGACACGTTTGAAAAAATGAGAAACGTTTTGGCATCCGAAGATGTCATGCTTATGTATCCCGATTTTAAGAAGCCGTTTGATCTAACGACAGATGCTTTTGCATATGGAATTGGTGCGGCACTATCCCAAGCTGGTAGGCCTATAACAATGATCTCAAGGACATTGAAGGACAATGAAAAAAACTTTGCCACTAACGAAAGGGAGCTGTTAGCCATAGTATGGGCCTTAGGCAAGCTTCGGCAATATTTGTACGGCACTAAAGACATTAATATCTTTACCGATCACCAGCCTCTGACTTTTGCGGCATCCGACAGGAATCCAAACGCAAAAATCAAACGCTGAAAAGCGTTTATCGATGAGCATAACGCCAAAATCCACTATAAGCCCGGTAAGGAAAACCTTGTAGCAGATGCGCTTTCGCGACAAAACGTGCACGCACTACTAGATGTACCAGAATCCGACGTAGCTACTATTCATAGCGAGCAATCCTTGACTTATACGATCGAAACGGTTGACACCCCAGTCAATTGCTTCCGAAACCAAATAGTTTTGGAGGAAGCTAAATTTTCTCTGAAAAGAATGTCAATTGTATTTGGTAACAGATCGCGTCATTCAATTCACTTCCCAGACAGACTATCTCTTATTGACGATGTAAAAGAGGTGATTAACCCTAACGTCGTAAACGCAATATATTGTGATTACCCCACATTAGCTAGTATTCAGCATGAATTGGTACGATGTTTCCCCTCGACTAAATTTAGACATTGTAAAAGGATGATAACTGACATTTCAATCCCAAGTGAGCAAAGACAAATCGTCATCACAGAGCACGGTCGTGCCCATAGAGCATCACAAGAAAACATTAAGCAAATCTTGTCTGAATATTATTTCCCTAAGATGGCAAAACTAGCCAGTGAAATCGTGTCCAGCTGTAGGATTTGCACCAAAGGGAAGTATGATCCGCACCCAAGGAAGCAGGAACTGGGTGAAACTCCGACACCATCTTATGTGGGCGAGATGTTACATATTGACATCTTCTCTACGGACAGGAAATATTTTTTGACTTGCGTTGATAAATTTTCGAAGTTTGCGGTAGTTCAGCCGATACCATCCAGAACCATTATAGACATAAAGGCGCCCATCCTTCAGTTAATGAATATTTTTCCAAGGACCAAAATTATCTATTGTGACAACGAAGCATCCTTTAATTCAGAGACAATAACTTCACTTTTAAAAAATCAGTTTGGCGTGGACGTGGTAAACGCGCCACCCTTGCATAGCGTGTCAAATGGACAAGTGGAGCGTTTCCACAGCACAATTATAGAGATAGCTAGATGTCTAAGGATAGACAAGAAAATCGACGACACGGTTGATTTAATATTACAAGCAACAGTGGGATACAACCGGACCATACATTCGGTCACAAATAAAAGACCGATAGATATAGGGGAAGCTCCAAATGAGTTTAGGGAGGAAATAAAGAACAGAATCGAAAAAGTTCAGCAGGCGCAGCTTGCAAGGAATAACCCTGAAAGGCAGAATAGAGTTTTCGAAGTAGGAGAAAAAATCTTAGTCAAAAGCAATAGAAGACTAGGCAACAAACTGACACCCTTATGCGCAGAAAAGAGAGTAGAAGCGGACCTAGGAACAACAGTTCTTATGGTCTTCTTAATGGGAGGGTTGTTCACAAGGACAACATACGTAGCGTTGTCCATGTTTTCAGTTTTGTATTAGTTTCACTCAATTAGTTACAGTTAGTTATGTTAGTTAGTTAGCTATATTAGTTACAGGTGAGCATATAGGTTGTAAGGGAATCGTTGTCTTTATCTATCATTTTGGAAAAATTATTACTACCATAAATTCAATACCATATTATATTCCACATTTTTATACCCGTACTCAAAAAAGAGTTAAGGTGTATATTAGATTTGTGGTAAAAGTGGATGTGTGCAACGCAGAGAAGGAAACGTTTCCGACCCCATAAAGTATATATATTCTTGATCAGCATTAATAGCCGAGTCGATATAGCCATGTCCGTCTGTCCGTCCGTCCGTCTGTCCGTCTTCATGAGCGCCTGGATCTCAGAGACTATAAAAGCTAGGGCAACCAAATTTGGTTTCCAGACTCACGTGATATCACACTGCTACAAGTGTATTTCACAATTTCGCCCCGCCCCCTTTCGCCACCACAAAGGACGAAAATCTGTGGCAGGCACAATTTTAAAGATACGATAAAACTAAAAACGCAGTATCGTAGAAAATGACCACATCTACTCGACTGCCGAATCTGAATCAGATCGGATTATAATAATAGCTAGAATGAAACAATGTATTTTCTGTTGGTTCCCCCGGCCCATCCTGCATCAGACACGATACTCTATCTCTTTCTCGCTCTCACACTCTGTCGCGTTCAGTGCGTGAGCAACCCCTAGCGGATGAGATGTAGAATATGAATTGTACATCTATAATCTACATGTTAGATGTAAAACATACATTTTAGATGTAGATGTAGATAACAGAAGTAGCAAAAAAATTTAAAAATGTAAAATTGTATTCTTAAATTCTGAAAAATGATATGCTCAATAATGTATACACTGAGTACGGGTATAAGTAGAGTCGCGTCCCCAGAAGCGACTCACACGTTCCTTCTCGTTAAGTATAGTTTTGAGCTTTGAAATCGCAACGTTAATGAATAGAAGCGGCAAACGTGTAAATATTCCTAGAAAATAATATTGTTCAATTTAAAATTAAGAAATGTTAGATCAAATTATCTTTAATCTCTCGCAACGGCGTCACCAGCCACATAGAAAACCGCCTTACTGCTGAATGCGACACGGAAGTGTTGCCAAATGACGAGCGCAGACAGCACTGCAACCGCAAATATGTTCTTCCAATGAGCTGCAGGCAAATATACTGCTTTTTGTAAGATTTTGCGAGTCCCAGCCCAGCTACCTGAAGACGGTTGGTCATCAACGACAGCATTGCACAGTCAGATTGCCTTATCTTAAAGAGTACCGCCTAATCAATGTTTTCAAGTCTGCTAACCGGAGCGGTGTACCAAATGGAGTGTGTGCTATTGCCTCAGCGCTGATCCTCGACAATGACAAAGGTCTTTCGTCTACCGTAATGTAACCACTAAAAAGTTCAAGGCATCCAAGACCGAGGACGACCTTAACTTGAAGGGGAGAGCAGTTAACACTCGGTAGCGGAGACGTGCAAGAACTTATTCAGCTGACTAAATCCACTAACTTCGTTGCCACCGAGGGACGATCGCGCCAATGCCGCTGAATAGGAAGCTTTAGGGCTTAGCTTAATCTTTCTGATATTAAGTAATTTAGTCTTAACAGATCGTCTATAGAATCAACGTCGAATAAATAAGCTCCGGTCGTAGCCGTAAATAACTGTTGTTTTATTGTTGAGCTGATCAGTCAACAACAACTAAACACTGGAAAGCTCGCCATATTACGTCTCTCCTACTTCGCCTATCGGCGAATACCATATGGCATAAATCGGCGTGGTCTTATCTCCAAGCCACCATAGGAATTCATAATATTACTTGCATACATAGCCAATACCCACTGTACCAAGAGTACTTAAGGGGAACACACTGTAACACTTTCTTGCAGTTTTTGTGTAATTAACATTCCCAGGCATATTCCAAGTGCGACGAAACACGTATCGCCTCTGTTGTTATCGATGGCTATGGGTATATCATGCGTATAATAGCCCCCATAGAGTTGACCGTTTCTATTGACTAACAGCTCTTCACAGTCGGCCTTTCCTGAAAAATCGCAGCGTCCTCGCGAGATTCGTAGGGTGAATCGCCTTCCATGTCGTCATCTTCATCTGGTTCATCGGGTGGAAGTTCGCACCAGCGTTTCATTCTGTCACAAGAATACACCGAATTATAGTGCCTTTGCTTTCGTTGGGCATGAGGGATATCTTCTACTAGATATCGGTCGTTTGGCAGAACCTTGCTAATAATAAATGGACCATTATAGCGAGGCTCCAATTTGCGTGATGTTCCTGTGCTAAACGGCTCATTCTCGACTAACACAAGATCACCAAGGGTATATACAGTTGGCTTGGAATGTCTAGCATCGTAACGTTTCTTCGCAGCAGCCCTATGATCCTTGACTGTAGTCGCAGCATCTGCTCGTAGCTTTTCCAATTCGTCATCTGTAATCATCTTCAGATCCGGGCCTTGGATCGCATTCGTCACTGTGTTCTTGAGGATATCTCGTGGCTCATAACCATACAATAGCTGAAATGGGGAACATTTAGTCGTACTATTTACCATGGTGTTGATGCTCCATTGAATTGAGCGTAGCTGGTCGTCCCATCGTTTTTCATTTTCATTTGAAGGCAATAGCATTGACAAAATAGTCCGGTACCGCGATCGGTAATGATTCGAGCCGGCATTCCTAAGTAGCTGGTTACCTCCTGTAGGATATCAATAACATGTTTCGTGGCTGTACTTTTTACAGCTCGCACTATGGTAAATTTAGTGAATGCGTCGACAATTACAAGAATGTGCTCATTCCGTTTTGAACTCTTTGGGAAGTGTCCCAGGTGATCCATATGTACGGTCGAAAAAGGGATCGGATTGATGTCATCATAATGGTATTGTCCTTCCTGACGTCCACCTGGTATCTTATGCAGCGCACAGCCCACACATGACTTTATGTAGCTTTTTACGTAGTTGCGCATTCGGGGAAACCAAAACAAATTTAGAATCCGATTAATGGTTTTCTCTGTGCTCATGTGTCCAGCCTTGTCGTGAAACTCATGTAAAATATGGAATCTTAGCTGTTTCGGCCCAACCCATAGCAGCTTGCCGTCATATTTGCGAAACAGGCGATCTTGCTCGATCACATACTCGTCGTTCTCAGATTTCTTATCAACTTTCATCTCAGCAACAATCTTCTGGATTTTCTCATCTTGTAATTGTATGGCAAACAACCAATCAGCCTCGTCGATGATGGTCTTCGAAATTTTCAGGGATGCTGTGTCCATCTCATGTGCATCCTCAACTGGAGTTCGACTTAGTGCGTCAACATGATTCATCTGTGTTCCAGCTCGATGAACAATGTCTATGTCAAATTCTTGTATACGCAGCCGTCATCTTGCAATTCGCGGTATAAGCTCTCGTTTCTCCATTGATGTTTTCAGGGCATTACAATCGGTAACGACTTTAATACGCTTACCATAGATGTAATATTTAAATCGCTCCAACGACTCGACGACGGCTAGAGCTTATAGTTCATAACTGTGGTAGTTCTTCTCTGGCTTGGACGTTGCTCGGCTATAGTAAGCAATTGGCTTCATATGATCTTCATCCTTCTGCAGCAATACTCCGGCTAAACCAACGGCACTGGCATCCATATGTAGTTCATGCTCAGCATCGAGTCGGTAACTGGTGACAACGGGCTTCGATATTAGGCGTCTCTTTAACTCGTCAAATGCATCCTGTTGTGGCTGTTCCCACTTGAACGTCTGGTCTTTGCGCAATAGGGCACGCAAGGGATCCGAAATAATGGCATATCCGGCAACAAATTTCCGGAAATAACCGCTGAGACCCAAAAACTGCCGTACTTCAGTCACATTGCTCGGCGGGACTAATGCCGTCTGCGTGTATCTGATGACCCAGGAATGTAATTGTTTGTTTAAACAATTCACATTTATCCAGATTTAGCGTTAGTCCGCACTCTTGCAATACTTGGAGGATTCGCTCAAGCTTTTCATACATCTCGTCAAACGTCTGACTACCAATTAAGATGTCGTCCATGTAATGTATCATGTCGCCTTTCTGCACTCGCTTTTGTAATTCTGCCATAAGTCGATTGAAAACAGCAGGTGCAGTCTTTAGTCCAAAAGGAAGTCGCTTGAACTCATACAGTCCATCCGTAGTGATGAATGCAGTAAACCTTCTACTTTCCGGTGCTACTTCTATCTGATAATAACCGCTGTTGAGGTCCAGAGAAGAAAAGTATTTAAATCGCTTCGCCTCCTGCAGACGCTCCTCGATATTCGGTACAGGAAAATTTTCCTTCTTGATCAATTTATTGAGACGGCGGTAATCAACACAGAGTCGATCACTACCGTTTGGCTTCTTGATGAGCACCACTGGGCTGGCGTACTCTGACGTGGATGGTATGATAATATCCTGCTCCAACAGCTCGTCGACCATTCTGCTTACAATTTCCTTCTTTGGCTCGGATACTCGGTATGGCGCTTGCGAAACCACTTGGCCACTCTCAACGCTATTGTTGGCTTGAACAATGTTGGTTTTGCCTATGCCTTGCAGTCCTGTGGAGAAAACATGCTTGAACTTCTCCAGCAAACCGCCCAGTTGACTTCTCTCCTGATGGTTCTGTAGATTGACAAGAAGTTTTGTAGTTAGGTTGTCGCTTACAAAGGCTACCGGTTGATGAATAGCACGTTTCACTTCAATGTCGCCTGGCTCAAACTTCAGCGATAGATGACCGCTAATGATGACGTCTTGTCCTAACAGAAAGTCCTCTTGCAGCAGGTCGTCGTCTGCTATGTATACTTTGGCCGTTATCATTTTTCCATCGATGTCCATATCCACAACCATTGCTTCGGTCAAGATACAGGAACCCCCACAAATGCCTCGAATCTTCATAAAGCACTTGTGGCGATCAGCGTTGATTTTTTTGGCAACTGATTGGCGCATGATACTAGCCTGACTTCCAGTATCAATGAATGCGCTATAGATGTACGACTGTATGTAGATTTTCCTGGTGAATAGCTCGTCGAGATTCGCGGCACCCAAACGCATCATATTTGCCGGTTGGCATTTCACATTGAGTGCATGAAACTTATTACAGTTGTTGCAACGCGACTTCTTTTTTCTTGTTGGCATGAACTAGCGAAGTGCCCCAATTCTCCACAGTTGTAGCACTTTTGAGTCTCCTTTGGCTTTGTTGCCTTTACGTCGTAGTCCTGCTTTGTCTCAAAGTTGCTGCCCTTTGGTACGAACTCCTTTTTGTTTGCGATTGGTCGACCTCTATTTACAAAATACGATTCGGCTGCATCACGAAACTGCTTCATTGACGAAAACTGAATTGCGGCAAGACTATTTTGCAATTCTCGATGCTGTATACCTGATCTAACATATCTTATAACAGCTGCTTCACTAAGCTTGTACCGCACGCCCAGGGCGGACATCCGGAAACAGTACTCCTTTACTGTCTCCTTTGATCGTCTGGTTGCATGCGCCATATTGAAATGAACTTCTGCTTCATCTGGGTTAGATCCAAACTCGTCTCTTATAGCTGCAGCGAAGTCACTCCATGTGGTGTGTAGAACCGGCGACGAGTCGAGCCACATCTTAGCGGGACCCTTAAGCCGCGTATAAATGGCGAGCAAAAGAAACTTCTCGTCCCATTGGTAAGCCTCAACTACCTTGTTGACAGGATCGATGAACTGGTCTACGGAGATGGCATTATCGTCGCTGGGGTCATAGTCCGGCAAGGTATTTGCTATTTCCTTGACCGACGCTTGCCTTACGTAATTGGTAGCCTGTCTACCCTCTGTATTTTCTTCTCTGATCGGCTGCTGGTTTGTTGTTGCTGCTGCCGCTTGTGCTGTTGCACCTGATGCTTTTGCTTCCGCGTTTTGTCGTTGCATGATGACCAACTGAACCATCATATTCTTCGGCTCCGTCATTTCATTTTGCATGTGTGAAATTGCTGCCGCATGTGACGTCAGCGTCTCCTCCTCATGTTGACTTATGTTTCCAGCCGCTTGTGGCATCTCTACGTCTTCGGTTTTCTCAAACTCAATTAGTCGTTGTACTAATTCGGCTCTGGAGCCCGAAACTGCCAAGTTCCGTAACTGGTCCACCTTAAGATCCGCAATTTTGACCATTTTCGCTGATATGGTCGTCCCTCTGTTTGTCTGCTTTTAACTTGCACGCACAATCAATTTCGTTATGATGTGTGCAAGCGAGACAACTGATATGACTGTATTTCACAACGTTGGGCTTCAACTTGTGAATTTCACAACGACGCTACATATACACACAAGCCTTTTGTATGTATTAATGTATATAGAGAGGCTCACACGGATTCCTGACTCAATTTCTTGAGACTCTTTCTGTCCAGGTTCACTAAGATTCCTGATCGCTGAACGTTGAATCCGTCTGCCACGTAGAAAAGGAACACATCCGTAATTTTCTTTGTCACACAGATCTTAGGGAACACATCCCATTGCAAACTTCCCACGCCGACGATTCTTGTCGCTTTTTTTTGAGTTTCTCTTACAACCTTTTCGCTCTACACATAAAAACTCTACTAATCCCACTTCTGAACTATGAAGGGAGGGCTTTTGAGTAGTATAGTAGTGTTTATTGGATATAATAGGTTTAACAATATGTAGACTGAATTAATTGAAACAAAAGGTTTTCTTGAACGTGTGCTATCTTGTTCGCTTCGACTTCTTAAGTGAGTATCGCCTCTGTTCTTATCGATGGCTATGGGTATATCATGCGTATAACAGCCCCCATAGAGTTGACCGTTTCTGTTGACTAACAGCTCTTCACACGTGCGTATAACAGCCCCCATAGAGTTGACCGTTTCTATTGACTAACAGCTCTTCACACACAATTATGCCTCGTGTGACATTAGTGCAACGTCGGCATGTTTCATACAGACCGACAGCACCAGAATATGTCCGCATAAGTGTATGCAATCTCCCTCGCGCCCCCGCTACCACCAGCGCTGGGCATATGTATATAACGAATAAACAAATGCAGCCGCTCCGCTGCCGGCGTTTCTGGCAGCGCTGCTGCGCGGCTTTAGCTAAGTAGAGCCTAAGAAATATTCCATTTATAAATGCAATAAAAATAAATTAAATAAAAAGCGCCCCTCGGTCGGTTGGGCGGGGCTGCGTTTCTTCCTGGGTTCCGCGCGTAACAGGCTTCGGCTTGGTGTCGCATGGGCCACTTGATGGTGCAGTCATTGCATATCAACGTCCAGACAATTATATTCAAAAGAGACGGATGTCTCACCGCATATCTTTATTCAGATCGAAAAGAACATAATTACATGGCGACCGTGACAGCGGTTCAAGTTCGAGCCAACAAATAAATTTTCGTGCATTGTGCAAGGTTAAAACAAAAAAAAAAAAATTCTCAAAAAACAAAAAATAATAAAAATGCAAAAATAAAATTCCGAGTGTGAAAATTTAGTAAAAAAAGGAGAATTCATTCATGGGAATGAAAATAAAAAACCTTCACAGACCGAACAACAAATAAACGCAGTGCCAAAATGTAAAATAATACAAATAAAACAAAACAAAAACGAGAAGGAACGTGTGAGTCGCTTCTGGGGACGCGACTCAACTTATACCCGTACTCAGTCAGTATATACATTTTTGAGCATGATATTTTAAAATTTTGGAATTTAAAAAAAATTATACTTATTACATTTTTTTGCTACATCTGTAATCTACATCTACAATGTATATTTTACATCTAACATATAGATTCTATATGTACCATTTAGATTCTACACCTCCTCCGCTAGGGGCTGCTCGCGCACTGAACGCTGCAGAGTGTGCGAGCGAGAAAGAGATAGAGTATCATGTCTCATGCAGGAATGGCCGGGGGAACCAACAGAAAATACATTTTTTCATTCTAGCTATTATTATAATCCGATCAGATTCATATTCGGCAGTCGAGTAGATTTGGTCATTCTCTACGATACTGCGTTTTTAGTTTTATCGTATCTTTAAAATTGTGCCTGCCACAGATTTTCGTCTTTTCTGAAGGCGGAAGGGGCCGGGGCGAAATTTTGAAATACACTTCTAGCAGTGTGATATCACATGAGTCTGGAAACCAAATTTGGTTACCCTAACTCTTATAGTCTCTGAGATCCAGGCGCTCAACAAGACGGACGAACGGACGGACGGACAGACAGACATGGCTCTATCGACTCGGCTATTGATGCTGATCAAGAATATATATACTTTATGGGGTCGGAAAATTTTCCTTCTCTGCGTTACAGACATCCACTTTTACCACAAATCTAATATACCCCTTAACTCTTTTTTGAGTACGAGTATAATAAAGAAAACCAACAAAAAGAAGATAAAGACCTGAAAAGGCACCGATAACGCTACATAGAACGTACTAAAATGACCTGTGCGATGACAGTCACCGGCCCAACCTGAACCCATATGCTATTGCAGAAGTTAAATATAAGAGTAAGAGGCCTGCCGCCCCTTGCGCCATCGCTGGAAACAAGCTGGAGACGGATCTCCTCAACGCTGCTCCTATCGAGCAAAGGGACATGCTAAGAATACAAGGCCAAGGCCCTGGAGGCTTGTCCAATCGATGGACCACGCCCACTCACAATAGCTGAGTACCGGGCACGGCAGTAGCCTCAACAACAGATAAAACCAAAAAAAAGAAGCGGGGAGAAAAAAAAAACAAGCTCCTCCGCCAACGACGACTTGCGAAAGACATGGATCGCACCGCAACAAATGAGGAGACAAGCGCCGTTTACATAAAAGAACGGAAAAAATTAAGAAGGATCTTTACATTGGTGCAAAGAAACGTAAATGAGGCTGCATTCATGCAAATGCCTTTATTTACCATTAGTAGACAAGTAGATGCGTGCAAACGCTGCTTGCAAATAACTAACCAATGATAGGCTATTACTAAACACATATGGCTGATATAGTAATTACATAGAGCAAAAAACCAATGTAAATCAGCCACATGCCTTAAGCCATTCTATCTTAATATTTTTGTTTTTTTCGCTTTCATATATCAAATTTCAAATCAAATTTAAATTTCAAATTGAAAAAAAACGAGAAGGAACGTGTGAGTCGCTTTTGGGGACGCGACCCTACTTATACCCGTACTCAGTCAGTATATACATTTTTGAGCTAATGATTTACATTTTAAATTTTTTTGCTACATCTGATATCTACATTTACATCTACAATGTATATTATACATCTAACATGTAGATTGTACATGTTCCATTTAGATTCTATCTAGCCCTAGCCCTATCTACATTTACATCTACAATGTATATTATACATCTAACATGTAGATTGTACATGTTCCATTTAGATTCTACATCTCATCTGCTAGGGGTTGCTCGCGCACTGAACGCGGCAGAGTTTGAGAGCGAGAAAGAGATAAGAGTAGCGGATCTCGTGCAGGAGAGGGCGGGGGAAGCAGCAGAAAATTAATTTATTCATTCTGGCTATAATCTGGTAGATATGGGCATTCTCTACGATACTGCGTTTTTAGTTTTATCGTATCTTTAAAATTGTGCCTACCACAGATTTTCGTCCTTTTTGTTGGTGGAAGGGTGAGGGGCGAAATTTTGAAATACACTTGTAGCGGTGTGATATCACATGAGTCTGGAAACCAAATTTGGTTGCCCTAGCTCTTATGGTCTCTGAGATCCATGCGCTCATCGAGACGGACAGACGGACGGACAGACGAACATGGCTATATCGACTCGGCTATTGATGCTGATCAAGAATATATATACTTTATGGGGTCGGAAACGTTTCCTTCTCTACGTTGCACAAATCCACTTTTACCACAAATCTAATATAACCCTTAACCCATTTTTGAGTACTGGTCTAACTTGCAAACAAAAAAAAAATTCAGTATAGAAAACCATTTTTATAATGACAACATTGAAAATAATAGAAGAAGTTTACAATAGGGACCCAAATTTTTCAAATAGAATTCTATAATCAATTATATCCGTATATTTATGTCTTACCGCATATCTTTATTCAGATCGAAAAGAACATAATTTCAATGCTGAGTACTGGCATGGTTAAAACGAAAATTCAACGTTGTCAGCGAATGATTCTAACGAAGAATATACGGATGTTTCTCTGCCTTCGACAGTAATGCGTCAGTAATCCGGCAGCAGCGAACTTTCCTTGGACTTGAACTTTCCTGTTCAACAACATGTTCCATTCATTGGGAAAAGCTTCCAATTAAAACATTCGTACTGCGCACGAGAGTCCTCCGCGTGGTTTGTCTATACTGAGAAAGCCAGCGTTCAGATCATCCCTTATAGCACGGCGATTCCTTAAGAACTGATTCACCTTTGATATGACGCGGATTAGGTGCGTAAACGACGATTAGTTGTCCAGTAAGGAGGAGCAGGACTTGTCCGTGTCAGATAAAAAATTACATTCCACCATCTTCATTTCGCTGCTCACTACTGCGTCTATTTCATGATATATTGCTGTGGTTGGCCATTCCGTTTCAGACTATTGAAGCTATCGCGTCCCATGCCACCACAATTGTCAGGTAGACAATCTTCGTCACATTGACTCCACGGCCTTAAAAGGTCTGCCGGGTTATCCTCCGAGGCAACGTGTCGCCATTGTTTGCCATCGGTTAGCTCCAAAATTTTGCTGATTCGGTTGGCAAGGAACATCTTCCATCTCGCAGCTCCTCCTCGAATCCAGCTCAAAACGATAGTTGAGTCCGACCGGCTCGTGGGATTGTAAGCTCTGGCTTTATTGGCGACACCTTACATTTCGCTAACACCAACTCAGCATGGAAAGATTCCTCTCCTTTTTGTATCCGCAAATATGCTGCTGCACCATATACACTCATTGAGGCGTCACAAAATATATGCAACTGCGGAATATCATCTGACAGTACCCAAGCTATATACTGTGGTATATGCACCTTCGACCAATTTGGCAAGTCCAGTGTGAATTCCTTCCATTCCCTTTAAATAGATAGCGGAACATTGAAATCCCAATTAAGTTTGTTCTTCCATAAGGTCTGCGCCGTCCCACTATTATAACTGGGCTCAGCCAACCCATCGGATCGAATAGCGTTTCAATCGTGGAGGAATATATCACCTCTTCATGGGTGTACCTGTCGGAATATCGAAGTTTAAATAAAATCGGAATTCGTCTTAACTTCTTCACAAATTTACCAGTCCTCCAGAGGTATTCCGTCTAGCAGCTGTGTGCAATTGCTAGCCCATTTACGGAATTCAAAAGTTCAAATTTTCATCGTCCCGATGACTTGAGTTTGAATATCCTTGGCAGAAGCCAGACTATCCGCTAATGATAAAACGTCTGGACCCTTTTGGCCCATGCGTCACCAAGCCGAAGCCTGTTACGCGCGGAGCCCCTCCTCCCTCCCGACCGACCGAGGGGCGCTGCCGTATGACGCGCGACGCGTGTTACCGAACCGATCGCGAGCATGCAGGAAAGATAGGTGTCAGACTAAAATTTGAGGAAAATTAGAACTAAACACAACTCAAAGAGCTAAACATTCACAGATAGCTAATATATAGTACTAATTACGGGAAAGGTATGTTAGTATTAGTGATTTAAGAAGAGGAAGGGAATTAGTAGTGGATATTATGGGGTAGAGGGAATTGAAGTCCGAGCAAAGGACCCTAAATGGTTCGTGCAAGGAATAATTCGATCTACAAAGCGGAAGGAACAAAGTAATGAAGTTTCTAGTAGATCTAACAGGAATCGTAAAGTTTATGCGACTCAACAAGTCAGGGCTATCTACGTCACCCTTGATCAGGTTTTGCATAAAAATCACACCAAGCATTTTTCTACGACTATCTAAGGTTGGAAGGTTTATTAAAAGCAATCTACGAGGGTAAGATGGCAGTCTCACACCTGCATCCCAGTTAAGGCCACGTCTTTATAAACCCAAGCACACCCATGGCCTTATTTAGCATGGTAGAAATGTGTTCAGAAAACTTTAACTTTGGGTCTAATTTAACACCAAGATCATCAAACAAGGTAATTCTCTCAAGAGAACCACCGCAGAGGCTATAAGGAGCCAAAAGGGGGCTGGAGCGATGAAATGTCATTACTTTGCATTTGGTGGCATTTAGGTGTAACATATTTGCACAACACCATGTCTGAAAGTTATTGAGATCGGATTGCACAGAGATTAACATCATTCGCATACATGAGTACTCGAGAGTTTGTTAATACTGCAGGCATATCAATAATAAAGAGTGTGAATAGTAGAGGGTCTAGTTCTTTATCAGCAAGAACTATCATATGGTCTTTATCTGATAGCGAGGAAGAAACATTTTCTAAAGCGGACAGGTGATGCTCGTATATTAAGATTACCGAGGAAGGTGGAAGCAAGTAATGAAAATGGAAACGCCTGGGAGAATCATTTTTACGCACAGGAATTCCAGGTCTTTTTGAACCTAGACCATGAAATGTTCGGACGTAAAGTTTGAGTCCACTGCAATGAGGACCCCACCTCCACGTCGAGACGAACGGTCAATTCCAAAAATTGTGTACCGTGTTGCCAAAACTTGCCTAGTCTGGGTAAAGATTCTCAAGGAAAAGAGTGCTGAGCTTACTACGCAAGCCTCTAGCATTCTGGTAGGTAACTAAAGGAGAGGAAGTTAGTTTTTTGGATGGGTAGAAGTTGAGGTGGAAGATGAGGGTAAAGATGGAGCACTGGTCTGACTACTAGGAAGAGTTATGGGGGGCCTATTCTTTTTTTAAGCCTTTAACTCTTTAACCACCAAATACTCCGGCCAAAACTTGGCGGAACAAATGGTTTCAAATTGAGTCGGGGAGACGCTTATCTTAAAGGAAGATATCTCCCTGACGTAAGAAAAGTTAAACTTTTCCACCTTTAAGCCAACGGTTTTTATTTTGCTTTGTATAAAAGCGGTTACATCATTGCGAGTGGTTTTGGCACCACAGACCTAGTACCTATGATGCCAGTATCCGGTGGTCATGGATATCTATTAGCTGGTGGGAGCGAAACTGATGCGATAATTAAGGAGTTGGGTGCGGACTCGACAGACACGGACGCTACAGACATGTCTACCTGCATACTCTCCGAAGTGACGCATTCGGCTCCCGAATCTGCATCACCAGCAGCGATCGTTGACCTTGGAGTAGCAAACGTATTCAACTGCTGCACAAAGGGAGTGGTCGGAGTAAGTTTTTCAGATGCCGGCGGACATGAGGCAGTCGGCACTTGCAAGTCCCGCGGAGTAGACTTCTTTCGCCTAGGAGACTCAGCCAGCAGCTGTAAACTGCTGAACTGAGTGTCCATGGCCAAGAGCCAATCATATTGCTGTTTAAAGCCTACGATCAGCTCTTTGAAGCCACTCCGCGTCTGTCTCATGAACGAACGCATGTCGTTTTCCACAGCACGGCATTCCTCAGAACTATAATGCAGGCCGTTGTTTTGGGAAATGGCGCCTCCTACACGGCCCGAGATCCCTACACATTTTGCGTGCACTACGCTTTCGCAAAGCCAGCAGGGGATATTGGGCTGGTCATGGGTGATCTGCTTTTTGCAGGTTTTTTTGGCACAGACGACAGAAAATTCCATATTTATGTCGTTTATTTTTTGTTTGCTTCGGAAAAAAAAAAGTTCAAAACAAATAGCAATCAGACCACTGTGCAGAGCTAATGCTTAAAGCAATTCTTAAAGCGAAATCGGTAAAAGATGAGAGAGGAGAGTGGTTGCAGCAACAGCTTATAAGTGGGAGCGTTACTGCACAGAAAGTTACAAGAGCGAGAGAGAAAGAACAGTTATTGAGAGTTAGGTGATAGAGAGTGATAGACGGCAGTAACTACGACAAAGGGCGGCTAAATGTAATGAGAGGGCATAATTACGAAAAGAAACAACATAAATACACGACTAACCGACGCACAAAATATTTAGATAAGTTGTGTTTTTACACAATTATTAGGCATGCACCCGCGGTAAAGATTGATTTTAAGATAAATAAGTTAGAGTTTAGTTAAAATAAAAGAAAAATGCAGAGTGCAAAACAAAAACATGACGGGTCACTACGAAAGAGAACCGTCGAACGAACGCACGACTAAATTCATGGCATTTAATGGAGTTTGCGGCGGTCAATTTCCTTGGCAGAAGGATCAGACAGATAATACAGAAGTCCTTATCATCATCAGATAGAGCCTTAATGAGCTGACAAAAAATTATGTTGAGCATGGATTTTGGTTAAAAACGAAGATTTTTATACCAGCACTCAAAAAAGAGTTAAGGGGTATATTAGATTTGTGGTAAAAGTGGATGTGTGTAACGTAGAGAAGGAAACGTTTCCGACGCCATAAAGGATATATATTCTTGATCAGCATCAATAGCCGAGTCGATAGAGCCATGTCTGTCTGTCCGTCTTGTTTGGCGCCTGGATCTCGGAGACTATCAGAGCTAGTGCAAACAAATTTGGTTTCCAGACTCATGTGATATCACACTGCTACAAGTGTATTTCAAAATTTCGCCCCGCCCCCACAAAGGAGGAAAATCTGTGGCAGGCATATTTTTAAAAATACGATAAAACTAGCATAGTGCATACGATAACGATAAAACGATAACGATGCCCATATCCACCAGATGGCCGAATCTGAATCAAATCGGATAATTATTATTGCCAGAAAAAAGAAATTGATTTTCAGTTCCTTCCCCCACCTCCTCCAGCACGAGACCACGCTACTCTATCTCTTTCTCGCTCGCACACTGCCGCGTTAATTGCGCGAACAAACCCTAGCGGAGGAGATGTAGAATATGAATGGTACATCTATAATCTACAGGTTAGATGTAAAATATACATTGTATATATAGAAAACAGATATAGCAAAAAAATGTTAAATGTAAATTTTTTTTTTTTATTCTAAAATTCTAAAAAATGATATGCCCACAAATGTATATACTGACTGAGTACGGGTATAAGTAGAGTCGCGTCCCCAGAAGCGACTCACACGTTCCTTCTCGTTTTTTTTTTCTAGCATAGTGCATATTGTGCATTTACCAATGGCACAAGCAACGCAATTACTGATAAAAGTTATCTTTTCTTCGGCATCAGAAACACTCAGGTGTTGTTGAGGATCGGTCTAACCTCCCTTCCTCTGGTCATTCCCAGTCATGACCACTTCTTGCGATTAGAGGACCGGACCTCTAGGGACATTAGACTAGCTGATGGTAAAAATGATTCGGAATTAGAACATAATACAAATTATTAAACTAACTAAACTAAACTAAGGAATTAAAAGTAATAATAATAAAGTATAATAGTATAAGTGCATTCTGAGAAGCAGAATGACGTGAATAGGGTGGAGAAGAGAGAAAAAAAGAGGGGGTAATTAATAAGTTGAGTGATAAAACTATTTGAACTAACTCACACTAAAACATATGACCATCGAAAATAGCTCTCAGGCACAATAATTTTTCGCAATTTTCCCGTCAAGTTAGAACACAGAATTATCGAGTTATAAATCTCGCCATAACACTCGACTTACTTCGGTTAGACCGAAGTAACACTAACGTTCCGCTGATGATCTAGCGCTATCCCAAAAATACTGGGCTCGACAAAAATATAATTTTTCACTAGCCGAGCCTGAGTGCTGTCTTGCCTATCAACTGGGGCCGGAAAAAATAATGGTTTATATTATGACTGCTGCAATTTGTTGACACCTTATGGGTCGGCGGGTCGAGATTGCGTGCCTTCCTTATGCAATTTCCTCCTCCCTCTGCAGCTTCGAGCCGCTCCAAATCAGAGCTCCCTCCCAGGTGAAAAAATTGCTGAGTGCCACGCCGAATATCATCCTTTTTTCCGTACTTGCCTAAACTGGGGAAACTGGCGATGCATGAAATCAAAATTTTCTTTAAACGCTCTGCTAGGTGATAGCTTTTGTTTTGCGACTATTGTTCGGAAATGAACATGAAAATATACTGTTGTCAAACGACCTGGTCAAGCGCCAAAAAGGCCAGAGACCGAAGTCAACTTACGAGACAAGCGGAAACTTTCAGGTCTCTCCCAAAAGAGATGAAATTCCTCCAGAGAGAGTTGACAATTAAGTCTGTTAAATTATCACTGCCTTTCTTTGACCCTTCACTTGCCCACAGCCCAAAGACCTAGATGGCGCTTTATTTTCTCTGCGTCTCCCCAATATGACCGCTTGTGGCGCTACAACTTTCCCCTCTGCGCTGATCCAAGCGTTACATATACAGCTCTGGTTAACTTGTATATGCTCCCACTTGGCAGAAGGTTATGTAGCCGATGTCTCACGTAGTTATCTCGCGTATTTCTTTCTATTTTTTGCTTTCGTTATCGCTTTCTCGATCGCTCTTGCGCTATGCTCGAAGCCTCGTGCACAGGAAATTTGGCCCGCCTGCCCTTAGTAATATTGATCTCGCATATCGTGGAATTGATCTTCTATCTGACACAGTCTTTAACTAACCCTGCGACCCTGTATTGAGTGGATCAACTGACGCGTCATGAGCTCTCTTTCACATCCGCACAGCAGTCGCTAATGTTCTGCCGATATATCTTCATCCATAATACACCACAATAAACTTATGTACATTTATTAAACTGAACAATCATCGACTTGTATAAACTTATTGCAAAAAACGCTACTGAAGAAGCTCAGTAGCTCAAAAATCATTAAACAAATATTTTTAATATACAGTTGTGTTCAATGAAATAGTAGTGCCACACATCACGACTATCAAACCCCTTTTTGATACTCTTCCAGTCATCCAAATTGAACAAGTGAAACCTTTTTGGAAAGCTTAGAGTGTTATCATTAAACCCCTGAAAATATCCTATTTCATTTGAATTTCATCTTCTTGTTTTTCATGACTTTAGAAAAATACCCATGAAATCTGCTGTTCAATGAAATAGTAGTGTTTTTTTAGAAAATTGAAAAAATCAACTAAACTCAAATAAAAATATAATATTTAGTTTTTAATCAATTTGGTTTTCATTGCGAACTTGTACCGCCCGAACATGGGTCAATAATCTCTTGCCAACACCTCAATAGGATTTGAGCCAATAATCCTTGAACCACTTGCTAAAACTTTGCTCTGGTTGACGGATTTGCAGTTGCAACAACGCATTTGGTATTCCAGCATAAGATTTTGATGATATTAATATCTAGTTGGACATTTGGCCATGGCAAAATGTCGATCTTTACCGATAAAAATCAATTCCTAGCGAGCTTTTCTGACTGTAATCTGCATGTAATGTATTCTAAAGTATACCTACATACACACTTTCGCTCAAAATCATACTATACTCAAATTTCAGGCTAGAAAGTACTAGCTCATATGAGCTGGGCCCCATAGGACTCAGCGTAGCATGCCCAATGCTAATTATACCCGTACTCAAAAAAGAGTTAAGGGGTATATTAGATTTGTGGTAAAAGTGGATGTATGCAACGCAGAGAAGGAAACGTTTCCGACCCCATAAAGTATATATATTCTTGATCAGCATCAATAGCCGAGTCGATATAGCCATGTCCGTCTGTCCGTCCGTCTGTCCGTCTTCATGAGCGCCTGGATCTCAGAGACTAAAAAAGCTAGGGTAACCAAATTTGGTTTCCAGACTCATGAGATATCACACTGCTACAAGTGTATTTCAAAATTTCGCCCCGCCCCCACAAAGGAGGAAAATCTGTGGCAGGCATATTTTTAAAAATACGATAAAACTAGCATAGTGCATACGATAACGATAAAACAGTATCGTAGAGAATGCCCATATCTACCAGATTGCCGAATCTGAATCAGATCGGATTATAATTATAGCCATAATAAAGAAATACATTTTGCTTCCCCCGCCTCCTACAGCAAAGAGACCCGCTACTCTTTCACGCTCGAACACTCTGCCTCGTTATGTACGCGAGCGCCATCTAGCGGAGATGTATAATCTAAATGGTACATGTATAATATAAATGTTAGATGTAGGAAAAAAATTTACAATTTTTTTCAAATTTTAAAATTTTAAATAATCATAAGCTGTATATACTGACTGAGAAGGGTATAAGTATATTCGCGTCCCCAGAAGCAACTCACACGTTCCTTCTCATTTTGTGTGTGTATAAGTTAACAAGAGTTAACTGAATGACCACTGGGTGTGAGGAATTCTGCAACATTGTAAAATAAGCAGTTTCGTCACCCGTGGGATCGCCGTCGTCGCGATCGTCGGATGCCGGCCGCCACTGGACACCACACACGAGGCGCCAGGTCAGCACTTTGACTGGGCAGCGACGAACGCCGTGGCCGGAAGCTATGGGTTCGCGGTTGGGAAGTTTAGAGTTCTTAAGTTAGTTTTTAATAATCAGCCGAGTGGCGATGACATGTAACGTCTCGCCTTGCGAGCATTAATCACTCTTTACATTCTTTTGCTAAATACATTAAATAAATAACACTTTGTAATACCCGTGTTGTATATAAATATTACTGGTGCCCATCGCGATCGAACAACCACCCCCGAGAGAGTAAATTAATGCGGAGACAACGCCCACTAAGCGAAAATCGGTGAAAAGTGCAAAAGAAAAAAACCTAAGAACATCGAGTGCGGAGACAAAGCCCAATCGAGAACAAATAAAAAGAAAGTGGAAACAGTGGAGCGCAGAGACAACGCCCGCTCTAAAACACGAATATTAAAAGTGCGTGCAACAATTGTACTCAAAAGCTCGTAGCCTCGAGTGTAAATAAAGGCATTTATTTAACCCCAAACTGTTACACCAGAGCGGACGGCTTTGGGCAGCGGCGACAATAGACGAGTGTCCCCACTCAACGCAGAGCAACATAAGATATAATATACAAAGTGGAGGAGAATAAAAGAGGAACATGTAAGTGAAACTTTTCTTCAATTATCGCCCAAAAAGTAAAAAAAAAAAAAAAAAAACCAAACAGATAAGACGTTTTTATATTCCGAAATATTCGGCCGTCATTGTTCTCAGAAGGGCCCGCTGACTCACTCTTAGCGTCGTTCAACACAGTGTTAACTTTGAGGAAATCATCAATCGCCTCGATTTTACATATTCGGACAAGCGCAAGAGCTTGCCACACTTCGGCAGGGTGGACTGTCCATCACTCAGTTCTACGAAGATGTCGAGAGGAAGCTCACCCTTCTCACAAATAACACGATCATGTCACAAGACGCCGCACAGGCGCAATACATAAATGAAAAGTATAGGGCTGACGCACTCCGTGTCTTCGTTTCAGGCTTAAGAAGAGGCCTCACGGACACACTATTTGCGGCACAGCCTGCGGACTTGCCGTCAGCCTTGGCCTTGGCACGAGAAATTGAGGCCAACCATGATAGGCACGACTTTGCAACAAATTATTCAAGAGCTTTAGAAAGCAAACCACAGAACCGAACAAAATATATTTGCAGGGCGTACTGAATGAGTTAGCATCGGGAGCAGTGGCGCAGATTGATGAGGACAATAGTGCAGGATTCGACAGTGACGCTGCCAATTTTTTAAGAGGACGCTAAACCTTTTAATAGACACTGGGGCCGCGAAAAATTATATCAAACCTCTAAAATAACTTAAGGGAACTGTCCCTGTAGAGGCCCAATTTGTTGTAAAATTATTGTAAATTGTAAAAGAAGAGCAAAAATGTTTCCTTTATCTTGCCGGAGCTGTCAACTTTTGATGGCATCATAGGGCTCGACACGCTAACGGAAGCTGGCGTCAATATAAACCTGCGGACAAAAAATCTCCACTTTGGACAGGAATCTGAAAGCATCCTATTCCACAAATGACCCAGCGTTAACTTTACAAAAGTTGGACGACATCGAGGTCCCGCCGGCAGTTAGGGACGAGTTTCTCAGAATGATGTCCAGCCGTATAAGGCATTTGCAGATCCGACTGTAATGCTACCCTTCAACACAGCCGTAGTAGCCACAATTAGAACCGAGGATGAGAGCCAATCTACTCCCTACCCTGTAGGAGCAACTGATTCTGTCAATGACGAAGTGAAAGACCTATTGCGGAACAAAATCATTCGGCCTTCCAGGTCTCCGTACAACAACCACATATGGGTTGTTGGAAAAAAGGCACTGACGACTCGAGCTCAAGCAGGAAGCGGCTAGTCATAGACTTCCGCAAGCTTAGCTCAAAAACCATACCAGAAAAGTACCCGAGGCCTTGTATCTCCATGATACTTTCAAATCTGGGGAAGGCGAGATACTTCACTACCCTTGACCTAAAGTCAGGATACCACCAGATCACGTTAGCTGAGCGCGATCGTGAAAAGACCTCATTTTCGGTTAACGGAGGCAAATATAAGTTCTGCCGTTTGCCATTTGGTCTCAGGAATGCATAAAGCATCTTTCAACGGGCCATCGATGACATATTACGGGGCCATATCGGTAAGATATATTACGTGTATGTTGACGACGCCATCGCATTCTCAAGAAGTGAGGCGGATCATGTCAGTGACATTGGCACCGTGCTTGGCAGCCTCCACGACGCGAACATGTGGGTGTCAAAGGAAAAGTCCCAGTTCTTCAAGAGACAAGTAGAATTCCTGGGCTTTGTGGTGTCAACCGAGGGCACGAAAACAAGCCCCGATAAGGTCAAGACTATTCAGGGATTTAGACAACCCTCCACCCTGTTTGCGGTAAGATCATTCCTGGGTCTCGCCAGCTACTACAGGTGTTTTATAAAAGACTTCGCTCTGATAGCAAGACCTGTCTCTAGCAATCTGAGGGGAGAAAATGGTAAGATCAGAAAACAACGCTCGAAAGCCATTCCCATACAGTTTGATGAGTCTCAGAAACAGTCCTTTAATAAACTTAGGAACATTTTGGCGTCGGAAGACGTCATCCTCCACTACCCAGACTTCAACCAACCGTTCGACCTAACCACTGATGCCTCATCCAGTGGCATCGGGGCGGTACTGTCGCAAAATAATAGACCCATAACCATGATTTCGAGGACTCTGAAAGACAGAGAACTAAACTATGCGACCAATGAAAGAGAGCTTCTGGCCATAGTCTAGGTATGGAAAGAGTGACATCAACATCTACACAGACCATCAGCCACTGACTTTCGAAACCCCAATTCCAAGATAAAACGTTGGAAGGCGAGAATTGCTGAATGCGGCGCAAGGGTCTTCTACAGGCAGGGACAATTACGTAGCAGATGCGCTGTCACGGCAAAACATCAATGCGTTAGAAAGCCACAGTCGATCCGACGCAGCAACAATTCATAGTGAAGCCTCGCTCACTTACGTAATTGAAGCCACAGAAAAACCAGTGAACTGCTTCAGGAATCAGATAATTCTGGAAGAGTCAAATACCCCTTCCCAGCAGTTTCACTTCCTCTTCTTCGAGAAGACCCGTTACAAGATCGACTTTGCGAGTCGAGACACACTTCTTGCGTGCATCAAGGAAGTGGTAAAGCCTGGAGTCGTTAACGCCATCCACTGCACTCTGCCAACGTTGGCGGTTGTGCAAAACGATCTAGTAAAAGCCTTTCCGGACACAAAATTTCGATTTTGCAAGACCTTGGTGACAGACATCACCAACGACGGGGAGCGAAGAGAGATAATGACAGCTGAACACAATCGGGCGCACAGGGCAGCCCAGAAGAATGTGAAACAGGTCCTGCGTGATTATTATTTTCCAAAGATGGAAAAAATCGCAGCAGAAGTGGTGATAAACTGCAGGATATGCCAGAGAGTCAAGTATGACAGACATCCTAGGAAGCAAGAGTGAAGGGTGACTCGAATTACGGCAAGGGTAGGCGAGTTGATTCATATCGACATCTTTTCCACCGCAGGGTAGTACTTCCTCACTGCAATTGACAAATTTTAAAAGTTTGCAATAACGCAGCAGGTTGCTTCATGCACGATCACAGACGTAAAAATACCAATTTTACAATTGGTAAACTTCTTCCCAGCTATTAGAACCATCTACTGTGACAATGAGGCAGCTTTCAATTCAAAGACCATTCGGTCTTTATTAAAGAACCAGTTCGACATTGATATAGCGAAAGCCCCACCGTTGCACAGCACATCAAACGGACAGCTGGAACGCTTCCACAGCACCCTCTTAGAAATAACCAGGTACTTAAAATTGCAACGCCAGGTGGACGATACGGTAGAACTAGTTATTCTAGCGACCATCGAATATAATCGAACCATCCACTCTGTCACAAACAAGACACCTATGGATATGGTCCACGCAAGTTGCGAGTTAGGGAAGAAATTATGTTGAAGTTAATAAAAGCCCAACAAGAACAGCTAGATAGGAACAACCCGACCAGGCAAAATAGGACCTTTGATGTAGGCGAGCAGGTCCTAGTGAAAACCAATGGGAGGTTAGGGAACAAACTAACTCCCCTCTGCACTGAACAAAAGGTAGAGGCAGACCTGGGAACCACCGTTCTTATTCAAGGAAGGGTGGTCACAGACAATTTGAGGTAGGTAAGGAATTAGGTCTAAGCACTAAGTTCAAGTTCACTAGGACAAGTTATAGTAGGACTAAAGAAAGTATAGTTAATAAGCCGTTTTGTTTCTAATTTCTTATAGGTCAACCGTTGAATATTTCTGCCTGCTAAAAATCTTGACCATGACCGACTCAAAGCTGACGGACTACTCGCACGCAGACTACATCCCCATAATTGACGGACGGACGGTAATATGGAACGAGACCTTCTACATACAACACTCCACGAACTTGACAGAGTATGACCGATACATTCAAGAGACAATAGAAATGACTGACGTTTTCCCACAGAAACACCTACTGACGTTGACCGCAGCTTTAGGAGTTCATCACAAGCATGCGAGGAGTTTGAATGGCCTGGGGTCAGCACTGAAGGTAATCGCAGGGACTACGGACTTCGATGACTTACAACAAACAAGACAGGTCGAGTACGATTTAATAAACGCAAACAATAGACAGATATCCATAAATTCAAGGACTCAAACACAGATAAATGCCCTCACCGAAACTGTTAACCAATTATTAAATGTAAACAAGAAGGAAGAAATTAACACCTCCCATCTATATGAAACACTCTTAACTAGAAACAGAATGCTGACGCTCGAATTGCAGAACCTAATGATCGCCACTACTCTGGCTAAAATAAACATCGTAAATCTAGCTATCATCGATAGCAATGACTTAGAGGCGATTTTGAAGAAAGGTTCCACGGATATCAGTGTAGCCCAACTTTTGGGCGCTGCAAATGTGGGGGCTCTAGCTAATAAGGAATTGATCATCTTTGTAATTGAAATGCCTAGACCTAAGTTCATTTGTAAGAAATTAACCATCTTCCCAGTCGCACACAAAGGGAGGACATTATAGCAGAGTGTGGCAGCAAGATCATCGCTGTCTCATCATGCATGGGGCCCCCGTCATTAGCCTTCTGTAAGGAGGCACCGACGAATAGCTGCGCCCAAGAACTGCATTTTGGCGCTGTAGCCCACTGCGACACCCAGCCGAATAACCTGCCCCCGATCTTGGAGATAGATGAGGGTATCGTGGTAATCAACGATGCCACCGCCATTGTGATCACCGACGACGGCCCCGAGCGAAAGGTTACGGTAACGTACGTGGTAATCTTTGACCAAGTCGTCAACGGGACTAAATACACCAACTTCAACAATGCGCCAAAGATAGTACCTGGCGTAGATACCTCGGCGAGGATTAATACCACCCGCCACCAAACGCTGTTGAGCCTGCCGTATCTTCACAAGCTGAATGAGGAAAATTTGCAGCACCTGACCGAAGTCCGAACAAACCTTACGATCGGTCCCGTACTGGCCGCTGTCGTGGGCGTGGCCGTGTGCGCTGCACTAACCGGCGTTTCCTGGTGGATGCGGCGCAGGCAGCAGAAAGGTAAAACCGTCGCTATCGAGCAGACGCTGAAGAGCAGAGTTAACTGAATTGACCACTGGGTGGGACGAATTCTGCAATAGCAATAGCAAGCAGTTTCGTCACCCGTGGGATCGCCCTTGTCGCGATCGCCGGTTGCCGGCCGCCACTGGACACCACACACGAGGCGCAAGGTCAGCACTTTGGCTGGGCAGCGACGAACGCCGTGGCCGGCAGCTAAAGGTTCGCGGTTGGGAAGTTTAGAGTTCTTAAGTTAGTTTTTAATAATAGCCGAGTGGCGATGACATGTAACGTCTCGTCTTGGGAGCATTAATCACTCTTTACATTCTTTTGCTAAATACATTAAATAAATAACACTTTTTAATACCCGTGTTATATTTAAATATTACTTATAGTGCATTAATTCGGCGTCGTTTGAGGTATTGCTCTTTAAAATCTATGGAAAGACGGCGGATCTAAAATTGGTTGAGCAACCTTGCGAAAATCACATTTTACCGCTTGAAACGTTGCTGCCCCAACTTTTTAGGCCCTTTCATAATTTTTACTCAGAACCTGAAGTTCATATATCAACAAAACAAACATAACGTTGACACCACCTTTCACAGGATTTTTGATTCGTGGCGACAGAATAGATAAACATGAAGATATAGCGAATCAAGGTTTAAATTTTCTTACATTTTTGCAGAGAAAGAGACATTTTAAAACTCGAGAAACCCATAACTACAAAATAAGCATCTTTCGACGAAATTTAGACTTCAATGTCAAAACTCATACAAAAAAGTGTTCAAATTGTGACATTTTATTCAAAAGCACTTCTGATTATGTTTACACTTTGTATGGGCAAAAAATTAATCTTTGAAATTAAATTTAAAACGAAAAGGAACGTGTGAGTCGCTTCTGGGGACGCGACTCTACTTCTACCCGTACTCCGTCAGCTTATGAGCTTATGATTTTTAAGAATTAAAAAAAAACAATTTTACATATAACATTTATTTCTACATCTACATCTACAATGTATATTTTACATCTAACATGTAGATTATAGATGTATTATTTATATCCTACATCGCACTGAACGCGGCAGAGTGTTCGAGCGATAAAGAGATAAGTATTGATTCTCATGCAGGAGGGAGCGGGGGAACCAACAGAAAATGAATTTCTTCATTCTGGCTATAATTATAATCCGATCTGATTCAGATATGGCCATTCTCTACGATACTGCGTTTAGTTTTATCATATATTTCAAATTGTGCCTGCCACAGATTTTCGTCCTTTGTGAAGGCGGAAGGGGGTCGGCGAAATTTTGAAATTCACTTGTAGCAGTGGGATATCACATGAGTCTGGAAACCATATTTGGTTACCCAAGCTCTTATAGTCTCTGAGATCCAGGCACTCAACAAGACGGACGGACGGACGGACAGACAGACATGGATATATCGACTCGGCTATTGATGCTGATCAAGAATATATACAATTTATGGGGTCGGAAACGTTTCCTTCTCTGCGTTACACACATCCACTTTTACCACAAATCTAATATACCCCTTAACTCTTTTTTCAGTACGGGTATAAAAACCATGTCGGACCGCAAATTAGTTTCAACTCATAAATTCTTGATAAATCGCGGTCCATCATCGGTTTTTGTTTTGAGCATTGGTAACGACGTCCACGATTTAATTCACGATACAAGTTTTTTAAATTGTCAATGTATGGTGATTTTTCAATAAAATTTTAACATAGCTGATCTAAGTATTCTTGGATTAAAAACCACCACCTCAAATATGGTAGAAAATCTGAGGCGACTGCAGACGTGCACTCGAACTACACCCTATGGAAGCTCACGAGCCGGTACAAACGGCAATCACCACTAATCCATCCCTTCCCAGGTGGAAGCAACTAGGCTTGCTCTTCTGCCCTCCAGCTCATCTGCAAGGGCTTCCCACCTGGTCCGCTGCTGACCTCGCCCATGAACCGTCTGCCTTCCTTACTCAGACCATTTCGGACTGCCTTAGCGAGAAGAGCAAGCCTAGTTGCTTCTAAGCTGAATGAAATCCACCAAATGGAGCTCATAACTCATAAATTCTTGATAAATCGCGGTCGTCATCGATTTTTTTGCCCAGTATATCGAACATTTACCAAAGTACAATATTTGGCACAGAGGGTGCGTTCCGCTTTCACCGATTTTCTGTTCATTGCCGTTGATGTGGTTCTCGAACTTATGAACTACTTATATACTAGTCCTAACTGCATTTTCGATGCGACAAGGGCGTAACCAGAGCGCCGTATAAGAGCGCTACGTTGACGTTTGCCGATCGCTGTAGCGCCCAAAGCAACTACGGAAGAAGTGCATAAGGCATACTTCAAAAACATTAGCGCAACGACATCGGCGCTGATATAACATTAAATATTCCTCCACCCCAGCAGAAACGTTGCGTTGACTAAACACGATGTGATATTTAATATGATTTTGCCACATATGATTGAAATACACCTTCATATTTTTTTATAAAACGCTATTATAAAATAGTTTGGGGTATTTTTGCCGCCGAATATTTTATTTTCTGTGCATTTTCATCTACTTTCATTAACTCACACAGAGTGTGATGGGTTCACGGTGGAAGCGTGCGCAGGGGGCTTCCCCCTAGTATTGAAAAAATTTTAAAAAATTGTAATTCAATTAGATTGATAAAGTATAGCAGCTATACGAACCATCGTATTCTCTACGATACTGCGTTTAGTTTTATCATATATTTCAAATTGTGCCTGCCACAGATTTTCGTCCTTTGTGAAGGCGGAAGGGGGTCGGCGAAATTTTGAAATACACTTGTAGCAGTGGGATATCACATGAGTCTGGAAACCATATTTGGTTACCCAAGCTCTTATAGTCTCTGAGATCCAGGCACTCAACAAGACGGACGGACGGACGGACAGACAGACATGGATATATCGACTCGGCTATTGATGCTGATCAAGAATATATACAATTTATGGGGTCGGAAACGTTTCCTTCTCTGCGTTACACACATCCACTTTTACCACAAATCTAATATACCCCTTAACTCTTTTTTCAGTACGGGTATAAAAACCATGTCGGACCGCAAATTAGTTTCAACTCATAAATTCTTGATAAATCGCGGTCCATCATCGGTTTTTGTTTTGAGCATTGGTAACGACGTCCACGATTTAATTCACGATACAAGTTTTTTAAATTGTCAATGTATGGTGATTTTTCAATAAAATTTTAACATAGCTGATCTAAGTATTCTTGGATTAAAAACCACCACCTCAAATATGGTAGAAAATCTGAGGCGACTGCAGACGTGCACTCGAACTACACCCTATGGAAGCTCACGAGCCGGTACAAACGGCAATCACCACTAATCCATCCCTTCCCAGGTGGAAGCAACTAGGCTTGCTCTTCTGCCCTCCAGCTCATCTGCAAGGGCTTCCCACCTGGTCCGCTGCTGACCTCGCCCATGAACCGTCTGCCTTCCTTACTCAGACCATTTCGGACTGCCTTAGCGAGAAGAGCAAGCCTAGTTGCTTCTAAGCTGAATGAAATCCACCAAATGGAGCTCATAACTCATAAATTCTTGATAAATCGCGGTCGTCATCGATTTTTTTGCCCAGTATATCGAACATTTACCAAAGTACAATATTTGGCACAGAGGGTGCGTTCCGCTTTCACCGATTTTCTGTTCATTGCCGTTGATGTGGTTCTCGAACTTATGAACTACTTATATACTAGTCCTAACTGCATTTTCGATGCGACAAGGGCGTAACCAGAGCGCCGTATAAGAGCGCTACGTTGACGTTTGCCGATCGCTGTAGCGCCCAAAGCAACTACGGAAGAAGTGCATAAGGCATACTTCAAAAACATTAGCGCAACGACATCGGCGCTGATATAACATTAAATATTCCTCCACCCCAGCAGAAACGTTGCGTTGACTAAACACGATGTGATATTTAATATGATTTTGCCACATATGATTGAAATACACCTTCATATTTTTTTATAAAACGCTATTATAAAATAGTTTGGGGTATTTTTGCCGCCGAATATTTTATTTTCTGTGCATTTTCATCTACTTTCATTAACTCACACAGAGTGTGATGGGTTCACGGTGGAAGCGTGCGCAGGGGGCTTCCCCCTAGTATTGAAAAAATTTTAAAAAATTGTAATTCAATTAGATTGATAAAGTATAGCAGCTATACGAACCATCGTATAGGTCTCAACCTATAGGTCTCAACAGGTCTCAACCTTTTTTATGGTTTTATGCCAAAAGAATGTTCTTCGACCCTGAGCCCTAAGATTTTGTTCGCTTATATAAATAAGCCCAGCCCTATTACACTGCCGATCAATGGGATAGACTCAACGCATTTTTCGTTTTTCTCTTCGATTCCCCCATTTACGGAGTAAGCTTTCGCTGAACTTTTGCTGTTTGTTAGAGCAGTACAGGGGACAGAAGTAGGAGATAAGAGCGGGCTGCAGAAATTTTACAGTTATGATTTATTTCTATTTTGCTTTACCCTATGCCAAAAAATGAGCTTTTTAGGTGATCATTCGAATAGACTCAGAGGCTGCAATTTTAGTTACTGATAAGCTGTGCAAGGTAAAAGGTGCATTAATTACCTCTTGCGACTTCCCATTATTTAAATACAAAATGGGTCGGGGCAAAGTTCTAACAGCGGAGGAAAAAGCAAAAATATTGGCATATATGGACAGCAACCTTACAACCAGGCAGATAGCCACAAAAATTTCCCATTTTTTGCAAAATCCATCAAATTATGGAAAAAACATAAAAACTCCTAATAGAAAAGCACTCACGACTACCGAAACGCGAAGAATTCTGCGAAAAGACTCAAATTCCATGTGCTCTGCGGCTCAAATTCGATCAAACTTGGGAGTTACAGCTAGTATAGCAACCGTGCGACGAGTAAAAAGGAACGCCAAACATCTAAATAGATTAAAAATAAAAAAAAAACCACCGCTCACCGAAGCTCGTAAGCAGGCTCGCTCTCTTTTTGCACGAAAGCACATGACATGGAAGACCGAGTGGTATCGAACCGTTTTTTCGGATGAAAAACATTTTAATTTTGATGGACCAGACGGCTTTAATTACACTACTCGACAAAACCGAACTTTTTTTTTCATCAAGGATCCAAACCGACTTTTTCTGATAGATATGAGGCTCTAAAATTTTTTAAAGTATTATGGTTTTTTTTCTATGGCAGAACTTTTTTTTGAAGAATTTTTTAAGTCTGGTATTATTTTTCTAAGCTTTTTTCAGAGGTAGCGCTTGTTTTTTTCACATAACTCTAGTATCTTTCATCTGGATGTTAAGAACTTTGCTATTTTGAAAAGATAATTGAAACAGCTAGAAGATAAGCCAAAACACTTTGTGATTTCAGCTTACCGTCTGGGAAATATAAAGCATTGAAATGCAAAAATGATGATTTTTGTGCGGTATTATTTACGAAATTTTGACTTTAAAAACACAGGAAAAGTCGAAAAAAAATTATATCCTGTGTTCTCTATTTGTGTAGAGGTGCATTAATTTGGCGTCGTTTAAGGTATCGCTCATTAAAATCTATGGAGAGACTTTGGAGCTAAAATTCGTTAACCAAACCTAAAAAATGGAAAAAATGAACAAAAAATACCTTTTTGAAGGCTGCAGGCCCAACTGCCAATTGGGAACAAAGCAAACGAAAAAGGGTTGTACATTTGGTACCTGATCGCGATCGCAATTCCCGATGGGCAGTTGGGCCGTCACCATAGTCGTGAGCGGGGAATAATGGTGTGGGGTGCCATCTCTTACTATGGCAAATTTGAAATCCAATTTGTTTCATGCAAGATGAATGCAACTTGCTACAAAGAGCTACTACAAAAGTCATTCCCGCACTTTTTTAACATTTTCGAGTCATTACATTGGACTTTCCAGCAAGATAATGCCCCAATCCATACTGCCAGAGTCGTAAAGAGCTGGATTAAAGACCAAAATGTTGCCTTAATGGAGTGGCCACCTTACTCTCCAGATCTAAATATAATAGAGAACGTATGGGGATGGCTTTCGCGTAAAGTTTATGAGTCGGGAAGACAATTTGAAGATGTTGAATCATTGAAAAATGCCATCAAAAACGCCTGGAGCGAAATATCCTTGAACTATTTGAAGTCCCTTTATGATTCAATGTCAGATCGACTTTACGAAGTCATTTCCAATAAAGGTGGCTACACTCATTATTAATAAAACTTTAAATATCCTAATAAAACATTTTAATACTAAGATTCTTAAGAAGTTTGTCATTTATATTAATTATAAGCACTTGAGTCTATTCGATTGATCGATAAAAATATAAATTTTTTCAAGATTTAAAAACAAAATAAAATATTATAAGAAAAACCATTTGCCCTAAAACGCCTATTTTTTTTTTTTTTTTTTTGAATAAAGTTTAGAGTCATGTATACTGCAAAAATTAATTTTTTCCACGTTCATGAGTACTTTGATTTAAAAATTGAAATTTCATACGGAAAATGCGTTGAGTCTATTCCATTGATCGGCAGTGTATATATATGGTATTTATATACATTGTTGAACTACTGAGCTTCTTCAGTAGCGTTGTATTGCGATATTATTAAAAGGCGATGATTGTTCAATATATATGTATGCACAGTTTATTGTGGTGAAGTAAATAAAGGGTACGAAAGGATAGTTAGCTGCATTCAAGACGGGGTCAGATTGAAGACGCGGGGGTCGGTTCAAGACGGTGTCGGATTGAATACCTCGATTCCAAAACGATGTGAATCCAAGGGCAAGCGGGCCGAATTGCCCGTGCCCTAATGCGAGCGAGAGAGTGACAGATCGAGAGAGTGATAGCGAATAGTGATAGAAAAAAAGGTGTGAGTTGAAGACGCGAGAGAACGGCTGCATAGGCTGCTGCCGTGCGGCACCATGAATATGTACTACATATGTATGTAGATGACAATTTAGTACATTGGGCAGTGCAAACAACGAACAACAATAAGGATTTACTCTACTGCTGCACCACTGACTATGATCTACTGATATTTTGACTGCGTAACCAAACATACTCCCCCCGTTGAAGAGCCCGGGTCTTAAACATCCCTTTTCAACAGCATACAGGGTTCAGCAGGCAAAGCTTGTTGATGGGGCCGTTCTTCCTTCCATCGAGACCTGTAGATTCGATGCATGGAAGCCACGTGTTGTCCGGCACCTAGTCGGTTGAAGTTGAGCCATGTAACGTGAGGCTCGTCGACAGAAGAAGAGGCGAAGAAGAATAGCACATTCAAACCAAGCACTGGAAGTGATGTGTCCAGATCAGCATGAATGCCTTAAATGAAAATTAGATTTGTAGAATTATCTACCCTCCCCCCAATGGACCAACATTGTGATGGTCTTGGGACCAGCAGAGCTCGAGGTTCAGCGCGATGTCCAGCATTATGTCCGTCAACAGATAGAGGGGACATGTTCAGCTCTTTCAAAAGAGCCCCTCGCGAATGAATATCGGCTGAAACGGAGCGCTTGCAGGGACTCCACGATGTTTGACGGGCCGATATCGAGAAAACAGGTTGAGCAAAGACTGAATCCGGTGCAAGTCCAACTGTGCTGATTCCATCGAGACCACCGTCGAACTTCAAATAGGATTCCATATCCTCTGCTCCATCAGGCGTAGACGCCACAATTGAACAATCATCGTCTTTTAATAATATCGCAATACAACGCTACTGAAGAAGCTCAGTGCTCAACATACATATACAACAAATTTCAAATTATTATTATTATTGTTATTTTTATTTATTATTTGTTTTTGTATTATATTATTTTCTATTTTTGTTACTCTGGGCAAGTAGTCGATTCCCTTGTCCTGAAACACCTACTCGGAGAGTGCTATTTCCAGAACCGCTGCGATTTCCGAAATTATTTCGGTTACAGTTACGAGCTGAGCGTTGATTTTGTGCTGAGTTGGTAACACGATTTTTGTTGAGCTCTGTTCTATTTCGCGATTTTGCTTGGGCATCTTCTTTAACCATATCGATTACCTCATCAGGTATGCGCAAATATTTAATGGTACTTCCGCGAATATAGCATTCTGGCATACGCCAAAAACGGTCCCCATCCTGAAATAACAATATTAATAGTATTGTTAGTCCGATATCAAATTGAAGTTTTTGCCGTTTCCCACGTCTCCGTGGCTAAAAAAAAAAACAAATCATAGATCATAATAGTTATTACTCATAATTAATAAGTTTAACAAAGTCAATAAATGTGACCTATCCTTTTTAAGACCTACCCTGGGAAAAGGATCAACCTTTTTTATTAATATACCCCTTCCACGCGCTTGGTCATTTTCTCTGTCGCTCACACACTCTGAGAATTGAGAGAGAGACAGACGTAGCGAAATAAAGAACAGTTGCGGAAATATGGAAAGAGAAAAAACTATAATAAAATAGGTTATTAGGTGGTAAGAATATAAACGGAGTTTCATCGGCTCCAAATATACTTCCGGCGCCTACGTACATTTACGCTTTAAATATATTTTATAGCTTACATAAGCTCATACATAGCACATAGGCCCACACATACACTGACTGAGTAACGGGTATAGAAGTACAGGCGCGGCTCACAGCTCACGACGTTCCTGCTCGTACACCCAGTGACAAAAGAAAGACGCATTTTGAAATTTCATGCATTTGTGACTTCTCCAGTCGTTGATTTTCTCACATGTTAACCGATTCGTCTAATTTTTATTTTTTGTTGTAGCTTAATCAATTTTAAACAAAAGTCATTCTGTTCGGTTTTGCATCGCTGGTAGCAAGGTGCCAAAACTGTCCAATCTAAGCTCTCATGCAACATTGGCGTTCATGTGGACCGCAGAATAGGCCTTGTGAGCGACGTGCACCAGGGAGAGAGAGCAGTCTGCTTGTGAACATATCAGCTACCTAACGCTGCCGTCATTTGGTCAATTGTGCATTCGATTTTACATTTTAAATACAGGAGCGGACACAGAAATCCAGGCAATTAAAAATAAGAGAATTTTTTTGTTTTATACAATTTTGGTAAGTTTCTCAAGAAAAAACCTTATTAAAATAAGCTAACAATATAAAAGACAATAGAAAATAATAAAAAGTTTAAACCGAAATGTCGTTGTTTTCAAAAGAATCCTTAAATCAATAAATAGTCATTTTTGTATTCACTCTAATATTTGTACAGAAAAATTCACTCTTGGTCTTGGATCAGGAAATAAAACGGTCTTGTATAACGTTTGATTCTATGATTACCCGCCACCATTTCACCGCTTCGAACCAAACAAATGAAACGTTTCCGACCCCATAAAGTATATATATTCTTGATCAGCATCAATAGCCGAGTCGATATAGCGATGTCCGTCTGTCCGTTCGTTAGTCTTGTTGAGTGCCTGGATCTCAGAGACTATAAGAGCTAGGGCACCAAATTTGGTTGTAATATCACACTGCTAAAAATTCAAATTCAATTCAAATTCAATTCAATTTCAAAATTTCGCATTCCTTCCGCCCCTTCCAAAGAACGAAAATCTGTGCCAACCACAATGTTAAAGATGCGATACAAAAAATGAACGCAGTATCGTAGAGAATGCCCATATCTACCAGATTGCCGAATCTGAATCAGATGGGATCATAATTATAGCCATAATAAAGAAATACATTTTGCTTCCCCCGCCTCCTACAGCAAAGAGACCCGCTACTCTTTCACGCTCGCACACTCTGCCTCGTTATGTACGCGAGCGCCCTCTAGCGGAGAATCTAAGAATCTAGAATCTAAATGGTACATGTATAATATACATGTTAGATGTAGAATATACATAGAAGATGTATATAAAACATGTAGGAAAAAAAATGTAATTAATTTTTTAATTTTAAAATTCTAAATAATCATAAGCTGTATATACACTACTGGTCAAAATAATAAGTACAGAGGCATCGAGCTGATTTGTTATGAAATATCTCGAATGTTTTTGAATTTATGACTGCCATTTGTTTATATTTTTAAAGGTTACAGTTTTCTCAAACAGTTAAATCAAAAATGAAAGTTGTGAGCATCCTTAATTTAATTCTAAGCTTAAATTTGTGCTGGATGTGCATATTTAGTGTGGTCAAAATAATTAGTACACTGGAGGTATTTATGAATTTTTAAAGATTTGATTGGGATTTGGTCAAAGGATTGTTGGTTTTTATTGACTCCTTGCATATTTAAGTACATGAGAAGTAAAAAATTTCCCTATATGCGCCGAAAAATCATTGTTCTGCTGAAGAAATAAAGATTGTCTTGAATCTTAAACGAGAAGGAACGTGTGAGTCGCTTCTGGGGACGCGACTCTACTTATACCCGTACTCAGTCAGTATATACATTTTTGAGCATAATTTTTTAGAATTTTAGAATTAAAAAAAAAAATTTTACATTTTACATTTTTTTTGCTACATTTGCTATCTACATCTACAATGTATATTCTACATCGAACATGTAGATTACACTAGTCAACACGATTTTTCCTCAAGGAACAAAACCAACTTTTTATTAAAGATTTGGGGCTTTGAAATGGTTTGATGATATTTTTTTTTTTTCTATGGCAGAACTTTTTTTTGAAGAATTTTTGAAAACTGGTATTTTTTTTTGAAGCTTTTTTCAGAGGTAGCGCTTGTTTTTTTCACATAACTCTAATATCTTTCATCTGGTTGTTAAGAACTTTAATATTTTGAAAAGATAATTAAAACAGCTAGAAGATAAGCCCAAACACTTTGTGATTTCAGCTTACCGTCTGGGAAATATAAAGCATTGAAATGCAAAAAATATGATTTTTGTGCGGTATTATTTACGAAATTTTGACTTTAAAAACTCAGGAAAAGTCGAAAAAAAATGATATCCTGTGTTCTCTATTTTTTTGTGTAGAGGTGCATTAATTTGGCGTCGTTTAAGGTATCGTTCATTAAAATCTATGGAGAGACTTTGGAGCTAAAATTCGTTAACCAAACCTAAATAATGGAAAAAATGAACAAAAAATACCTTTTTGAAGGTTGCGGGCCCAACTGCCCATCGGGAATTGCGATCGCGATCAGGTACCAAATGTACAACCCTTTTTCGTTTGCTTTGTTCCCAATTGGCAGTTGGGCCCGCAGTCTTCAAAAAGGTATTTTTTGTTCATTTTTTCCATTTTTTAGGTTTGGTTAACGAATTTTAGCTCCAAAGTCTCTCCATAGATTTTAATGAGCGATACCTTAAACGACGCCAAATTAATGCACCTCTACACAAAAAAATAGAGAAAATAGAAAATTAATTATGATCCGATCTGATTCAGATTCGGCAGTCTGGTAGATAGGGTCATTCTCTACGATACTGCGTTTTTAGTTTTTTCGTATCTTTAAAATTGTGCCTGCCACAGATTTTCGTCCTTTGTGGGGGCGGAAGGGGGCGGGGCGAAATTTTGAAATACACTTGTAGCAGTGTGATATCACATGAGTCTTGAAACCAAATTTGGTTACCCTAACTCTTATAGTCTCTGAGATTCAGGCGTCAAACAAGACGGACAGACGGACGGACGGACAGACAGACATGGCTATATCGACTCGGCTATTGATTCTGATCAAGAATATATATACTTTATGGGGTCGGAAAATTTTCCTTCTCTGTGTTACACACATCCACTTTTACCACAAATCTAATATACCCCTTAACTCTTTTTTGAGAACGGGTATAAAAATAAGGTAAAAGTCTTCGGGAAATTGCGACAAGGCTTTGACGCTCGGTATATTTGGATCAGAATGCCTTAAATTTAAGATTTCTTATTGAAAATCTAAGAAGGAAGAAGAAATCTTCACAAACAACGGACACCCGCATCGCCAGTCTTGCAAAAAATTATGCGTTATGTCTTACATAGCTCAAATTGGCCATGAAATATCATCTCAGACCGTTTCTCGTAGGCGTCAATATTCAGACTTATCAGAACGTATAGCCCAAAATGTTCCTTACTCCGAGAAAAAAATTTTGAGATGAGGCAAAAATTTGGCGAAACAAATTTGACATGCTATGAGCCAGATGGGTCTAAAAAATGAAATAATATGTTATAGAGCAACAAAACAAAACCAAATGTTTTTGGTAATGACTACAGGAGATATGAACGACGCCCCAAAGACAAATAATTCGACGTCCAGTACGAAAAAATGTTTAACCACCGCCTCGGTTGCCTTATTGTCTGGGGCTGTTTTTTGTTTGCATGGCGTTGAACCGATACATCGTAAAAATTATACTATGACCAAATTCAGGTATAAAAACATATTGACTGACATTATGCAACCATATGCTAAGGAAAACATGTCCTTGAGGTGGGTCCTTTAACAGGACAACGACTCAAAACACACCGCAAGGCTGGTCAAGGCTTACTTTACGGAGGGCAAGGTAAACGTTTTGAATTGGCCAAGTCAATCTCCTGACCAAAACCCAATATAAAACCTATGGGGAGACTTAAAACGTCGCGTTGGCACAAATACAGTTCGAAACTTCGAAGAATTGTCGGAATTTGTCCCAAAAATTTGGTATGAGATTCCAGTAGAGACTTGGCGCAAAATTATTGCTGGGATGCCAAAAATAATCGCCAAAGCTGAAGAAAACAAGGCTGGCTATATAGGATAATATCGTAGGATTACTAATAATAAGAAAAAAGTGAACAAATTTTGATATGCTTTGAGTTTTTGGCTTTGTAGAATTGCTGTACTTATTATTTTGACCACCCCTTGTTTATGTTTTTTAGATAAAATTGATCAGAAAACCTTCATTTGAAGCGATAATTGCATATGTTAAATTTTGTTATATTCTACTGTGGTTAGTAATCTAAAAGTTAAGTGGATTTTTTCATAATGTTTTTTACAAAAGTTTTACGAGACGTGATAAAAATTAAGTTTTAATTTTATCGTATGTTACTATGCATTTTTCTGTTCGCGCTAAATTATCGTATGTACGTCCACACAAATGTTGTTTATATGTAGAACGAATTACTTTAAACGCATACAAATAAATAGAGATAACATTCTTTTTATTATCATGTATGCCCACAGTCTGTCAACTCAAACGAATTTCAACTGAGGTGGTTTGTTAGGTGCCACAGTATGCTGTCTGGGTTGATTTTACACACTAGTAATATGAATAGAAATTTTGTGACGTTTGACGTTTACTAGTTACAGACAAAGGCAAAAAAAACATTTTGTGAAGGCCGTCATTAAACACTATAATTGAGCGGACAACAAAAAAACAAAAAAAAAATGATATTTTGGGAAACTTCATAAAAAATTGTCTTTCTCAGATCCCCAATCAAAAACAATTAATTTTATGTATTTAATTTTCAAATCTCTAGAGATCCCGATCAGGATTTTTCGGTCGACTTGACAAATCTCTCGAGTCAAAATCTCGAAGGATTTCTGTGGCAAACTTGTGTTTTTTTGGCTATTGCTTATTTCTCTTTGCGCCGTTGGTGTACGCTTTATTATTCATTGATCTAGCTGGTGATACATGAAGCTGTGATAGCTCAAACAGATTATCAAATTCTTTATATTTTTATGGAATTTATTTCGTTCAATAAATATTTTTTTGCCTTATCGTATGTACACTTGTTGCGCCTAAGACCATAAAAACCTAGCTCGCGAAGGTATCTTATGTTTAAAGAACCTAGTTTTTTTTTTAAACAAGGTGCCATTTGTGGCTATATATCTGTATATATGTATGCTGTGTACCAGCATACGTATACCATTGTGCTTGTGTGGGTTCTACAATTTTTGTCCGCTTGAACCGAATGGTTTTTTGTTTTGAGGGCTGATGTAGCGACCTTAGCTGACCTGCCGCAACATAAATGAGGAATGGGCAGACAGGGTGGGGGTGGGAAATAAATACAATGTCATATGGCTATGTGCCCCAAATCTTTAAGAAAAAGTTTGTTTAGTTTGTTGAGGAAAAATCGTGTTGGGTAGTGTTATTTGTATCAAATATCATTCACAAATAATTGACAATTTTAAGTAATTTTTTTTTTTTGTACTGAACATGGCCGTAAATCGGAATAAGAATATATGAATGGAAGTGCTGAATTTTTGCTAACAAATTTTTGTATCCGTAATCCTACAATTTTGTGAGTTACAATATAACTTAGAAACTAAAAAACAAAATGGTTTATTTACCTTTGAAGTGCAAATTACGTCACGTAGATTGATATTCATCCACGAATCACAGCTCACCAAGTGTCCATTATAAGTCTCACCATTTTTCAGTTCAACCAGCTATATATGTATAACATATTATTAGGATGAGGATATACATATAAAACTTGTGTATACTCTCTATAATAAATCTGACGTTTCTTACCATAGGATGGCTCTGCGCGGTTTTCAATAACGACAGTGGTAACTGGGAAATATAAATATAGGTTTATGGAATTGGTGATATTTATTTAGACTTACCATATTTTTGAAGCAGAATTTATAGAGATAATAGAGCTCGAAAAGAATCGATGTCAGCGATGTTTGGTTTACGTTACTGACATCGATGTTTTTTTTTTCAACATCGATATTTTTAGTTTTATAGTATAATTACACTGACACTAGTTATAGCCTTTTCACACTGACAACCATTCATAATCCATTTCTGGGATGGTCCATTAGGTTTTGCCGCTCCGAAAATTTCCAAGTTATTCCACCATCCATATGGGATGTTCCTAATAGCCTTTTCAAACATAGCATATATATGAGAAAATGTGGCAATTTTGACTGATGTGAAACTCCGATTCCCACCGTCCATGAAAAACAAAATTTGATGCGGCGGAAAATTTTTAATATTTGAATGGCTGTGAATGTGATTCAGCACCAAAACATATTCTTGTACAATTTAATCATGCTGCTGTGCTTGGATGATGATAATGAGGACAACATTGACGAGGAGAACTAATTGGAATGGATATCCGTTTTAAAAACACTAATGGGTAGCTATTTCTTTTTGCTTCTACCATATCCAATCTATCAGGGGTACCACAAAAATCGCTAGTGAAATTGGAAACCTCTGCGCGGTTTTCCGCTTAAAGATTTCCGCCACGCCGCATTGTCACAAACCAAATTCGAACTAATGCTAAGGCTGCCAATTCGAATATTGTTCATTTTGCAGTTTTATTGATTTAATCATACCAAAAAAATTGGTTTTTACTTTTTTTTTTAAGAAATAAAAAATTTGATTCTCAAAGCCGTACATTTATAATTTGAAAGCAAAAAAACATCCCATATCGTGCGAGTCAAACAAAACAATGTACTCGGAAACTCTAGCAGTTGTCTGGCAACTCTCCGTGCATGGCAGCGATCAGCTGTTAACAAAAACAGTCAACTGAATTTTACGGTAAACTTAATTAAAATGCATTTACCGAGACTGTTGGCCATCGAAGAACTACGGAGGAAACATATTAGAATACAGACCTTCTGCGCAGGCTTCTCAGATGCGCATCGGACTCGTTTTCGCCTTCAGACGATACGCATGTGGTTTTTGTGATTGTCTTCTCAAACTACTGAAAATTTAGTTCATTACAAACCAGTTTTTGGTATAATGATCGCTATGCTTCTATTTTTGCTGCCATGGGTCTGCACTTAGCCGAACAGGGGTTTTTGACATAAATGCAATGGCAATAACGTGTAGAAATGGTTTGTCAGTTCTGTTTTGGGATTTTTAAGCGATGCCACCTGGTAGACTTACAAATGACTACAAATGTTTACACAATTTGCACAAAAAGCATGCACACGTTTGACGTAAAAGAAATTTTACTGCAATGGGCTATTTTTTGTAATGCTTAATTAAAGAAAAACAGAATGCTTTCAATATAATTAATATTAAATAACTTGCTCCGGATTCGGGTTAAAAAAGGTGGCATTACTGTATTAATTTCGAAGGTCCGAGTCGCCCTAAGTGGCCACCTCGGACTGCAGCGGATTGCGAGCGGAATCGTTCAGTGAAAATTCAGTCAGCGGATTGAATAGTGTTCGGGCCAGCGGCTATTTGACCGTCAAATATTAAATGTAGCTGTAGGTACAGGTACAGTATAAGAGTATCGAAACCTAAACTTATGTATGTCTCCAGCGTTCGGCAGTGCCGCTGCGCTTATTTTTGCTTATATTGATCGAATTTGAATACTTTCAGTCTTTATACAAAACATTTTTGCAAACAATTTTCAAAGTCTGCCAAGTCAGCCACAAAATGAATATTTTTGTCTAACTAACCAAATAATTACAAATTTTTAAAGTCACACAAATCAGAAAATAGTTGCTTATTTAGCTTATATTTGCTTAAATTGTTCAAATTTCAATAACAACAACTTTAATTCAGACATTTTTACAAAATCTTTAAAAAGTCTCCCAAAACAGACAAGAACTGCCTATTTCGATTATTTTTGCTGATATTGTTCGAATTTGAATACTTTCAGTCTTTATAAAAAACATTTTTGCAGCCAAGTTTCAAAGTCTGCCAAGAGCGCAGAACGGCCGTCGTGGCTTAAGTTAGTTCTATGCTAATCTCTCGCCGCATAGGTTGCATTCCGAAGCCTCTCTTGCGCACATTTATCTGGCCGGGCAAAAGAGCGAGCAATTGGCTTCAGCTAACGTTGTAAATCGAAAGTCTTTTAACTGGTGCCAAAAAAGCTTGGCATCTCAAACATTGGTGACCCCGACGTGATTCAACTACAATTTTTAATCGCGTTTCGTTTAAAAACTATAAAAATCGAATAAGATATTCATTGCTGTTCCGTTTAACGACCAACAAATACATTTTGTGCAAATAAGAACAGTTAAAGTGCAAGCTCAGTGAGACTGCAGCCGTTTAATATTCCGTTGCTTAATTGCGCATTTTCTCTCTTGCTCTTGCTTCGCTGCAGTCGCGGCCCTTGACTTTCCGTGTCTTTTATTCTCGCTCCCGTTCGTTCGCCGTCGCTTAAGCGGTGTTAAATTTTCCGTTGTTTCGTTGCATTACACCGGTTGGCATGGACAAAGAGCCGAATACAGGTGCGGGCGGAAATTGTGCGATGGAGGAAAAAACGCTGAGGCTTTACAAGCGTAAAGTTCAGTCTCTCCATGATCGGCTGCAACGTTTTGGCCAGTCATTCTCGGGGAATAAAATCGAAAACCTAAGTGCGTCTAAAGTAGATGTGCGTCTCGATAAGTTGGCGAAAATGCGTGAGGAGTTCAACAGGTCCCATCATGAGTTGGAATCACTGGATGAAGACGAGATTGGAAGTGAGCTGCGTAAAACGTTCGATACGCTATTCATTTCTTTGAAAGCCGAGCTGATGTCTGCTCTCGAACTAGGACATTTGCGCGTAGCTGCTTATTCCACTAGCATGCCAAATGAGCTGAAGCTACATAGCTTCTCCGGTGGCTATATGGAATATGCGGAATTTATAGCCATGTTCAATTCGGTCATCGAAGGGGATGCATATCTCAGTGAAATCGAGAAGTTCCAACATCTTCGCTCATGTCTCTCGGATGCGGCCCTGAATTCGGTTCGATCGTTGGAGCTCTCCAGTGTCAATTATGGCCCTGGACATACTTAGCAAACGTTTCAATAATAAACTACTTGTTATCCAGTTCCCCAGCTGTTTCTCCTCCAGAACGAGCAGTACAACCAGGAACTATTACGGCGGTTCAGGATTCTGCCAGCAGTGTGCCGTCTCATGCGTCTACCTCTCTTGCTGACCAAGGTCTCCACTCCGATGTTCTGCTGCTGGCCACAGCTGTTGTTTTGGTGAAGAGTCGATCTGGCCTTTTGGTTCCTTGTCGCGCTATTCTAGATTCAGGATCTCAGCTGCATCTCGTTACATCCAGGTTCGCCTAGCAGCTTCAGCTTAGGTGAACTCAATCGTCTGGGCGATACTAGCGTGTTCACTGAGGGATCCACTGTCAGCATTTGCATGCAGTCTCACACTTCGGACTATTCGACACAATCACAGACCCACAATCACAGATAGCTAACCAAGTCTGGCAGTTAATGTAGCCGATTGGAACATTCCCTCCAATATTCAGCTTGCCGATCCTGCGTTCTTTAATCCTCCTCATTGGCGCGAGCATATTCTATGACCTTCTCTGCGTAGCTCTCAAGCTCATAGATGGATTGCCTCTTCTGCAGAAGACCCGGCTTGGGTGGATCGTATCTGGTGGTGGACAGAGGGTATCAAGTTCGTCTCATTTGGCAACTCAAGATTCTCCGGATTCGGAGGCTAGAATGAATTCAAGGTTGGATCGAACTCTTCGTATGTTTTGGGAAGTCGAGAATTGTGTGGAGGCTAGTTTGAGTACAAAGGCGCATTTCGTAAGCCACTTTTCACGTTTGCCATCAGGGGAGTACTCCGTTCGACTGCCTTTAAAGCATGATGGGTGATCGCTTGGGAGAGTTCTATACTCAGGCGTATCGAAGATTTCTCAGTTTGGAGCGAAAACTGGATCGTAATCCCACGCTCAAGGAGCGTTACTCAGCTTTAATGAAGGAGTATACTGATTTAAAGCATATGTCCAAAGTCCATCCTGACTCACGTAGCCTCTGCAAGTATTTTCTGCCTCATCACTACGTTTTAAAGGAGAATAGTACCACGACAAAACTCCGTGTCGTTTTCGATGGCTCTGCAGCTACATCAACTAGATGTTCTTTAAATCATGTGATAATCACAGGTCCTGTTATTCAGCCTGCATTGTTTAACATACTGATCCGGGTCCGCACATATCCTGTCGCTCTCACTGGTGACATTTGTAAAATGTACTGGTATCTCCACCTCATAATTTTCTCCAGTGTATCCTATGGCGAAATTTCATCCAGTGCGAGGTTCAGGTCATTAGACACCGTCCCATACTGTGTACCTTGGGCTGTCCGCGCAAAGCACCAGCTGGCCATCGACGAGGGTAATCCCTACCCTTTTAGCTCAGCTGCTCTGCAACAGGAGTTCTATGTTGATGATCTCATCTCTGGCGGTAACTCGGTCGCAGAGGTCATGGAAAAGATGCGCCAAACTTCAAGTATACTGTCTTGCGGTAACTTTAAGCTTGGAAAATGGTGCTCGACTAACCAGGAGGTGCTTAATGGAATTCCAGAGGACGACGTGGGGAAATTTCTACCGTTTCATGATGGAAGCCACTATTGTGGACCCTTTTTCTACCGATCAGAAATCCGCACGAGGCCTCCGATCAAGTTCTACATAAGCGTGTTTATTTGCTTCTCATCTAAGGCCATACACATGGAGCTTGTTAAAGATCTGACCACCGCATCGTTCCTAGGCGCATTGAAACGTCCACTCGAGGAAGGCCAAGAATGAGCGGTGGCGCTAAAAATGAGCTTCTGGAGCTGAAGCTTTTCCTGAGAGACTCGCACATGAAGGAAGTCCATGAATCCTGTTTGGCTGACCAGCCAAATCGAATGGCATTTCATCCCCCCGCGCTCTCCGCACTTTGGCGGATTGGGCGAAGCGGCCGTGAAGTCCGCAAAGTATCACCTGTACCGCTCAGTTGGGCCATCCGTCCTTAGCTTCGACGAGCTGAGTACTTTGATCTGCCAGATCGCGGAAATTATTAATTCTCGCCCTTTGCTCTCCCTTTCAGAAAATCCTGATGTGTTGACGCCTTCTCATCTGCTTTTGGGAGGCCAGCATCAAAAAATTCTCGAGCCTAACCTAACGAAGCTCAATTACAACCGTCTGGATGGTTGGCAGCGGGTCACTCAACAGCAGCAGACATTTGCAAGAGCGCTCGAAGTGGCGTACGCCTGCGAAAAACCTCTGCGTCAACGATGTCGTCTTGGTGAAGGACGAGAATCTTCCTCCAATGCGTTGGCCACTGGTTAGAGTGGTCGATGTCGTCAAAGGCAAGGATGCCGCGTGGCTGATTTGAAGACCGCTTCAGGAACCATCAGGAGTGCTGTTACTCGGCTGTGTTTGCTGCCCCTTGAGAAGTTAGTTGAAAGGCGAGCTTCCAACGGGGGGAGTATGTTCGGGCCAGCCACTACTTAAGCGTATACCATAATATTAAATGTAGCTGTAACTAGTTGTATAAGAGTATCGAAACCTAAGCTTATGTTTGTGCCCAGCGTTCGGCAGTGCTGCTGCGCTAGTTATATAATTGGATGGTTTTCCCAAAGAAACAGCAGCAAATTTGTAAACTGGTTTTCTTTTTAATTTTAAATTTTTGACTTTTTGTGGAGACTCTTTTATTAGTATCTCGTTCGTTCTGCTGTCGACAATCGAATGAATGCTTAGGCAACTCTAGCCAACAACTTTACAGTGGGGTCTTCTTATAGTGTCCTCGTTGGACATTAGCTTGGAAGGTATTGGCTGGAGACATCTCGGGAAGAGTGTAGCATGTAACTCCTCCCCCCTGGATTGAAGAGATGGCCAGAGGGAACGATTGGTCGGAACGAAAACGTGATGAACTTTCCTTTAGTTTCAATACGATGTTGTTTCTTCTGAAGATTATGATTAGCAATTCTCCCAATGTGATAGTGTCGAGACCATTATGAATATATAAATAGATAAATATATATTTTTAATTAATAATGTTTATTTGGTTAGTTTATATAAGATATATTTGTGTATTTCGGTAAATGTAATAATTCATTAATGTTCAGGGAACTTAATATGATATGGGTTAGTAAGTGTGTGTTTACATCGATCTTCTGTGTAATAATTCTGTATATGCATTGTATGTTTATATGATTATGTATTATTTTTTTTGTTCAATCGTTTTACTTCTGATTTTTGTTTTTTATTCATTATTAATGTCCTTTGTCTTCTCTATGGTAAACCTGGGAGTCAATTTGTTTCTTCGCTTTTCTTTCCTGAAAATTATGTAATTTTCTAGTGTCGGTATCGGTTCATTCCATTCATTATTTAGTTTCTGTATTGTAATATTTTTTTGTTTCTGATTATCCTGCTGGACCTTGTTGTAAAGTTTGAACTTTAACTTCCTTGTTGAATGTATGTGTCCGTCCGGTAAATAATTCGTATGGTGTCATTTTTGTGGCTGAGTGAATCGCATTATTATAGGTAATAAACGTTTCATTAAGTATATCTTCAAGATCTATAGTTAGCTTCTTGTTTTTATTGTTGGCTAAAATAATCCTATAAATTGCTGTTAATGAGGAATGTAGTCTCTCCACTGGAGAATTACTGGATGATTGTTGAAATGAAGTAACATGAAGCTGTATATTATATTGGTCACAGAAATCCCTAAAGATTTTTCCAGAAAATTCTGCACCTTGGTCACAGACAAGTTTTTATGGAATTCCGTGTGTAGTAAGAAAATTCCTAAGTGCTCTTGTTACATTTGGACAGTCCCTGGCAGGGATAGTGTATCCACTAGCAAACTTTGCAAATTTATCTATTACTGTTAACAGAATTTTTCCGTTAATAAAATAAAGGTACTATTCAATCCGCTGACTGAATTTTCACTTAACGATTCCGCTGTCAATCCGCTGCAGAGCGAGGTGGCCACTTAGGGCGACTCGGACTTTCGAAGTTAATACAGTAATGCCACATTTTTTAAGTCGAATTCGGAGTAATATATTTTATGTAGATAGTTTATTTGCTTAATGGCAATTTTTTTATAAGTATAAATGTTGAACTTATTATATAGCTCCAAGTACAATTTGTGGTACAGTTATGTTCTTAACTTGTGTGTGTGTTTTCGTACGATGCGTGGCTGAATTTCGACTGACTGTCTCTGACTCTCGACTTCGACTGATCTTGCTTCTTTGCTCTAGGCTCTCTCAGAGCCGAAAGATGCCTATACAGACGACGCGACGAAACTACGGCCGCATCGTGTCTCTCTCGGTCCTCCATAACCTACAATTGGCTGTCCTGACTGACCATTCGCTTCGGATGGGTCTAGCCAAGGTTTCATATACTCTGAAACTGTTGAAGTCTTAAAGGGTCCCTCACTATCTCCAATCTTCTCGACTTCGTACCTTCCATGATTCTTTACCTTGGTAACTTTATACGGCCCTAGATATTTTCCTTTAAGTTTTAGCCCAGTACCATACTGAGTACGCTTTATAGCTACCATACTGTCCTTATACTGTCTATCTATCTTCCTGTTTGAGTCAATACTCTTCTTATTTTCCTGTTGTATCCGTGCTATGTTATCTAATACTTCCTTCCTAATCTTTTCACGCTCTTTATCAAACTCTTCTATAAGCGATTGTTCTAATATTTCTTTTATGTTCGGATCAATAGGTATGCGCATGTCTAATCCAGTTAATATATTAAATGGCGTCGTCTTGGTACTTCGTGGTTCAACACTGTTGATCATCTGCTGTTCCTTTCCTAGGTACTTGTACCAACTCCCAGAACTACCTTGAACCAATTTCGACAACATAGGAATCACTATCCTGTGCATGCTTTCAACTTGCCCATTTCCTATTGGAACTCCTGTGGCGATCATTAAATGCTGAATTTTCTGCCCCTCACAGTACTCACGGAACAAATTGGAAGTAAATGCTGCACCTCTATCCGTCACTATTCTGTTTGGATTACAAAAGTTAGTTGCCTGAACTTCTAAACACTTAACGACCTCTTCAACGCCTGCACTACGAGTACCATACAACCAAGCAAACTTGGAAAAACCATCAACGACTACCAGTATATAATTGTACTGCTTTTTGGTCATTTCCATCGGTCCAACGTGATCAACGTGATAAGTGAATAGTGGCCTGTCGCCCTTGTCTATCGGTTGCAAATAAACTTCACGTTTCCCTGACTTCTCATTTACGACGATACATTGAACACAGCTATTTACTACCTGCGATACTTAATCCTTCAACTTTGGAATATAATACGACTTTTCGATTATATCCTGCGTCTTTTTGACTGAAAAATGTCCTTGGTTATGAGCTATCGATATAATCTCTTTTTCCTTTAGAGCTGGCACTACAATAAGCTCCCTGGCTGGATCCTTAAACAAAATCTGGTTCTGAATATAATAATCCTCATATTCTTTGTCCTCAACAATACCTTTAACAGCCTTCACCCAATCGTCGGTTAACTGAGCTTCTTTGAGACGATGACTAATGCTTTCTTCCAACATAAAACAAGCTACACGACTTAACGCGTCAACGTGCCTCATCTTCGTGCCTGAGCGATGTTCAATAACATAATTGAAATCTTGCAAGTACATGGCACTACGTGCTACTCTCAAAGGAACATCTTTCTTTTTTATTGCTATTGTAAACGCATTACAGTCTGTGACAATTTTGAACTTTATACCTAAAACATATACACGCCATTTTACTAATAATTTCCAGAACCTCGAGATCATACGAAGGATATTTTTCTTCACACGGCTTAGTCCTACGACTCAAATACTGAACTGGATGGAATTGGCCGTCTTCCAAACTCTTTTGCAATAACACTGCTCCGTATCCCCATTTTGAAGCATCAGTGTGGATTTCTGTCTCCAATTTCGGGTTGTAAATTTCTAAAACAGGCCTACTTGTCAATGCTACTTTTAGTTGTTCAAACGCAACTTGATGGATCTCCTTAAACTCAAATTTAACATCCTTCCTCAACAGATCAGTCAACGGCTTTGCAATAGCTGCATAACTCTCAATAAACTTTCGGAAATAAGAAGTCAATCCTATGAAACGCTGTACTGCCTTCTTATCACCTGGCACTGGGAACTTTTCGACAGCCCATGTCTTCTCATCGCTTGGTCGTAATACGATAATTATTTTCTACTATATACCCTAGAAAATTAACAGCTGACAATTGCTCCAATTTATACGCAGCCCATTCCATTCTGCTACCTTTAAAACTTTTCTCAGTTTTAACAAACCCTCTTCTATGTCGACTCGAAATAATTACGTCATCCATATAGACTGCTGCTTCGTTATTCTTCACCAAATCTCTCAAAACTGCCATTATAAATCTGGTAAATACCGCTGGGGTGTTCGAAATTCCAAATGGTACATATAAAAATTGGAACTGGCCCTTTTGAGTCACAAAAGACGTATATTTTTGAGAATCCACTTCTACTGGTACATGGAAAAAACCATTCGTTAAATCCAATGCAGTTTCTCTAACACTGTATACATATGTGATATTGGAAAGTTATCGCGAATTATTTTCTCGTTAAGCTTTCTGTAGTCACAGCATAACCTTTTGATACCATTCTTTTTCCCTACCAACACTACTGGTGATGCGTACTCCGATGTACTTGGCTTTATAATCTTCTGAGCCAACCATTCTTCCACTTAGGTTAGGTTAGGTTTATAGGGCTGCTCGACTGAAGTCGAGGTCACTCGGAGGCAAGTCTGCCCATTGTGATGCCCATACTCGTCACGGGATATTGTCCGGTGCCTAGGGAGGTTTCGCGAACCATACCGAGGCCTCTATAAAGAGCACCAGTTTCTCTAGAGGCATGTTTGCCAGGCTGTCCAGATCTTCGTAGAAGGCGCCACCGAGTATTCGGTGACGCCTCCCCATGAGTGCAGGACAGTTGCAGAGAAGGTGCTGGATGCTCTCTATTTCCTCCTCGTCCCTGCAGCTGCGGCAGAAGTCATGGTGGGGCAGTCTGTACCTTGTGGCCATGCGGCCGATGACACAGTGCCCCGTTATAACTCCCGTCAGTGTTCGCACCCGACTCTTCCTGAAGCTTAGGAGAGTCTTGGTGCGTTTAAGGCCATAGTGGGGCCATGGCGAGCGAGAGATCTCACAGTTGGGTGTGGTGTTCCACCTCCTGTTCGATCTCGTTCTGGCTCGGCCCATCATCTGCGAGATGATGTCTCGTAGTGGTCTCCTTATGTCGCTGACTGCGTCCGCCATTGGCTTGGCCGATCCAGTTCTGGCACACTCGTCCGCACTCTCGTTGCCCGCTATGTCGGTGTGACCCGGAACCCACGTGAGTGTGATTGAGTGCGCGCTGATCTGGTTTAGTGCGTCCACCGTATCACGTACGAGTCTGCTTGTGGTCTTGCAGGATACCAGGGCTTTGATGGCAGCTTGACTGTCAACGCAGATTGCTATGTTCCTCGGAGGTATCTCCAAGGTGTATACCAACTTTGCCGCTTGCCATACTGCATAAATCTCCGCCTGGAATACACTGCACCAGTCTGGTAGTCTTAGGGATATGTTGGTTGCTAGTTCTTCGGAGAAGATTCCAGCTCCTGTCCCTTCGGCCGTCTTTGACCCGTCGGTGAAAATGGAGAGCTCGTTTTTCCCCAGGACAGTGTTACTCTTCCATTTCTCCCTATCCGGTATGTGTCCTTTAAAGTTTCTTTTCCATGAGAACTCTGAGACACAGTAGTAACTCCACCTGGCCGTTCCACTATCTTCCATACGGAGTATAGTGGCGTGGCCATAAGGCGATGGCTTGAAGAACTGCGCGGCTAATAGCCTAGCGGCACTTGTCTCAGCCTTGCACTTAAGATGAAGGTCTATCGGTTCCAGGCCTAACATGGTGTCCAGAGCTGCCTGTGGGGTGGATTTGAGAGATCCGGTGACCCCAAGGCATGCTGTCCGTTGGACTCTATGGAGGTTCTCCAGGTGGGATTTGGTGTTAACCGCTTCCCACCATACCATGCCTCCGTATGTCAGGATGGGTCTTATTATCGCTGTATACATCCAATGGACGATGTGCGGCTGTAAGCCCCATGTTCGTCCAAAAGTCTTCCTACAGGTGTAGAAAGCTGCCATTGCCTTTTTCTTCCTTTCCTCCGTGTTTCTCTTCCAGGAGAGTTTGGAGTCAAGGATGACACCAAGATACTTGGCTTCGCTCGATAGCTCGAGTGTCGTTCCACCGATTGCTGGTAGTTTGAAACTCGGTATCTTATATCTTCGTGAGAACAGCACCAGTTCTGTTTTTTGAGGATTGACCCCCAAACCGTTCTGGTAGTGCCCAGTGCAGATTCTAGAAGGTCACTGATTGTGGGCAGAAATTTACCCGTTACCAGTATTACTAGATCGTTTGCATAGGCCGTAACCTTATATCCGCTCCTCCCCAGCTGAAGAAGGAGGTCGTTGAGGACCAGGTTCCACAGGAGAGGGGATATAACTCCCCCTTGCGGAATATCTCGTGTGACCGTCTTTCTTGACGAGGAGGAGCCTAGACTGGCGCTTATCGTTCTGCTCCTGAGAACGCTGTCTAGCCATCCGGTTACCGTCGGGTGTGTACCAATCTTGGCCAGTGCGGCCGTTATTGACTCGATCCTGACGTTGTTGAAGGCCCCTTCTATATCTAGAAAGGCCGCCAAGGCATATTCCTTATAGCTTAGATTCTTTTCGATATGCCCAACAACTTCGTGTAGTGCGGTCTCAACTGATCTACCTTTGAGGTAGGCGTGCTGAGCTCCACTGAACACTTGTTTGTCTAGCTTGGTTCTTATATATAGATCCATTAGTCGCTCCATCGTTTTAAGCAAAAATGACGACAGACTGATGGGTCTGTAGTCCTTTGGGGGGATGTGGTTTATCTTCCCGGCCTTGGGGATGAAGACCACTCTCACCTCCCTCCACCCATGGGGGACGTACCCAGTTAGGAGGCATCCTTCGAATATTTTCTTCAGCCATGGTAGTAGGTGCAGGCAAGTTGCTTGCAGCATGGCTGGTCGGATATTATCCGGTCCCGGTGACTTGTAGGGACTGAATGATTTAATGGCCCAGATAATCTTGTCTGGTGCCATTATGTTTCGTATGAGATCCTCGATTTCCTCTCCTGGATGATCCTCAGTGTCGTTGGTGGCGTTGGATTCGTCACCGGTGACATCTGAGCAACCCGGGAAGTGAGTACTCATGAGGAAATCCAGGGATTCTTGGCTGCTCTCTGCGAAGGTACCGTCCTGGCTGCGTAGCAGGCCTGGTGTGGTGGGTGCCTTCGACAGTTCGCGTCGAAGCCTTGAGGCCTCAGTGGTACCATCTATGGCATCGCAGAAGGCTGCCCATGATTCCCTTTTCGCCCTCCTACAGGTGTTTTTTGTATTGAAGCTGCGGCGATAATTCTTACACTTGCTTATCTACGATTTCTTGCTCACACATCGCTAAGCATCTTGGATGCTGAAAAAACTGGAAGCTCATCCGCTAATATGATTTTCATGTTGACAGGTGCATCAACATTGCTTTGAGGCTGGTACTCTTTGACCATACTCATAACTGATCTGGCATCTGCCTCACTGAGATGCGAAACGTCCACTGAGAACTCATCCACTCATTTCAATCTCATCCACTTTCACTGGTATCGAAAAGCTACCGAAAGTTACAACTTGACTATCTCCAATACCAGTTAAATATTTCTCGCGACCCATCAGTTTAGCATTTCTGAATTTCAAGAATACATTTCTACGAATTAAACATAAATCTGCTCCCGTGTCAATTAAACCTTGGAATACAAATGTAGCATACTCTACATTCTTTAATTCCAAACCTGATGGAGTGAAAATACCTGTCGGCTTAGCAACGACTTCCTTATCTCGAATAATGTTCGTATTCATCCTCCTTTCTTGTCCGATTTCGACCTTAAATTCACAATTATCAGAACGGTGCCCTGCTTTACCACACTTAAAACAACAAAAATCATTTTTGGGACAATCTTTCCTTAAATAAGATTTATCCCCACACTTAAAGCATTTCCTGAAATTCTCTGCTGCCGAATCCTTCGTCGAACTCTCAATTTTGATACCCTGCAACCAATTCTTACTCACCGGCTTGGATCCGCCTCTTGATTTCTGATATACGTCAATCTGAAATTTAAGCTCCTTAATGTTTCTAGCTTGGTACAGCATTGCCTTATTTGTCCTTGCGTCTGGGATACCATCCACCCAAAATATTCGATCAAGCTTGAATCGTCTAGTTTAATTGACTTGGCTATCTCCATTAACGCGTACAAAAACTCATGCAACGACTCTCCCTTTTTCGTGGCCTTAATTGGGACCCCTCTAGACATCTTCCTTCTTATGAGAGTAGGATCCGGCTCCTCGATATCCGCTCTCTTGAAAGCCGTAGGATTTGCCATGGAGTGCTTTTTCTTCACAAACTTCTTGCTGGTGAGGTTGATTCCAGTGCCCTCAGTAGCCTTATTAGCATTTCTGTCCCTTCCCGCCTGACTAGGCATTACTTTCCGCTTCATCTTCAACTCTGTCTTTCTAATTACTCTGAACATGAATCTTTCCGTAGCCTTTGCCGTAACTACAATACTTTCTTCCATCTGTTTTCCTTCGACACTAGTTCTATTAAGGTAAAATCTTTGTTAACAAATAACTTAAATTAATTATCTTAACTTAATAGGCTATGGGTTATTTCCTGACCACAACTTGCTGTGAGCTGGACCATAGCGGCTATTTTGCCAATAAATTAGTCCTATTGGGTCAGGAAAATAACCATAGTCTGATAATCCATGTTCTTGTAATTTTCATATTATATTATAATTTTTTTTTTAGTTTAACTGCTCATAGTTGAACCTTATAAAATAAATACAAAAAAATTGGCTTGGCTATCTCCATTAACGCGTACAAAAACTCATGCAACGACTCTCCCTTTTTCTGCTGACGCTTCTGCAACATCCTATGTACTTCCACCGTCGATAGTTTTACACTAAGCTCTTCCAACAGAGCTGCCTTCAACGAACTCCAATCACGAATATCACGCAAACTACGAGAAAATGATTTTGCGGCACCAGCCAACAACTGCCCAATTAGTTCTATGCTAATCTCTCGCCGCATAGGTTGCATACTGAACCCCCGCTTGTGACATTTATCTGGTTGGGCAAAAGAGCGAGCAATTGGCTTCAGCTAGCCGCCTGTATGAATAAACATTATAACGTTTTAAATCAAACTCGAACTTATTTTTTGGATAAATATAGGTGCCAAAAAAGCTTGGCATCTCAAACAGGCAATTTATTTATAAGTATAGATGATGAACTTATTATATAGCTCCAAGTACAATTTGTGGTACAGTTATGTTCTTAACTTGTGTGTGTGTTTTCGTACGATGCCTGGCTGAATTACGACTGACTGTCTCTGACTCTCGACTTCGACTGATCTTGCTTCTTTGCTCTCGGCTCTCTCAGAGCCAAAGGCTGCCTATACAAACGACGCGACGAAACTAAGGCCGCTTCGTGTCTCTCTCGGTCCTCCATAACCTACATTTATTTTAATTATACTGAAAGCATTCTGTTTTTCTTTTATTAAGCATTAAAAAAAATAGCCCATTGCAGTAAAACTTCCTTTACGTCAAACGTGTGCATACTTTTTGTGCAAAACGTGAAAACATTTGTAGTCATTTGTAGTTCTACCAGGTGGCATCGCTTCAAAATTTCTGTGGCACCCCTGATATCTTTCAGCCATATATTTACATATTTATTTACACAACTCTGTACTTGCGAAATGTTTTGTATATGCTTCTTTAATTAACTCAAATTCCATATCAGAAACTAATATTGCGTAAATTCTGTTAGCTTTTAGAATGTCTTTTAATATCTTTACAAATTTTTCTATGGTAGAATTTTGTTCTGTAAATATTCTTCGTATTTTGTTTTTAAAAGGTGTCACCAATTCTTTTTGAATTTTGATCAGTCTTAAAAATTATTTGGATGTTGAACTCGTTCAATGGGATTCTTTTATTTCGTTTAATTTTTTTTCTGTATCTGATCTATGCATATTAATGTAGAAGTGTGAGTTTCCAACGAACTAATTTCGAGTTTTTTTCTTTAAAATTCATTAACCATGTTAATGGTCTATGATCCGTCCTTATAGTAAACTTTTCCCCGAAAAGATATGGTCTGAAGTATTTAGTAGCCCATATTATAGCTAGCATTTCTTTTTACACCGTGGAATAATTTAATTCTAACAAGGTCCTGGTAGCAAATGGCACTGGTCTATCTGATCATATGCCACCCTGTGACAATACGGCACCAAAGGCTACGTTACTAGCATCCGTAGTCAATATAAATGGTTTAGTGAAATCTGGGTAACGCACGATTGGGTCATTGCACAGCAAGGTCTTACATTTTTTGAAAGCTCTTTCATATTCCTAATCGATTTTTACTGCTGCTTTTCCTTTTAATTTTTGGGTCAGTTGTTTTGTTATCTTTGCAAAGTCCTGAATAAATTTTCTGTGATAACCCAGTAGGCCAAGAAATGACTTTATTCCCTTTCTTGTTTTTGGCATTGGAAATGCTTTTATGGTTTCAATTTTTTTTGGTTTGGGTTTAACACCTTCTTTTGAAACAATGTGTCCCAGATATTCTATATCTTTTTTAAAGAGCTCGGACTTATTTGGTTGGAGTTTTAGATAATTTTTCAAATATCTGCCCTAAGTGTGTACTATGTTCCTGTAACGAAGGTGAACAAATTATTATATCATCTAGATAAACTAGACAGCATTTTCCGTTTAGATCTGCTAGGACATTATCCATTATACTCTTTGGAACATGGCTGGGACGTTAGTCAAGACGAATGGCATACGAATGCCATCTGTAGGTATCTGCGTATCTGTAGGTTCCATTTCCACTTGATGGTACCCGCTAGCTAGATCTAGTGCCGTTAAATATTTTGCTCTACCGATTTTATCTAAAACTTCGTTAATGTTAGGCATTGGGTATTTGTCTTTAACAGTTTTTTTCGTTTAATTTTCTATAATATAACACTAATCTCCACTTCTTTTTGTTTGATGCATCCATCTTTTTATACCCGTACTCAAAAAAGAGTTAAGGGGTATATTAGATTTGTGGTAAAAGTGGATGTGTGTAACGTAGAGAAGGAAAATTTTCCGACCCCATAAAGTATATATATTCTTGATCAGCATCAATAGCCGAGTCGATATAGCCATGTCTGTCTGTCCGTCCGTCCGTCCGTCCGTCCGTCTGTCTGTCTCGATGAGCGCCTAGATCTCAGAGACTATAAGAGTTAGGGCAACCAAATTTGGTTTCAAGACTCATGTGATATCACACTGCTACAAGTGTATTTCAAAATTTCGCCCCGCCCCCACAAAGGACGAAAATCTGTGGCAGGCACAATTTTAAAGATACGATTAAACTAAAAACGCAGTATCGTAGAGAATGTGGGCATCTACCAGATTGACGAATCTGAATCAGATCGGATCATAATTATAGCCAGAATGAAGAAATTGATTTTCAGTTGGTTCCCCCGCCCACTTCAGCCAGAGACACGCTACTTTATCTCCTTCTCGCTCGCACACTCTGCCGCGTTCAGTGCGCGAGCAACCCCTAGCAGAGGAGATGTAGAATCTAAATGGTACATCTATAATCTACATGTTAGATGTAAAATATACATTGTAGATGTAGATGTAGATAACATATGTAGCAAAAAAATGTAAAATGTAAAATTTTTTTTTAAAATTCTAAAATTTTCAAAAGTCATATACAAAAATGTATATACTGACTGAGTACGGGTATAAGTAGAGTCGCGTCCCCAGAAGCGACTCACACGTTCCTTCTCGTTTGATTCTAGAAACACGGGAGCGCTCCAGGCACTGTGACTATGTTTGATAATATTTTGGTCTAACAGTTTTTTATTTGTTGGGATTCAATTCGACTATATCTAAAAGATTTTTTATATATTGGAATTTCGTCTGTGGTTTTAATCTTATGTTTGACTAGATTTGTGAATGAGAGATGATCGATGAGATGAATGAGAGATGATTTCTTCATAAAACAACTTTAAGAATTGTTTGCAAAGATTTTTTAAGTTTGATATTTCTTCGTCATTAAGATGTTCTGTCCTTAACAGTTTAAAGTTATCATTTGTGTCACTATTGCTTGGTGTTATTATATTTGGTAGGGGATTTGATTCTAAGTAATCAGATTCAAAGAATTCGTCTTGAATCTAGAAATAATTTCTGCTTCTGTTCTTAATAGTTCACTCTTCCATTAGACTATGTCCATTCTCTGCTCTATATAACACTCCGTTGATGATTAAATTTTCGTTAATTTTTATGATGTCGCAGATAAACACACTATTAGGAATACTAACTTACAATCGAACAAGAGCCTTTGATTCTTCATCGATTATATGTAGTTCAGTAGCTGAATTAAATTGTTGATGTACATTTTTTGTCAGTAAAGTTTGTCTTGGAATATTAACAATGGCTCCCACTTGTTTTAAAATATCCATTCCGATTAATCCATGAAAATATTCATGAAAGTGGAATAGCATTAATTGGAATTGTTGTCTGTCATTAAACTCGTTAAAAAGTGCAATGTAAGTTTTCTTACGTATATAATGTGTGTTGAGAACTGTTTTTATGGTTACTGGAATATTGAGTTCTATATGATCATGGTTCGGTATTAATGATGGTTCAATAAATGAAATAGATGCACCAGTATCTATTAAAAATCGAAGTGGTTCTTTGGATTGGCAAAGTTTTATTAAAGCTTTGGTAGATTAGGGCCATGATCATTTTTGTTTATTTATCCTGTCTGGGATTTGAGGCTTTTCGCGAAAATTTGGGCCATCATCTATATTGTGAAGGTGTTCAGTTGCTTGCTGTGCCTATCCTAAAGTTTGAATATTATTTATATTATACCTAAATCTATTTTTAGGGTTACTTTCCTGTGGTGCAACTCTTTGATTGGGCATAATTGTTGGTCTATTTATATTTTCTTGTACGTTTGTACTATATCTATTGTAGTTGTGAGGTGAGTAACGGTTGTCGTAGTTCTTGTGGTTGTAGTCTAAATAATTTCTATGCGAATTACCTCGATAATATCTATCCTGTTCGTATTTTCCATTGGATTATCTTGAATATCTTTCGTTTGGAATAAAATTGTTTACTCCTTTCTAATGTTATTGTCCTGCAGAAATATATTTCTTTCTTGAAAAGCCCATACATAGGCTTCTTGAAGATTAGTAGGCTTCATAGCTTGAATTGTCCCACCCAGCTGTCCCCTCATGCCTGATAAAAATGTCTTTAAGCAGCTTCCTGCGAATATGGATTTCTTTGTCTTAGCGTCCGTGTATTTAAATAAGGCTGACTTAATTTCTGTAATTTGGTCAAAGAGTTTTTGTACTGACAATTGCTTTTGGAGCAGTCCGTGTAGCTTCCTTGATCTCATTCCAATTGAGTCCAGCTTCTGATGCATATCTTATTTCTAATTGATCTTAACAAAAATTTCCCGTACGGCGTATTTTCAGTACCCTTGATGAGCGACACGATTTCTTCGACATTTTCCAAAAATTCATTAAGTTTTCTTGCGGATGCCCTTATAAAGTTTGCGATCCTTTTTGGACTCAAATTAGACATGTCGGATACGTCGTTCATGAAAGGCATTCCCAGGTATTGTAGCCTCCTTCTACTGAGAGCCGGACAGGAGCAGAATAGGTGTTCCACCGTTTCTTCCTCGTCCTCATCTCTACAACTACGACAGAAGTCGTTGTAGGGGGCACCCATCCTATTAGCATGGGTGCCTATTAGCCAATGTCCTGTGAGGGAGCGTATGACTGAGCTGCACCTTTTTCTGTTGAGCTTGCAGAGCTCAATGGTGCGCTTCTTTGTGATACAAGGGCATTGTTCGGAGCAGCAGCCGATAATAGTTCTTCTTAGTATCATATAGTCATACATCATCTCTTATACTGCTTATACTTATCGCTCTCTCAGTACGCTCCCGTACACACGCACAGATGCCAGGTACTGCTTATAGTGCATCGCTTCGCCCTTTCTCGGAGAGTCCAAATATTCGTCGAACGCATCGAGTCGTAGTTCACGACCACGGCCTCAAAACCTTTGTAACCCGTCGTGAAAATAAACAACATTTGTAAACTTAACCAACGGAGTAAATTATTGTAAATGTGGAGTCAGACTTGCCGAAAAAGCTCGGCAGCTTCCAACATTTTGGTGACCCCGACGTGATCGCCGTGGACTTATAGTGCGTTAAAAGTGTTTAAACCATTCAATCAATCCAAATTTGAAGGTTTAACGTGACATTTGTGAAAAAGTAGCGAACCAAAAGTCGTTGTGACCGACCTTAGCAGTTCTAGCGGCCCGCTATTCGTTTTCGTATTCTCTTTCACCGTCTGCTTCAGCCTGCGCAACGCACTGTCAAGACTGGCTGCATAGAGTTCTAAGCGTGGTCCGTTAGTTTTCTTCGCCTCCTCTTTGGTCGTTTGCTTCAGCCAGCTCTTGTGAGAGGCTGCAGTAATAACTCTCTGAAATTCGAACTCGAAAGCAGAGTACATCTCTCTTTGCATAATTGTTGGTTTTCCGTCGTCGCTTCGTTGCTTTTACCGGTGCATACATATCGCATATATAAGTGCCAAAAAAGTGAACGCAAAGGCGTTGAACTCGTTTTGAACTCGGTTGAACTCGCGCGTTGCGTAATAATTTTTAATTGTGATCGACTAGCACCCTCCGCGTCAACCGTTTTCTATAACCAAAACCATGGGCAAGAAAAAGAATAGCAGAAAGAGTGGATCGTTTGCTATGGACAATGAAAGTGATTCTGTGACATTTGGCGCTGCTCCATCGGGCGAAAGTTTTAGTGCGGATGCAGCCAGCACCCAAGTCCCTGTTCCGGTATCTCGTATTTCCTTCATGAGACTGAAGGCTAGAGCTATTTTCGATCGGCTAGAGTCCATACGCACAGAGATGGATAGTGAAAAGTTGCGTCAAATGGATGAATACGACTTGCGAGGGCTGTTGGAATCAGTGACGGAGCTTAAGTCAAATTTTGTTATGGCACACACCAGTTTGGAGGATTTGGATTTCGAGTCAATGTCCAGTGAAATTCCTGCCAAATTCGACTCGTCGATATTGTCGTTGAGGACCATTCTTCAGCGCGAGCTTGGAAGTCGCTCGAGCAATAAGCATTGTTCCACATTCAACGCCAACTCTAGTGAATCGCAGTCAATCGTCATAATGTCTAATCGATCTCGGTTACCTCATCTGGAGCTGCCCAAATTCAGTGGAATTTATACGGAGTGGGCCAATTTCTTCTCAATGTTCACCGCGATTATTGACAAGGAGTCTGAGCTGAGCCCTATCGAAAAGCTGCAGCATCTACGTTCCTACTTGAGTGGCGCCGCCCTGAATACCATCAGCTCGTTGGAAATAAATGAAGCTAATTATATCATAGCATTAGACATTCTGAAGCGACGCTTTGATAATAAACGTTTTATTTTGCAGGCACACATCAGAGGGATATTTGGGTTGGAGAAGGCTGACGCATCGGTGGGCAGATTGAGGGAATTGACCGACAGAGTTACATCGCATATTCGTGCTATGGAGTCGCTTGCAAGCAAGGAAGAAGTGGCGGATTGCATTATCGTGCAGACTGTTCTTCAGAAGCTGGACAAAGCCTCTCAAAATAGATGGGAGGAGTCTTCGTCGAATCAAGAGCTGCCATCTTGGGAGAAACTGTCTGGATTCTTGGAAAAAGATGTCGCACGCTTGAAAATGTGGATCAAGGACAAGGACAAGATGGTCAGGTTGGCAAGTCCGGAAAAACCGTGAGTACGCATCAAAGAAAGACATTTGTAGCATCGAACGCTCCAGTTTCTTGTGAACTGTGCGAGAGTACTCATCACATGATTGCCAATTGTCAACGGTTTGCAATTCTATCGCCGAATGATCGTCGCCTGGAAGCCAAGAGGCTCTTGCTATGCCTAAATTGCCTACGAAAAGGCCATCAATTGAAAGATTGTAGATCAGGTCCCTGCCGCACTTGCCGATCGAAGCACCACACTCTTTTGCATTTCATTCGTCCAACAGAGGCTGCCCAATCTGTTCCTCCAATTGAAGCCTCACCAGCACAACCAAGTCGTAACGCCATGGTTGCAGTATCGCCCTCCTTGCCTCAAGCCTTTATGTCCCACAGTCAATCTGATGCTGTGCTTTTAGCCACTGCCGTCGTTCTCGTAAAAAACAGCGTTGGAACTTTCGTACCCTGTCGCGCATTTTTGGATTCGGGATCGCAATTGCATTTCATAACTAGTCGTCTAGCTAATCAGCTAAAACTTCGAACAACCAAATCGCTTACCGCTGTCTCTGGCATAGGAGATGCTAGCTTCCCAACAGAAGGTATATCGGTGGATCTCGTTCTGAAATCGCGCGTTTCAGAGTTCACCACTAGCATCACTGCCGTCGTTGCCCAGAAGATCACGGACCATCAACCTAGCATCACAGTTAGCACTGCTAGTTGGCCTATACCGTCGAATATCCAGCTTGCTGACCCTTCGTTCCATAAGCCACAGCGGATTGACCTGCTCATCGGAGCCGGACTTTTCTTCGAGTTGCTGTGTGTGGGGCAAATTCAGCTGGCGCCTGGACTACCGTTGCTGCAGAAGACACATCTAGGATGGATTCTTTCTGGTGGCGGGCACTCGGCCCTCAATAACTCGTCGTTCATCGCAACCCAATCTTCGGATGACATCAATCACAGCACTCGGCTCGATGAGTTGGTTCGTCAATTTTGGGAAGTGGAGCACATCTTTGAGCCAATCGTTAGGGCAACAAAGGAGTGCAGCTGCACTGCGAGGACCACTTTGTCAAACATCACACTCGATTACCCTCAGGAGAATATTCTATTAGCTTGCCCATGAAGCGAAGTCTGGAGTCCTTGGGCGATTATTCTTATTCTTATTCTTATTATTTCTTGCCGCATCGTTGCGTCATTAAAGAGGATAGCTCCACGACAAAGCTGAGAGTCGTATTCGACGGCTCTGCAGTTACCACATCTGGTCTCTCGTTGAATGATCTGCTTATGTCAGGTCCCACCATTCAATCCAAGCTGTTTCACACTCTCCTTCGATTTCGTACATTTTCCATTGCTCTTACAGGCGATATCGGTAAGATGTATAGGTGCGTGCGTGTCTCAATGCCCGACACCATGCTCCAATGCATCTTGTGGAGGGACTCTGTTGACGACGATATAAAGATGTTCAAGCTAAACACCGTCACCTATGGGACTAAGCCTGCATCGTTTTTAGCTATTCGAGCTATGCATCAGCTGGCCATGGATGAGTCGTCTTCGTATCCATTGGGTTCGGAAACCATTCTACAGGACTTCTACGTAGACGATATGATTTCTGGAGGAAGTTCAGTCGAGGAAGTGCTGGATATTATGCGTCAAACCACGGAGCTTCTTGCTTGTGGCAATTTAAGGCAGTTAAGGAAATGGTGTTCAAACTGTCCTGATGTTCTTCGTGAAGTCCCTGAGGCAGAAAGGGAAAGTTTTCTGAAGCTCGATGATGGCAGCGATGTGACCAAGGCCCTTGGACTCATCTGGGAACCCCAGAGGGACAAGTTCTTGTTTACTTTTGCACCTCCAATCGGTGTTGGCAAGCACACTAAGTGTTCGGTGTTGTCAACCATTGCACGGTGCTATGATCCTATGGGATTGATTGGACCCACATTGACCAGAGCGAAAATCATCATGCAGCGCATGTGGAGAGACAAGCTGCATTGGGATGAAAGTCTTCCTCAGCCACTGGAATCGGCTTGGACTAAGTTTTTCAAGGACTTTGCTACTGTGGGTCACGCTACATTTCCGCGTTATATACTTCAACCTAAGGCAAGGTTTGAGTTGCATGCCTTTTGTGATGCCAGCCTCCAGGCCTATGGGGCTTGTATCTACGCTCGTTCGTTTAGGGATACCGCCGATGAGGTACATTTGCTTTGCTCGAAGGCTAGAGTTGCACCATTGAAAACCCTCACGGTGCCTAAGCTTGAGCTATGTGCAGCGTTCCTGTTAGCCAATTTACTTCGCGAAATTAGGAAAATCGATACCTTCGACTGCCCGATCCATTGCTGGTCGGATTCAACTGTGGTACTGTCTTGGTTGCGAGAGGAACCATCCAAATTTAACGTGTTTGTGTCTAACAAGATTTCCGCAATACAGCAACTTACGAGGGGCTTGGATTGGCGCTATGTACCAACTGAAATGAACCCGGCTGACATTCTTTCAAAGGGAGCAGCGCCTCAGGAGCTCTTGCAGTCTAGGTTGTGGATGAATGGACCTTCTTTCTTGCAAGGCGAAAGAAGTAGCTGGCCTGAACGTTGTTCGCCCGAACTCAGTCTTCCGGAAATTAGGCATCGAGTATTGCTGTCGTCTGAGCGTGTCGACATCTCGCTTTCGTTCAAGCACATTAACTCATTCGGAGTCATGATGCGCATTTTCGGATATGTTCATAGGTTCGTCAGCAAGAAAAGGTCACCTGATCTCTCGTCTGAAGACCTTCGCAAAGGATCGCACTTGTTGTGTCGCATCGTTCAACGCGCCCACCTTTATCCCGAGTACCGTGCTCTGCGGAAGGGGAACTGTGTAGAGTCCTCCAGCAGCATTATATCTCTCTCGCCTTTCATAGATGACGTTGTTTTGATTCGTGTTGGTGGTCGCTTGCGGCACTCAACTCTTGGCTTCGATGCACGCCACCCAATAATTTTGCCCAGGGATCATCCATTGACGTTCGCCATCATCATGCACTTTCATCGGAAGCATCACCATGCTGGGCCGCAGTCTCTACTGGGATCTATTCGCTTGCAGTTCTGGCCCATCGGCGGCATGAAAACTGTTGCTCGAGCGTTGCGGAAATGCATCATCTGCTGCAGGTCCAGACCTCGTCTTGTGGAACACATAATGGCTGACCTACCGAAGGATCGAGTGCAGGATTCGCCTGCATTCAGCGTCACTGGAATCGATTACTGTGGTCCCTTCTATTACAAGCCAGAAGGCCGCACTCGAACGCCTACAAAATGCTACATCAGCGTCTTCATCTGTTTTGCAACAAAGGCCGTTTGGTTGGAATTAGTGAAGGACCTCACAACTGCTGGATTTTTTAGTGCCCTCAAACGCTTCGTTGCCACGCGCAGCATACCCCGATGCATTTGGTCGGACAATGCCACCAATTTTGTGGGCGCAAGGAACGAGTTGGAGGACCTTCGGCGGCTGCGAGAAGCATCGTGATGCAGTTCATAATCATTGCATCAACAATGGCTTCAATTGGAAGTTTATCCCGCCTCGCTCACCCCACTTCGGGGGCTTGTGGGAGGCAGCAGTGAAGATGGCCAAGCAGCATTTATATCGCTCCCTGGGATCGTCACTCTTTGGCTTTGACGAGCTGCGGACATTGGTCTGCCAAATCCAGGCTGTAATAAATTCTCGTCCTCTTCTCGCAATTTCAGAAAACCCTGAAGATCTTGGCGTCCTTACACCAGGACATTTTCTAATTGGTCGTCCGCTGATGGAGTTTCCCGAGCCAGATGTTACAAATCTAAACTTTAACAGACTAGATTGCTGGCAAAGAGTCGCCTGTGCTCAGCAGATCTTTTGGAAGCGTTGGAGTGAGGAGTATTTGACTCTGCTACAACAACGTGCCAAATGGCGCACACCGCAGCCATCGATCCAAGTCAACGACATCGTCTGTATAAAGGACGAAAACTTGCCGCCGTTGAAGTGGCCATTAGCACGGGTGATCGACATCATCGCTGGAGCTGATGGCACTGTGCGAGTTGCCGTCCTGAGAACACCGTCTGGAACCACTCGTCGAGCTGTCAACAAGCTGTGCGTCCTACCCGTTGAGGATCCTGTTAAAAGCCCTAGTCTTTCAACGGGGGGGAGTATGTTCGGAGCAGCAGCCGATAATAGTTCTTCTTAGTATCATATAGTCATACATCATCTCTTATACTGCTTATACTTATCGCTCTCTCAGTACGCTCCCGTACACACGCACAGATGCCAGGTACTGCTTATAGTGCATCGCTTCGCCCTTTCTCGGAGAGTCCAAATATTCGTCGAACGCATCGAGTCGTAGTTCACGGCCACGGCCTCAAAACCTTTGTAACCCGTCGTGAAAATAAAAAACATTTGTAAACTTAACCAACGGAGTAAATTATTGTAAATATGGAGTCAGAGTTGCCGAAAAAGCTCGGCAGCTTCCAACAGGCATGTTAGCCGAATTATGCGACATTGTGGTTCAGTTTGCCACCTATTGTCTGCCAGTAGCTTGAAGTGCTCTTTTATAATGTGCTTACAAGTGGCCATTGGCATACGAATATCCTCCATGTCTTGGAGAAAGGGGATTGTAGTTCTAGTTCTGGATAGCTCATCTGCTATTCAGTTGCTTTCAATGGCCTGGTGGCCAGGGAACCATATTAGGCTGATAACAAACTGATGAGATTTGCGACAGTTTGCCACGGTAGCCGAGCTAGATGTTATCGCATTTAGCGATTTGATCGCAGCTTGGCTGTCACTATAAATGTTTAAATGAGATGCCGTAGTGGCAATTTCACAAAGCCACCCCAAGGCTTCATTCATCGCTATGACTTCCGCTTGAAAGACACTACAGTGATCTGGAATTCTGAAAGAGTGTCTTATGTTTAGCTGTTCGGAGTAGATTCCCCCTCCGACCTTATTGTCCAGTTTTGAGCCATCTGTGAAGATTTGTATGGCTCCGTCTGGGCCAGTTGTCTCTGTGGGGGATAATTATCTCAAAATGAGTATCTATGTACTCCCTCGGAACACAGTAGTCCGTTTTTGTTGGGACAATCACGTTTCCGTTTAGGATAGATGCGTGACCAGTGTGCTGTGATACCCATAGGTCGGAGTCTCTCAGACGAATTGCTGCCATTTCTGCCTGCTCCTGCTCCTGCACATGATGGCATTTAGCGCATAGTTTGGTGTGGTGCGTAGGGCTCCACTGATGCATAGTGCGGCAGTTCTTGGACTTTGCCCAGTTGTTTAGTGATGGTCTTTTTTGATAGGGCAGGCCACCATACTGTGACTCCGTAGAGTAGTATTGTCCCAACTATTGCTAGGTATATCCATTGGACTATGCTTGGGTTCATGCCCCATTTCAAGCCAATTGCCTTTTTGCAAGTGTAGAGGGCTATCGTGGCCTTCTACACTCTGTCTTTGATATTCAGGTTTCAGCCCTGCTTCTTGTCAATTACCAACCCTAAGTATCTGGCATTGTCGCTGAAGGAGAGCCTGCATCCGTTTAGTATTGGGGGTTGAGAGGAGGAACTTTGTATTTGTGCGTCACCGTCATATTTGAACTCTCTAAAAGTAAAGCTTCATGAAGAAGGAGACAGGCGCAAGGCAAATCAAGAATGCGCAGAGAGAAGTGAAAAACGAGCGTTCGGTTCGGGTGTTAAAAATTGGTCGTCGTCAAAGCAAAAGACGAATAACGAAAATGGACAGAAGAAAACGAACGGCCCAAGTGGGATAATTTGCTGATCGTGTGGTCGTCGTGGACACAAGGCGTCAAAGTGTAGAGCAAAGAACAATCAAGAATACACACCGAAAGGAAATAACGAAACTGAAAGAGAGAAATCGTATTTCGTTTTTGCGTGCGCGTCTAAAACTCTCTTTCCGAAGAGTATGTGGTGTGTCGACAGTGGTGCCAAGACCAAGGCCATCGAAAATGGATTCTCTGTTGAATATGCAAAGACAGGAGCTCGTGTGAAAAACAATAAAGGCGTCGCCATAATGGTTGCAAAAAAGCAGCACGATTTGTTCTTGTTCCAAAATTAAGAAAACAAATGCTTAAATGTACAAACAAACCCAGTAAACGTGTGGCACGATCGTTTCGGACATTTAAGCTATAGAAGTCTAAAAAAGATGATATGTGAATGTGTTTGTTGACTTTCTGAAGACAAGAGACGAAATCTTAGTCAAGTTCAAACAATTTAAATCATTCGCGGAAAATCAATCGGGAAAGACGTTGGTACTCTTGAGAAGCGATAACGGTCGCGAATACTTGAGTGACGCGTTTGAGTCTTATCTTGTTGACAACGGGGTGAAAAGACAATTAAGGTTGCCTCATATTCATGCATAAGCTCATTCTCGGGATTGTGAACTCCCAGACGCTTTTGGGACGAATCGATTTTCCGGTTCCCTCCAGACCAACCCGTACATTCCGCCCCATCCGATTATCCATATGTAGATCTAATTACTCCCAGAATGAAAATTTCCGGGTTTTATGCAATAATTATAATTACTTGTACCATTTAATATCCCCCGAATTATCCCTTGAATTATATTTAACATTTATCATTACCTTAGTTTAGAAAATGTGTAAATTGTATCTTTCCTTTCTCTCTTGTACATATATAATTATTTTGTTTTTTATTCCTATTCCATAATTAGCAGATAATTTTTAATTGAAATAAATAAATACCCCCCAACAGAATGGTGTCGCGGAACGTGCCAATCGTACATTGGTAGAAATGACCCGCAGCATTCAGGATTGGACGAGCGATTCTGGGAAAAATCAATCAAAACTGCTGCAATTTTTGCGTAACCGTGCAGAATCTTCAACTTTACCTGGCATGACACCGTTTGAAGTGTGGACAGGAAGGAAGCCCTGTGTCGGCCATCTACGGATCTTTGGTGCGAAGGCAATTGTATTGAATAAAATTCAACATAAGAAATTTTCGCCAAAAGGCGAAGAGCATTATTTGGTCGGTTATTCTGAAAGAGCAAAGGCTTATAGGCTGTTTAATTCCGAAAAACAGAAAGTGATTGAGGAACGAGATGTAATTTTCATCGAGAGCTCCCTGTATAGGAATCGCATGCCTTCGTCGAGTGCTGCTGAATATGTGCAGCCGCAGCTTGTAGAGTTCCAGAAGCATTCTATTCCGGACGAAGAGGCCCTGGACGTGGCTAGTGAGGATGAATCCTTAGTTGAAATGGACGATATGCGAAACACAGAGGAGCCAGAAGGTTCAGATCGATTTGACGATGACAGACAGTCGGTCGTCGGACAGCCGATTTCAGAAGGAGCACGAACGGTTCGCGGGAGACCGAAAAAGGTTTATACGGGTCGGCCTGGACGCCCAGCGAAGGAATATCACATGCTGAACACAATATCGGCTGAAGCTATTAGTGTCCCTGCTAATGCAAATGAGGCATTAACGAGTAATCATGCAGCGGACTGGCGTGCTTCAATGAAAACGGAAATGAACAGTCTTCTCAAAAATAAGACTTGGTCTCTAGTCGATCTACCAAAGGGTGAAAAACCTATCGGATGTACGTGGGTGTACGCACTAAAGCGTGACAAGGATGGCAATGTCGAGCGCTTCAAAGCCCGACTTGTTGCCAAGGGTTGTGCTCAGCGATATGGAGTAAACTTCACCGAGACTTTTTCACCAGTTGCCAGATACTCAACGATCAGGCTGGTCATGGTATTGGCTGCAGAACACGGATGGTATATGCAGCAAATGGACGTTTCGTCAGCGTATCTTAATAGCGAGTTACATGATGTCATCTACATGCGTCAGCCGGAGGCATTCATTGATCATCAATATCCTGAGCGTGTGCTGAAGTTGCACAAATCGTTGTATGGTCTAAAGCAGAGCGGCAGGGAATGGAACGAGAAACTCAATTCTACACTCCTCAAGCTTGGATTTCTACCATGTGCAAGCGAGCCGTGTTTGTTTTCTAGAAAGGTTTCTACTAATATTTGTATTATTGTTGTATACGTGTGTGGCCCAGGGTTTTTGCAATGATGTGGATTAAAGCCCAAGACGACGCTAGTTTTATAATAGTCGTAGTTTTTGTAACTTTATTTAATATTATGGGAGTTGGCTTATGATTATTTGTATTTAATATGTAGTGTGTAAATTGATGTGTAGTGTGTGTGTGTAACTCGCGAAACTCTGGCACTGACTGACGCTGACTCTCGCTTGCTTAACCCTACAAACCTCCTGCTCTCATCGATCTCTCTCCTTTGCTTAACCCTACAAACCTCCTGCTCTAATTGATATCTTTCCTTTGCTCAAAAAGGGCGTTGCTCAATACTGGCGCCCACTTCGAGTCGCTCTCTGCACTGCCGGCCCTATCCCGATTCCTACATTCAGCCCTTCTGACGCTGGATTCGCCCCGAATTCCTTCATGTACTCTGCCACACTCGAAGTCTTACAAGGTCCTTCTCCATCCCCGACCTTCTCTACGTCATACCGTCCATGCTTATGGACTTTAACCACTTTATAGGGTCCTAAATACTTTCCTTTCAATTTTAGCCCCACCCCGTACTGTGTACGCTTAATCGCTACTAAATCATTAACCTGGTACTCCTTTTCTACCTTTATTTTCTTATTAAATGCTAATCGATTCTCCTCCTGCAAAGCTTTTATGTTCTCTCTAGCCTCTCTGCGTATCTGCTCCCGCTCTTCATCCAATTCATCAACTAATGATTGATTCACCAGCTCCACTTAACTTTGACAACATAGGGACTACGATCCTGTGCATTCGCTCCACTTGCCCGTTGCCTCGTGGCACACCTGTAGTAATCATCAAATGTTGTATATTCTGCCCTGAACAGTACTCTCTAAACGCATTCGCCGTGAAAGCGGCTCCTCTATCTGATACAATCCTACATGTATTTCCGAAATTGATGGCTTGCTTTTCCAAACAGTTTATGACTTCCTCAGTATCTGTACTACGCGTTGGATATAACCACACATACTTTGAGAACCCATCAACAACAACAAGAATATGGTTATAGCGCTTTTTGGTAATCTCCATTGGACCTACATGCTCTATGTGGAATGTCACTAACGGTCTATCGCCCTTATCTATCGGTGTCAAATACCCTTCTTGCTTTCCAGCTTTCGAATTTACCAAGATGCATTCTACGCAACTTTCCACAACTCGACATACTTTCTCTTTCAACTTTGGTATGAAATACGACTTTTCCACTAACTCCTGAGTCTTCTTTGCAGAAAAATGTCCCTGCCTATGAGCAATTTGCATTATTTCTCCTTCCATTTGGGATGGGACTACGATCAGTTCTCTGTCTGGGTCTTTGAACAAAATCTGGTTCGCAATGTAATAGTCTTCATAGCCTTTATCCTCCACAATACTCCTAATTACTTTTGTCCAGTCATCCGCCAATTGCGCCTCTTTCAACCTATGCATCACACTATCTGTCAATACGTAACACGATACTCTACTTAATGCATCTACATGCCTCATTTTCGATCCTGACCTATGCTCTATATCCAAATCAAAGTCCTGTAGGAACATCGCCCATCTCGCCCAACTTTCGATAATCACAACATAGTCGTTTCTTCCCATTTTTCTTTTCGACCAAAACTACCGGAGATGCATATTCTGACGTGCTATGCTTGATTATATTCTCGTCTAACCATTTTTGAACTTGGTCATCTACTATCTTTATACCTATAAGGTATACCTTATACCTTCACTTTCTTCGGAACTCATCATACATAAGCTTTTATACTCTTTCAACAGCTCTGAGCAACAACCTTGTTCCTCGTTGCCCTCATCCTGTATCCGTTCGCTCTTTACTTGGACCTCCGATCGTCTAACGAATTCCGTCCCTTCTTTGGTGACTTTCATGTCAATGTCTTTTAGAATTGTCCTGCCTAAAATCGCTTCAAAAGCTATGTCTTCATCCGACACAACATTGAACTCTACCTTCATTTCGATTCCATCGATCTTCACAGGAATGACTTGTCAGACATCTTTGGCGACCTGTCAACTGACCAATTCCTAACTTAAGGAAAACTCTGCGGCTTAACAAGCACAAATCCGCTCCTGTGTCTACAAGACCTTTGAACGTACCTCTTGTGTGTACCACATTCTTTAACTCTAGCCCGGAAGAAGTAAATATACCTGATGGTTTTGTTACGATCTTCCCTTGCACTAAGTTTGCTCTTTCCTGCTTTACCTGTCCTTCAACCTTGCAAGCAGCGGCCTTATGTCTTTGGACAGCCTTTCTTTATATGTGACGTTTCTCCACACTTATAAAATTTCCTAACTGACTCTGAACCTTTTCCCTCATTTATTTCCTTACCAAAACTCCGTGATTCATATTTGTTTGACGACTTTAATGGACCTCGCATCTTCTGATAAACTTCAATCTGATTCTTCAACTGCCGCATGGTTCTGGCTTGATACAGCAAACCCTTATTGGTTCGACTATCCGGAATACCATCCACAAAGTACTCAATCAAACTTTCGTCCTCTAAATCAATCGGTTTCGCGATCTCCAGAGCATACAAGTATTCCTGCAACGTTTCGTTTTCTTTTGTTGTCGCTTGACCAATCTCCGATGTACAATTTATGTTCTTATAATATAGAATATAATATGTAATAAAATATAAAAATGTATGGTATTGTAATACAGTAAAGAATATAACAATACAAATATTAATTCTAATTCCTCTCAAACTTTGGCACTCCGTTAGCTGCTTTTACTTGGCCGGTTACAATGGCTCTCAAACAATGCCAATTTTTTAATCTCAATTTATTTTAACTTATCCAATTTCGATGAATTTCAAACTTTGCCCTTACAGTTTATTTATTTTTTCCAGTTACAATTGCTCTAAAACTCTTCCAATTACAGTTTATTATTTTTCCAACTACAATTTCTCAAACTGTTGCAATTACAGTTTACTAAAATTCTGATAATTGCAATGGCTCTCAAACATTACTCGAATCTTATAAAACTTTAACCACATACTTTTCAAACTGTACTGAAATTTGTCTCCTTAAACACGTTCGGTCTTGTTTGACTCAATGTCGCTCGTTTCAGCTTCCTCTTCGATCAATACTTATGTATATGGATCCTCTCGTCTGACACGGACAATTTCCGTAACTCACCAGAATTCGCAACTGTACTTTGCAACTCGCTTCTGCTATCCGGCCTTACCGCCTCCCAACGCTTGATCCCATGCAGATCAATCAGCTCTCGTTCTGCTTCACGCCTCTCTTTTCCAGCTATACAATAACAACACTCCAGCTAGTTGCTTGTTGTCTGTATACCGAAAAGTCCCGCGCCTCTGTCAGTAATGATTTCTGCTCTCTCTGCTTTCGTTTCGTCTTCGTTTCCAGCTCCTTTATCACTGCTCTCGTCGTTTCTCGTGGCTTTCGTCGTTTTCTTTCGCCTTCACTGTTTCTCGTCGGCTTCTGTCGCAGACCTTGAAATCGGTTCTCGTTGAGTCTGCCGCTTCTGCGCGTCGCTTCTGAATTTCACAATTCCACGAAATTGTCGAAAATTCTTTTGACGCTCCGTTTTTGTCTCTGTCGCTCTCCAACAATTGTCCATTAACACTCTTGACTTGGTTAATGCAATTTTGCGACTTATGACTCGAACTCCACTACAACACAACACAATAGACCACAATTACGACACTTTTATTGTTGGTGTTTTTATATACGTTTAATCAAAATTAAATCCCGGACGAGCCCCCAAATGTGTGGCCCAGGGTCTTTGCACTGATGTGGATTAAAGCCCAAGACGACGTTAGTTTTATAATAGTGGTAGTTGTTGTAGCTTCGCTATCTAAGAGGCACGGCTGATCGGCAGTTGCATTACCATCGTACTGGTCGTGCAATACATTGCTATGTAGACGCTGATTGGGCCAGCGATAACACGGACCGCAAATCATACAGCGGTTGGGCCTTCTTTGCTGCAGGAGCTGCATTTTCATTCGAATCCAAGAAGCAGAGTGTGGTTGCCCTTAGCAGTACGGAGGCTGAATACGTTGCACTATCAATGGCGTCTAAAGAAGCGGCCTACATTATCAAGCTGGTTGAATTGGGTGTTGGCGTTGGAAAGCTCCGTCCAGTGAAGATCTTCAGCGATAATCAGAGCGCTCCACATCTTGTTAAGAATGCGACCTTCCACGCACGGAGCAAGCATATAGATATTAAGTATCATCATGTTAGGGAAATGTTTAAGAAAAATCTAATTGAAATAGAATATGTTCCCACTGAAGAAATGATATCTGACGTATTAACCAAAAATTTGTCTAAAGTTAAGCACGAGAAATGTATAAAATTAATGGGATTATGCTGATTGTAATTTGAAATGATATTTGTATTTCTTTCTGTTATGCATTTTACAGCATTAGTAAACATGTATGTATGTATGAGTCGCAATGCAGCGGCGTTCTCTCGTCTCCCTTTTTGATTTGTATTCCGTCTGCCTTTGACGGACATCTTTTTGCTCTTCATATTTAGTCACAAATAAATACCACAACGAATAATGCTTATTTTATTAACATAACATGTATAATGTTAAATTATTTGGATGAGGGTTAATCACCAATTGAATAAGCTTTATGGGAAAGTAAGATTCGAATCGTTTTAGGTGTGTTTTATGGGTGGTTTTAATCAAATGCTGGATAAATTGTGAGCGATTTTGATTCCGCTGAAAAATCGGTGTGTGGAACGGCGGAATGGAATTGAGGTGATTTTCCAGCGGAATTGATTTCTGTGGCACCCCTGATATTTTTTAAAACTAAAATATCTTATAATTGTATACAATTTTAATATTTCCTTGAAAATTTTGCATAATATTATTATTGCTTTTTGCACAGTTTTACTATTAAAATGTCACATGATTTTCATATAGGCAAGAGATTTAAACAATTTTTTTAACTTGATAAATTTGAAATTGCGTTGAAAGCTAAATAATTCATTGTTAAAATCCAATGTAATATCCATAGAACCAAGTAGTGGTAATAAAATATTGAAAATACTGTAAAATGGCTATAATAAATATCAATACAAGTGTTTATTTGCACTAGTTGCGCTAAGAATTTATGTACTAGCTTAACGCCTTAGTTGTTAATTGTGATATTGTTACGAACCTCTTGGTGGTAGGGCAGGGCCAGCTAGCCAGTCATCCCAGGGCTGTATACTTCCCAATCCCTCAGGTCGCACAACAAACCAAACAAATCGATCATCTCGAACAACAATTAAAACAGCTACAAAAAAAAACGGAAACTAACATAACGATACATCAAAAATAAATCATACTCAACAAAGGATCCCCTATTACAACGTGGACCGGGTTGAGGCGTTGGTTTCAAACCTCCGACGTACCCACCCTTCCAGAGATCCGGATCAGACCATATCGGGTCTCCCTGCCATGTGTAGCATGGTCTTGGTTCGCCTTCCCCCCATTTTAAACACTTAGCAATTCATCTCTTCTTATATTTTCAACTTAAATCAAATCTTACACACATTTCTTTCTATATTCAAATAACTCCCATCTTGGTTTTAGGTCGACCTCCAAACCACCATCCTAAACTCTTCCCCTCTTCGACCTAAATTAGAGGTATGGGCATATTACAATAAATATGAATAAATAACTATAAATAAAAGGACAATTCCATATAAATACAAATAAATAAATTAATAAATATAATTAAGAGTAAATAAATAAATATGTGACGGCCTAGTCGATTTTAAAGAATATGTCTAAATTTGAATCGGATTTAATTAAAATTTGTTTGGAAGACGGGGACGATATTTTGATTGCGGTCCACTTCCAAGCCGGGCGATGAACCAAGCCACCGTGGACAGGACCGCGGAACTGGGCACAATTCTTTGTGAGTTTACAAAAAAAACTAGTCGTGAATTGAGATTTTTTTTCACTAATCCATCCTCGTTTCACTCGCTTTGTTTTTTTAAGTCCCGAACCGTAACTTTTTTTTGGTTCTGCCTTCCGCTAACGATTTTTTTGTTCTGTCCTCTACTGCCTAAGCTTCCCATGGCCGCCAAGCCCCATCGATCTCTTCTATTGCCCTTGAATCAGTTTCAAGGGTATGGCTACTCTTCCTGGAAGCCGCTCTCTCCCCTTAAGGGTGTGTAGGTGAGTTGGCTCCGGGACACTGCTATGTGAGAGGCGAGGCTCTCCTCTCTCCACAGGGAATTCAAGAGCGCGCGGATCTCTTACAGTTTCAAATCGCCCGACTAGGGGGCGCCACTATCCGCTAAACACTTCCCATTGCCATCCAGTCTGGAAATCTTTCCCCTTCCTCGATACTATGTAAATTATTTCATTGATATCACTGAAATTCAACAATATTATTTTAAAAGGTTAAACTTACGTGAACAAATTTTATGTAGTCTTATTATAGAAGTATTTTGGTATTTTTAATGATATAAATTAATCAAATTTAGATTTAAAGGATTAAACTTATATTTATAATGTACAAGCAGACCCGCGCGCTTCGCTGCTTACTAAATGAATTTAATGTTTAGGAATTCATCGAAATTAAAAAATGATAATTTTGATGTAATGACATATTTTATTTATTGCAATGCTTTGTGATACAAAATATTCTTTGTTTTGCCTTCGCTACAAGGAATAATTAATGGCGAAGGTTTGCCTATTCTGTTCTACAGAATGACACAAAATGAAATGAAATAGGCGTTCAAACACACATTTTTAGACTAAATTTGTTCAACAGAATGACACAAAATGAAATGAAATAGGCGTTCAAACACACACTTTTGGACCAAATTTAAGATTTTGTTGATTCATTTTTAATTCTTGAGGAACCTATTTATAGAAAAATACAAATTTGTTTGTGCAAACCAGGTCATATTCTCTGGCTATTATTTAATAAAAAAATTAATTCTACACCTTTTATTTCCCCTTCTGCGATAGTCTATAAATAAAATATTTTGTTAACATTCTAAAACACGAATATTTTTGGCGTTTTATGGAAACAAGATTAATCGGTACCGTCACTTCCGCATTTTCACAGCTGTCATTAAACGACGACAAGCAATTCGACTTTTTGCCTTTTAATAAAATATCTTTGAGTGCTGCTGCAGTTTGAGTTTCATCATCAATTTGAAAAAATGTAAATCATTCAAATAAAAGAGTAACATATTAACATTTAAAACGAGACCGAAAATGTTAATTGTTTCTTGAGACGTCAAGAAATCCTGTTTCGTTTGTTCTATTGAAGAGCAAGCTACTTGCTTTTGTTCTGTAAACAGAATAAAAAGGGAAAATAATAATACCTCAATTATCTTACGTTTTATTTAAATTGAAGCGTGACTTTATCAAATCTGCGTATGCATAAAATGCTCTGGAAAATTCTCTTTTAGATGAGTATTTTCATTTTGTCCAAAGCGCACATACAATTTTTTAACTTGTGCAACCACTTTTCGGCCGAGTGTGTCGCGACAAAGTTTGTAGCGTTGGCGAAGGCAGTAGCATTTTAAAGCCTACAAGAGAATTGCCCCGTGCCATGAAGCGTCAAACAAAAATTGAACGGGCATTTGCTACTCATGCAACATCTTAGTATTGCCTTTGCTAATAGGCACAAATGCAAACAGACTTGGTTCCCACTTAAAAAACGTATGTCGCAGTTGTAGAGACGAGGCCGAGACGGTTTAACACCTGTTCTGCTCCTGTCCAGCTTTCAGCAGGAGGCTAAAATACCTATGCTCTGCCCTTTGTAAGGACATATCTCAGGCTGAGATAGGCGTCAGTCTGTCCAGGGTCCTGAATTACAAGTTATTTATAATTCGCAGGACTTTATTGGGAAAACCAGGATCTTTGCCAGCAACTGAAATATAATTGGTTTTTTGGAATCACAGCACGCTTTTTTTAGTTTTAATTTGTATCTTTATTTAATGTGTGTGAAGCAGGTTAATTCAAGTGAACTGCTAGCTAACTTCAAAACGAACTGAACCCCCTAGTACCGGGAGAACCCCGATATATATAGTGATTTACTATTCTTAATAGTAGGGCCAGTGCTGCTAAGTATGATTCGATGGCACGTGTGCTGAGTCTTCAGGTTTCCTGTCTGCTGAGTGTGCTGAGTCTTCACTTCGTTAGGTGTTGCCCTCGTTATTTCAGAGTTTTGGTTACTTGGTTTTGCTGTTGGTTATATGGCGATTGGTTATATAATATTGGCCAGCGCCTTTCCGTCGATTGGCCGCGCGCGTGTTCTTGTTTTTCTTTGGTGTTGATATATTCTTCTTTATGTATCGTTGGTTGCACCGACTGCTTCTGACGAACCATGGGATGCATGGTTCACAGAGATGTTCTGATGAGCGCCGGTCTCCTCCAGAATGGTCACTTGAGCGTCGTTAACGATGATGGTTCCATGATCCACGGGGCTGATTGCCTCTAGATGCCCTGGCAGCGTTGCGCAGTGTTCGACAGACCCTGCCACCATCTGCTGGGCGCAGGCGGTCCCTTGATATTGCCGGCAGAATGTCGTTCCACATTCTGTTAAGATGTTTCCCTCGCCGAAGTCCAGTACTTTCCGTTGCTGTTGTACTGAGAATATAAGTAGTTTTCGGCACGTCCGGCCCGAGAATGTTGATGATCCGCCTTTTTCGACGGTGGATTTTTAGCGTATCGATTAAGTTGCAGATGTGGCCTATGTCGGTAGTAATTACTTCGGTCATCCGATTGACGGCGAATAGTTCGGCGGCCTGTTCTGTTTGGACCACATATTCTTCGTAACGGGTTACGTTTGTCGTGTGGCGTAGGTATCCGTAGCTATCCCAGATGACTGCATCTCCATCCACTATGGGGATGTAATCGGCATTCGTATAGTCATGTAGTTTTACGAGCGCCTTGGTCGACGTGATCAGGGTGATACAAATCCAGGTGATGCCCATCTTGTATGGCTGCGGCTCGTTGAGGGATATTCGTTGGCGTTTGGTAGGCTGCTGGCTAGCTGCTGTTCTTGTAGATGTTGGTGGTGTTTCGGCGAGGGCGTCGAATTGGCGTTGGGGAACTGTAGAACCGTCTTACGATCGAATTGCAAATCGAACTGATATAGTGTAGGGACAAACTCAGATATATATAGGCCCTCCCTTTCTGGATAGGGTAGGGCTGTTATGCGTGGACCGTTTCTCTGAGCCAGGCACGGGTTTCGCTTTGCTGGTGATCGGCACTTTTCCATGCTATTGGATGTTTTTGCTGCGTGAGGTGATTGCATTTCCTTGATGTTCGATGGCACGTGCGCTGAGACTTCGGTTTTCCTGGCTGATGGGCGCGCATATGCTGAGGTTGATATTTTATTATTCTTTATTTTGGTCTCTTGCTGTTTCGATTTTCGTGGACTTTGGTGGCGCGTATGCTGAGGTTTTTTTCGTGGGGTGTTGAACTCGTCATTTGAGAGCGTTCGTTACTTCTGCTGTGGTGGGGGTCGGTTACGTCCTCTGAGCCAGCGGGTTTTCGGTCATTGGCTGCGCGCGTGCTGCGTTCTCGTTTTCTTCGGTGGATGTCTTTGTGCTGCGTCTTCAAATTCGTTGACTTTGCTGGTCAGCTACCAATGTATGGAAACAAGTCGCGGCTAGGGAATTTATGAGGGGCTAATAGTAGCATTTGCCTCGTCGGTTGCATCCCTGTCCTCGTAGAATTCCTTCAAGTCGTTGATGTTAGCAACCTTTGATTTTCGGTTGCCCGGCTGCTGCAGTCTTACGATGTTCGGTGATGTGAATCTTCTGACTCGATAGGGTCCATCGTTTTTGGTGCCAGCTTAGCGGTGAATCCGTGGGCCGCGCTGGAGAGGTGGTGTTGTCGTAGGAGTACTAGGGATCCAATTGTAGGTCGCCATTGCCGGCGGCGGAGATTGTAATGCCTTCCTTGTTCTTGGCTTGCCTTCTGGTGGTTGTAAATGACAATGGTGAATACTTCGCTGAGCTTGGTTGCCTTGTTTAGAGCGGTCTCTGGGGGGCTTCCGATGCCTGTCGTGACTTCGTCATAGCGGACTCCAGGCAAACGGGGCTCTCTTCCATGCAGTAGAAAAGCTGGGCTGAATCCCGTTGTCTCCGAGACGCTGGAATTCACTGCGAGAGATATTTCCGGTAGTAGTTCGTCCCAGGTGTTTTGGCGATCCCCTATGAATTGGGCAATCATGGTCTTGACCGTCCGATTTGCCCTTTCCGTTGGATTTTCCTGGAGGCAGAACGGTGCGGTATGTTACAGTTCTACTCCTGCTGTCTTGAAACCGAAACAATAGTTTGGGTATTCCGAAATGGCTCAGTATTCGTTCTCGAAAAACGAGTTTCAGGGCAGCGGTGGTGGCCTTTTTGAGAGGCACCAATTCGACCAACTTCGTGAACGTGTCAAAGAAGACGAGCAGCATCGTGTTTCCCTTCTTTGATCGAGGTAGTGGTCCAACAAAGTCAGCGCATAGTGTAGCAAATGGCTTTTAGGCTTTGCGAGTGAGCATCTGGCCCACCGGCATGCGTTGTTGAGCTTTGAACTTTTGGCAGCTTACGCAGCCACGAACATGTTTCCTCAAGTCCCGGTTGAAGCCTGGTACCGTTGGGATATTGGGGTGATAGTTTTCCTGACCCCTAGGTGGCCGAATTTGGGTTTGTCGTGGCATTCGTGAAGTATTCTGGCTCGTTGATATAGGTATCAGGTAACAGCGTAGTTTTCGAATGGCCCAAATGACCGCCAAGCACTCCTTGTCAGTAGCGGAGTAGTTTTCTTCCGCCTGGTTCAGTCGTCGGCGATTTCTTGGGTGAGAACTGTGCCGACTCCTAGATTGCTCGCATCTGTTTGCAGCGAAAACTTGTCGTTGAAATCGGGGAACGCAAGGACGGGGGCGGTCGTGAGAAGTGTCTTCAGTAGGTCAAAAGCAGCCTGTTGTGCTTCGGCCCATATCCATGGTTTTCCCTTCTTGAGTAGGCAGGACATCGGTTGGACGACTGTCGCAAAGTTTGGTACAAATCTCCGGTACCAGGATGCCATCCCGATGCATTGACGAAGTTCTTTCAGGTTTGTAGGAGGCCTGAGTTCTTTGACGGCGGCAATTTTGTCGGGGTCGGTATGGATGCCTTCTTCGCTGATCATGTGGCCCAGATATTTTATCCGGCTTTGAAAGAAACTGCATTTTTCCGAATTTATGCGTAGATTTGCTTTGCATAGTCGAGAAAAAACCACTTCTAGATTGTGTAGGTGTTCATTAAAATCTCGCCCGATGACGATAATATCATCTAGATACGCGAATGCGTAGGGCTCTATATCGGCCCCAATTATTGTGTCGAGGGCCCGCTGACCCTCATCACTTTCTATTGATAGAGGCCTCGGCATGGTACTGTTGTAAGGAACTATGCATGGCTAAGCATGGCTCGTCACAAGCGGCGGAGTGTTAGCGCATCCACGCTAGTCGGCAACTATAATGAAACTGATATACACCGAGCCAACGAACCATGGCTTTAGCCAAGGTTCTCGACAAATAGCGGCGTGTCAGCACCTTAAGCAACGCACACAATTAATTAAGAACTCTCGATCAACCACTACACATTCTTGCCCCCACAAAAATTTAAAACCCCTGCCAGTATCCATTCTGTAGATCGAGAGTGGTGATAAATCGTGCGTTTTGTCGACGTTCCAAGATGTAGCTGATTCTGGGCAGGAGTACGCGTCCGTTCTTTTTACGCACAAGTACGATTGGTGCGCTGTGAGGGCTTCGGGAGGGCTCGATGAGACCTTCCGTTATCAATTGGTTTACTTGTTCGTCGATGATTCCCAACATGGCCGGGTTTATAGGATGGTATCGTTGCTTGATGGGTCTGGTTTGTCCCTCATAACGATGATCGGCGATGTCTGAGGTTCCATGGTGGGTAGCGAACTTCGGTAGCTCTTCGTCCAGAAATGCTTGAATTTGTGGCGCTATGTCGGGTGGCCAGGGATCCGGGGCTGGCTCTGACTCGTCTTCGATCTCGGGGTCAAGGTGTTGGTTCGGGGCTTCGGGTAGGATGGTGGTGTCAAACGCGCTGTGTCGTTTGATGCTGCGGGGAAGTTCGCTGAGGTGGGCGACAATTGGTGTGGTCTCGACTGTGTGTACGACAGTCTGGTACTTCGGGTGCAGTATTCGCCTTATGCTACAGCCAGACTGGTACGTGAACAGGTGTGTCGTAGTGACGCCTCTGGTATCGCAACAATGACTTGTTTGGGCGATGAAGATCTCGGACATGGCTCTAGGCATGGCTCGGTGCATGGCGCTAAGAATCATGTCGGTACGCGGAAGGTACTCCAATGGGCTGGCGAAGATCTGTGTGGCGTCGGCCGTGGGTACGACAGGGCTGCGGTCGGTGTATCGGGGGTCATCGTGCTGGTTTCCGGGCCCGCATTGAGGGGCTATCAGTTCGATTATGGGCCCCGACCAGTGTGGGGTTAGCGTGGCTGTTTCCCTTGTTGCTGGGCTGTTGATCTGTTGCTGCCGTTGTCGGTATTGATGTTGTTGCCTTGGTTGAGGGCTGATGGTCGTCTCGGAGGGTGTTTCTATGTTCACTTTCTCCTTGGAGGAGATGGCATTCACATGCTCTGTTGCTGGACTTGGACATGGGCTTCCTGTGTGGAGCGCCGGGTTCCAGTGCGTGAGTGCATGTCTCGTGGGTGAGATTTTCGTAGCTTCTTTGGGGTATGTGTCTCCTGTGGTTGGCCTTGGACGCGGTTGCTCCGTAGTGACCGTGGGGCTCGTTTTCCCGGTTGCTTGTTTGTTGTTTCCTGGTGTTGGCTTCGGATACGTGTTCTTCGCTGTTCCCCGACGTCTTGCCTTTGTTAGGGCTGGGCTGGGTGTCGTGTTCTTCGTGGCGATTTGGGTCTGTGTATTCGTTGGGGTAGGTCTTGGTCGCGTGTTTGCTGTGGCTGGTATCGGTGTCATGTTGGCGCTGCTGGGTGCCAAAATTGTTGGGATAGGTTGTGGACGTATGACGGCTTGCCTTGTACGCTGTTGGTTGGAACGGGGTGGATAGGTGCTGTGGGGCACTGATCTCGCAATTGTAGAAGTGTGATCATTGTTTCAATGGCACATAGAAGTCCATGCCGACGATAACTTGATCCAACATGTTTGGTAGGACAAGGAGGGGTATTTCAACTTCCCTTTGATCCAGCCTGATGTGCGCCAGAAGAATCTGGGTGATCTCTCTGACCGAGCCGTCGGCCAGGCATATGCGGACGCATGCATCTTGCAGGTTGGTGTTGTTGTCTAGTTGTCGGGCGAGGGTTACACTGATAAAGCTTCGGGATGCCCCTGTATCGCCGGTGGCTTCTATTGCCTGTCCTCCTATGGTTAACATTGCCACTATCCGGTTCTCGTTCATATGTAGCGGGGTTTTTATTCGTGGGTCAGGGCAGACGTCGTTCCTGGCTGATCCCGTGTCAGTCGAGGACGCGAGTCGTTTTCCGACGTGTGCTGGCGACAGCAATAGTTGGTCCGTTTGCCGCGCTCGCCACATTCCCAGCAGAATAAGATCGAGGGATTTTGGCATTCGTATGCTGCATGCTTCACCACACCGGCGACAGGCTGCGCGTCGGTTGGCGATGGGGGTCGTGATCATGCGATGTGCCACCTCGGGCTTTGCCGTAATGGTTGGGTTAGATAGCTGTCTCCTTGGTGAGTCTGCCGAGTCCCAATGAGGCTTCCGGAATGGTGTCCGATTGGAGTCGCTGCTCCTCGGCTCTGTAGCCGGCCTTGCGTATCTGGGCGTTTGTTGTAGTGGTGCGAGAGTGATCGGGATGGTCCGCGCTTGAATACTCTCCAACTCCGTGGCCAGCAGTGTTAGCTGTGACAAGTCTCGCAGTTCGTGGCGACGCACGTACATCTGGTATGCTGGGAGGGCGTTGTCGTAGATCCTGCTTAGCACCTTGGCTGCGTCGTACCTGGCGTGAGTACATGAGTAGCCGTATCTCGATGAGGAAATCTTTGAACAGTTCCCCTGACACTTGCTTGCGGGCTCGGATCTGGTCTTCCAGTTGTTCAAAATACCGTGGTGGCAAGAAGAACGCTAAGAATTCCTGGCGTAAATTTTCCCATGAGGAACTTTTTAGGCGGCTGATGCGGAACCAACACCTGGCACGGTCTGTGAGAATTTCGGCCATGGCCCGCGGCAGCTGTTTTGTCTCCACCCCATACGAGAGCGCGAGTTATGATACTAGTGTATCTGTTGAGGTTTTCCTTGAGAGATTGGTTTGCCGATATTGGTTTATACGGAATTAAAGACACCCGGTTTGGTTGAGTTACAAAATTATTCTGAATCTATATTTCGTTTCTTGGTTTCGAACTTAATTACAAAATGCTGGCCTTGCTCTTTTTGCTGGCCGAGAATCTGATTACTCCCCATTCCTCATTTGGAACGGATGTTTGGTTGCTGAGGTCTTATATTTGTTTGTGTAAGTTGAGTCGGTGCAACTTTGTTGCATCGTCAACGTTGTTGATGTTAGGGCCTGCTATGCTAGCCTAAGTGGTTTCGGCGGGGCGAGGGTGAGGGTAAGTGCTGGGGTGGTAACTCCTCCCCCCTCAGTCTGAGCTACCGACCATAACGGAGGGATGGTTGGTGCGAAGGTGGACGATGGTGTGGACGTGGGGTTTGAAGTAGTTGTTGCATAAATGGTTGTCTTCCTTGAAAGGTGGACGGTGCATATCACGCCCACCAGTAGTACTCCGAAATCTGCATACGTTGTTGTAGCGTGTATCGCCATTCCGGTTCGCATTCTTCCGATTTCCAGGTTGGTTTTGATGTCCTCCATCTTGAGCTCATGGACTCCCAATTCTTGGGTTGTTCTGTTTTTCTTCAAAAACGTTATCTGTGGAATCTCGAGCTGTCCCGCTTCTAGTTGCTCTACGGCCTCGTATTCGATGTTATTGACTACTGTTCCGCACTCGTTGAAAATGATCATTGCTGATCCGCTGAATGTGTCTTCGGGTCCACAATCCGTTTGTATCCTCACCTTCTCGCCATTGAAAATTGCGATATATCCTTTCTCCGGTTGGAAAATTTCTCTGCGAAATCCTGTATCTTTTGTCTCGCACTCAGTTGCTTCTCCCTTGATCAGACTTCTCAGACAACCTTCATTGATTCTCTTTACGCTCTTGTCGTTTTTACATGTATAAATTTCCCTTATTTTTTGACATTTGTCCTTATAATAATACATTTCGTTGTTGTTATAAGCTACAAAATTAGGTGCTATTACAAATTCTGTCTTATTTATAGGTAATGGTAGTATTCTTTTCAGTGTATACATTTCTTTCTTAAATATTGGTAGGCTTAATGAAAATATAATGTCGGTACCATTCATTATGGCTTTTAACTCTAAAAATTCGTACATGTGTTCTTCCGATAAAATCTGCACCCCTTGGTCTTCCAAATTCTGAGTAATTCTCCGTGATTCCTCTTTATTTAATATAAACTTGGGGATTATTCCTACCCTTGCTAATAATAGGCTTTCCTAAGCATTTTAAAATTTTTATCTGCTGTCAGTCTAACCATTATATAGGGCAGGGTCGACTGATTCTTCTTTCCTCCTAGGTATCCTGTGCTTTGTTCGAGGCTGCCTGGCGAAAATTTCCTTCCTCTTCCTGAATATTGTGTAGCTGACCAACTGCAGGTTGTCCGCTAACTCTAGTCGAGGTGCTAGGTGTCTGCTGTGCTGCATACGACTGTCTGGAGTTATTGGAGTTATATGACTGCCCTGTGTTATTTGTCAATCCCGACATCCTAGATTGTCCGCTTCTCCCTGCGTCTTGTGGTGCCTGGATCGCTAATTGCTCTTGACGATTGTTCTGGCCCCAGCGCCTTCCATTGTTCTGTTGGTCATAACCCCATCTAGGGTTCCTATTCTGCTGATTCCGATATGGACCCCTAGTGTACCCTGCTTGATCGTTCTGCATAAAGGGAGCTCCCCTGAAGGGATTTCCTCCCATTGGGTAGACGAACCCAAAACCTGGCCATCCGCTCCCATTACCCATTGGGAATGGCATGCCGAACGATGATTGACCGTTGGCTCCCCATTGGTGCTGTTGCCAACTTGGCATTTCTCGGTGCACTCCTGGTGTCTGAACTTCTTTTCTGTCGTGCTCTTGCGCTAAAGGTTCTTTAGTTTCCTTAGCCTGGTTCCCTGTTGTCGGGTACTTTTTTACCTCTTGTTCCGGCTCGTCTAGAGTATAGACATTTTTCTCCCTACAGGCTACTTCGTATGCCTTTGAAATGTCGTCTACGTGGATATTCCTAATTGTTAGCCCTATCGGCCCTTTTATAGCCGAGAGGAAAGCGTTTAGTGCTATGTCCTCGTACCACTTGGTCTTTTCTTTCCTTAACAAAGAGTTCGGCTCTTTCGCCTTACCCAAGCTGACGAGGGCCTTTCTTAACTCTAGCACCTTTTGATACAGTGGCTCTAAATCCAGTTTTTTCTCCTTTATGTGTGTAAGTTCCATGATTAGATCCTGCTCTGATCTTTTATCCCTAAAATGGGCCACCAATGCCTTCTTAATGTTGTCCCAATTCAAATCGACCTCATTCAACTCCAATGCCCTATCTGCCGCTCCTATTACCTTGCTTCTTATAGCCCTAAGTGCTATCACTCCTACCGATGACCTTTCTTCTCCTTTTATAAGGCCTAATATCTGTTCTACTGCTGATATAAACCCATCTAACTTCTCTACGCTTCCTTCATACTTTGGTATGATCTCCACCAGCTCTATGACCCGAACCGCTTCGAGCAAGTTCGTGTTGCTGGGTTGGCTCATTTCTACTTGTCCCTGGTTCTCGTCTGTAGCTACTGAAGCTTCCGTGTCTACCGGAATAACCCTTTGGTTACTGCTTTCTTTTGACATATATTCTATTTCGAATTCTCTTTTCTTATTCTACGTCTTTCTAGTGTTTGTGTGTATGATGTTGCGTGTGTAATTATATATAGTGTACTTATATCTTAGTAGGTATATGTGTATGTGTGTGCGTGTGTGCTTAAGCGTTTAATTTAAATTTAGTGTTTCCTTGTGTGTCCTTGTGCCCGTGAAATGGAGTCTGTAATTGATTAAAGTGAGTATTTTTTTTTTTTTTCAATATTATATTCTACTAACATGGTGTGCCGTGAAATGGTTTATTCTTCATTTATATTTATTCGATCGCCTCATGTGCGTCTTTTTATTTACTGAGTGGCTTTACCTACACGCTGAAGCTAGTCACAGTACTGTGCGTTACAGTATCTGTAACCAAATGCGGACAGTCGTGTCTCCCTGGTAGCGTTTCCTTGTTCCATCCCCCCGTCATCCCTATGCTGGGCGTCCGCACTGCGCATTACAGTACTTTGCCCTACGCATGTGAGTGACTTGGAACTTGTAATTGACTCTTCACTTTTCCTCCTTGTCACCCCTACACTAGGCGTCCGCACTGTGCGTTACAGTACTTTGCCCTACGCATGTGAGTGACTTGGACTTGTAATCGACTCTTCACTTTTCTCCTTGTCACCCCTACACTAGGCATCCGCACTGTGCGTTACAGTACTTTGCCCTACGCATGTGAGTGACTCAGATTTCATCTCTTTTAATTGCAGTACTTTGCCCTACGCATTTGAGTGACTCAGATTTCATCTCTTTTAATTATACCGCCTCCCTCTCGGAGTCTTGCCCCTCACCATTTTCGGTGTTTTATTCTTTGTATTTTTGTACAGTTTATCTTTTCGTGCCAGCCTCGACTCTATGTTGTGTGTGTATCATCTTCGACCGTTCGATGTTTGACTCGACCCACTGTCGAACCGCCTCTGCTCGAACCACACTCTGTCGAACCGCCGTCGATCGAACCGCACTCAGTCGACCCGCAGCCGATCGAACCGCACTCGGTCGAACCGCCGCCGGTCGCACCGCAGTCGGTCGAACAGCCGCCGATCGAACCGCACTTGGTCGAACCGCCGCCGATCGAACCGCAGTCGGTCGAACCGCCGCCAATCGAACCGCACTTGGTCGACCCGCAACCGGTCGAACCGCAACGCCCGATCTGCCGCCGCTCGAACCTCGCACGATCGAAACGCTCCCTCTCGAGCCGCTGTCCACCGTTCAACATTTTTCCACGACAAACTTGCACTCTTTTCTCCTCACTCCTCTTTGACAATTTATTTGAATTATTATGTTCGTTTTGGTCCGACTAGGTCGAATCCACTGCCCTGGCCAATGTGCCATACTATCTCTCTTTTACTGATTGCCCATTTCACTGCTCACCATTGTATTCTTTCACTTTTCTTTTTCCCCTTGAGGGTTTATTACATTTTATTTCTTCTCCATTTCACGTCACTCTACTCACACGTACATATTTCTTGATATCTTTCCTTACAGGGTTATGAGCGTCGCTATTTTCTCTCTCGCTGTCTCGGTCCTCTAGGGTCCTAGTTCCTCCAGATTTCCGTCCTTAAACGAGAGTGTCCGACTGCGCCAGTTATGATACTAGTGTATCTGTTGAGGTTTTCCTTGAGAGATTGGTTTGCCGATATTGGTTTTTACGGAATTAAAGACACCCGGTTTGGTTGAGTTACAAAATTATTCTGAATATATATTTCGTTTCTTGGTTTCGAACTTAATTACAAAATGCTGGCCTTGCTCTTTTTGCTGGCCGAGAATCTGATTACTCCCCATTCCTCATTTGGAACGGATGTTTGGTTGCTGAGGTCTTATATTTGTTTGTGTAAGTTGAGTCGGTGCAACTTTGTTGCATCGTCAACGTTGTTGATGTTAGGGCCTGCTATGCTAGCCTAAGTGGTTTCGGCGGGGCGAGGGTGAGGGTAAGTGCTGGGGTGGTAACTCGCGCGTGGTTCGAGTAGTTCAATGAATGATAGGTCACCTTGGCCGTCAAGCTGGATTCCCCATTTTTGGATGTGTTCCGCCATGTTGTTGTAGCGTGTTGCAGCGTGGTTGTAGTAGTGTCCTTCCATGGGTCGGTCGATCGCTGGCAAGACCCTCGGTACGGGTGCTGGGTGAGTCTCTGTAGCTAGGGGCCTTGGAAACGGGGCTGCAGGAGTGCGGTATTCGGTGGCTGCGGGGACTCGTAATCCGGTCTTAGGATCCATTTGGCGAGTGTCGGATGGTCCAGAGTAGTAGGCAGTGGTGACTTGGAGCGAGAGCGTGAGGCTGGTTTAGCATAGTGCCTCTCGAACTCTCCTAAGCAAACTTCTTTCTCTCCTTCTTGCGCGAGTGGCCCGGCGACTAGCGCGGCAGATTTCTTTCGACGTTCATCGACCGTTCCTTCGCTTCCTTCTTCGGCGAGGACTTCTAGCTCGTCCCGACGGAGTTTGTGTATCCAGCCGGTGCTGAGTCCTGGATTGGAAAAAGGTCCCGCAGGGTTTACTTCCTCTGGTTGTCGTGATTTTCCATGGTGGTTTTTCTGTTGATTTTGGCACAGAGTCACTGTTAAACGGCACTTTTAGGATCGGCATTGCATTACTTTTACGATTGTTTTCGCGCTCGGATTACGTTAGTGAATTATGGTTGAGCTTCTATTCAATTTTCCTTTTGCTAGCAGTGGGGGTTAATCCACGAAGTCCCTGATTTCGGTTTTTATTTCTTTAAATTTTCTTAAAAATCCTTTAAAGTCCCTGCTTGGGCGCCACTTGTAAGGACCTGTCTCAGGCTGGGATAGGCGTCAGTCTGTCCAGGGTCCTGAATTACAAGTTATTTATAATTCGCAGGACTTTATTGGGAAAACCAGGAACTCTGCCAGCAACTGAAATAGAATCGGTTATTTGGAATCACAACACGCATTTTTATACCCGTACTCAAAAAATTTTGAAGGTACGATAAAACTAAAAACGCAGTATTGTAGAGAATGCCCATATCTACCAGATTGCCGAATCTGAATCAGATTCAGTTGTTTCCCCCGCACCCTCCTGCATGAGACACGATACTCTATCTCTTTCTCGCTCGCACACTCTGCCGCGTTAAGTGCCCGAGCAACCCCTAGCGGAGGAGATGTAGAATCGAAATGGTACATCTATAATCTACATGTTAGATGTAGAATATACATAGTAGATGTAGATAGCAAATGTAGCAAAAAAATGTTAAATGTAACATTTTTTTTTTTAATTCTAAAATTCTTAAAAATTATGCCCAAAAATTTATATATTGACTGAGTACGGGTATAAGTAGAGTCGCGTCACCAGAAGCGACTCACACGTTCCTTCTCGTTTAGTTTTTATTTGTATCTTTATTTAATGTGTGTGAAGCAGGTTAGTTCAAGTGAACTGCTAACTAACGTGTGCTGAGTCTTCAGGTTTCCTGTCTGCTGCGTGTGCTGAGTCTTCACTTCGTTGGGTGTAGCCCTCGTTATTTGAGAGTTGTGGTTACTTGGTTTTGCTGTTGGTTATATAATATTGGCCAGCGTTTTTCCGTCGATTGGCCGCGCGTGTGCTGAGTTCTCGTCTTTCTTCGGTTGGCGTCTTTTGACTTGCGCTGCAGATTTGTTGGTGTTGATATATTCTTCTTTATGTATCGTTTGTGGCACCGACTGCTTGTGACGAAACATGGGATCCATGGTTCGTTACACCTTATAAATGACATCTGAGATTTGTCTACAATATGTCCCATGAAGATTGCAACTTCATAAGAGCATCCGGATGGGATAACTGTTGACATCGCGTAGGGAATGATCCAAAAGCGTTATCCCAACGGGCCGAAACCGGATTAAGTTTGTCGGGATCCTGGTGATCCCGACTGCCGCCTCAACCTAACCTACCCTAAAACACCTTTCCGGTAATTAGCAGGGACTGTAATCATTATAAGTTTTATTCAAACAATTATACAATAATGATTAATTTTTAAGTTTTATTGACATAATGATTTATTTTAAGTTATACTTTATAACTAAAAAAATAATCATTATTCTTTGAGTTTTATTTATTGCTCAAAAATAAAACTCAAGTTGTAATTTCAACTTTTCCTTAAGGAGTTTTCCTGAAGAATTGTTTGTTATAAAAAAATTGGTTGTTATGTTTTGTCTTTTCTTACTGAGTACGAATAAATATAATATTTTTATTTATTCCCTAAAGACAATTCGAAATTACAACTTGAGTTTTATTTTTGAGCAAAAAATAAAACTCAAAGAATAATGATTATTTTTTGAGTTATAAAGTATAACTTAAAATTAATCATTATTTTGTGAGTGAGTCAATAAAACTTGAAAATTTTCAAATCATGGTGGAAATGCATAGATTATAATTTAAGATGAATATTGGTATATTTCTCGCTGTCTTGAAGTCTTTTTAAGTGAATGATTTTTTGTAATAATAAAAAACAAATAATCATTATTTGCAGTCCCTGGTAATTAGTACTGTTACTTGTAATTTAGATGCAGACTTTGCTCTTTTATTTCAATTGAATTATTAGTACATTTCATTTCAATACTAGTCTAAAATTGATTCGTCTTACATGTACGCAATATATTCGATTAAACGTGTCACGCGTCATCCAGCAGACACCCTCCCGACGAAAATAAGCTATGAGCTTCCATCTTCCAGTTTCAAAATTCTCATTTTGATAACAAAATTTTGTAGAAAATAAGCCGTGGGGAAAGCGCATTTAAGTCGAATAAAGATTTATAAATAGAGATTTATTAGTTTATTATAATTTTTAAAATTTGTTTTGAGTATTATATTTGAAAAAATAAATGTGCATTAATCTTTTATCTTATCGTAATTTGAAGTCCTTACTTTAATTTAATTATGTAGGTTCGAAAACAGCGTATAGTTTTTAAAACTAATATATCTTTTAATTGTATACAATTTTAATATTTCCTTGAAAATTTTGCATAATATTATTATTGCTTTTTGCATAGTTTTACTATTAAAATGTTTATGGAGATTATTATATTATCACATGATTTTCATATAGGCAAGAGATTTAAACAATTTTTTTTAACTTGATAAATTTGAAATTGCGTTGAAAGCTAAATAATTCATTGTTAAAATCCAATGTAATATCCATAGAACCAAGTAGTGGTATTAAAATATTGAAAATACTGTAAAATGGTTATAATAAATATCAATACAAGTGTTTATTTGTATTAGTTGCGTTAAGTATTTATGTCCTTGCTTAATGCCTAAGTTGTTAATTGTGATATTATTTTAAAAGGTTAAACTTACATGAACAAATTTTATGTAGTCTTATTATAGAAGTATTTTGGTATTAGTTTTTAATGATATAAATTATTCAAATTTAGATTTAACGGATTAAACTTATATTTATAATGTATAGGAATAATTAATTCTACACCTTTTATTTCCCCTTCTGCGATAATCTATAAATAAAAAATTGTGTTAACATTCTAAAACACGTATATTTTTGGCGTTTTATGTAAACTTCGAATTATTTTCACTGGAAACAAGATTAAGCGGTACAGTCACTTCCGCAGTTTCACAGCTGTCATTAAACGACGACAAGCAATTCGACTTTTTGCCTTTTAATAAAATATCTTTGAGTGCTGCTGCAGTTTGAGTTTCATCAATTTCCTTTTTGCATTTCTGAAATGGAATCAAGAAAGATATTTTCAACACGAAGTATGTAACAATTTAGGACAGTTTTGCTATAAACAATTTAAAAAAATGTAAATCATGCAAGAAAAAGAAGTACATACTTACATTTAAAACGAGACCGGAAATGTTAATTGTTTCTTGAGACGTCAAGAAATCGAGTTTCGTTTGTTCTATTGAAGAGCAAGATACTTGCTTTTGTTCTGTAAACAGAATAAAAAGGGAAAATAAAAATACCTGAATTCTCTTATGTTTTATTTAAATTGAAGCGTGACTTTATCAAATCTGCGTATGCATGAAAGAACTTGCGAGCTTTAGTAAATGTTCAAAAAACAGGCCTAAGACACAAAAAAACAAAAATGGACAGCGGTTTATCAAGAATTTTCATGCAGAAACTATTTGGCGGTCGGACATGGTTCTTTTTTAATTGAATATAAAAATATCTTTTTTGGCTACAAAAAATGTAAAAACAATCGCGTATGATATTAAATAAAATGTCAAAATATTAACATAATCATGTATGCTTTTAAATACAATATCAAAGATTGCACACTTTTGTAGTTTGAGTTCACCTCCGCTTTTTTTTAATGTGGTATCCCAAAAAGTAGGACTATAACCGCAACTGTATCACGTTCTCATGAATTTAAGACATAGGATTAGTGTTCGATACTATGGCAATCAAATCAAATAATTTTCCTATACTCCCTGTTAAGTATCGGCATTGCACACTTCGGGGCCAAGAAATTAACTGCTACTGGTGTGGCGGAGACTATCGGAAGGAATATGCAAAAAAAAAAAAATAATTCCTTATACAGTCGTCTGTTAGTGGAAGCGGAACAAACGTGGGAACAAACGGAACAAACGTAGGCCGAGCGGGAGAGAACAGTCTCTCGACACCTACGCGCCTATCTACAACCAGCCCTCAGCTTTGTGCACGCCAAATACACCAGAATTATAGTTGACACCCCCGCCTTTTTATTTATTTGGGAATCCGAACTGTGGGAACGACCAACATCCACCCTCCTACAAAACATTGGTCCTGCGAGCCGGATCTTCGCCTTCCCTATAAGGAGGAGTCCAACCTGCAAGCATCGGTGGATTACATCGCTACGTTCCGAAGATAAGTACGATTTCGTCTTCCCAAATCGCTTCCTAGTGCGTTTTTTGATTTATTCCCCACCACGTCCGAGTTCCGCGATATATGTATATATATTCTTATATACATATCTGTGCATACAGTGCTATCCTTCTCTTTCGCCAACGCCATATTATCGGCGATTCCGGCCGTTCTCCGTTCCGTCGCCTCCAACTACCAGTGCTACGGTAGTTCTTCCATTTCGTTTTGTCTGGGCATGATTTGTGAAAAATTAAATATATTCGACAAAATCCAACTGCACCCCAGTTCACTAAAACATATGTGCATTCCAATTCGCAAGAGCGGCTCCGTATCTCCAAAATAACATACAAATATATATATACATCCATAAATACATACACATACATACATACATCCAAGTGCTAACAGAATAAAAACCCACTCAACAATTATTAAGTGTTTTTATTCCGACATCTATATACACATATTATTTCCATAGTTGGCTGCAATAGATCGATCTATATCTATATCGATGGAGCCCTACATATGTATATAAAAATAACATAACGCACATACAAAAATACCACACTCCGTATTTAAATACCGCGTCCCACACATACATTCCGCTCATATCCACATACATTTAACAATAAAAATCTGCGATTCCGAGCAGTTTACGCGTTCCAGCAATAACTTTGGTCGCCACAATAAGTGATATTATCTTTAATTCCGTAACAAATTATCCTCCACCCAGGCACAGCGCATTTCCGCCGCGATTTCGCATTTTTTTTGGTGCCAATTGTCGAATTGTATGTCCGTGGGAAATTAGAGGTGACAAAATTTAAGAAAAACTATCGGTATCACAAACACCAAATTAAAGACAAGAAATAAATTCAAGCTGCCGAATTACCCAAAATACATAGTCCCACGTTTGTTCCGCTTCCACTAACAGACGACTGTATAAGGAATTATTTTTTTTTTTTTGCATATTCCTTCCGATAGTCTCCGCCACACCAGTAGCAGTTAATTTCTTGGCTCCGATTCTCGTGCTCGTGTATCCTATCGGCCCTACCACCTCCATGGTATAACAAGGGGAGCAAGAAATCGACCAATTCCGTCCACAATCCATCCGCACTAGATAAGGAAGATTAGTTGCCCACTGCAAGGGTCCGTCAAAAGGGTAAACGGAGGAAAGCCGCACTAACAATATTTTTTTTTTCAAATATTGCCACAGCCAGTGTGACCGTTCCTCTCCTCGGCGTGTATCAATTTGATCCACTCATTGTTTGGGAACCTCGATCCAGAGCGGCCACAAATAATTCGAGTTGGTATTCAAAATAGTTGTCCAACATCGCGCGAGGCCCTTTCCTTTCCATTCTTCCAGCAGTGGGTTCTTTTTTGTGTGTTGAAGGGATTTAGTGCCTTCTCGTGTGGTGCCCAGCCCAGCCTTAGTTTTTTTTTCTGTTCTTTCGCCAATCCGCGGATTCCGCATCCGACTTCGCATCCAACCTCTGCGTGTGCGCGTAGTGTGCCAACGGGGGACAAGGTCAGCAAAGGGTTGTTGGCTGCGACATCTCCACGTCGGCTACGCACCTCTTCCGCCTCAGGAACTACCCCCACTCAAAAGATCAAGTCGCCAGTCACTCCCAGAGCAGCCAGTAGCAGCCCAGCTGCGAGGACCAAGTCTGTTCTCTTCCCGTCTCCCGTCACTCTCAAGGTGCCAGCTCGGATCCAAGGCGATCCAACCAGCTCCTTCGGTAACAGTCCCGTCAGCTCGAGACCTTCCATCACAATGGCTCAACCCGCCACCACTACTGCACGAGCAAAATTAGCCGCCGCCATTGGCCGGCTGGCTCATTTGGAAGCGCGCATCACTTCCGCTCCATCCGCATCTCTTTCCGAGGTTCGCCGAGGACAAATTCGGAGTATGTGGGCGGATGTCGAGGCGGAATATAAAGCTTGCTCCGCAGTGATGGTTGACGAGGACCCAAGGGTCCAAGAAGACATCCGAGAGAAGTACGGCGAGTGTTATGGGGTATTTGAGCAGTGCCTCGCCGACCTCAATGCTCAGCTGGCCCAAACAGCAGTCCATCCGTCTGCACCGCAAACCTACCAGGGCGGCTGCCGACTGCCTCCCCGCAGGAGATTACGTCCGTTGGCCTACTTTTCGAGATTTATTTACTGCAATTTACATAAATAATTCTAGGCTGTCTCCGGTAGAGAAGTTGTACCATCTCACCGCGAAGACAAGTGGCGATCCGAAGGCCATAGTCGAGAAGTCCCCGCTCACAAACGATGGTTTCGAGTCGGCATGGTCGGCCCTCCGAAACCGTTATGAAAATAATCGGCTCCTGGTGACCAACCAGATAAATATTTTGCTCTTTTTGCCTCGCGTCGAGTCCGAGACCAGTCGAGCTTTAAAAGAGCTTCAAAGCACGATGCAAGGGGTCCTCACCGCCCTTGCTCACTCCAAGGTCTGCACCGACAACTGGGATAGCCTCCTCGTTACTATTTGTGCCTCCAAGTTGCCGAAGTTGACCCGGTGTTTGTGGGAAGCGTCCGTCACAGACAAGAAGGAGGTGCCTCCATGGACGGAAATCGATGCCTTCCTCACTCAGCGCTATTTGACGCTAGAGGCCATGGAGAGCGACCCGTCCACTTCCAAAGGCAATCCGACCCCACCATCGTCCAAAGGTTCCTTGAATCCGCAATCCTCCGGAAGCAACTCCAATCCGTTCCGGTCTCATGGTAGTCCCGTGCCAAGGAAGTTTCACTCCTTCCAGACACAAGTGAGTCCGAAGAGAAGAACGTGTGATCTCTGTTCCAAAGAGAACCATCCGATCCGACTGTGTCCGCACTTCCTACAAATGACTGTGGAGGCACGAGCCAGCTGCATTAAAAAAAGGCAGCTGTGCTTGAACTGTTTCGCTAGAGGTCATCAGCTCCGTGAATGCCAAAGCGCCCACAGTTGCTTCACTTGTGGAGCCCGCCACCACACGCTCCTGCATCGGGGGACTCCAGCTCCCAGCGAGCTGACTTCCACAACAGCGGAGGATCCCGCTTCTTCCGTCGATCCGCCCAACGTTCAGAATTATTTTGCTTCGGGAACAAGAGCGGTGCTTCTCGGTACGGCAATAATCAACATCTGCCACCGGGGGACAAATTTCCGTGCCCGCGCTCTGATCGACTCGGGCTCCGAGGCGACGTTCATTACGGAACGTCTCTTTAATATCCACCAGTTGCCATTCCGCCTTATTCAGGCCCAGGTTTCAGGCCTAAATCAGAATGTAGCAGCTCAATCCAAGAAGCTCTGTGATTTGTCCATTCGCTCCCTGATGACGCCGAGCGTACAGTTAAACGCCACGGCCTACGTCCTGCCCGACATAGCCGGCAATCTCCCTTCATATCCGATCCCGCAGAGCGCGTTGCGAGACTTGCCAAACCTGCCTTTAGCAGACCCTATATTTTATGAGAGCTCACACATAGACGTTCTGATCGGAGCCGACTTCCTTCCGTCCATACTGTTAAGCGGCTCACAGACCGACATCTGTGGTTCCTCGGACAGCAAACCATCTTTGGATGGGTGCTTACCGGTCCAGTGCCAAGTGCTGTTCCAGACCAGATTGCATCTTTCTCCACCCAAATTTCCCACGTCAGCGATGCTCCATTGGACAAACTTCTCACAAAGTTTTGGGAGGTGGAGGATCTACCTATCAAGGTAGCAGGAGAGTCGGACTCCTATTGCGAAAGAAATTTTCTGCGAACCACGTCAAGAACGTCAAGTGGAAAGTACGTGGTAACACTGCCGTTTCGTGACCCCGATCATTGTGGATCAGGCCTGGGGCATTCAAGGTCCATTGCCTTAGCTCAGTTTCTCCGAAATGAGAATCGGCTAAAGAGAAACGTTCCATTTCAAGAACAGTATAACTCTGTGATCCAGGAATACTTAGATCTCGATCATATGACAGAGGATCCGTCCACTAACGAGTCCGCCAATTATTATCTTCCGCACCATGCGGTAATCAAGCCGGAGAGCACTACCACGAAAGTCCGCGTGGTATTCAACGCGTCCAGCCCTTCTGCGAACGGCACGAGCTTAAATGATCTTCTTCATGCTGGTCCGGTCCTCCAATCCGATTTAACCCTCCAAATCCTGAAGTGGCGCTACTTCCGATACGTCTTCAACGCCGACATTACAAAGATGTACCGCCAAATTTGGGTACATCCAACGTGCACACCCTTCCAGCGAATATTATTTCGAAACCAGGAGGGTGAGATTCGGGATTATGAGCTGAAAACCGTGACCTTTGGTGTCAATTGCGCTCCGTTTCTAGCTATCCGGGTACTGCAACAGCTTGCCGACGACATCCAGTCGCGATTTCCAAAGGCAAGCCACATTGTACGGCATTTCATGTACGTCGACGACGTCCTAGCCGGGGCAGACTCCATCAAGGAGGCTCAGCTGGCTATCCACAAATTGCAGGCCGCCCTCAGCTCTGCAGGTTTTCCACTGCGCAAATGGACGTCCAACCAAAAGGAGATTTTGGACGAGCTTCCGAGTGACCACCTCCTGCACACCGATTTTCTGGAAATCGATGCCGAGAGCACGGCAAAGACCCTCGGAGTTCGCTGGAAGGCGGCGTCAGACGAGTTCTTCTTTGTTTCTCCCGTGTTCACGCTTGAGTTATCCTACACCAAGCGAGAAGTTCTTTCCCAAATTGCGAAGCTGTTTGACCCCGCGGGGTGGCTAGCCCCATTCATCGTTCGGTCCAAGATTTTTATGCAGGAGATCTGGTTGCAAGATTTGGGATGGGACGAACCTCTTCCAAGTTCGTTGTACCAACGCTGGCTGGACTTTCTGCAAAGTTACGCATCACTACCCGAGATCAAGATTCCAAGATGGGTATGTTACCAGCCATCGGTAAAGATCGAACATCACGGTTTCTGCGATGCCTCCGAAAAGGCGTACGGTGCAGCGCTCTACGTGCGCGTCGAGTGTGACCAGCATATCACGGTGCATCTACTGTCGGCGAAAACACGAGTCGGTGAAAACCGTTTCGCTTCCTCGACTAGAGCTGTGCGGTGCAGTGCTCCTTTCCGAAATGGCGACGGCTATCCTGCCAAGCATGCCGACGGGAAGTCATCAATGCTACTACTGGACCGATTCCACTATTGTCCTGGCCTGGTTGAGCAAGCCCGCTTGCCATTGGACTACCTTTGTGGCCAATCGAGTGACGAAAATAGCTCAGACTACCGAAACCAGTCATTGGGCTCATGTTCGTTCCGAACATAACCCCGCTGACTTAGCCAGTCGAGGCGTAGCTTTACCAGAACTGGTGGGTAGCCAACTCTGGTGGCATGGACCAGCGTGGTTGCAATCTCCACGTGATCAATGGCCAGCCCAAGCCGCCGGAACTCCAGTTCAAACCCTAGAGCAGCGGGCCGTGAAGGTCCATCTCGTTTCCAGCCCACCCGAAGATTTCCTGGAGCGATTCTCCCAGCTTGAGAAGGCTCTTCGAGTGCGGGCATATGTTCTACGTTTTATTCAGTGTTGCCGGAAAGTAGCACTCGCATGTAGGGACCACCTCACTAGTGGGGAAATTAACGAAGCGGAGCGAACTCTTATCCTAGAGGCTCAGCGCCGGGACTTCCCCCAAGAATCTCACTGCCTGAGTGGTAAACGTCCCGTGCCAAGTTCAAGCTCTATTTTGAATCTGAACCCCTTTCTAGACCGACAGGGGATCATGAGAGCCTGTGGCCGGATCACAGCTTCACAAGATCTGAAGTATGATGAGCGCCATCCAATCATCCTGTCCTATAGTTGCCGCCTGTCTCGCCTGCTCGCTCACTTCACGCACAGGATCACTCTCCATGGCGGCAATCAACTGATGACGCGCCTCATTCGCTGCAAATATTGGATCCCGAGAATCCGGAACCTGATTAAGGGCGTGGTGAACTCCTGCAAGGTCTGCATCATCCATAAGAAGAAGCTACAGACCCAACTGATGGGTGATCTCCCGACAGACCGAACTTCTTTCTCCAGACCGTTTACCCATACCGGTATTGACTATGCAGGTCCTTTCGACATAAGGAACTATACCGGGAGAGCGTGCCTGATCACCAAGGGTTATGTGTGCGTATTTGTATGTTTTTCCACGAAGGCCATTCACTTGGAGGCTACTTCCGACCTGACCACCGAGAAGTTTCTAGCAGCTTTCGCTCGCTTCGTCGCTAGACGAGGTTGTCCGCAGCGTATCCATTCCGACAATGGAAAACTGTACTTTCTCGGGACTTTCTAGAGGCGTTCCAGGATTCGGTGACTGAGGCATACAGCCATCAACGGGTTGCATGGCGTTTCATCCCGCCAGGAGCTCCACATATGGGGGGCCTTTGGGAAGCCGGCGTAAAGAGTTTTAAAACGCTCTTCTACAAAGCCACGTCCACCCGGAAATATACCTTTGAGGAGCTCTCGACGCTGCTCGCTAAGATTGAAGCATGCCTAAATTCCAGGCCACTCTCACCTATGTCCGAAAGTCCGAAAGTTGTCCAAAAGTTGCTGGCCCTCACTCCAGGGCACTTCCTTATCGGAGGACCGTTAATGGCGACCGCAGAGCCCGAAATTAAAGAGAACCTCCAGTCGATCATTAATCGGTGGCAGCATTTGAAGGCCCTCAACCAGCAGTTCTGCCAGAGGTGGAAGGATGAGTACCTCAAGGAACTCCACAAGCGCAACAAGTGGCAGACGGATATGCCCAATCTTCAGATCGGCGATATGGTTATCGTGAAAGAAGATAACCTGCCTTCTAACGACTGGCGACTCGGAAGAGTACAGTCCGTGTATCCCGGCGCCGATAACAGGGTTCGGGTGGTAGACATTCTTACTGCCCGCGGTGTGCTCAAAGGCCCGGTCGCAAAAGTCGTTCTCCTTCCGGGGGAACTCCCTCGTCCCGTACAACAATAACGGAAGGCGTCCTATGCCTAGCCCGTTTAGTAATGCCTCTCCGTGTCTACTATTCCATCCAAGTTTCTTTTCGCCTCCAAAAAACCCTCGTTTGTTCTTCCAACACTACTTAGAGAAGTGCCTGTTACCTGTTCCTAGCACGTTACTAATGCTTCTCCGATTCTTCTTTTCCGAAACAGTTCATTTTGCATCCAGATCCTGATGGCTCCACAACCCCGTGTCAATCACTCCTCAGGGAGCAGACGCTCCCGAGTACAAGCTACCTACCGCTGCCGAGTCTGCTCCGGAAGCCATCCACTACGAGACTGCCGTAGCTTCCTCAAGCTGAGCGTGGCGAAGAGGCTCCGAGCCGTGCTGGTAAACAAATACTGCCGGAACTGCCTGGCTAATCAGCACTCTGGCAAGGACCGTCCCAGCGCCCAGCCCGCTCGGAGTCGCCAGCTCCGTCTCCAGCTCCGGTGTCCCGAGCCGATCGCCGGCCCCGTCTCCGAAAAGACGCCCCAAGCCGGGACCCTCCCGGCGGCCAGCTCGCTCAAAGTCGTCGGCCGCGACTCCAGGTCCGTCTCCAGCTCCGGTGTCCCGAGCCGATCGCCGCCAACGGGTTCCCGCAAGACGCCCAAAGACGTGGTCCTCTCAGCGCCCAGCCCGCTCGGAGTCGTCAGCCGTGACTCCAGGTTCGTCTCCAGCTCCAGTGTCCCGAGCCGATCGCCGACCCATCGTGGGTCATCGTGCTCTAGCACCGAAGCACCAACTGCCTCCCGACAGCCCGAGTGCCCGCCCGCTTACGCGTCCGCACGCCGCTGCGACCCTTGAGCGAGGCGACTCGGGTCAGGTTCAACGACATCAGCCTTGCCAATGAGCATTTCCATCGCCCGGCCACCGTCTCTCTAGTATTGGGAGCGGATGTCTACCAGAAGGTGATCCAACCCGGGTTCCTTGCTCGAGGAGACGGCCTTCCAGTGGCCCAAAGCACCGTTTTCGGATGGATTGTGTCCGGGGCCTGTACGCAGCCATAGGAGGTGATGTTGCAGTCTTGCAAGGGGGGGGAGGATGTTTAGGGCAGCAGCGCGGTTAACAGCGCTCTGTTAGCTCGCGCGCTCTCCCATGCCCTTCGCTCTCGCGCGGCGTGGACGCGATCCACTCGGCGCTCCATCACGGGCGCCAGCCGTAGGCCGAGCGGGAGAGAACAGTCTCTCGACACCTACGCGCCTATCTACAACCAGCCCTCAGCTTTGTGCACGCCAAATACACCAGAATTATAGTTGACGCCCCCGCCTTTTTATTTATTTGGGAATCCGAACTGTGGGAACGACCAACATCCACCCTCCTACAAAACAATACTTAAGGTATGTGAAAAATAGAAGCACTAACTCTGAAAAAAAACATTAAAAAATAACAGATTTAAAAAAATTCTTTAAAAAAAAACTACATCATAAAAAAAAACATAATTCGTTAAAAATTTGTAAACCCCGAAATCTATAAGAAAAAGTTATTTTGGGCCACAGCCTAATTCTAGTGTTGAGTAGTGTAGTAATATTAAAGTTTTTATTTATATTTAATTTTTAGAGTTTGCAACCGAATTTAAACAAAGTTTAAGAAATAAAGAAAGCAAATTGTGTTGTCCGCTTGAAATAATTATCCATAATAATTAAGTTTGAGCAAAAATAAATAAAACTAAAAAATAATAATTAACTTATGAGTTTTATTTTTTCGCTCAAAAATAAAACTCAACGTTAAATAAAGAAACGAAAGGAAACGTTCTGAGTCACTTCTGTGGACGCGACTCTACTTTTATACCCGTACTCAGTCAGTATAAATGTGAGCTTATACTGCTGTGAAAAAAATAATAGCAACACCACCACAAGCAATTTATAAGTAGAAATTTTTAGAAATGAGAGACTCTAACAAACCAGGGAATACAAAAAAAATCTTTTTTTTTTTTGTAACTTTTTAAGTTATTTAAGGAACTTTAATGAAAATCATAAAACTAGGCGCAGGGCACTCCAAAACGTTCAGAGAGTTTGCCCTGAACCATTCCTTTGCTTTCTTGCTGGTGTGGTGATGAAAGACCATACATCGGCACTTCATATTCTGCAAAGGGTAGCATTACTGTCTCCATGATATTCACGAACACGTGCTGATCCATGATGGGTTTTGTCCAATGTATTGGACCTACTCCATAGTAGGAGAAGCACGCCCATACCATTAGACTACACCTTCCATGCTTAATAGTTTTTGTGGTGTACTGGGGTTTGTATTCAGTATTCTTTGGACGTCTAACACATGATCGAGATCCCTTTTCACCAAACATAACCACTATGGACTCATCTGACCTAAAATATTTCTCAATTTTTGGGATGCCCAATTTGAATGATCCCTGGCCAACTTAATGCGCTTAGTTATACATATGTGTCGCGTTTAAAAGTGGTACCTTTGTTGGGATGCAGGCTTTAAGGTTATGTTTCCTAAACTAATCTGTGAACTGTTTGGTCCGTCGCATTTATTTTAAGCTTTTTTTTAAGCTCAGTAGCAGGCTTGAAGGGATCCTTCTTGCTCTGACGAATCAGTCTTTTCACATGAAGAGGTGTCATAGATCGTTTTCGACCGCGTGTTTCTGTCTTTTCTTCATAGTTTAAGAGGTTTTTAATCATTTTATTGGAGCATCCTACCAATCGACCAACTTCTCCGTAAGTTTTTCCATCCAATATCAATTTTTTGATAAGATCGCGCTTCTCCGCAGTGCAGTGCTTTCCACGTCCCATTGTAATTATTACTTTTAACTTTTATGATAGAAACAATGAGTTCTCAGTCAAAACTAACGAGCAGGTGCATTCTGCAAAGGTGATTCCGCGAAATACAGGGGTTTCACCAAAAAAATGGCTAATGGTGCTATTTTTTTCCCCCCTATTTTTGGGGGATTTTTCTTTTTAGATCCCAAAAAAAATATATGGACAGAAATTTAAAGAGCGGTAGCACTGTTTTTGTTTAGGGGGAATAGCAAGCAATATAAAAAAATGTAAATTAAAAAAAATCGCAAGAGTAAGCTTATTTTTTTGTATCAAGAAGAAAATGTATTGTAGTGGTGCTATTATTTTTTTCGCAACTGAATATATGGGTAAAAAAACAATAAATCTAAGCACTCTTGTCAAAATGTTTCAATTTTAGTATATAACGTACAAAACGAACTATATGTATATACACATTGACTGACTAGGCAATAAAAATAAGTTTATACTTCTAGCGCTAGGATACATAATTACAAAAATATGTTGGTCTGCCCGGATAAATAAAGTCAAGCTTGTTTCGTAGTGTGATTATAGCGTTATACATATAATTAATTATCTTATCTTATTTGTCGCACAAAATTTATAATCATTGAGATGAAAATAGTATTTGTTTGCTAGGTGAGTTTCTGATATTACCATGGCATGAATGCCATGTTGATCAAGGAACTGCAAGATTTCGCATTTGTGCTGTGAAATGACATTTGCATTCCAGAAAGATATATTTAGAGTAATAAATTAAGCAGATTTATGGTTCATTAGAAGCTACAGGAGCAGATTTTAATATCGTATGAGTTCCTGTATCGTTTGCTGTATTGTTACTATTGTATTTGTTGACATCATAGATTCAATTCCACTAGGCAATTGGAATGGTTTGTTGAGCGAGCCGTCACCCGCCGTAACTGTATACACCGGTGGAACTGCGACTATACTCTCCTCGTGAGGGCGGCAGGTAACAGGTCCTGGTACAGTTAAGTCTCTACCACGGATGCTGGCTAATGGTAGTCGGTAGGTAGGCTTCCCGGTGCAAGAGGGCCTCGGGTAACAATCCCCTTCCCGCCTACTCATGGAAACAAAGTGCCAATATGCCAATCGCAAAGGAGCTCGGTACTTCTCTTAAAGTATCTGAGGGACAAGCCAATCTCTCTACATTAACGACTGAGAAACCAGATCCTAAGAAGACGGGGAAGGAGACTAAGTCGGTCCACCGTCTTCAAGCAGAAAACGCAGCGAGGGGGGGCTCCGATAAGCCAACGGTCAACGAGGTTTGTCAGAAGAGGTACGCCGCAGGGCGGAGTCCTCTCGCCCCTCCTATGGAACGCAGCAGTAAACGAACTTCTGCGCGAGATAGAGGGGGGTGGATGTCACGTGGTGCCGTACTCTGATGATGTTGCTAAAGTATTCGCTGGGAAATTTCGACATTTCGACGCTATGCGAGTGCATGACAAGCACTCTTATGAAACTGTCCCAATGGGCAGACAATTGCATGCTAGGTGTTAATCCGTCAAAAACGGAACTAGTACTCTTCTATAGGAAGTACAAGATACCTACTCTGATTCCTCCAAAACTCCGCGGGAAAACGCTAGTTTTTTGCAACAATGCCAAGTATCTTGCCTTATCGTCGACAGGAAGTTCGACTGGAGACTGAGTATAGAGGATAGGGTGAAGAAGGCCACAGTGGCCCGTTTCAACCGTTCTTCCGTCTCTTCGTTTCGCACCTTTCTTTCTATCGCCTTTCGAAATCACTCTCTCGATCTATCAGCTCTCTCGTTCTCTCGAACACTCCCTCGCTCTCTATTTCGTAGCATTGCGTAGGGCACGGGCAATTCGGTCCGTCTGCCCTAACATGCCTTCGCTATGGGCATGCATGCCTTTACAATCTCTAGCACTTTTCTCTCGTCGCATATATAAACACGAATCGTGGTCTATATATGCATCTAGCTTTCTTCTTCTTCTGGATTTTCATTTATTGGCCAGCAGATTTAAAATATCCTTAACTGGCTAAACTAGCTTAGTTCTACCTTAAATAATAACAAACAACAACAAAATATAGAAAATCAAACATGAAAAAGAAAAAAGTCAGAAAGTATCCGTCTGACGGTTCTCTTCACCTGGCAAAAGTCAAACCGCATCCCTGCTGGCAGCGCATTGTGTTGGCGAAGAGCCCTGGAGATGTGCTCATTATTGCCATAGTTTGTCCGATGCCGATCGACCACAAAAGGTGCATGCGCTCTTAGGCTCCTGGCAAGCGCACTGAAGCCAATCCGACTAAGCAGGTCTGGGCAATCAATGTTACCCACTATTAGATCATACAGAAATATCTGTGCAGCGATGGTCCTACGATCCTCGAGAGAGGAGATGTGCACAAGGCGACATCTACGCTCATACGACGGCAAGGGGAGAGAAAAGTGCAAGGGTTGGTGTGCAAACTTTATAAACTTTCTTTGCAGTCTCTCGATACGTGAAATTTGCACAGCCCGGGTGGTGTTCCAAACAAGGGAAGCGTACTCGAGCCACGAGCGTACAAGGAACGAGTACAGACATAGCCTCGTATATGGGTCTCTGAACTGGGATGCATTGCGCTAACCAAAGCAGAACATAGCGTAGGTATTTGGCAGAATAAAATTCAAATGCTCGACAAAGAGAAATTTTGAGTCGAACAATCGGATGGCCATCTATTGAATATGAAGCCATCACATTAAAGACACACTTGCTAAAAGAAACAGAAAAGCATTTTCTAATGTTGAGAGGGAGCGAGTTGAGTCTGCACCAACGAGCAACTCCATCCAGATCGCGATGCAGCAGGTACTGTCGCCTAAGGTTTTGACAGCACGGAAAATTTTCAAATCATCAGCAAAGAACAGATTTTCAGAGTTTTGGATGCTGAGACATATGTCATTGATAAATATTAAGAACAGCAGAGGACCAAGTGCACTTCCCTGTGGAAGGCCGGAAAGTAGCCACATATGGGTCCGAATGCTTTCCATTTATCAACACCACATACTCCCGTCTCTCAAGATATGAACTGAACCAACCGAGCAGGCAGGAATGAATCCCTACTTGATATAGCTTGGCTATAAGGGCACTGTGAGAAACTTTGTCAAAGGCCTTGGCAAAGTCAGTATACACAGCGTCAACTTGAGTGTGCAACTCAAAAGCACGAGTGCAAAAATTACTGAAAGCGACAAGATTAGTGGTCGTGGATCTACCCGCCATGAACGCATGTTGATTTGGGCTGATATACGACTTCATGAGGAAAGTTATCTTTTTGGCTAGGATTCGGTCAACAAGCTTCGACACATTACTAAGTTTGGCAATTAGTCTATAATTGGAGATCAAATTCTTAGCACCTTTTTTAAATATGGGCGTAATCGAAATCAGCCATCCTCATATCATAGAAACGACTTCACAAGAGACCTTGTGAAGAGTATTTTGAGAGGATCACAAAAAGCAATATATCACAATTTCGAAGAAGGAAGGGAGAAATGCCATCACTGTCGGGCTTATTAGAATTGTCGAAATCGGCAACAGCCTCCAAGATGTCAGCGTCAGATATAGCTAATGCACCAATATTGACGACCGAAGGAATAGAATTTAGAGTACCTAAGTCATTCCAAACTGCATAAGGTTGAAAATTTGATCTGAAAAAATAAGCAAACAAGTTAGCTATGCCACAATCAGTATTTGCAGTCAAATCACCTAACCTCATAGCAGAAGGAAGCGAGCTCTTCGATCTTTTGGAACTTACGGAGCGCCAGAACGACCTGGGATTGGTTTTAAGTCCCCTCTCAACGTCAGAAATGTACTGGTTATATACAAATGTACTCAGAGAGGCAATTTCGCGCTTATGCTGCACATACCTCGCCCAGTCAACAGGGTCACGCGTCCTACCAAAACGTTTATAGAACCTGTTACGTACATTTTTATATCTCCCTAGACAGTTAGTACACCACGGTAGCCATTAGGAGCGATGCACTCTTTTGGAAGCCTTACTTTCAAAAATTTGACCAACAGTATTTACGAAACTGCAATAAGAAGCGTCAGCCACAGGATGCGAGAGAACAGAAGCCCAGTTTATGTTCGACAATTCATCCCGAATAATATCAATACTTTCATCAGTAAAGAAATAATCAGAAAATCGTTCCGCCCAGGGCGAATACCAATGGAATTTAGACGAAACTACCAAGCGCATATGATGCATGTCGCATTCTGCAATAGGCAATTCGCTTAACGAATTGCTTAACGAACTTTAGCTCCAAAGTCTCTCCATAGATTATAATGAGCGATACCTTAAACGACGACAAATAAATTCACCCATACACGAAAAAATAGAAGACAAAGGATATAATTTTTTTTCGACTTTTCCTGTGTTTTGGTTAAAAATCGTCACAAAAATCGTCATTTTTGCATTTCAATGCTTCCCAGACGGTAAGCTGAAATTACAAAGTGTATTCTAGCTGTTTTCTTATCTTTTCAAAATAAAAAAGTTCTTAACAACCAGATGAAAGATACTAGAGTTATGTGAGAAAAACCAACGCTACCTCTGAAAAAAGCTTTAAAAAAAATACCAGTTTTCAAAAATTCTTTAAAAAAAAGTTCTGCCAAAAATATTATCAAACCATTTCTAAGCCCCAAATCTTTAAGAAAAAGTTGGTATGGTTCCTTGAGGAAAAATCGTGTTGACTAGTGTAATATTATGCGTGTGCGCTTTGTAGATTTCATACCCACTACTAGGTGGGATGTACGACGCGTAGACGTATAGTTTCTCCGACTGACCGGTCACCGACATCCCAATCTGATCCAAGAGAGAGTCGTCTTCCAGCAGACGAACCGGATCACAGCGCAGGGTGCGTCTAACAGCCACAATGACCCCACCTACTCTGCAGCGCTTCGTTTTGGACCAATCTCTGTCCTTACGAAACACTTGGAAAAGATTGGGATCGAAATACTCGTTGCGAAGAAATTTTAGTTGAGCCAAGTTTCAACCAAAATGATGATATCGAAATCGCACGTAGAGGTTGCCAAATAGACAGCCTGGGCCTTGGTGCGCATACCAGCTATATTTTGGAAATATATGCGTAGGTATTTAGCTCCGTCTATCGCCCTTACCGATACAGGCCAGAAGATGTCATTAAAGACAGCAGAGAATAGGGCTTTAGGGACCCAAAGTTTGAAGTTAACAAACTTCAACGCAGATAGATCTGCATCTCGCTTGACCAACTGATCTGCATGACGTTTAACTGCTCACAGCTCGGAGCAACACCAACAAAACGCTTGGTGTTTTGTTTTTGTTTATATTTTTCCTCTCCTTCTTCCTGACTTTGACAAAGCCATCCAAATCAGAAGGGAGAGTAGCAGTATTAGCTACTGTAGCTTTTTATTTTAAAAAGTCATAAGCGACTCACAGGTTCCTTCTCGTTATTATTCAACATTGAGTTTTATTTTTTTTTTATCAAATTTTAAGTGTTCTTTTTAAATTTTAAATAAAAATTTTGCAAACGTGCAAATATTGTTAAAGTGGCGCATTTGAGGCCGAAACATCGAAGAAAATTTGTGAAATTTTGATCGAGAAATCGACAAAATTTAAAAATAATAATAATTTTTCCACCTTGCAAATATTGTTAAAATGGCGTATTCGAGGCCGAAACATCGTATAAAAATTGTGACATTATGGTCGAGAAATCGTCAATTAAAATAAAAGTGAAGTTACAGAGAACCCCGTCAACATAAGATTAAAAGAAAAAGTCATCATCATTCGTCTACAAAAATAAAATCATCAGTGACAGAAAATAAATCAACCAACCAAATTACAGACGCAACTACACCATCTGCAACACCAAAAAAAAAATATAATAAAAATAAGATCTGCAGCCCCACAGCGACGACTTCAATCTGCAGCCACAGAACCACAGCAACAACTATAAACTGTAGCCCCATCAACTACAAACTGCAGCCCCATCGATTACAAACTGCAGTCAGCATCGACTTCCGACTACAACCTCAGATTCGTCAGCTAAGTTTAATTTAAGATTAAAAAAAAAAATATATGTGTATACATTTTAGTTAACATTTAAATTTATCACATATTTATAATTAACATAAAAAAAAAAAAAAAACATGATGTCCAAAGAGACAATAGCCTTAATAAAAAGGCAGGTAGAAATAACTTCCATGATAAGGGTGTTGAGCTACTGAGCTTCTTCAGTAGCGAATTTTTGCGATATGTTTATTAACGAGACGATGTTTGTTTAGATTGAATATGGTTTATAGTTGTAAACAGTATAGAAGGCGATACAGAGTCAAAGGGATAGCGAAAGGTTCGAGTTAGGTTGTGCAGTGGTTGCTAGATCCAGACAAAATCAAAGGGCAGGCGGGCCGAATTGCCCGTGCCCTATGCGAGCGAGAGTGCGACAGATCTAGAGAGTGATAGCAAAGAAAAGGAAAGAAAGAAAGGCGCGGGATGAAGAGGCGAAAGAGAACGGCTGCATAGGCTGCTGCCGTGCGGGAAGAATCTACTCTACTGCTGCACCACTGGCTATAATCTATGCATTTGTCCACTATTTGGCTGCGTAACCAAACAAAGGGTATTAGAGAAATTTAAAACTTTAAGTAGTGAGCAGGTTAAAGAAGTTAAGTTGTTGACAGCAGAATGTATGAATAACAACGATATGCTCTTAAAAATTGGTGTAGTCGATCACGACTATTTTAAGAAAAACCACTATGCAGCTATGATGGGTATAATAGGAAGAATACAAAGTACAGTGGATAGTCAGAATCAGATGAGTGAAAGTGTCGATATGGAACAAGAACAGAAAGCGTTATGTTCTGAGCAGAAGCAAAAGATTTCTTGTTCCGATATGGATGGTAAGAAAACTGTTAGCAAACTTTCAAAATCAATAGAGCAGTTAAAAAGATGAAACTTTTAATGCTATAGATGACGTAAAAAATGAAAATTTGGAATTCAGGATAGAAAAGTTAATGTTTTATTGGAGAAAGGTAGTTGGTATGAAATAAGACGAAATGATTGAATCTATTGATATGTATGATGATGTTTTAAATGAATTGGAATTTGACGTGTTAACTGTAACTCAAATCATGAAGAAAAAACTTAAGGATAATGTGCCAAAAATGGGAGAAGTTACAAATAAAAAAATTGATGATTTGCCAACACTTCCAAAAATTAAGGTACCCACATTCTTTGGGGATTCCAAAGACTGGGACTCTTTAGGGATTCCAAAGACTGGGACCTGTTTTATGAGTTAATTACCGAACTTATTCATTTAAGAGAGGATCTAAGTCCTAACTTAAAATTTAATTACCTTAAGATTTCACTTAAGGGAGAAGCGAGAAATGTAGTTTCTCACTTATTGTTAGGTTCAGGGGAAAATTATGTGACCGCTTGGGAATTGTTAACCAAGCGATATGAAAATAAAAGGAAAATATTTTCCGAGCAATTGAACCGCCTTCTTGAGCTACAAAATTTATGTTTGGAATCAGTTAGGCAGTTAAGAATGTTTATTGACACTATAAATGAGTCAATTCACATGATAAAATTAAAGGCACAATTATCTGATAAGGTTGATGTAATCCTTTCACATAAAATTATCAGAAAATTAAATAAAGAGGCTCTGCAATTATATGAGAGCCATGTTAAGAAAAACAAGGAAATTCAAAAATTATCCGACGTCATGGATTTTTGCGAGCAAGATCGATTCAGGAGAAAAACCTGTTAAAAAAATATTTAGCAACAACTTAAAAGAGTTGTCTGCTAATAGTTGTCCTATTTGCAAAGGTATGGGACACACAATATTTCAATGTCACAAATTTAAGGCTTTAAATGGATAAAGTTAAAAAAGCGTTTCTGTGTTTTAAATGCCTAAAACACACATATAGTAAAAAATGCACTAGCGAAACATCATGTTCGCTGTGCAAAAGAAATCACCATAGCATGCTACATATTAATTATGTAAACAATCAAAAAAGTGAAAAAGTTAACACTTGCATGACGTCGAAACAAGCGTTGTTAGCTACAGCGCGTGTTCAAATAAAATCTTCTAAATGGAGAATTTTAAACATTGAGGGCTTTGATTGACAGTGGGTCACAAAGTACAATTATTTCAGAAGAATCTGCGCAGATTCTGAAATTAAAAAAAATTCGATCTCAAACAGAGATCAGTGGCGTATCGTCCACGGTGAAGTGCATATCGAAGCACAAAGTAAATCTTCAAATTAAAAGTGAAGATTTACAAAAAATTTTAAAGGTTGAAGCCATACTGCCAAAATTAATGAATGTTGACAAATCGAAATGGGAAAAGTATAATTTAGCTGACCCCGATTTTAATAAACCTGGCCGTGTTGACCTTATAATTGGGGCAGATTTATACGCTCATATTCTACAGTATGGAATTGTTAAAATCAATGGGCTCTTAGGTCAAAAAACGGATTTCTCTGGGTGTAAAAAATCGAAAGGAAAAGAGGCAATTGTTGCAACCACTATCGAATTAAAATATATGGATCGATATTGAAAAGTTGAGGAAGACAAAAATGATATCGAATCTGAATTACGTGAAAAAAACTTCATAAGAACAATAAAGAAAGATTCAGATGGGCGATACATTGTGTCAATTCCATTTAAAGAAGATGTCACCTTAGGAGATTCAAGGAAACAAGCAATAGCTATGTCAGAACTTTTTTTTGAAGAATTTTTGAAGTCTGGTAATTTTTTTCTAAGCTTTTTTCAGAAGTAGTGCTTGTTTTTTTCACATAACTCTAGTATCGTACGTCTGGTTGTAAAGAACCTTGCTCTTTTGAAAAGAAATCTGAAACAGCTAGAAGTAAAGCCTAAACACTTTGTGATTTCAGCTTACCGTCTGGGAAATATAAAGCAGTGAAATGCAAAAATGATGATTTTTGTGCGGTATTATTTACGAAATTTTGACTTTAAAAACTCAGGAAAAGTCGAAAACCTAAAAAATGGTAAAAATGAACAAAAAATACATTTTTGAAGGCTGCGGGCCCAACTGCCCATCGGGAATTGCAATCGCGATCAGGTACCAAATGTACAACCCTTTTTCGTTCATACCCGTTCTTAAATACTGGAATAGATTATACAGGTCCTTATTACGTCAAATGTTCCAAAACTCGTGGGCAAAAGACATATAAAGGATATATTGCTGTATTTGTTTGTATGGCTACCAAAGCCATACATTTAGAAATGGTCAGTGATTTAGGTTAGGTTGAGGTTTGGTTCCGAAAATGAAATTAATTTGCGAAAGGCTTCATACTTTCGAAGACCAGAAGACTTTCAGCACAATCTGAAGGAGCTAAGCAAGAAACAAACTTCTTTAGTCGATTCTACAACAAACATTTTAAAAACAAATAGGAATTTTAAGGGAATGAATACGCGAATTGAGAATATGACTGCTACACTGCAGGAATCATATTATGTGTACAGAGAATATATCAAATTCTTCATGATAACCAAACAATTAAGTAACATAATAGATGAATGCAAAAAGATACAATCTGGAATCATAAGCTTACTAATAGATATTAACCATGGTCGACTTAATACTAACATTTTAAAGCCCAGTCAATTAAAAGCTGAGATTTCAAAAATAAAGGATAATTTATCAGAAAATTACGTTTTGCCAGGGAAAAGAACTGGCACAGAGCTAATAGAAGTTTATTCTCTGTTAACAGCTAGGGGCTTATTTGTTGACAAAATACTTATAATATACGCGAAGATACCTTTATATGGTCGACATTCGTCAGCGTTATTTAGAGTTGTTCCAATACTAATCAGAATTGAAGAACTCATGATTATTCAGTATTTAGTTTATAACTTCGAGATAGATGCATATCACATTATGAAAGAAACTACCCTCAATAAGTGCCAAAGGTGGCAATCTAATAAAAGAGTTTGTGACGGAAGTTGGCCTTGGAGTAGTGCCAGCGATGGCAGTTGTGAACTGAAGCCTCTCAAACCAAATAGAGCATCAAATTGCATATATAAGTAGTCAGTAGTGGAGAGCATGTCGTATTGGATAGAGTTGGAAAGAAAAAGTAGTTGATTTTTTAAGGTTGAGGATAATGCAAGGGCTAGGATACAATGCGGCACCACAAGCTTAGATATAGTAGAATTGCCGGAACAGGGGATTTTAACAATTAGGTCGGATTGTACTGCTTGAGTTAATGATAAGATTCTAATTCCTCATCACAGTATAGAAACAGAAGATCAGGGAACATTGTCTTTGTCATATATAGGAGACATCAGCGAAATACCCAAGATTGTTTGGAACCAATTAGACTCACCAATTATTAATCATACAGACGAAATAAACCGCATACAAAATGAATTAAATTATTTGAAAACGCACAAGCTAGAATTAAAAGAACTAAAATTTCACCATCTTTCCGGGCACACATCTTTAATTTTAGTAATAATAATAACTGTAATTTTATTTGTATATTTGTGCTGGATGTGAATTTTTAGTGTGGTCAAAATAATAAGTACACTGGAGGTATTTATGAATATTTAAGGATTTGATTGGGATTTGGTCAAAGGATTGTTGGTTTTTATTGACTCCTTGCATATTTAAGTACATGAGAGTTAAAAAAATTTCCCTATATGGGCCGAAAAATCATTGCTGAAGAAATGAAGATTGTCTTGAATCTTAAAAAATAAGAGAAAAGTCTTCGGGAAACTGCGACAAGGCTTTGACGCTCGGTATATTTGGATCAGAATGCCTTAAATTTAAGATTTCTTACTGCAAATCGAAGAAGGAAGAAGAAATCTTCACAAACAACGGACACCCGCATCGTCAGTCTTGCAAAAAATTATGCGTTCATGTCTTACAAAGCCATTTCCGATCAAATTGGCAATGAAATATCATCTCAGACCGTTCCTCGTAGGCGTCAATATTCAGACTTATCAGAACGTATAGCCCAAAAAGGTTCCTTACTCCGAGAAACAAATTTTGAGATGAGGCAACAATTTTGCGTAACTAATTTTGCATGCTCTGAGCCAGATGGGTCTAAAAAAAATGAATTAATATATTATAGAACGACAAAACAAAACCAAATATTTTTGGTAATGACTACAGGAGATATGTACGACGCCCCAAAGGCAAATAATTCGACTTCCAGTACAAAAAAAATGTTTAACCACCGCCTCGGTTGCCTTATGGCCGTTGCCATACCTTTTGCATGGCGTTGAACCGATACATCGTAAAAATGATCCTATGACCAAATTCAGGTATAAAAACATATTGACTGACATTATGCAACCATATGCTAAGGAAAACATGTCCTTGAGGTGGGTCTTTCAACAGGACAACGACTAAAAACACACCTCAAGGCTGGTCAAGGCTTGGTTTACGGAGGGCAAGGTAAACGTTTTGAATTGGCCAAGTCAATCTCCTGACTAAAACCCAATATAAAACCTATGGGGAGACTTAAAACGTCGCGTTGGCACAAATACATTTCGAAACTTCGAAGAATGGTCGGAATTTGTCCCAAAAATTTGGTATGAGATTCCAGTAGAGACTTGGCGCAAAATTATTGCTGGGATGCCAAAAATAATCGCCAAAGCTGAAGAAAACAAGGCTGGCTATATAGGATAATATCGTAGGATTACTAATAATAAGAAAAAAGTGAATATGCTTTGAGTTTTTGGCTTTGTAGAATTGCTGTACTTATTATTTTGACCACCCCTTGTTTATGTTTTTTAGATAAAATTGATCAGAAAACCTTCATTTGAAGCGATAATTGCATATGTTAAATTTTGTTATATTCTACTGTAGGTTAGTAATCTAAAAGTTAAGTGGATTTTGTCATAATGTTTTTTACAAAGGTTTTACGAGACGTGAAAGAAAGCTCCTGAGCGTGTATGTATGTATGTATGAATACAAAAATAGAAATTAAGAAGAAATTAAAATTGTAAAGTAATACATCTCGGCACCTTTCCTGGCGGATGTCTGCGATGCGTTATAACGTCGAAGGAAAAAAGTCGGAAAATATTATTGAATTCGAGCGCACGTCCCTTATTCAGTCTACCTTCTTTTTCGTCTAAATATATAAAATTTGCAGCCACCAAACGTTTTGTTGAATTTAATATAGAAAATTAAATTAAGTTTAAAGGAAGAAAGTGACAGTGACACGAGTGGTTAAATATATAAACCGCATGTATTTAATAGTTTAAGTGTATATTATATAAACCTACCCGCGTTGCGTGTGTGTGCAGCAGCAACCCCCAAAATATCACACCACATATATAGTTGGGTCATTGGCCAAGCGCACACATGCTCGTCACCGTTGCTGACCGTCGTTGTTGTTGGTGTGTTCTTTTTGTTTGACGCGTTTGAGTCAATTTGTTCGCGAAGCGACACGCTACCCCGTAATCGTCGGGTATATAGTTTTGGTGCCTAGGTGCCATGTTTAACGTTCATAGCTGCAGTGGTGAATTTTCGTTTTCGCTTGTCACCGTTGCTTTTTGTTGTTGTTCTTGTTTGTTTTGTGTTGGCACGCCTGCGCCAACAGATCGCCAAGTGCACCGATACCCTTATATATAATCGTCGCGTTTATCGATTTTTCGCCTCCTTTGGGTACACCTTTTTGTTTCGAAAATTTTCGCCGCAGCAAATAATATTATCATGAGAAAAGCCCTGATTATTGATTCACGCATATCTCCATATCTATCGCTCCTACTAAAAAGTTTTATTTTCAACGTTTAATTGAATATAATTGTGTTTTATTAGTGTACCCTGTGTTGTAAACCGGCCGTGCAATCTGTCCATTACCTGTGCTCGTTTATTTATCGTATTTTTGTGTACTAATTTCATATTTAAAATCAATTTGTCTTTCTCATTTCTTCCGTGCATTCGTATTAACAGCTGTATTGTTGTTGACGTTTGCTCGATGCTCTCTCTCTGATCCTCTCTCTACTTTTATCTCCGTGATCACCGATGAGCACTGATGCTCTCTGTTCGTCACCTCTCCGTGCCCGCCTAAAGCTCTGTGTTTATCTTTTCTCTCTGTATTTATCTCGTTTCTCTGTGTTTAAGCTTTGATTGCTTTGATAAAACTAACTGCGTTTCGAGCGGCCACCGTCGAACGCGTGTTGTTGTTTTTGCGATCTTTGTTATTGTTTGTGCGTTTATCTGAGTGTTACAAGCGTGAGAGACAGATTTACCATAACACCGACTTGATTGCTACCTATTCCCCATCTACTTTTCTTTTTTCTTTCGTTCTACACTCTTAAAATGAGTACTTGCTGTGCCAAAAAATGCCGCTCGGTAACCGTAAAGCCTATTTTCACCTACTGCTGACTGTGGGACAACATGGCACATACGGTATGCGCTGACCTCGGCCAAATTGGTGGGGGTCGACTTAATTAAGTCTCGATGTGGCCTTAACTGGACATGCTGGGACTGCAGGCATATTGAAAGCGACATGCGAGTTTTTATGAGACAAACTCATAATGAATTCGCGGCCGTCAACTCTGGATTCCGACTTTTACAGGAAAAGTTTCTTTCTATGGAGTCTCATTTAAAAAATCTTTAAATTTTGACTGAGTCGCCTAAGAGAAAGGAATGTAACAACAGTCTGCCCACTGTTGTGTTTTCCTTGCAGTTCCTGGATCTCCTGGCCCATTATCTGCCGATTCAGCCCTTCGGGTTGAATCTGCTCCGCCCGTTCTACCTAATAGTTCTACCGGAGGGATGGTATCCTATCCTAACTGCTTTCGCCCCACTAAAATCTATTTTTGTTTCGCGACTGATGGCATCCTGGGACTTTTCTAAGCTTGACATTGATGATTCCTTTTGTTGTCACTAAATTTAACTTTAAACAGAAACGCAACATATCTTCCTTCAAAATACTCGTTCCCGACAAACATGTCAGTAGTGGGCTCGACGCCTGATTCTGGCCTGAACATACTATCTGTCATGTGTCAAGCTACATACTGACAGTGCATCTTTCGAAACTGATGTAATCGCTTTTTTCGAAACCTGGCTCAACTCCTCTATTTAAGACTCCGAGATTCTCATTGACAAATTTAACATATATAGGTATTATCGTCCATCTCGTGGTGGCGGTGTCCTGATTGCTGTTCGTTAGAATATAGCTTCCCAAATCATTCACGTCGATGGGCTTAATAACATTGAAATTATTGTTGCTAAACTTTGCTGACTCTCTTCTAATCTCTTTATATTCTGCTCTTACATTCCACCGTCATCTGAATTCTCCACTTATATGCTTCACGTTTCCCATCTTCAGTCTGTTTCGTCCCTACTTAATGACCCTGATCGTCTTATAGTCCTTGGAGACTTTAACCTACCTATTATCTCATGGTCTCCTTCTGTGGACCCCGCGTTTGATAAACCTTCGGAATATCAAATCTCGCTTGAATAAAAGGTTTAAAAGAACTGGCTCGCAATCTGACTTCTCTAAGTATTCAATCGCTAAGAGTAAATTTCTTTTATTTAGAAAAACATGTTATAATGATTACCTGTCCAAATGTAGGCTTAGATTTAAGCGTGATCCGAAGCAATTTTTTGAGTTTGTCAACTCGAAACGTAACTCTTCCCAATTTCCGTCATCTTTTTCTTTTAACGGCAATCAGGCTGATAATGATTGCTAATCTTTTCGCTTCTTTTTTTCAACTCTGTTACTCAGTTCCCTCTAATAACCATCCCTCTATTCTGGCTTCTTCTGACATACTTCGTCCTAGTCTATCTTATCCTTTCCACATGAATAGTTCTAACTGTATCTACCCTTCATCGACTATAATGATCTCTTAATTAATTTAAAATCATGTAAATTTTTCTTTTCTACCGGCCCCGATATGGTTCCTAGTGCTGGAGACGCGACTCTACTACTGATACCCGTATTCAGTCAGTATATACATTTTTGGGCATATGATTTTTTAGAATTTAGAATTAAAAAAAAAATTTTACATTTTACATTTTTTTTTGCTACTTCGACATCTACCATGTATATTATACATCTAACATGTAGATTGTACATGTTCCATTTATATTCTACATCTCCTCCGCTAGGGGTTGCCGCGTTAAGTGCACGAGCGAGAAAGAGAATGAATAGCGGGTCTTTGGCTGAAAATGAAAATTAATTTCTTCATTCTGGCTATAATTATGACCCGATCTGATTCAGATTCGGCAATCTGGTAGATATGGGCATTCTCTACGATACTGCCACAGATTTTCGTCCTTTGTGGAGGCGGAAGGGGGCGGGGCGAAATTTTGAAATACACTTGTAGCAGTGTGATATCACATGAGTCTGGAAACCAAATTTGGTTACCCTAACTCTTATAGTCTCTGAGATCCAGGCGCTCAACAAGACGGACGGACGGACAGACAGACATGGCTATATCGACTCGGCCATTGATGCTGATCAAGAACATATATACACTTATGGGGTCGGAAAATGTTCCTTCTCTGCGTTACACACATCCACTTTTACCACAAATCTAATATACCCCTTAACTCCTTTTTGAGTACGGGTATAATAACCCTCAAGTGCCGTTCCTTCGTTTGGTTTCACTTGCCTCCTCTTTCAACCCGTGTCATCGACACATAGGTACACAACCTTATACCGGCCGCCCTTGCATATAGGCATAGCTGTTGGCCTGCGGTTCTCGTTCCCGTCTCTTACACGCGTACTCCATCACTAAATAACTGGGCAAGGTGCAGCGCACTGCAGCCCTATGCATCAGTGGAGCTCTGAGTACCACACCTACGGATGCGCTAAATGCTATCCTCTGCCTGCAGAGCCTTGACCTTGCAGGAAAGGTGCAGGCAGAAATGGCAGCAATCCGTCTTAGAGACTCTGACCAATGGGTGTCACATCACACCGGTCATGCGTCCATCCTAAATGGAAACAAAATCGTCCCCACAAAAACGGACTACTGCGTTCCGAGGGAGTATACAGATACCCCCTTTGAAACAATTATCCCTCACAGAACCAACTGGCTCGAGGGACCACCTGGCCCAGATGGAGCCATTCAAATCTTTACTGATGGCTCAAAGCTGAACAACAAGGTCGGAGGAGGAATCTACTCCGAACAGCTGAACACACTCTTTCAGGCTCCCAAATCACCGCAGTGTCTTCCAAGCGGAAGTCATAGAGATCAGGGAAGCTTTGAGCTGCTTTCAGGAACGTGTCCCTACGGCAACCCATATAAATATCTATAGTGATAGCCAAGCTGCGATCAAATCGCTGAATGCGATAACAACAAGCTCGGCTACCGTGGCAAACTGTCGCAAATCCCTCCATGAAATGGCTTATCAGTTTGTCATCAGCCTAATATGGGTCCCGGGCCACCAGGACATTGAAGGCAACTGTACAGCAGACGAGCTGGCCAGAACTGGTACAACAATCCCCCTTCTCCATGATAAGGAGGATATTCGTATGCCAATGGCCACCTGCAAGCTCAAAATAAAAGAACATTTTAAGTGACTAATAAATAAACTCAGTAGGAATAGGTGCAGCTCAGTCATTCGCTCCCTTACGGGACATTGGCTAATAGGCACCCATGCAAACAGGGTGGGTGCCCCCTATAACGACTTCTGTCGGAGCTGTAGAGATGAGGACGAGGAGGAGACTGTGGAACATCTGTTCTGCTCCTGTCCGGCTCTCAGTAGGAGACTTCAACACTTAGACGCACCTTTCCTAATTGACATTTCAGACATGTCTACAATCAGTCCCAGACGGATCGCAAGCTTCATAAGGGCATCCGGATGGGACAATGGATAACATAGTGCCTCAGGAGGGAGTTCCCTTCTGATATATGCGGTATCACAATGGCCCGAAGCCGGCCTAGGTGTGTCGGGTCTCTAACGATCCCGACAACCGCCTCAACCTAACCTTACCAAGAGATCAACTCCAAAAGTGAGTGATTCTAGCGTGTCTGCTGTGCTTGATGGAGCTCCGGCAGGTTACGTGAATTCCCGTATTAAGTTGGACATTGACACCGATGTTCCCACACCACTAGAACTAGCTTTGGAAACGGCTACTGATCAGCCTTCTTTCTCGTTTTCGTACTATTCGTCATTGTCGCGTTCCTGCAGAAGTTCGGTTGTGCCAACAGAAGCGCAGCTCTTTGACACTTTCGGACTGACTGGACGTGCATCTACATGGTCCAGAATCTTTCTCCAACGGCTGGGCAAAGATTATTTGTCTTGGCATAAAGGTCCGACTGAGATTTCTTCGTGGGATTCTTTTGAATGATTTGAGGGAGCCCCTTCGTGTAGCATGTGGACCTCAATACCGATCATCCTTATACTTTGCGGGCCATCATCAATTCATCGCACCAAAGAGGCCTCCAGCTCAGCTCACCAACACTTTAACTTTCATCAACGCTCACAAACAGAGTCTTCGCGAAGGATTTCGAGCTACAACAGCATCTTTAATTACAGAGAGGTCTGCCGATCTCGATGTGCTCTGTCTGGCGGTTTTGAATGGCGTCTCTCTCTCTTCGTTTCCTGGGCCTAGCTTTACATGCCTGATTTTGTGTCGATTAGAAGTTGCCTTCTTGCTTCACATCTACTGGTTGCCATGGAAGGAAGTCTACATGTCGTCACAACAGCTGCTTTCAAATCGAACTCCTAACCCTGGGTTGGCAGTCTCTTGGCCCATAGCAAGGGTGGTCCAGTCCAGGAGCTGTCGTTTTCCGTGTTGCAGTGCTAAAATGGCATCAGGAGATACATCGAATCATCCACAATCGACGTCTGTGAAACACTTTGCAATCTGTTGAAAGTCAGGCTTTCAACGAGGGGAGTATGTCTGGTTTCACAGCCTGAAATTCCCCAACAAATTCCTCAAATAATTGCCAGTGGCACAAAATAACGGATTCCACCTTTGTTTTCTCTTTGCATTGAACACTGTAACACTGAACACATTGTAACCGATTATAATTACTCACGGCAGCGGCCGTTCTTTCGCTTGTGCTCGGCTCAGCAGCAGCACGAGATTCTATCGCTTCTTTCGTTCTCTCTTTCGCTTGCATTAGGGCACGGGCAATTCGGTCCGCATGCCCTCTTTTAGTCTTTTATTGATCGTCATAATAATCGCACTCGCTTTTTTTCCGTCTTGATCTGGTCCTGAACCAGCAAGAAAATACCTTCGCTCCTACCCACACAAACAATATTGATCGTAGGCCGCTATACCGCGCAACTAATGAACTGAATATTCAACTAAACCCAACGACTTTTATCATTAAAACAATTACAACAGCTAGTGAAAAGGGTCGTTAGCTCAACAATAAAATTCAACTGCTATTAAAAACGCTTAATAGCTCAACAAGACCATTTGTTAACTACTTGCAGTCCATTTGCGCGGCTTGCAGTCATGCAAAGATTCGAATTTGTCAAATCGGCATCGCTCTGCATCAACTGTCTGCAAGGACACTCTGTGGTACGATGCAAAGCTAGCAAGTGTCGAGTGTGTGGCCGCTCACATCATGCCTTATTGCATAGATACACAGTTGTTGATAAAAGTTTAGCGTTACCATCACCCCCAGAGAATTCTTCTCCCCCTCCTAGTCAGAGTAACCCTTCCACTTCGTATGCACTCCATGCGACAGCTTTGGATAGAGTAATTCTGGCAACGTCGATCGTAAGCGTCCAAACTAAAAATGGAGAGTACGTTTTGGCCCGAGCACTGCTTGACTCTGGGTTACAAACTAACTTCATAACTGAGGACCTGGCACAGCGCTTACAGATCCGTAGGGAGGAGTCGTGCATCAACTTGCTTGGAATTGGAGAATCTAATTCACAAGTTCACGAGGAACTGTCTGAGTTGTCGAGAAGAGTCAGTGGTGTCTATCGACAGCACACTACAAAAGTTTTGGTCACTAGAAGAATTGCCATCGTCTAAAAAGTCTTTATCTCCTGAACACAAGTTATGTGAGGAGCATTATAGAAAGACTACTCAAGTCTTGCCTTCAGGTCGGTTTGAAGTACGGCTGCCGTTTAAATCCGATCTAAACTGCTTGGGCAATTCCTTCGAGATAGCTAAACGGCGGTTTTTCTCGGCCCTAAAGTACGTCCTCGTACGTGCGTCGTCGAAAACGTCCTCTCAGGTGGCCTTGAATGATATTCTGATGGTCGGACCGACTATTCAAGAGGAGTTATACTCAACGCTGCTCCGCTTCCGTCTGCACAGGTTCGCCCTGACTGCCGATGTTAAAAATATGTATCGCCAAGTGATGGTGAATGAAGCGGACAGTCAGTTTCAGTTGATAGTGTGGAGAAGAGACCCATCTGAGTCATTGAGAATATACCAGCTCAACACTGTAACATTTTTTAGTCTGCAAAGCTCTCATTCCCAAAGGCTGCTAAAGTTAACGGGTCCAATTTTTATGTCGTTTATATGTTGACTGGTGCTGGTTGCGTGGAGGAGTTAAAGACAATTAAGTCTGATGTGGCTCAGGTTCTTCAAACCGCAGGGTTTGAGCTGACCAAGTGGTTCTCGAACTCACCTGAGGTCACAGCATCTGAGAGCAAGTTAAACCGATAACGATCTCGGACTCCGAGTCAACCAAGGCGTTGGGAATATCGAGGCTACCGCATGAAGACGTCTTTAGGTTTCAAATTGACAGTTTAGTCATGGGTCTCCGAGCGACAAAACGGAACATATTATCATTGACATCAAAGCTGTTTGACCCCCTTGGTTTGTTCAGGAGTGTTCAGATGATGCTAACAGAACCCAGCAGACATAGTTTCGAGAGGTTGTGACATTGAGGAGATTTCGCAGTAGATCTGGTTTAGGTTTGAAGGAAGAAGAAAATAGCTGGACCAGAAACCCCCACTTCGAGCTTTCTGGGGAAGAGCTGAAGCTGGAAACCAGGAAGACAGCGGTCGGACTGATTTGATGATTTAGTGGAGATAATCGAGGGATACTCGTCACACCTCAAACTGCTAAGAGTGTTCATTTACGTGTTCCGCTTCATCCGAATATGCAAAGACAAAAATCTTAAATTTGAAGTCACTCCGTCACCAGTAGAGTACGATTGAGACTTTTCACAAAACTGTCGAGCAGATCCAGAAAAAGGAGTATCAGGAAGAGATCGAAAGAGTTCGTAAAGGCAGCAGGTTAGGCCCCAGTCTTCAGCGATTGAATCCCTTTACCAATGAAGTAATGTTGGGGGCTTAAATTCAAGCCTCGACTCCAGACCCAAATGATGGGAAATCTACCCGTTGACCGGCTCCGTGCTCTCCGCCCATTCGCAGTATGTTGCGTTGATTTTTGTGGCCCAGTCTATACGAGACTAAAAATTCGTGGAAGGCCCCCTTATAAGTCCTACATAGCGTTATTTGTCTGTTTTGCATCCAAAGGCTTTTCAAAGGTTCGTTGGTCGTCGAGGATGTCCGCTCCGCATGAACTGCGACAACGCGACAATTTTCGCCGGAGCAAGTCGCCACTTCGACGAGCTAAGGAGGACGATAGAGACAGAAGCGGTCGCAATACGCGAGTTTGCAGCGAGAAGCGGCCCTCAAACTCCGCATATGGGCGAACAGTGGGAGGCAGGAGTGAAGTCGTCCAAAAACCTCCTGCTGAGGTCGGCCGGAAACGCGCTTTTCACCGCCGAGGAGCGTGATGGTGGGCATCGAGGTGGTGCTCAACTCGCGCTCTCTGGAACCACTAAGCCCCGACCCAAGCGACGGAGACGCCCTGACTCCCGGGACTCCCGGACCAGGAGGGTCTGAGTTGCTTAAGGCGATGGCGGCTTGTCTCGTCAGCCAGGCGAATGCAAATAAGATGCAAGTGGCACCAGGAGTAGCCCAACGTCGAGGAAGGCGACCTCGTCATCGTCGCAGAGGACAACCTTCCGCCCCAACAGTGGCTCCTCGGAAGGGTCGTCGCAACACACGCCGGGCAGGACGGAAAGGTCAGGGTGATCGACCTCAGGACGAGCAGCGGAGCGGTATATGTAAGAGGCCAATTTTGGTAAAATTTGAAGTCTAGTGTAAGATAGTTTAGGGCGAAACGGGAGCGCAAAAAAGCTCTCTCTCGCTCTTGGCGAATTCGCCCCGCTTCGCCGCCCTAGATAAGTTAGGCTTAAGAATAAGTTATAACGTGGAAAAGAAATCGGAAAATATTATTGAATTCGAACTTACGTCCCTTTTTCAGTCTCCCTCCTTTTTCGTCGAAATATATACCATTTGCAGCCACCAATCTTGTTATACCCGTACTCAATAAAGAGTTGATGGTTATATTGTATTTGTGGTAAAAGTGTATGTGTGTAACGCAGAGAAGGAAACGTTTCCGACCCCATAAAGTATATATATTCTTGATCAGCATCAATAGCCGAGTCGATAGAGCCATGTCTGTCTTTCCGTCCGTCCGTCTGTCCGTCTTGTTTGACGCCTGGATCTTAGAGACCATAAGAGCTAGGGCAACCAAATTTGGTTTCCAGACTTATGTGATATCACACTGCTACAAGTGTATTTCAAAATTTCGCCCCGCCCCCTTCCGCCCACACAAAGGACGAAAATCTGTGGCAGGCACAATTTTAAAGATGCGATAAAACTAACGCAGTATTGTAGAGAATGCCCATATCTACCAGATTGCCGAATCTGAATCAGATCGGATCATAATTATACCCAGAATGAAGAAATTAATTTTCAGTTGTTCCCCCCGCCCACTTCAGCCAGAGACACGTTACTCTATCTCCTTCTCGCTCGCACACTCTGCCGCGTTCAGTGCGCGAGCAACCCCTAGCGGAGGAGATGTAGAATATGAATGGTACATCTATAATCTACATGTTAGATGTAAAATATACATTGTAGATGTAGATAACAGATGTAGCAAAAAAATGTAAAATGTAAACTTTTTTTAATTCTAAAATTCTAAAAAATTATGTTCAAAAATGTATATACTGACTGAGTACGCGTATAAGTAGAGTCGCGTCCTCAGAAGCGACTCAAACGTTCCTTCTCGTTTTTTTATTGAAGTTAATTTAGAAAAAATATTCTTAAATTTCATTTATTATTCAATTGACTATTGATTTATACAAATATTTAATTTGTTCCTATTGGTTTTTTTTATATACAAAAATTATTTTAAAAAAGGGGGAATTTTGACGTTGGAGTGGCCAGGAAATAGTCCTGATCTCAACCCGATCGAAAACCTTTAGCAGATTATGAAGGTTTTTATTATGAAGCAGATACCCAAAACATTGTCAGAATTGGATAAGAAAAGTGTGGAATAAAGATATTACAATTGAAATCATCATGAATCTAATAGATTCCATGCCATCCGCATAAAACTGGCTATATAAAATAGAGGAGGTTCAAATAATATTAATTTTGTATTTCCTAATAGACGTGTTCTTAAACGAAAATATATGAGAATTGTATGAAAAAGTGAATAATTCTTGACTTAAGGATTCTTTTCCAAACAAGGACATTCGTGTTCTAACTTTTGGAGTGTTTCTATTTAAATTGTTTACTTAGTTAAATAAGTTTTTTCTTTGGAAACATACCAAAACTTTCTAAAACAGAAAAAATACCTTTTTTTGAGTATCCACATTTCAATGTCCGCTACTGTATGTTACAAGCATGAATTTCTTTCTTTTAATTACTTACTTTTTTTAGATCTCTCAAATTCTTTAGGACGCCTGCGTCTAGTGTGTATGGTATCGCGTCTCATTGAATGTGGTCTGTTTATTCCGTGAAGCTTGAAATATAATCCACAGGCATTGCAGACCATTTCTCCTCGAACACTTCGCCTCCAAATCGTTGTGGTAAGAGTTCCACAGTTAGAACATGACATGTCTTTTTGAACGCCAGGTAAGGCATTAAAAATGTGAATGTTCTAAAAACGTATAACTTAAATTAATATATATATTGAAGTTTATTTATAAGAACCTTTTTATCTTTTGTTTCTGCTGGCTCGAAATCTGAATGATTGTAAGCTTCCGTCCCCTTTTCATTATTTGCATCGCTGCAATCGGTTTTAGTGGGAAAACTTTGTTTTCTTCTACATGTTTTTGATTTGCTGGATTGAGCATCTGATACATCCTGCAAGTAAAAATATATTTATTTTAAACACACACAAAACGAGAACAAACGTGCTAGTCGCTCCTGGGGACGCGACTCTACATTTATACCCGTACACAGTCAGTATATACATTTTTGAGCTTATGATTTATGTATGTATGTGTCGCATATTAACTTTTTAATTTAAATAAAGAAAATGATTTATAAATGTAACTTCCGTGTTCAGTGTGTCTTTAACCACGGTACTGTTTGTTTGTTCCTCTGCTACTTTCGTGGACTGGCAGTTCTTGTCTGACGTAGCCTGGCGTGGGCATGAAAGAGAGTACATCTGCAGTAAAGCAGATTAAGGAGAGCAAAAAGAAGTACACTCAAGGCTTGAGTGTGTGTTGGCAAAATTCTTGCATGTGTGAGTGATGACTGGAAAAGAAAAGATCGCAATTAGAAAAGAACTGCGGAGGCAGTCAGTTTTTGGAGTGTGAAGCGAGAAGTCATGCCACGCGCCAGGAAACGTTTTGTCGACGTGGTGGCAGAAGGAGAGGATGAGGAAAACAATGAAGAGTATTATTGTAAAGATGACTCTACGACATCAGAAGTGGGATGGACTACTCCTCAGGCCGGTTCTGACGAAAACCTCCGAATGCTGTTGGAGTCGCAAAATCGCCATTTTATGGAGCTCATCAAAACCGTGCAGCGTACGCAATCAAACGACGCAATAGTCGTCGTACTACCGAAATTCAATCCTGATCGTGCAGGCGCGGACGCGCTCTCTTGGTGTTCAACTGTCGACTACATTCTCTCTGAAAACCCGTTGGAGGGCAGCGCTCTTGTAATGTCTCTTAGCCTGTCGTTAGAGGCAACCGCGTCACATTGGCTGTCGCAAACTTGCTTTGCGGGCATAACATGGACACAATTCCGAGAATTATTTTTGCAACATTTTACTGGTACGGAGACCTTGGCGGCAACCGTTATGAATCTGCTAAATGGGCGCCCAAATGTTGGAGAATGCCTTTCGTTGTATGGAAGCAGAATGGTCACTTCGCTCATGTCCAGATGGAAATCATTGACCGTGGAACAAATAGCCGTTTCTGTTGTTTTGGCGCATACCGATGGAGTTGACAAGAGACTGCAGCGTTTAGTGTTTACAACGGACATTAAGACGCGCAACGAGCTGCATCAAGAATTGAAGGCGCTTTCATTTGACGTACGACGGGGACGGGGAATCGGTGTAACAATTACCTCTAAATCGCTTGTTATATTTAAGGAAAAATGTATATATCCTGTGTGGGTTCCCGAAAGCACTCCTGACCTGGCAAGCGTTGATACCGATTTGGTAGGATCTGATAGAGATCAGTTGATAACAATTTTAAAAGACTATTCTAAATCATTTATAAATGGAGTTCCACAGAGCCGCGTGACTACTGGACAATTGGAAATACGTCTGATTGATCCTAACAAGACAGTACAGAGACGCCCCTTTAGGTTGAGTGTTGAAGAAAAAGAACAAGTAAGACGAATAGTGGATGAATTGTTAAAGGCAAATATTATACGCCCTAGTTGTTCTCCGTTTGCGAGCCCGATGATACTTGTCCGAAAGAAAAATGGTTCGGACGGCCTGTGTGTAGACTATAGAGTTGAACGCAAACACTGTGTCTGATGAACTTTGCCACTGATTTCTAATCAGATTTCCCGATTGTGTGGTGCTAAATATTTTACCTGCATAGATATGGCAAGTGGGTTTCATCAAATTCCAATTCATCCCAACTCAATCGAGCGCACCGCTTTTGTGACACCAGAAGGACAATTCGAGTTTTTGGCTATGCCTATGGGGCTTAAGAATGCCCCATCGGTATTTCAAAGGGCCGTTAACAAGACATTAGGTGAACTTACTCATTCATATGTCGTTGTTTATATGGACGACATTATGATAGTCGCGGGCAATAAAAATGAAGCCCTGGATAGGTTACGAGTAGTTTTGCAAACGCTTACCAAAGCTGGCTTCTCTTTTAATGTTGAAAAATGTTCTTTTCTTAAGTCCAGCGTTGAATATTTGGGATTCGAAGTTAGAGAGGGTGAAATCCGACCAAATCCGCGAAAGATACGTGCTTTGGTGAATTTGATTCCTCCGCAGTCGGTGCACCAATTAAGGCAGTTTATTGGATTGGTTTCGTATTTTCGGCAGTTTGTGCCTAAATTTTCGCAGATGTTAAAACCACTTTATGCTTTGACTTCGAAAAATGTTTCTTTTCATTGGGACCTAGAGCACGAGCAAATACGGCAGAAAGTTATTTCTATTCTGACCAATTCTCACTATCTTTGATCCGCAATTTCCCATAGAGCTGCACACTGATGCGAGTGCAGATGGCTATGGTGCAATTTTGTTGCACAAAATTGACAATAAACCTAGGGTAATCGAGTACTACAGCAAACGAACATCACCTGCTGAATCTCGATACCATTCATATGAGTTAGAGACCCTCGCTGTTTACAATTCAATTAGACATTTTCGCCATTACATACATGGCCGCAAATTTGTAGTTTTCACAGATTGCAATTCGCTTAAGGCCTCCTGCACCAAGATCGAACTGACTCCCAGAGTACATCGTTGGTGGTCGTATATGCAGTCGTTCGAATTCGAAATAGAATATAGACCTGGTCAGCGAATGGCTCATGTAGATTTCCTTTTTCGAAACCCACTACCAGACAATCATGTAGTGTTACCTAGTACAGTCGAACATCACATCAATTTAACTGAGATCACAGATAATTGGCTGTTGGCTGAACAGCAGAGAGATAAGGAAACGTCGACAATTGTTACCAAGTTGCGTGACAATGAGTTATCTGAGGATATGGCCAGGACGTATGAGTTGCGAGCTGGAACACTCTATAGGAAAATTCAGAGAAATGGAAAAACCCGTTGTCTGCCTGTAATCCCAAAGCCGTTTAGGTGGTCCGTAGTTAATAATGTTCACGAGGCAATTATGCATCTTGCTTGGGAGAAAACACTGGAGAAAATGTATGAATTTTATTGGTTTGAAAAAATGTCTAAATATGTCCGAAAATTTGTAGATAACTGCATTACCTGCAGATTGTCCAAACCACCATCTGGAAAAATACAGGCCGAATTGCATCCCATCCAGAAGATTGATATTCCGTGGCATACTGTCCATATCGACATTACTGGAAAGCTTAGTGGTAAAAACGACCAAAAGGAGTATGTTATTGTCCAAATAGACGGATTTACCAAGTTTGTCCACTTGTGCCATACAGTAAGGCTGGATAGTGAAAATATCGTTGTTTGGTCAATATCAATATCGTTGTTTGGTGTCCCTTCTCGCTTGATCGCAGATCAGGGTCGTAGTTTTTCTAGTTCAGTGTTTCGTGATTTCTGCTCTGCGCAAAAGGTAGATTTGCATTTAATTGCCACTGGGGCTAGTCGAGCCAACGGCCAGGTGCAGCGAGTAATGAGTACTCTAAAGTCAATGCTAACTGCTGTTGAAACGAGCCAGCGATCCTGACAAGATGCTTTACAAGAGGTACAATTGGCTCTGAATTGCACGTCCAACAGAGTGACCAAAGTTAGTCCATTAGAATTACTTATTGGAAAAGAAGCAAGGCCATTTGGTCTAACGCCTGTTGCTGATAATGAAAATACTGTTGAAGTTCAAAAAGTTAGAGAAATGGCAAAGTATAATATGGAAAAGAATGCCAATTACGAAAAAAATAGATATGATAAAAATAAGGCAGCAATTGTAAAACACAAGGTCGGAGACTATGTGCTGCTTAAGAATGAAGAAAGGCACCAAACCAAATTAGACCCTAAGTATAGAGGTCCGTTTTTAGTGACCGAAGTTTTGGATGGGGATCGGTATAAGCTTAAGTCGATAAATTCTAATCGAACGTATAAATACTCGCACGAATTTTTGCGATGTATGCCCAAGGAGGGGATTACCACAGATTTGGATATTGGAAGTGATGAGGAAAATGTCGAAGGTAAAGCCGGTGAGAGCTTGGATGTTACTGAGTATGATGATCAAAATGATGAAAATGAGGCCTTTGAGGGCTGTGATGATGTTGACCTGATGTAAAAGTAATGAGTTGTTAAGAAGATATGATGGCCAGTTTAATGTGATTTAAGCTGCGTGCTATTGTTGTATGATGGCCAGTTTAATGTGATTTAAGCTGCGTGCTATTGTTGTATGATGGCCAGTTTAATGTGATTTAAGCTGCGTGCTATTGTTGTATTATGGTCAGTAAAATTTGATTTGAGCTGTGAACTTTGACTGTTTGGCCGGTTTAATGTGGTGTAAACTGTGAGCTATGGTAACGAAGATAATGCTGTTTGGCCGGTTTATTGTGATATAAACTGAGAGCTATTGTACGTTCAATAAATTTTGGATATATTAATTTGTGGTAACCCGTATCTTGGGGCGGTAAAATTAAATCAATTTAAAGAGAAAGTAAGCTTTAAGGAAAGCATTTCTATATAAAGGAGTAATTATTTGTTTATGATTTATATTTCGAAAACATGTGAAAGAAAAACAAAGATTAAAGGAAAGAAAAGAAATTTGTATTTGCAAACACACGAGGACGTGTGTAGGTCAGGAAGGCCGTGTCGCATATTAACTTTTTAATTTAAATAAAGAAAATGATTTATAAATGTAACTTCCGTGTTCTCTTGTTGTGTGTCTTTAACCACGGTACTGTTTGTTTGTTCCTCTGTTACTTTCGTGGACTGGCAGTTCTTGTCTGACGTAGCCTGGCGTGGGCATGAAAGAGAGTACATCTGCAATAAAGCAGATTGAGAAGGAGAGCAAAAAGAAGTACACTCAAGGCTTGTGTGTGTGTTGGCAAAATTCTTGCATGTGTGAGTGATGACTGGAAAAGAGAAGATCGCAATTAGAAAAGAACTGCGGAGGCAGTCAGTTTTTGGAGTGTGAAGCGAGAAGTCATGCCACGCGCCAGGAAACGTTTTGTCGACGAGGTGGCAGAAGGAGAGGATGAGGAAAACAATGAAGAGTATTATTGTAAAGATGACTTTTAAAATTGGGTTTTTTTTTTTTTTGCCGGTTTTTTTTTAAAACCTCTTATTTTTTTTTGGGTAAAGTTGTTTTTACAACATATGTATTTATGTATTTTCAGTACTTAGTTACGGTAGCTTAAATTGTTCACAAGCTCCAGAGACGACCCATCCCAAGCGAGTTTTCTGAATTGATGGCCATGGCAGCAAGTGGTAGGTTTGCCGGAATGTTCCAGTCGTGAGTGTCTATTCCGAAATTTGGTTGATGATCGGCTATGTTAAAGGATACAACAGCAGTGATGAGAGTTAAGTAGTTTTCGACTGCATGCTAATGTTGATCGAAAATCCATTTTTTATGAAGTTTGAATCACCTATTCCAGATACTGCAGTCGATTTTATTTTTCGAAGCTGAAGCTGATTTACAAAACGAGAAGTTATTAGGTGCAGCTGAGAGCCGGAATCAAGCAAAGCTCGGCAGGGAACAAGACCTCCTGAACGATTTTTGAGCAAGACTGTTACCGTGGCTAACATAACAACGTCATTACTGAAACCTTGGGAAATAAGAGCAGCAGATGTAGACGATGAAGTAGAGGTGCTGAAGTAGATGCTTGAGTGCTGAGATTAGACGGCACAGATGGAAATAGAGTATGAAGTGCCACTGATTTAGTTTGGACTGCAGTAGCTTCAGGACTACCGAAGTGCAAAAGAGTGTGGTGCCTGCGCCCGCAGATACGACAGCTGCTCGAGCTGCATGTAGTCACCCGATGACCTGCTTTAAGCATAGACAGTTTAAGCATAGAGAGTCTACTGAGTTCCTTAAGGCGATTCGCAGGGGACAGGGCCTTGAACTTCGAGCAATAATGGATTTCGTGAGCAGTTTCACTGCAAAGAGCGCATCCCGATGAGCTGTGACTTGTGGCAACAAGTGCGGATCTAGAAAAGTTAGTTTCTATTTATCTGCCCACCTGACTGCGTCGCATAAGTTGCCATAGCGAAATCCACGGTTTCCAATGTCCTGCATCGCTGTTCCACGAACGAGGCCATAGATTGCCACAAAGGAATGAGATTGACAAATGCCGTATCTTCTAAACTTGAATCCCACTTTGCTTGACTCACTGGATAAAGTTTCCGTAGAAGCACCTGCACGATGATGCATTCAGCGATCTGCTCAGGAGTACTCAAAGTCTGCAACGCCCGCATATGAGAGTTGACCTTGTCCGAAATCTCCCGAAGCATAGCCACTGACCTATTTTCCATAGCCTGGAGGATCCCCATGATCCAGTAATGTGTGCCTGAAAGACCAACCGTCGATTACACTACTCGACAAAATTGAACTTTTGATTTAGGCTGTGAACCAAAATGACTTTTTCTGATAGATTTCGGGATTTTAAAATTTTTGTAGTACTTTATTTTTTTAGGGTGTCATTTTTTTAAAGAATTTTTAAAATCTGGTATTTTTTTCTTGGTTTTTTTTCAGAGGTAGCGCTTCTATTTTTCACATAACTTAAATAGCTTAAATCTGGTTGCATATAACTGCATCTTAAGGCCTGAAAGATATAAAGCTTTCAAATTCAAATTTCATAATTTTTTGCGGTATTTTATTTTCGAAATTTTTGACTTTTAAAACTCGGGAAAAGTTGAAACAAAAAATTATTGTTGGCCAACATTTTTGGTTTTAGATAGGCGCATTAATTAGGCGTCTTTTAAGGTATTGCTCATTAAAATCTATGGATAAACGGTCAGCAACGGTATTTTTCCGGTAAAATTAGTTTTGAGTCGTTTTGGTCAAACGGCTGCAAGTTGACCGTTTAGAACTGTCAGCTGTTCAGAACTGCAAAGTTTTAAGCAACCAGATATAAGATACTAAAGTTATGTGAAAAATAGAAGCACTACCTCTGAAAAAACGAGAAGGAACGTGTGAGTCGCTTCTGGGGACGCGACTCTAATTATACTCTACTTATTTTGAAATACACTTGTAGCAGTGTGATATCACATGAGTCTGGAAACCAAATTTGGCTAGCTGGCTGGAAACCTAGCTCTTATAGTCTCTGAGAACCAGGCGCTCATGAAGACGGACAGACGGACGGACAGACGGACATGGCTTAATCGACTCGGCCTATTGATGCTGATCAAGAATATATATACTTTATGGGGTCGGAAACGTTTCCTTCTCTGCGTTGCACACATCCACTTTTACCACAAATCTAATATACCCCTTAACTCTTTTTTGAGTACGGGTATATAAACAAACAAAAAATTCGAGATTTTAAAAAATTCTTTAAAAAAAAAACACCATATTCGTTAAAAAATTTTAAACCCCGAAATCTATTAGAAAAAGTTATTTTGGCAACAGCCTAATTCTAGTGTTGACTAGTGTTATTGAATCTGTTGTCCAATAACTCTAATGCCATTATAGTTTCCATCCGAGAGTTCTAACGATCGAATTGTCTCCAACGCCGAATTACGCAAGCAAGATCGCTGATGCAAGAACCTTTCAATGTTGGATAGGTCCGGAGGATTGCCAATAATGGTAACAAACATAGAATAAAAGTCTGACCAGTTTGCATACCCTCAGCCAAATTTTAGCATTTGCAAAGGCGGCTGGAGCTGTCTACGGAGGGATGGAGGCTGCGAACAGGCAAATCCAGCAGATGCATTTCTTCCAGCCAAAGTGGAATGAGAAGGCATGTGATCAATATACCTGGCCAATTCCAGACAAATTGAAGGCTTCAACGTACGGAAAAGTGCTTGAACCTGGTCGCGCAACCCACTGCTAAATTCTCGACAATCCAATTCTTCGAGCTCGTTCTGCACGTGCCCTGCTCCTCGATCTCCTCCAACCTTACCACGAGCAATTTATTCTCCCAAGTGGCACTCAATCTTTTGAGGACTTCGCACAATTCCAATGCCTTCCGCTTCAGAAAAATCACCCTGTTTTCCGCAGCGGTAGTTGCACTGCCGTTTGAAATATCCAACTCCATAGCAGCGACGGCGTTAGAAAAACGTTTCTAGCGGGAAAAACAAAGAGTACCGCGCTCAAGAGACGGGAACGAGCACAGCGAACATAATGTCTATGCTTATATCACTAAGCAAACAACACATAGAGGCGTCAAATCGACTAAAAACTGCCTGCATAAAATTTTTGGAAGATTGGCTCCCAGGCCATCGGGTCGGGAGCCGATAGCTTCGGCAGCTCACTCGGCTCTCTCCGGCTTGAGCCGAGAGAGAGCGCCTTTGCAGCTGTGTCGAATCAAAGACTATACAATACAAAAATGTTGCACGAGGAGCAAAAGCGAGCGACAACAAAATATGAAGTCTGACTACTGGAATAGGTACAGGGCCGGATTAGCAGGGGCCTAGGGCTAACAGAATTTTTTTTTGAAAAAACAAAACTCCAAATAGTTGATAAAAAATATAATAGCCACTGATGAACATATACATTTAATGTTTGTTTGATTAATTTGTAAGTTTTTTATTTCAAATGAAAAGAGAAGTAACTGACGCAAAAAAATGGAGGGCCCCAGATTGATGGTTGCCCAGGCCCTGGTTGAGGGTTGATCCGGCCCTGAAAAGGTCGAGTTTGGTTTTAAAGTTGTTAGAGGACACAAATACAGGCATAGAGTTACACACGCACACGGTTTATATTCGACACAGCTGCAAAGGCGCTCTCTGTCGGCTCAAGCCGGCTCCCGACCCGAAGGCTTGGGAGCCAATCGTCCAAAAATTTTATGCAGGCAGTTTTTAGTCGATTTGACGCCTCTATGTGTTGTTTGCTTAGTGCTTATATGCAAGAGCGGCTGGTGTATATATGTATATGTCGTCGATGACACTTGAAGAGGCAGGCAAACGAACTACCGGCAATATGTAACAATATGTGAATGTTAAATTGTAGTTTGTAATTGCACGAATATATATAAATTGATCACCAAATGTTTGACTTTTAAGAGTTTTAAATAGCCGTTGAAACTCAGTTATTTTTAGAAAAAAGTCGAGCTAAACGAGGTAATGTGCTACAATTTATTTCATATTGGTAAGGGAAAGTAGGCTAATATATAATGACCGATATAATAAAGCGAGGCGATGGATACGAAGATTGTCTCTCAACTGACTACTACGAGATGGGCCAAAGTGCCAGCACCCTATGCAAAACGTCTTGAAAGAAAGCGAAAGCGAGAGCAAGAACGTTATATGGGACGCGAGAGAATAGCTTAGATACTGAAAATGCAACAACAAAACGAATAAGGCGAGATAGAAATGATAGAGCGGCCGCTGCCGTGCATAAACAATGCTTTGTACAGTGGACAGTGCAAATAATAAACAATGAAGATGATTTACGTTATGCTCCACTAATTATTATCTAAAGAATTCACGACTAAATAACGGGCTGGGAAACCCGACAATGCTTCTCTGCGTTGCACGCATCCACTTTTACCACAAATATTGTATTTACTTAACTCTTTTTGAGTACGGGTATGAAAAGAACATGCAATCGGAATTAGGTTACCTTCAATAGCGCTACAGGTTCTTCAGGTACTTTTGTAAATGATACTGTTGACGGCACTGGAAATACGAAGGGCTTCATCATGTTACGGATCATCTCTTTCGCATCTTCTTCCTTGTTTTTAGCTAAAAGAGTTGAATAACATATTTTATATAAAGCTGCTGTTAAAAAATTACACATAAAGACTATATCCAAGGTACATACAGTTGTGTTCAATGAAATAGTAGTGCCGCACGCACCTCACTACTTTCAAACCCCTTTTTGAGATATTTCTAGTCTTTCAAATTCAACAAGTGATACCTTTATCGAAAGCCTGTAATGTAGACATTTGAAACTCGAAGAAACCCTGTTACATTTGCATTCCATATTCTTGTTTTTCATGACTTTAGACAACTACCCATGTACCTGCTTTTCAATGAAATAGTAGTGCTGGGTTATTTTTATTTATAAAAATGAAAAAACACAGCAAATTAATTTAAACGAGAAGGAATGTGTGAGTCGTTTCTGGGGACGCGACTCTACTTATACCCGTACTCAGTGTATACATTTGTGAGCATATAAATTTTTAAAATTTAAGGATAAAAAAATTTTTTACATTTTACATTTTTTTGCTACATCTGTTATCTACATCTACATATACAATGTATATTTTACATCTAACATGTAGATTATAGATGTACCATTCATATTCTACATCTCCTCCGCTAGGGGTTGCTCGCGCACTGAACGCGGCTGAGTATGCGAGCGAGAAGGAGATAGAGTTGCGTTTCTCTGGCTGAAGTGAGCGGGGGAACCAACTGAAAATCAATTTCTTCATTCTGGCTATAATTATGATCCGATCTGATTCAGATTCGGCAATCTGGTAGATATGGGCATTCTCTACGATACTGCGTTTTTAGTTTTATCGTATCTTTAAAATTGTGCCTGCCACAGATTTTCGTCCTTTGCGGGGGCGGGGCGAAATTTTGAAATACACTTGTAGCAGTGTGATATGACATGAGTCTGGAAACCAAATAGTCTCTGAGATCCAGGCGCTCAACAAGACGGACGGACGGACAGACGGACATGGCTTAATCGACTCGGCTATTGATGCTGATCAAGAATATATATACTTTATGGGGTCGGAAAATGTTCCTTCTCTGCGTTACACACATCCACTTTTACCACAAATCTAATATACCCCTTAACTCCTTTTTGAGTACGGGTATAATTAGCATTGGGCATGCTACGCTGAGTCCTATGGGGCCCAGCTCATATGAGCTAGTACTTTCTAGCCTGAAATTTGAGTATAGTATGATTTTGAGCGAAAGTGTGTATGTAGGTATACTTTAGAATACATTACATGCAGATTACAGTCAGAAAAGCTCGCTAGGAATTGATTTTTATCGGTAAAGATCGACATTTTGCCATGGCCAAATGTCCAACTAGATATTAATATCATCAAAATCTTATGCTGGAATACCAAATACGTTGTTGCAACTGCAAATCCGTCAACCAGAGCAAACTTTTAGCAAGTGGTTCAAGGATTATTGGCTCAAATCCTATTGAGGCGTTGGCAAGAGATTATTGACCCATGTTCGGCCGGTACAAGTTCGCAATGAAAACCAAATTGATTAAAAATTAAATATTATAGCTCAAGATACATGAAGAACATGAAATATATGTTTTTATTTGAGTTTAGTTGATTTTTTCAATTTTCTAAAAAAACACTACTATTTCATTGAACAGCAGATTTCATGGGTATTTTTCTAAAGTCATGAAAAACAAGAAGATGAAATTCAAATGAAATGGGATATTTTCAGGGGTTTAATGATAACACTCTAAGCTTTCCAAAAAGGTTTCACTTGTTCAATTTGGATGACTGGAAGAGTATCAAAAAGGGGTTTGATAGTCGTGATGTGTGGCACTACTATTTCATTGAACACAACTGTATATTAAAAATATTTGTTTAATGATTTTTGAGCTACTGAGCTTCTTCAGTAGCGTTTTTTGCAATAAGTTTATACAAGTCGATGATTGTTCAGTTTAATAAATGTACATAAGTTTATTGTGGTGTATTATGGATGAAGATATATCGGCAGAACATTAGCGACTGCTGTGCGGATGTGAAAGAGAGCTCATGACGCGTCAGTTGATCCACTCAATACAGGGTCGCAGGGTTAGTTAAAGACTGTGTCAGATAGAAGATCAATTCCACGATATGCGAGATCAATATTACTAAGGGCAGGCGGGCCAAATTTCCTGTGCACGAGGCTTCGAGCATAGCGCAAGAGCGATCGAGAAAGCGATAACGAAAGCAAAAAATAGAAAGAAATACGCGAGATAACTACGTGAGACATCGGCTACATAACCTTCTGCCAAGTGGGAGCATATACAAGTTAACCAGAGCTGTATATGTAACGCTTGGATCAGCGCAGAGGGGAAAGTTGTAGCGCCACAAGCGGTCATATTGGGGGAGACGCAGAGAAAATAAAGCGCCATCTAGGTCTTTGGGCTGTGGGCAAGTGAAGTGTCAAAGAAAGGCAGTGATAATTTAACAGACTTAATTGTCAACTCTCTCCCTCGTTTGACAACAGTATATTTTCATGTTCATTTCCGAAAAATAGTCGCAAAACAAAAGCTATCACCTAGCAGAGCGTTTAAAGAAAATTTTGATTTCATGCATCGCCAGTTTCCCCAGTTTAGGCAAGCACGGAAAAAAGGATGATATTCGGGCGTGGCACTCAGCAATTTTTTCACCTGGGAGGGAGCTCTGATTTGGAGCGGCTCGAAGCTGCAGAGGGAGGAGGAAATTGCATAAGGAAGGCACGCAATCTCGACCCGCCGACCCATAAGGTGTCAACAAATTGCAGCAGTCATAATATAAACCATTATTTTTTCCGGCCCCAGTTGATAGGCAAGACAGCACTCAGGCTCGGCTAGTGAAAAATTATATTTTTGTCGAGCCCAGTATTTTTGGGATAGCGCTAGATCATCAGCGGAACGTTAGTGTTACTTCGGTCTAACCGAAGTAAGTCGAGTGTTATGGCGAGATTTATAACTCGATAATTCTGTGTTCTAACTTGACGGGAAAATTGCGAAAAATTATTGTGCCTGAGAGCTATTTTCGATGGTCATATGTTTTAGTGTGAGTTAGTTCAAATAGTTTTATCACTCAACTTATTAATTACCCCCCTTTTTTTCTCTCTTCTCCACCCTATTCACGTCATTCTGCTTCTCAGAATGCACTTATACTATTATACTTTATTATTATTACTTTTAATTCCTTAGTTTAGTTTAGTTAGTTTAATAATTTGTATTATGTTCTAATTCCGAATCATTTTTACCATCAGCTAGTCTAATGTCCCTAGAGGTCCGGTACTCTAATCGCAAGAAGTGGTCATGACTGGGAATGACCAGAGGAAGGGAGGTTAGACCGATCCTCAACAACACCTGAGTGTTTCTGATGCCGAAGAAAAGAGAACTTTTATCAGTAATTGCGTTGCTTGTGCCATTGGTAAATGCACAATATGCACTATGCTAGAAAAAAAAAACGAGAAGGAACGTGTGAGTCGCTTCTGGGGACGCGACTCTACTTATACCCGTACTTAGTCAGTATATACATTTGTGGGCATATCATTTTTTAGAATTTTAGAATACAAAAAAAAAATTTACATTTAACATTTTTTTGCTATATCTGTTATCTACATATACAATGTATATTTTACATCTAACCTGTAGATAATAGATGTACCATTCATATTCTACATCTCCTCCGCTAGGGTTTGTTCGCGCACTTAACGCGGCAGTGTGCGAGCGAGAAAGAGATAGAGTAGCGTGGTCTCGTGCTGGAGGAGGTGGGGGAAGGAACTGAAAATCAATTTCTTTTTTCTGGCAATAATAATTATCCGATCTGATTCAGATTCGGCCATCTGGTGGATATGGGCATTCTCTACGATACTGTTTTATCGTTATCGTATGCACTATGCTAGTTTTATCGTATTTTTAAAAATATGCCTGCCACAGATTTTCCTCCTTTGTGGGGGCGGGGCGAAATTTTGAAATACACTTGTAGCAGTGTGATATCACATGAGTCTGGAAACCAAATTTGTTTGCACTAGCTCTGATAGTCTCCGAGATCCAGGCGCCAAACAAGACGGACAGACAGACATGGCTCTATGGACTCGGCTATTGATGCTGATCAAGAATATATATCCTTTATGGGGTCGGAAACGTTTCCTTCTCTACGTTACACACATCCACTTTTACCACAAATCTAATATACCCCTTAACTCTTTTTTGAGTAGTGGTATAAAAATCTTCGTTTTTAACCAAAATCCATGCTCAACATAATTTTTTGTCAGCTCATTAAGGCTCTATCTGATGATGATAAGGACTTCTGTATTATCTGTCTGATCCTTCTGCCAAGGAAATTGACCGCCGCAAACTCCATTAAATGCCATGAATTTAGTCGTGCGTTCGTTCGACGGTTCTCTTTCGTAGTGACCCGTCATGTTTTTGTTTTGCACTCTGCATTTTCCTTTTATTTTAACTAAACTCTAACTTATTTATCTTAAAATCAATCTTTACCGCGTGTGCATGCCTAACAATCGTGTAAAAACACAACTTATCTAATTAATTTTGTGCGTCGGTTAGTCGTGTGTTTATGTTGTTGCTTTTCGTAAGTGCGCCCTCTCATTACATTTCACCGCTCTTTGTCGTAGATATTGCCGTCTATCACTCTCTCTCTATCACCTAACTCTCAATAACTGTTCTTTCTCTCTCGCTCTTGTAACTTTCAGTGCAGTAACGCTCCCACTTATAAGCTGTTGCTGCAACAACTCTCCTCACCCATCTTATTTTGACCAAAGTCCCAGATACAACTTGAGTGAAACATAATTTGATCACCCAAGTTATGCCTCGGGCGACATAAATGTATCGTCAGCATACTTCGCGCTCCCCTCATCTTTCACCTCTTCTTCCACACATCCAAAAACTAACTTCCTCTCTTTTAGTTACCTACCAGAATGCTAGATGCTTGCCTAGTAAGCTCAGCTATCTTTTTCTTAAGAGTGTCGCATTCTGGTCCCAAATTATTGTTTTTACCGAGACCTGGTTAAAGCTGGATCCTTAGTTCCGAAGTTTCGGCAGGTCGGTACACAATTTTTAGAAATGACCGTGGGGTCCTCATTGCAGTGGACTCAAACTTCACGTCTGAACATTACATGGTCCAGGTTCAACAAGACCTGGAATTCCTGTGCGCAAAACTGATTCTCCCAGGCTTTTCCATTTTCATTACTTGCTCGTATATTCCACCTTCCTTGGATATCTTAATATACGAGCATCACCTGTCCGCTTTAAAAATTGTTTCTTCCTCGCTATCAGATAAAGACCATATGATAGCAATTTACCAGGTTTTGTCTTCGGTAAATGAGTCTAATAATATTGTGTCCATATCCCTGTCTCAAGTTCACCATGTGAAAAATTCCTTGGGTCGATTGCTTGATATGTGCTTTTTCTCGGATCCGAATATGGCGTTGCTAACCCGAGCCCTTCCGCTCACTATACCTGAAGACTCCTATATTCGAAGTGTCAGATATTGGCCCTACTTTATTGGATCGAATGGGTAGGCTATCTGAACGTGTCCGCTGCTTTCTTAAAGCCGAGTTTACGAAGCTTAATAACCTCATTAGTGATTTTGATTGGTCCGCTCTGTATTTGTGCACTGACGTTATGAAAGGCACAACATTTTTATACCCGTACTCAAAAAAGAGTTAAGGGGTATATTAGATTTGTGCTAAAAGTGGATGTGTGTAACACAGAGAAGGAAAATTTTCCGACCCCATAAAGTATATATATTCTTGATCAGCATCAATAGCCGAGTCTCTGTCTGTCTGTCTGTCTGTCCGTCTGTCCGTCTTGTTTGACGCCTGGATCTCAGAGACTATAAAAGCTAGGGCAACCAAATTTGGTTTCTAGACTCATGTGATATCACACTGCTACAAGTGTATTTCAAAATTTCGCTCCGCCCCCTTCCGCCCACACAAAGGACGAAAATCTGTGGCAGGCACATTTTTAAAGATACGAGAAAACTAAAAACGCAGTATCGTAGAGAATGCCCATATCTACCAGATTGCCGAATCTGAATCAGATCGGATCATAATCATAGCCAGAATGAAGAAATTAATTTTCAGTTGTTTCCCCCGCCCCCTCTTGCCAACAACCTCGCTACTCATTCTCTTTCTCGCTCGCACACTCTGCCGCGTTCAGTGCGCGAGCAACCCCTAGCGGAGGAGATGTAGAATATGAATGGTACATCTATAATCTTCATGTTAGATGTATAATATACATTGTAGATGTAGATGTAGATAGCAAATGTAGCAAAAAAATATAAAATGTAAAATTTTTTTTATTCTAAAATTCTAAAAAATTATGCTTCAAAATGTAAATACTGACTGAGTACGGGTATAAGTAGAGTCGCGTCCCCAGAAGCGACTCACACGTTCCTTCTCGTTTTACAATATACTTGACACATTTTTTGATTCTTGTGTCCCACTTTTATGTCCGGTTAGATTAGCCTCCTTGGTTTACCAAAGAGTTATCCAGTCTAAAAAACTTAAAATCCAGACTTTATAAAAAATTTCGAGAAGTTGGTTCTCCCTCTTCTCTTTCACACTATGTAATAGCTCGGTCAAGTTTCTCCGTTCTTAACGCTCAATTACAATAAACTACTTATCTCGATGCAGGATACGATTCTCACAGGACCCTTAACAGTTTTATAGCTTCGTAAATCCTCGCTATCATTTCTCAAAATGTCAGCAAACAATGATCCGGCAATTTCCGATCTTTTTGCCAAATTTTTCCAGACAACCTATTCTCATGAAAGCTACTCTGGTCAGCCATATCCATACAGTTTACCAAGGTCGAATGGAATCTTCAGCCCCTTGTTAAATGAAAGCGCACTGCTTCATGATCTTCGACTAGTTAAGCCGGTGTTTTCACCAGGTCCTGACGGAGTTCCCGGCTGTGTACTCAGGTACTTTGCCGACGCTCTGTGTGGACCCCTGCTTAAACTATTCACCCTATCCATTAACGCTTCATGCTTCCTCCTCATCAGGAAGGAATCTTTTATTTTTTCGCTCCATAAAAAAGGTAGCTAGTCTGATAATTATAGAGGTGAATCTAAGTTATCCGCTATTCCTAAAATGTTTGACAAAATTTTAACTCCGCATTTGCAACTTCTCTGCAAATCACTTATATCTCCGTCTCAGCACGGATTTTTAAGGCGACGATCAACAACCACAAATTTATTAGAGTTTACCTCTTTTATCATCAAAGGCTTTCAAGATAACTTGCAGACGGATGTCATTTACACTGATTTCAGCAAAGCATTCGATTCTGTAAACCATTCCCTCCTAGCACAAAAACTTGACCTTTTAGGGTTTCCGCCTAATCTTTTGAGATTGATTTCTAGCTACCTTCGTTCTAGGTCTCAAAGAGTTCTTTTCAAAAACTCCTTCTCTCCACCTGTTAAGGTTACTTCTGGAGTACCACAGTGCAGCCACTAGGCCCCATACTATTCACACTATTTATTAATGATCTGCCTTCAGTATTAACAAACTCTCGAGTACTCATGTATGCGGATGATGTTAAACTCTGTGTCCAGTATAAGGACATTTCATTTCACTCTCGCTTGCAATCCGATTTCAATAACTTTCAGTCAAGGTGATGTGCAAATATGTTATACCTTAAGGCCTCGAAATGCACAGTAATGAAATTTCATCGCTCCAGTCCCTTTTTGGCTCCTTACAGCCTCTGCGGTAGTTCTTTTCACAGAATTACCTTGGTTGATGGTCTTGGTGTTAAACTAGACCCTAAGTAAAAGCTTTCCGAACACTTTTCTACAATGGTAAATAAGGCCATGCGCGTGCTTGGGCTTATAAAAAGGTGGTCAAATGAGTTTGACGATCCCTATATAACGAAAACTCTTTATCTAGCTTGTTCGTCCGATTTTAGAGTACGGCTCTTGTGTATGGTGCCCCCAGTACAAGTACACCAGGACCGTATAGAATCAGTCCAGAAAACTTTTTGATCGGACCTCAATTCCCTCTACCATATAATATCCACCACTAATTAGCTTCCTCTTCTTAAGTCAGTAATACTAACATACCTTTCCCGTAATTAGTACTATTTTGTGTAGATATATTTGCATATTTAGCTCTTTGAGTTGTGTTTAGCTATAATTTTCCTCGAATTTTACTCTAACACCTATCCGAAAGTACAGAAAAAAAAATAATATAGATTTGCAAAAATTGGTCAGGTCGAAAAAAAGAAAAGTAAATTCATCTTAACAAATGTGTCAGGCCGACAATCGATAAATCTCTGTTAAATATAGCAGAGGCCTTTTTGAAGGAGCTGGCACTCACGCTTGGATATAAAAGCAGTAAATTTGGCGCTTAACAGTACAAAGAGTAAACAAATTAACAAAAGTGGATTCCAGTGCGCCTTGAAATGAAAAGTATGGCTTTTTGCTGAAAATTAAAACGCAAATTGAAAGTGAAAACCGGAGCCTGCCTGTATGTTCACAACTGGCACCTCTCCCTACGTATCATAGAGCTGCAACGAATAAAAGTTTTCGGGTAAATCCGAACATTTACTCAGAGTTTTTGTGATTCATAAAATTTGATTCAGCAGCATGAAGTGATTGGTTTGCGCCGGTTCGAAACGAACGGGTAAAGACCCAATCGCTCAAGGAATATATCATATGTGATTGCATATGAGCGTTCGTTTTATTACTAAATCTGTCATCTATATTTACACGGTAGATTCTACATATCCTCCGCCAGAGGTCGCACACAAACTGCGCGGGAATATCGTGTGTGAGCTACAGAGTGACTGAGAACAGGCTGCAGGGCTGGAAGGGGGTGTGTTTAGCAACTATTTCTTCATTCTGGCTATAATAATGATCTGATCTGAACCAGATACGGAAATCTAGTAGATATGGTCATACTGCTTTTTTCGTTTTCTCACATCAGCAAAATTGTGGATGCCACAGATTTTAGTCCATTGTGGTGATGGAAGGTGGCGTGGAGAAATTTTGAATTTGTAACAGTGTGATACCACACATGAGTCTGGAAACAAATTTTGTCGTTCTAGATCAGCGATGCCCAATGTCACATACGGCTGGGCACTCACCAATACTCCCAAACAAAAACACAAATACCAATACGCAACAGTTTTTTTTTATTTCAATGCTCGTAGACAAGACAACAACAAAAACACAATGAAATCGTGTGCGTCAAAAAAAATTACCGTAATTTTTGCTTGCGAGCGAATCAGAGAAGAGACAAAACCGGTTTTTGCTGTTTGCATGTGTTGGGCTTTCGGTATGTTGGTACACAGCACAAACTGTGTATGCATACAAGAATTGGTTCTTCAAGTACAGCTATAATGATGGACTTCACAATATTTTGTGTTCCCATAAAATGCAGCCTGTAAATCATTTCGACTTAAAATCCATGGATCGATGGAATCATGGTAGTTCGGAACACAATATGAAGAGAGAACCAAAATGACTACCGAAGATAGCGATGAATCGACACATTTATAAAAGAATATTATCCTTTACTACATTTTTTCCAGTACGATAATAATCTAGCTATAACAAGAAATAAGTACATGCCAGACATTTAGAACCAACTTAATACTATACGAGTCTTCACACAAAATAATACGGATAAACGCTATATACACTTTTATAGTCTTTGAAAACACGGTTTCGAACATTAAAGACGGACGGACATGGCTATATACTAGGCTGGGCCAAAATTTTACCAACAAATTTTGTTTCTGTTTTTTCAAGTGGACACCGCCCAATTCTGTTCTTTGTTATTCAATAAAATTATAAAAAAATGTTCAAATATACATTAAAAAAAATTTAATTCGTCGGTTTTTTTCAAATAATATTGAAACTTTGAAACTAGTTCATATTGATAAGGTATTATTTTTTTTTTTTTTTTAGTCATTGTTAAAAAATTAACAATTGGTGAAAATCAAGAAGTTCAGCTGAGGTTGATATATTTAGTTAACTAGTTCGCAAAAGCTGGTTCAGGTTTTTTACTGCCAATAGCTGATGAATGACGATATGAATGTTATCAGTATATATGCAAAGGATTTCCCAATTACACTAGTCAACAGGATTTTTCCTCAAGGAACAAAACGAACTTTTTCTTAAAGATTTGGGGCTTAGAAATGGTTTGATGGTATTTTTTTTTTCTATGGCAGAACTTTTTTTTAAAGAATTTTTGAAAACTGGTTCTTTTTTAAAGCTTTTTTCAGAGGTAGCTGGGCCAAAAATTCGAAATTCAAACGGGACACCCCCTAGTTTTGTTACCTTGGATTTAATAGTAATTTACATGATGTTATTTATATTTTTTTTTTTTTTTTGGAAGTTGCTACCGAATTAAAAAAAAAATTGTAATCAAGAATATTAAAAAAATTTTTATTGTTGATTGAGTTGGATAACACTACTCGACAAAATCGAACTTTGTTTTTCCTCATGGATCCAAACCGACTTTTTCTGATAGATATGAAGCTTTAAATTTTTTTAAGGAATTATGGATTTTTTTCTATGACAGAACATTTTTTTGAAGAATTTTTGAAGTCTGTTATTTTTTTAAAGCTTTTTTCAGAGGTAGCTCTTGTTTTTTCACATTACTCTAGTATCTTACGTCTGGTTGAAAAGAACAAAAGATAATTGAAACAGCTAGAAGTTAAGTGTTTACACTTTGTGATTTCAGCTTACCGTCTCGGAAATATAAAGCATTAAAATGCAAAAATGCTGTTTATCTTTCAAAATAGCAAAGTTCTTTACAACCAGACTTAAGATACTAGAGTAATGTGAAAAAATCAAGAGCTACCTCTGAAAAAAGCTTTAAAAAAAACCAACAGAAATCATTTTAAAGAACAGTTTTCAAATGATAAACCGTTCAAATATTAAGCCATTTGGTTTGGTTTAATTCTGGGGAATTCATTCATTCGATAATCTCAGAAGGGAATATTTACGACTGTATAGGTATTTATAAAGGACTGTCTTAACTTACCAGCTGATCGTGCCAGAGCTTGCCAGAGTTGAGTGGTAGCTGCGTCTGTTGTGTGATCCGAGCTCACACTATCGGGAGTCTTTCTATCATTGATTGACGATGTTATGTCCATTTCTAGTTTATGAGAGTCAGAACTGTCACCAGAATCTAATAAGGAACTGCTATTTGTTTTTATTATTGGTGTAAGTTTATAATCTGACCCACCACGTTGGGTAATGGTAATACTGTAGTTCTGAAGATCCTCTTCACTTCTCTGTGACTGTATTGGAGTTTGGCAATAATTGTGTATTGGGATGGAATTTCTTTGATTTGAATAATCATTCCTTTTCTTTTTAACGGAAAGGTCAATTTCAACTCCGTCATAAAAATCATTTTTTTTTGTTGGACGTTTTGATTTTATCACAGAACTTTTAATACTTGTATCAATTACTGCAGAATTACGTGGAGATTGAGGATTAGAGCACGGAGGTGAAAGTACAATTTTTTTACTGATATCCATAAGAACTGCTGCAGTCTCCAGTTGCTGTTGCAAGCTTTGAAATTGTTCAATATCAGAATCTTTATGAAATGCTGAATTGAATCGTTCATGTATTGGCCCAAACATACATTTTGCTTGCGTTTTAATCTCATCATTTTCCATATTGGTTAATTGAAAAAGACTGGGATGCAAGGTTGGGGTCTGCAAATTATGGGTTTTACTCTCTACATTTCGATCAAAAGTAGTTTGAAAAGTGGAATCTACTTTTTTTTTGTCGTACTTAAGTTGAGAAAAAGTGCTTAGCTCAGTCAGGGCCTTAGCTGCTATTTCCTCCGACGAAGACTTTAAAACTGTATCAAGCTGTATTTCCAAATCATTTGTGTCCTGGGAAAAATAGAAATATTAAAGAAATAGTTATATCAGTAGGGTTGCGCTTGTTTGTTATGAAACAAAGGTGTCGGAATCTAAGGTCTCAGGGTCTTAAAATGTGCTTTTTCGTATAAAACAATAACATGAAAAGTTGTATCCCGATTGTAAAACTTTTAGAGGAGCAGACTTGAGATCAAAGTTAAAAATTACTTTATTTTAACTGAATTAAATTAATTTTATTTAAGGTTTAGAGTATAACAATGCCTATCTGAAAATTTCATTGTTTGATATTTAAGCCCACAAAAGTTAAAACACGCCTTTTGTGCCCGCAGCGAAAAAAAAGGAACGTTGTGAGCCCCGCGCATATGGAGCGGATATACTTTTATAAATTTTAATACAAATTTTCGATAAATCTGTCATCTACATCTACAATGTAGATTCTACATCTAATCCACTAGGGGTCGCAAACTGCACGAGGCAGAGTTTGTTTGAGAGAGAGAGAGAGAGAGAGAAGACAGTGCTGGAAGGGGGCAGCTTTGCAACTGAAAATTTCTTCACTCTTGCTATACAATTGATCCGATCTAAACCAGACCTTGTAGATATGGTCATTCTCTACGATAAGTCATTTTCGGTTTTCTCGTATCTTAAAAATGTTGAATGCTACAGACTTTCGTTTTTTGTGAAGGCGGAAACGGACTTGTCGAAATTTTGAAGTACACTTGTAATAGCCTTTTTACACTGTGCGCATCATTGGATTTTTCCAATGGAACATGTGACAATGGTGCCCATAAAAGCCCTGTCGATAGAAGAAGACAATGATGCGGCACATCATTGACAAGTGTCTTTTTATTCTGTCTATTATTTTTACAAAATACTGCAATTATTCGGGGTATCAAAGTATATCGATGGATTACACTAGTCAACACGATTTTTCCTCAAGGAACAAAACCAACTTTTTATTAAAGATTTGGGGCTTAGAAATGGTTTGATGATATTTTTTTTTTTCTATGGCAGAACTTTTTTTTGAAGAATTTTTGAAAACTGGTATTTTTTTTTAAAGCTTTTTTCAGAGATAGCGCTTGTTTTTTTCACATAACTCTAGTATCTTTCATCTGGTTGTTAAGAACTTTAATATTTTGAAAAGATAATTAAAACAGCTAGAAGATAAGCCCAAACACTTTGTGATTTCAGCTTACCGTCTGGGAAATATAAAGCATTGAAATGCAAAAATGATGATTTTTGTGCGGTATTATTTACGAAATTTTGACTTTAAAAACTCAGGAAAAGTCGAAAAAAAATTATATCCTGTGTTCTCTATTTTTTTGTGTAGAGGTGCATTAATTTGGCGTCGTTTAAGGTATCGCTCATTAAAATCTATGGAGAGACTTTGGAGCTAAAATTCGTTAACCAAACCTAAAAAATGGAAAAAATGAACAAAAAATACCTTTTTGAAGGCTGCGGGCCCAACTAATTATCTTTTCAAAATATTAAAGTTCTTAACAACCAGATGAAAGATACTAGAGTTATGTGAAAAAAACAAGCGCTACCTCTGAAAAAAGCTTTAAAAAAAATACCAGTTTTCAAAAATTCTTCAAAAAAAAGTTCTGCCATAGAAAAAAAACCATAATTCTTTAAAAAATTGTAAAGCCCCATATCTATCAGAAAAAGTCGGTTTGGATCCTTGAGGAAAAAAAAAGTTCAGTTTTGTCGAGTAGTGTTATCGATAGCAAACATGATGCGATAAAAGACACCAGGAAACAACAAACAAGCAACCGGGAAAACGAGCCCCACGGTCACTACGGAGCAACCGCGTCCAAGGCCAACCACAGGAGACACATACCCCAAAGAAGCTACGAAAATCTCACCCACGAGACATGCACTCACGCACTGGAACCCGGCGCTCCACACAGGAAGCCCAGGTCCAAGTCCAGCAACAGAGCATGTGAATGCCATCTCCTCCAAGGAGAAAGTGAACATAGAAACACCCTCCGAGACGACCATCAGCCCTCAACCAAGGCAACAACATCAATACCGACAACGGCAGCAACAGATCAACAGCCCAGCAACAAGGGAAACAGCCACGCTAACCCCACACTGGTCGGGGCCCATAATCGAACTGATAGCCCCTCAATGCGGGCCCGGAAACCAGCACGATGACCCCCGATACACCGACCGCAGCCCTGTCGTACCCACGGCCGACGCCACACAGATCTTCGCCAGCCCATTGGAGTACCTTCCGCGTACCGACATGATTCTTAGCGCCATGCACCGAGCCATGCCTAGAGCCATGTCCGAGATCTTCATCGCCCAAACAAGTCATTGTTGCGATACCAGAGGCGTCACTACGACACACCTGTTCACGTACCAGTCTGGCTGTAGCATAAGGCGAATACTACACCCGAAGTACCAGACTGTCGTACACACAGTCGAGACCACACCAATTGTCGCCCACCTCAGCGAACTTCCCCGCAGCATCAAACCACACAGCGCGTTTGACATCACCATCCTACTCGAAGCCCCGAACCAACACCTTGACCCCGAGATCGAAGACGAGTCAGAGCCAGCCCCGGATCCCTGGCCACCCGACATAGCGCCACAAATTCAAGCATTTCTGGACGAAGAGCTACCGAAGTTTGCTACCCACCATGGAACCTCAGACATCGCCGATCATCGTTATGAGGGACAAACCAGACCCATCAAGCAACGATACCATCCTATAAACCCGGCCATGTTGGGAATCATAGACGAACAAGTAAACCAATTGATAACGGAAGGTCTCATCGAGCCCTCCCGAAGCCCTCACAGCGCACCAATCGTACTTGTGCGTAACAAGAATGGGAAATGGCCCATGTGCGTGGATTTTCGACAGCTCAACGAACATTCCATCCCGGACGCGTACCCATTGCCCAGAATCAACTACATCTTGGAACGTCTTGGAACGCACGATTTATCACCACTCTCGATCTAAAGAATGGATACTGGCTTTGGAGCTAAAATTCGTTAGCCAAACCTAAAAAATGAAAAAAATTAACAAAAAATACCTTTTTGAAGGCTGCGGGCCCAACTGCCCATCGGGAATTGCAATCGCGATCAGGTACCAAATGTACAACCCTTTTTCTTTTGCTTTGTTCCCAATTGGCAGTTGGGCCCGCAGCCTTCAAAAAGGTATTTTTTGTTCATTTTTTTTTCATTTTTTAGGTTTGGCTAACGAATTTTAGCTCCAAAGAAGACACAAGATATAATTTTTTTTCGACTTTTTTCTAGCTGTTTTAATTATCTTTTCAAAATAGCAAAGTACTTTACAACCAGATGAAAGATACTAGAGTTATGTGAAAAAAACAAGCGCTACCTCTGAAAAAAGCTTTAAAAAATACCAGTTTTCAAAAATTCTTTAAAAAAAAGTTCTGCCATAAAAAAAAAAATATTATCAAACCATTTCTAAGCCCCAAATCTTTAAGAAAAAGTTGGTTTTGTTCCTTGAGGAAAAATCGTGTTGACTAGTGTAATTGGTGAAATCCTTTGCATATATACTGATAACATTCATATCGTCATTAATCAGCTATTGGCAGTAAAAAACCTGCACAAGTTTTTGCGAACTAATTAACTAAATATATCAACCTCGGTTGATCTCGGTTTTTTCATCTTGTAGGGCTCTACGTAGTAGATGGTTGGCTATTTTAAGCCGCGCTTTCGAGGCTTGTGATTCTCGCCGAGCCTGTGTTTGCGCTAATTTGATCAGTTCAGCACAATTTGTCTGACTAACATAAATAGGTGGCGGCCTTAATTTGTTGGCCTTGGGTGTTTGCGCGATCTCATCTTCATTTGGTACACTGAGTATCGCAAATCTATTGTTCTCGGCAGCACGAGCATTAGTACTAATGCATGACCCTAGGGCTTTTTCACGAATTAATTTACGATTAATGGCGATTCATTGATTTTCACGGAGTAGCGATACAAAAATACGTCTGAAGTCGTTGACGTTAAACAGGTGCATGTACATCACATATATAATGACTGAGTATAAAAGTAGAGCCGCGACCAATATAAACAATATTCCCGTTCGTTTTAATAAAGAGCGTTCTAAGAAGTGAATTTTAAAGACTATCTTGACAAAAAATCTCATTTCAAACCAACCGAATGCTTTTTTCTTATAAAGGCCTTTAAACTAAAAATTAACTTATCTTAATTAGGATTCAAACTTACTAGCTTCAGAGTTTCGGATATAGCTAAAAATTCTTTTAAGGCGTTGTGGGAATTATGTGCCATAGTGCGAAATTTTCCAAAACAATCCAATTTGGCTCTGCATTCACGACAAATTACATTCGGAAACCCATCATTTGGCAATGGCTGCAATAACAATAATATAAAATATATAAATATTTTTATGGTAAAATATTTAATAATTTTTAAATAAGTTGCTGAAATCAATATATAATTCTTCCAATCACCCGAAGCAATAAAATACTGCTTATATTTGTTATATGTAAATATGTAGGATAGCTTCGGTATAACATCAAAACAAACAATATTTAATTGTTTGATTTTTATAATTTTTATAATTTTTGATTACCAATACTAAACACTAATCTTACTTTTTCTTGAACTGAAAGAAAGAAACCGCAGAACTTGTTTTTTGTTGCCCTTTTTATGTTCTAAGTATTAGTATTACTACATATTGTTACCTTTTTATAATTCGTATTTCTGTATCGAGGAACCGTAAATAGAGAATTGCTTTTAAAATTATCTGAGACTTCTGAGTTATTTTCAGTGTTTTTAAAGTCAGGTAAGTGGTAAGTAATTCAGTGATAAGAGTGCGCGTTGTTAGCTAAATTAAAGTTTTAAATGGGATTCGCAAGACACAAATTAAAAACGAGAAGGAATGTGTGAGTCGCTTCTGGAGAAGCGACTTTACTTATACCCGTACTCAGTCAGTATTTACATTTTTGAGCATGATTTTTTAGAATTTTAGAACTTAAAAAAATTTTTAATTTGTTTGCTACATCTGTTATCTACATCTACAACTACAATGTATATTATACATCTAAAATGTAGATTCTATATGTACCATTCATATTATACATCTCCTCCGCTAGGGGTTGCTCGCGCACTGAACGCGGCAGAGTGTTTGTTTATTTTGATTTTCCTAGTGCTACAAGGTTGTACCTTATGATTAGTGCACTAGTCACAAAAATTTCAATACGATTACATACGATTACGATATACACTACTCGACAAAATCGAACTTTTTTTTCCTCAAGGATCCAAACCGACTTTTTCTGATACATATGGGGCTTTAAAATTTTTTAAAGAATTATGGTTTTTTTTCTATGGCAGAACTTTTTTTGAAGAATTTTTGAAGTCTGGTATTTTTATACCCGTACTCAAAAAAGAGTTAAGGGGTATATTAGATTTGTGGTAAAAGTGGATGTGTGCAAAGCAGAAAAGGAAACGTTTCCGACCCCATAAAGTATATATATTTATGATCTGCATCAATAACCGAGATGGTATAGCCATGTCCGTCTGTCCGTCTTCATGAGCGCCTGGATCTCAGAGACTATAAGAGCTAGGGCAACCAAATTTGGTTTCCAGAATCATGTGATATTACACTGCTACAAGTGTATTTCAAAATTTCGCCCCGCCCCCTTCCGCCTCAAAGATTCCGCAGTATCGTAGAGAATGCCCATATCTACCAGATTGCCGAATCTGAATCAGATCGGATCATAATTATAGCCAGAATGAAGAAATTAATTTTCAGTTGGTTCCCCCGCCCACTTCAGCCAGAGACACGTTACTCTATCTCCTTCTCGCTCGCACACTCTGCCGCGTTCAGTGCGCGAGCAACCCCTAGCGGAGGAGATGTAGAATATGAATGGTACATCTATAATCTACATGTTAGATGTAAAATATACATTGTAGATGTAGATAACATATGTAATAAATATGTAATATGTAAAATTTTTTTTTAATTCTAAAATTATCAAAAATCATTTTAAAAAATATACTGACTGAGTACGGGTATAAGTAGAGTCGCGTCCCCAGAAGCGACTCACACGTTCCTTCTCGTTTTTGATTACACTACTCGACAAAATCGAACTTTTTTTTCCTCAAGGATCCAAACCGACTTTTTCTGATAGATATGGGGCTTTAAAATTTTTGAAAGAATTATGGTTTTTTTTCTATGGCAGAACTTTTTTTTTGAAGAATTTTTGAAGTCTGGTATTTTTTTTAAAGCTTTTTTCAGAGTTAGCTCTTGTTTTTTTTCATATAACTCTAGTATCTTACGTCTGGTTGTAAAGAACTTTGCTATTTTGAAAAGATAATTAAAACAGCTAGAAGTTAAGTCTAAACACTGTGATTTCAGCTTACCGTCTGGGAAATATAAAGCATTGAAATGCAAAAATGATGATTTATGTTCAGTACTTTTTACGAAATTTTGACTTTAAAAACTCAGGAAAAGTCGAAAAAAAATTGTATCCTGTGTCCTCTATTTTTCTGTGTATAGGTGCATTAATTTGGCGTCGTTTAAGGTATCGCCCATTAAAATCTATAGAGATACTTTGGAGCTAAAATTCGTTAACCAAACCTAAAAAATTAACAAAAAATCCCTTTGCGAAGGCTGCCAATCGGGAATTGCGATCGCGATCAGGTACCAAATGTACAACCCTTTTTCGTTTGCTTTGTTTCCAATTGGCAGTTGGGCCCGCAACCTTCCAAAAAGTATTTTTTGTCCATTTTTTCACTTTTGACGTTTTGTTAACGAATTTTAGCTCCACCATTTATCCGTAGAATTTAATGAACAATACCTTAAACGACACCCAATTAACGCGTCTATCTAAAACTAAAAATGCATGCCAAGAATTATTTCTTTTTCGACTTTTCCCCAATTTTTAAAGTAAAAATTTCAAAACATAAACAAAAAGTATTTTTTGTCCATTTTTTCACTTTTGACGTCTTGTTAACGAATTTTAGCTCCACCATTTATCCGTAGAATTTAATGAACAATACCTTATCTAATACCTATCTAAAACTAAAAATGCATGCCAAGAATTATTTCTTTTTCGACTTTTCCCGAATTTTTAAAGTCAAAATTTCAAAACATAAAAAATACTGCAAAAAATTAGGAAATTTAAAAGCTTAAAATCTTTCAGAAATTAAGCTGCAGATAAAAAGTGTCCGGGTCGGATTTTTAACTGCATTTGTCATCTTTTCAGAACTGCAAAGTTCTATGCAACCAGATATAAGATACTGAAGTTATGTGAAAAATAGAAGCACTACCTCTGAAAAAAAAAAAAAAAAAATTCCAGATTTTAAAAAATTCTTTAAAAAAAACCATATTTGTTAAAAAATTTTAAACCCCGAAATCTCAGTCAGTATATATATTTTTAGGCATATGATTTTTTAGAATTTTAGAATTTAAAAAAAAATTGAATTTTTTTGCTACATCTGTTATCTACATCTACTATGTATATTTTACATCTAACCTGTACATTATAGATGTACCACTCATATTCTACATCTCCTCCGCTAGGGGTTGCTCGCGCACTGAACACGGCAGAGTGTGCGAGCGAGAAAGAGATAAAGTAATGTTTCTCATGCAGAAAATTAATTTCGTCATTCTTGCTGTAATTATGATCCGATCTGATTCAGATAGGGCATTTTCTACGATACTGCGTTTTCAGTTTTATCGTATCTTTAAAATTGTGCCTGCCACAGATTTTCGTCTTTTGTGGTGGCGGAAGGGGGCGGGTCGAAATTTTGAAATACACTTGTAGCAGTGTGATATCACATGAGCCTGGAAAGCAAATTTGGTTGCCCTAGCTCTGATAGTCTCTGTGATCCAGGCGTCAAAAAAGTGAGTACGGGTATAAAAATATTTTAAAAGTGCCGGTGATATGTTTCATCATTGATATATGTAAACAGATTTATATAGATGCCGCGACTAAGAATATCTAATCATTTAACCACGGAGCCGCGAAGCAATTAGGATACGGAACAGTGCGAATCAATTTTCTGATGAAGAACAACAAATTGCACGAGAAGAGCGCTGCATTGATGTGTCACGAAAGTTTGTGAGCGCAATGCCCCTCAATGGAGCATTGAAGTTTTCTGGAGAAGTGCTTGAATTGTGCTGCCGTAATGAAATGCGGGAATTGTTTTGTCTGATTACTATCATCATTAATATATGTATAGAGATTAATATTGAAGCCGCGACTAAGAATATCTAGAGAGAGAAAATACGAAGCATCCATATGTGTAGCGGGATACGGAATGAAAGTCGATCAACTAAAGATGACGGAAACGGGAATGGAATATTGGGTACTTTATACCCTCCAATTATTGCAAAAATAATTTATATTGAACGTATTATTCGAATCATTCTTCATCCATGCAACCACAATGTGACAAAGTAAAGCATGGCCGAGTACATCTAGTATTAAATAGAAACAGTTTTTTTGTGTACCTCTAAAATTTATTGATTTGATAGGTGTACTTTGAACACAAAAAGTTTTCGGAACACTGGTTTAAGGTATCGCTCATAAGAATCTATGCATAAACGATTGAGCTACGGTTGATGCCCAGTTAATGGTTACACATCATCCCGAATATTTACCCTAATATAACATTATTTACTTGGATTAAGCAATTAAACCAATCGTCTATAAAAAGGATTTCGTGAGGCAAGTACAACTTGCTCTTATACCCATTATTCGGTGGAATATACCTCGCGCAGAAGTATAGTGTCTCCGACTGGCCGGCCACCAACACCCTGTCTGACCCAAGAAAAAGTCGTGTTCCAACAGATGAATCGCATCAATGGGCAACAGGAGCATGGCCCATGCGTGAAGCCTGCCGAATCGTTGCAGTGCGGTTTAGTTGCACATCATCCTCGTCCAGACGATTGGGCAAGGGCGAATGCGCGGCAGGGAGAACCAATCTTGTTGCTACTGCTGATAGTGGTGCTGAAGGGAGTGCTCCACTTAAGAGCGAGCGCCGGGCTGCTGATCATCCACAAATGTCGCCGACGCAAGCAAAGCACACTAAGCAATGCGTTTGTTGTAAAGATAACGTCAAAAGCTCACGAAGTCAAAAAAAAATCGACAGCAAGAGCATAGAAATTTGCACACAGCTCAGAGCAAAAAAAAACAATTTGTTTTTGTTACGTCTAAGAGGAATGCATGAAACGTCGACGTCCGTAATGGTACTGTCTATGTACAATGCGGAAAACCATTATCGATACAGGCCAGAACTTGTCATCAAAGACCGTAGAGGATAGGGCTTCAGAGACTCCACTTTTGTGTTAACGAAGATAGATCGTCATCTCGCTTGACCAGCTTCGCAGAATAAAAAAAAACGCACGGCGGCATAGAGATGAAGATGAAGCAACGAAGCTGAGCGCTAGCGACGTCCGAATCGCATTCGGAGCAGAGATGAAGCGATATAGCAAATGCAGTGAGAGCTCACTATTCCTTATTTAGAAAAAAATTCACTCTATAGGTTCATTTGTCGGGGGGGCGCTCCCGCACATAAAGCGGCAGAGTGTGCGAGCGAGAAAGAGAATGAATAGCGGGTGTCTTGCTGTAGGAGGTGGGGGAAGCAACTGAAAATTATTTTCTTCATTCTGGCTATAATTATGATCCGATCTAATTCAGATTCGGCAATCTGGTAGATATGGTCATTCATGGTCATGAGCCTGGAAACCAAATTTGGTTGCCCTAGCTCTTATAGTCTCTGAGATCCAGGCGTCAAAAAAGACGGACAGACGGACGGACGGACAGACAGACAAGGCTCTATCGACTCGGCTATTGATGCTGATCAAGAATATATATACTTTATGGGATCGGAAACGTTTCCTTCTCTGCGTTGCACACATACACTTTTACCACAAATACAATATAACCATCAACTCTTTATTGAGTACGGGTATAAAAAATTATCAGGAATCGAGTGACAAGAAGATACAGATCAATGTTTTATCTTGTATGGTATTTATGGAATGGTATTAAATTTTATATACTGACTGGAAGTAATAGTAGAGTCGCGTCCCCAGAAACGACTCACACGTTCCTTCTCGTTTTTATATGTTTTATATTACAGTTGGGCAGAAGTTTAAAATCCACCTACTCGTAGAAAACCATCTTCGACCCCGTAAATATAAATATTATAGATCAGATAGATGAAACACACATATGTATATAAATAAGTATTATGGGGAATTTTTTTTTTTAAACAGCTTCAAAACTGAAAAATTTCAAAAAATTCAAATTTTAAAGGACAATACGAAAAGAGAAATAGAATAATATTTATGTATACATATATTTATACATACTATATAGCACCCTTCTATTCATTACAAACACCTGACCAAAATTAGAGCAGTATATCAATATTTAAGTATATATGTGTCCATGTATCTATGTACATATGATACTGACAATGAAATTGTTAATGTTGCATAGAATCCGTCATGTCTGAATGTCTGATTATGATTTGTGATGTCGTAATCACAAAAATAACACACATACAATTCGAATACATATTAATATAATTCTTTAGATTCCCATATACCACAGCTTTTTAACCGCTTGCATCTACATATGAGTCGCGATTAATGTACATATATTTGTATTTGTGCTGAATTGAAATCGGCTTACCTTTATAGAGAGACAGTTGATTATCTGAAATGTAATATGTGAGGATGAGTCATCTGTGTGCTCTTGGCGGTAGCTATTAATTGTATGAAGTGATTGGCATAAATTTGATTTTAATTTATCGGTTACTAAATCATCTTGATGAAGTAAACTTCGCTCCATCTGAATTTCCGAGTTTGTTTTTGTTTGTTCTATTTTTTTCTGATCCAGTTTGATTTGCTTTGAGGGCTGATTTTTCAATACTGAACTACCGGAAATTTCGGGTTCCAAAAGCGTAGCATATTGTTCACTACTGCACAATGTGTTTTTTTTATTAGCGTAAGGCACACTCGGTATGTATTGTGTTTTAAGAAGAGGTTTACTTGGACCCGTTTCATTATTGGTCAACGCCACTGATAGCAGGTTATCATCTATGCAGCGGCATACATTTGGGCTTAGAGCATTGCAGAAACATTTATAAGGCTTTTTTTGTTCATTTATCTGTTCGTTTTTATGCTGATTGAATTTTTCCTTTTTATTGTTTCGCATCGGGATATTATAAATTTGTAGTTCCGAAATATCGCACTCATTAACCAATGTGAGACACAATCGACAAACTTGATGAAATTTGTGTGGTACATTATACATAATTAAATAGTTATATGTATATGCACTTCTTAAATAAACTTTCATACGATTTCTCTTATTTAGAGATTAAAACGATAACTTTAAAATAAATTATAAAATGAATAACACTATTCCTCAATTTTTCATTGTTACACGTTCATTTAAGTAAAAACAGTTCATTCCAGTGGTTCTTTAAGATGTTGATGTTCACTTGATCTGGTTTGCTCTTCATTTTACGCTTGAGAGAACACTTTGATGTACATGTAAAACAGGGTATTCTCGTAAGTGTTGCCACACTGAACTTAATCAACAGGTTTATGCAACGCACATTGTTTCAGGAAGTTTTTTCGTATATTCTTAGCCCAACAGCGAAAGAACAAGAATTTAAAAATAAAAGGTTTTTATAAATTTTAGGCACTTGGAATGTTGTATGTAATAATAAAACTTTATCAGCCTCTTTCAGTTTGAAATATAGTTGACCACTCAACAGCGGCCGTTCGGAATCGTATTTTTCAGATCAAATGTAGGTGGAACGATACTAGGTCCAAGCGTCGCCAATTCTAGCTTACAAGCTAATGCCGTGGGGAATCCGTGAGGATCGTGAGAATACGGGCTCGCCGTATTAGATACTGGATACGGGATGGGACGGAATATTCTTTGCCAATTTCGGAATAATGTAGGCAGCGGCGTCTTATTGTAAGCCCGGCTTAGTCGGAGAGCGGATGGACAAATGAGGGAAAATTTGGAACCTGTGACTGAATACGTTGGAATGGCAATTGAATAGTGTTTAACAGACGTTCTGAAATGAAGGTAGCCTCGGCGCCCGAGTCGAAAAGTTGTCCCCAGGGGGCAAATACATTGCCGTGCCTAGTAGGACAGAACTTGTGCTGGATACGAAATACGTCTCAACGCTAGGCCGAGGTTCGAAAAGCCTTGAATTTGGTGTGCAGGTACTTATCAGTTTTCGTTTAAAACGCCGTCACGCCGGGGGTCATGAGTCATTTGTGGGCAGCCCTCCTTTAAGGAGTCTATAGATTCAGTTCGGAGGCTGAAAAGTATCTTCATCTGCTCTTTGAGTATTAGCCACTTTGGCAATTGCACGGAAATGAGGTAAGCTAGAACGCCGTCTGCAAAGCAAAGCAACTGTCTGTGGAGACCTCGGAGTGCTCGAGGGTGGTGAGTCATTTGTGGATAGCCTGTTGGAGCTCCTTTAGGGCTCTAGATTCAGTTCGTATGGAGGGTAGCCTGAAAAGTATCTTCAGCTGGTCTTTGAGTATCATCCTAGTATTTTGGAATCGCTCACGGAGGTCGTGCTAGGCGAAATCGAAGCCCCCATTCATGAGCGGAGCCTGTGACACTATGCGACACCGCTCGTATTCTGATTAAGGTGGTATTAGCTTTTCCACCGGAGCCAACCTCGTTTTATTGACGTAGATGGCTATAATAAGGTCTCGGAACGTGCGCCTGCTGAAGGCGGCAACCGCCTAATGCAATGTAAGCGCCTCGACGGCTAGTTGCGCCGTTGCAGTGACAGAAGAGGTCTTGAACCTCAGTTTGCTTTGGGATTCGCTGTCGCCAGTACTGCGGAACATGTCCGAAACTCCTTCTCAACCTACGCTCACATGTCTGGGACAATTTCTCGATGGACTTGAGATAGCGAGCGGATTAGCATGCGAGTATCTGGAGCGTTGAGTTTCTTGTAGAAGTGAGTCAGCCTGCGCAGTCGTAGCCAAGGCAAACTTCAACCGTGCGGAACCGACGTCAGAATCGGCCATTGGATTTGGCACCGTGCAAGTGACTGGCGAGGGAAGCAGGCATGCTTCGAAGATAGGGTTGGTAGCCTTAAATATGGTCGGCCCGGCGATACTGGGGTCGGATGTGAAGCAGTGGGCATCGTAACTGAGGCGTTAGAAATGGGTGGATCTGTGGCATTCAACGAGCTCACACCCTTAGATGGTCGATGAACCCACTTTCCGGTGTTACAAAAGAGAGCCAAGTGGCTAGGCTGGAGAGCGCTCGGACACCACACAAAAAGACAATATATATTAATGCTGAACCACTAACAGGTCCTTGAGCTCTGTTGAGAGGCAATTCAATTATTTACACGTATTGTTTGTAGTCCCTCGACGAGGTTCCGAAAACAGTGAGTGACTTTAATTGATCGAAGCTGAGCAGAGAATCAGTCACACTGGCTATGGCAATATTTAACAAATATTGTCAGCCCAGTGCTCCGCAGTATATCATTTGAACGCAGTAGTGAAGTAAGCAGAATTATATTAATTATTGCGGATGGACTGTAGACGGAAAGCTATTGATATTCTTGATATCTGGTGTGAATGTGCGATAGTTTACTCTATGCATCGCTGTTCGGCTAAGTGCCGGCCCATGGCAGCACAAAGAGCAGTTGACCATATGTAACATCTCTTAAAGTCTTAACGTAACGTCTCTCTTTATCACCGTTTTGTTTGCCTTTGCTTATGTTCTATTTGGTGCTCTGCTCTCTGTCGGCGTTCGTCAGCCGATGTGAGGGAGGCTCGTCAGAGAAAGCAGAAGACACTTCCAAATCGATCTTCACCGTAGTTAAACGTATTGCTGTCTGGCACAGTGACCTGCCTGCCACAAGTTCTATACCCTCATAACAGAAATATATCGCTTTCAACAGTCTTGAACTGGCCCTGCGCCTAGAATCGACCCATCGTAAACTCTCGCTAGCAAATCTTCACACGTCTCGCTATTTTTCTATACAAACAAAAACTTGCATTTGATCGGCTCTTGCCACACGATGATGGATGCAACATCCACTTGCCTATACATTTTCGAAACGTCTGCCGTTAATGATACACCCGAAATCGAACGAGTGATAGAAAATAATTGCCTCTGAATAGTAAGCCAGTAGTACCATAAGTATATCTTCCAATGACCGCCCAGTCATGGTCTCGCTCGACGCGTCAAAACGACTCAAACTTGGTGGAATTGCTATCAGGCCTCAGGACGCACTGGTGTGGTATAAAATAATGTGGTCCTGGCGGAATCGCGTTGTCTGTCGGAGACATATGTGTTCGGTCAAACTCTTAATGTCATAATATAATATAATAATCACTTAAATGACCCTCGCGTTGTAGTACCTTACGGTCATTATACCCGCACTCAGTCAAAAGCATTTTTGGTAAAAAGTAGTAGTGTTTTTTTTGCAGGTTTCACGATTAACTAATTCAGGTAAGTGAACTAAGTGAAAACAGTGCGCGTTTCTACATAAGTTTAAGTGTTACTTGGGTTTTAATAAAATCTAAAATGCAGAAAGCAGAATGCAACACAAAATACGTCTAGAACATTCTAGAAATGTGTTAGCCGAGTGCGTCGCACATAGGAGCCTCAGCGGAAGGGGGGTGACAAAAGTCAAAGAATTTAATGAGCGCTTTGGATAAAATGAATAAACTCATCTATATTTTCCAGACTTCCTATAGTACATAATTTGAAAAGTCACTGGTGACTTCCTATAGGACATGCTTTGAAGTTTCACGTGACATGTCACTTGTGATTTCACTTATGTCTTATACGTATAAGTCAAGTCGTGAAATCAAGGGTGAATTCGGTGTAAATGTCATATGAAGGTGTCACTGGTGAATTGGCGGACATCCCATACAAAATTCATATGGAGTTTCACTAGGGAGTCACCACAGGACAGGGACAGTGAATTTTGGTACTGCAGGGATATCACACTGCTACAAGTGTTTTTCAAAATTTTGCCCCGCCCCCACAAAGGACGAAAATCTGTGGCATGCACAATTTTAAAGATACGATAAAACTAAAAGAGCAGTATCGTAAAGATTGAACATATCTACCATATTGCCGAATCTGAATCAGATCGGATCATAATTATAGCCAGAATGAAGAAATTAATTTTCAGTTGTTTCCCCCGCCCCCTTCTGGCAAGAGATACGCTACTCATTATCTTTCTCGCTCGCACACTCTGCCGCGTTCAGTGCGCGAGCAACCCCTAGCGGAGGAGATGTAGAATATGAATGGTATATCTTTAATCTACATGTGAGATGAAAATATACATTGTAGATGTAGATAACATATGTAGCAAAATTATGTAAAATGTAAAATTTTTTTTTAAATTCTAAAATTCTAAAAAATTGTGCTCAAAAATGTATATACTGACTGAGTGCGGGTATAAGTAGAGTCGCGTCCCCAGAAGCGACTCACACGTTCCTTCTCGTTTTTTCTCTCTTTGTTACGCGCTTGCTTTAAATTTGTAATTGAATTCACCACATTAGAAGACCGCTTATGCTCAGTGCTCATGCACTTACTCGTAGAAACCGAATAAATATTCATTGGCTAGTACTCAACTGAACCCCCTCGACTTTCGGATTATTCTTGGATTCCAGCAAATTTCTTCGCATCGAGTTTAATTAGCTCACTGGAGATTGACACACCCCCATCCTTGAACAACTATATTGAGGAAATCGCTCCACGATCAAACAATATGGCCGAGCTCGATATATTCTTTTATGAAACTGAGATACATCTCTCTTAGCTTTTTCTCTCTTAACGTTCGTTGTTATAACGATAAGAAACGACGTTTGGCGACCTCGAAAGACGAAAGAACCGGGCCGTTCATAAAAGGCAACGGTATTTGAAACCTTCCGGTCGGTAATTTGCAGACATTGGCTTGGAAAAACTCTTCGCATACCAGCTGCTCTCCCGAATTTGTTTGAGCATGTTTGGACTGTGGCGTTGCGTCTATCTCTCAAAGTCTTTCGACCATTTGAGACAAAGATTCTTCTTTCGGTGAGTAGGTTGCAGGAAGCGGCTTCTCCAGTCAGAAGTTTGTTACACCGACCTGATGCTACCCATCCTAAAAGGGTTTTTTGTAATAATGGTGCCCCTTCACTCAGTTTTATTTGGCCGAAGAACGAGTCTGCTCCAATCAGCATATCTACCTTTTGAGGTCGATGGAACGCTGGATCTGACAACTCCACATTCGAATGAATTTATCACTGCTTAATGGGCAGACTTCTATCAGGATGCTGATGGGTAATGCCGCTAAGAACCCAGAAATTGGATACAAAACTATGGTTATTTAACCTGGAGTATATTGTCGTCGATACTTCACTCTTCGGAACCGAGCTTGACTTGCCTACAGATGTCACTGTCAAGCAACGGTTGACCCTTGCCAACCTCAGCGATTGTGCAAGGCTTTCTGTCTTTCTGTGAATCCGAAACTACGAAAATCCGAAACTCTTGCTAAGGGAACTTGGCCAAACCTGTCCCGAACTCTTACCACTGCTGTGGCAAGGATGACATGTTCGGGCTCACCTGCGCAGGATGAGACGATGCTTGTACCCCTATTGCCTGCCATTGTGAATCTGCACTCTGAGCTGCATATCTATGCAAGAGGGTGCCTCTGTGAAAAATTTCTGCATTTAGAGGATGTGCACTGAGATACCCTACGTCCAGATTGGAGGCAATAAATGCATAATTGCTTGAGTTTTGCAAACTCAAAACGCTTCAAGACAGGTATCGCCCCAAATCCCTGGCAGCTTCCGATCGAATGGTTGGCGCCGCAATATACGCACATGGGGTCGATTGACTTTTCGGCCCTCGAGCAAGAAAATAACGATCTGCTGGTTTTCTTGCTTGTCGAAGGCATGACAAACTTTGGTTTGCCTCTCGCTTTGGATGACTCCTCTGATGAAAGATGTTGGTACCGACGGTTCAAAATTTTTTCACAATCCGACCAGCAAGGCAGCTCATTATAGTGAAGCTGCACCTCATACTTTGTTTTCGTATATGGGTCCACTTTAGATAACACCAGATGTATTATCATGGCGTTGGCAGCCTCTCGCTCTCCTAACGATAAAAGCGAAACTAGAATGGCTGGCACTGTATCTATAATTGATAGCAATGAAGACGCTGAAGGCATGGTTCAGGCAGGAATGTCAAATAACTTCAAGACTTTATACAAAATTTAAAAAGTGGTTTCTCCCTCTTCTTTTTCTCGCTATGTAATAGCTCCGTCAAATGCTCAAATTACCCATTCCGATGCAGGATACGATTTTCACAGGACCCTAAACAGTTTTACAGCTTCGTAAATAGTAAGCGTAGAACGTCCGTACATCCATCCTCGCTATCTTTTCTCAATATGTCAACAAATAATGATGAGCGGATGATGTTCACCTTTGTATTTGTATTTATTTTAAAAGGTTCAACTATGAACAGTTAAACTAACAAATTGTAACATAATAAGAAAAGGACAAGAACATGGAATTTCAGACTATGGATATTATCCTGACCCAATAGGACTAATTTATTGGCAAAATAGCCGCTATGGTCCAGCTCACAGCAAGTTGTGGTCAGGAAATAGCCTTTAGCCTATTAAGTTAAGATTAATTAATTTAAGTTATTTGTTAACAAAGATTTTACCTTAATAGAACTAGTGTCGAAGGAAAACAGATGGAAGAAGGTATTGAAGTTACGGCAAAGGCTACGGAAAGATTCATGGTCAGAGTAATTAGAAAGACAGAGTTGAAGATGAAGCGGAAAGTAATGCCTAGTCGGGCGGGAAGGGAAAGAAATGCTAATGAGGCTTCTGAGGGCAGTGAAATCAACCTCACCAGCGAGAAGTTTATGAAGAAAAAGCACTCCATGGCAAATCCTACGGCTTTCAAGAGAGCGGATATCGAGGAGCCGGAGCCTACTCTTTTTTGTCTGGACGTTGATATGCAATGACTGCACCATCAAGTGGCCCATGCGACACCAAGCCGAAGCCTGTTACGCGCGGAACCCAGGCAGAAACGCAGCCCTCCTCAAGCCCAACCGACCGAGGGGCGCTGCCGCATGACGCGCGACGCGTGTTACCGAACCGATCGCGAGCATGCAGGAAAGATAGGTGTTAGACTAAAAATTCGAGGAAAATTAGAGCTAAACACAACTTAAAGAGCTAAACATGCAAAGATAGCTAAGAAATATAACTAATTACGGGAAAGGTATGTTAGTATTAGTGATTTAAGAAGAGGAAGGGAATTAGTAGTTGATATTATGTGGTAGAGGGAATTGAAGTCCGAGCAAAGTACCCTAAATGGTTCGTGGAATAATTCGATCTACAAAGCGGAAGGAACAAAGGAATGAAGTTTCTAGTAGATCTAATAGGAATCGTAAAGTTTATGCGGCTCAACAAGTCAGGGCTATCTACGTCACCCTTGATCAGGTTGTGCATAAAAATCACACCAAGCATTTTTCTACGACTAACTAAGGTTGGAAGGTTTATTAAAAGCAATCTACGAGGATAAGATGGCAGTCTTACACCTGCATCCCAGTTAAGGCCACGCAGAGCAAAAAGTAAAAAGTTTTTCTGGACTGATTCTATACGGTCCTGGTGTACTTTGTACTGGGGGCACCATACACAAGAGCCGTACTCTAAAATCGGACGAACAAGCGAGATGTAGAGAGTCTTCGTTATATAGGGGTCGTCAAATTCCTTTGACCACCTCTTTATAAACCCAAGCACACCCATGGCCTTATTTACCATGGTAGAAATGTGTTCAGAAAACTTTAACTTTGGGTCTAATTTAACACCAAGATCATCAACCAAGGTAATTCTCTCAAGAGAACCACCGCAGAGGCTATAAGGAGCCAAAAGGGGGCTGGAGCGATGAAATGTCATTACTTTGCATTTCGAGGCATTTAGGTGTAACATATTTGCACTACACCATGATTGAAAGTTATTGAGATCGGATTGCAAGCGAGAGTGAAATGAAATGTCCTTATACTGGACACAAAGTTTAACATCATCCGCATACATGAGTACTCGAGAGTTTGTTAATACTGAAGGCAGATCATTAATAAAGAGTGTGAATAGTAGGGGGCCTAGATGGCTGCCCTGTGGTACTCCAGAAGTAACCCTAACAGGTGAAGAGAAGGAGTTTTTAAAGAGGACTCTTTGAGACCTAGAACGAAGGTAGCTAGAAATCCATCTCAAAAGATTAGGTGGAAACCCTAAAAGGTCAAGTTTTTGTGCTAAAAGGGAATGGTTTACAGAATCGAATGCTTTACTAAAATCAGTGTAAATGACATTCGTCTGCAAGTTACCTTGAAAGCCTTTGATGATAAAAGAGGTAAACTCTAATAAATTTGTGGTTGTTGATCGTCGCCTTATAAATCCGTGCTGGGACGGAGATATAAGTGATTTGCAGAGATGTTGCAAGTGCGGAGTTAAAATTTTTTCAAACATTTTAGGAATAGCGGATAACTTAGATATACCTCCATAATTATTTGCATCAGACTTACTGCCTTTCTGATGGAGCGGAATAATAAAAGATTCCTTCCAGATGGGGGGGAAGCATGAAGAGTTAATGGATAGGGTGAATAGTTTAAGCAAGGGTCCACACAGAGCGTCGGCACAGTACCTAAGTACACAGCCGGGAACTCCGTCGGGACCTGGTGAAAACACCGGCTTAACTAGTCGAAGATCATGAAGCAGTGAGCTTTCATTTAACAAGGGGCTGAAGATGCCATTCGACCTTGGTAAACTGTATGGATACGGCTGACCAGAGTAGCTTTCATGAGAATAGGTTGTTTGGAAAAATTTGGCAAAAAGATCGGCAATTGCCTGATCATTGTTTGCTGACATATTGTGAAATGATAGCGAGGACGGATGTGCGGACGTTCTACGCTTACTATTTACGAAGCTGTAAAACTGTTTAGGGTCCTGTGAAAATCGTACACTGCATCGAGATAGGTAGTTTTTATAGCATTGAGCGTTAAGAACGGAGAAATTTGACCGAGCTATTACATAGTGAGAAAGAGAAGAGGGAGAACCAACTTCTCGAAATTTTTTATAAAGTCTTGATTTTAAATTTTTTAGACTGGATAACTCTTTGGTAAACCAAGGGGGCTTTCCAGATCTAACCGGACAAGAAAGTGGGACACAAGAATCAAGAAATGTGTCAAGTACATTGTAAAAAATGTTTGTGCCTTTCATAACGTCAGTGCACAAATACAGAGCGGACCAATCAAAATCCCTAATAAGGTTATTAAGCTTCGTAAACTCGGCTTTACGAAAGCAGCGGACACGTTCAGATAGCCTACCCATTCGATCCAATACAGTAGGGCCAATATCGACTGACACTTCGAATGTAGGATGGTAGGAGTCTTCAGGTATACTGAGCGGAAGGGCTCGGGTTAACAACGCTATGGTCGGATCCGAGACAAAGCACAGATCAAGCAATCGAACCAAGGAATTTTTCACATGGTTGACTTGAGACAGGGATAGGTCTAGCAAGCCGTCGATAAAGTCATGTCGTGACATGGGCACAAGGTTATTAGACTCGTTTACCACACAGCACCTGGCAAATTGAAATCACCAAGAACTATCATATGGTCTTTATCTGATAGCGAGGAAGAAACAGTTTTTAAAGCGGACTGGTGATGCTCGTATATTAAGTTATCCGAGGAAGGTGGAATATACGAGCAAGTAATGAAGATGGAAAAGCCTGGGAGAATCAGTTTTACGCACAGGAATTCCAGGTCTTGTTGAACCTGGACCATGAAATGTTCCGACGTGAAGTTTGAGTCCACTGCAATAAGGACCACACCTCCCCGTCAAGACAAACGGTCAATTCTAAAAATTGTGTACTGACCTGCCAAAACTTCGGAACTAAGGATGTCCGGCTTTAACCAGGTCTCGGTGAACACAATAACGTGGGATGAGAATGCGAGACTCTCAAGGAAAAGAGTGCTGAGCTTACTACGCAAGCCTCTAGCATTCTGGTAGGTAACTACAAGAGAGAAAGTTAGTTTTTTGGATGGGTGGAAGTAGAGGTGGAAGATGAGGATGGAGATGGAGCACTGGTCTGAATGCTAGGAACCCCATTACTCTTCCTATTCCTATTCTTTTTCTTAGCCTTAAACTCTTTAACCACCAAATGCTCTGGCCAAAACTTGGCTTATAAGAGAGAGCGTTAATGCACAAAAAGTTACAAGAGCGAGAGCGAAAGAACAGTTATTGAGAGGTAGGTGATAGAGAGAGTGATAGACGGCATTAACTACGGACGAACAAGCGAGATGTAGAGAGTCTTCGTTATATAGGGGTCGTCAAATTCCTTTGACCACCTCTTTATAAACCCAAGCACACCCATGGCCTTATTTACCATGGTAGAAATGTGTTCAGAAAACTTTAACTTTGGGTCTAATTTAACACCAAGATCATCAACCAAGGTAATTCTCTCAAGAGAACCACCGCAGAGGCTATAAGGAGCCAAAAGGGGGCTGGAGCGATGAAATGTCATTACTTTGCATTTCGAGGCATTTAGGTGTAACATATTTGCACTACACCATGATTGAAAGTTATTGAGATCGGATTGCAAGCGAGAGTGAAATGAAATGTCCTTATACTGGACACAAAGTTTAACATCATCCGCATACATGAGTACTCGAGAGTTTGTTAATACTGAAGGCAGATCATTAATAAAGAGTGTGAATAGTAGGGGGCCTAGATGGCTGCCCTGTGGTACTCCAGAAGTAACCCTAACAGGTGAAGAGAAGGAGTTTTTAAAGAGGACTCTTTGAGACCTAGAACGAAGGTAGCTAGAAATCCATCTCAAAAGATTAGGTGGAAACCCTAAAAGGTCAAGTTTTTGTGCTAAAAGGGAATGGTTTACAGAATCGAATGCTTTACTAAAATCAGTGTAAATGACATCCGTCTGCAAGTTACCTTGAAAGCCTTTGATGATAAAAGAGGTAAACTCTAATAAATTTGTGGTTGTTGATCGTCGCCTTATAAATCCGTGCTGGGACGGAGATATAAGTGATTTGCAGAGATGTTGCAAGTGCGGAGTTAAAATTTTTTCAAACATTTTAGGAATAGCGGATAACTTAGATATACCTCCATAATTATTTGCATCAGACTTACTGCCTTTCTGATGGAGCGGAATAATAAAAAGATTCCTTCCAGATGGGGGGAAGCATGAAGAGTTAATGGATAGGGTGAATAGTTTAAGCAAGGGTCCACACAGAGCGTCGGCACAGTACCTAAGTACACAGCCGGGAACTCCGTCGGGACCTGGTGAAAACACCGGCTTAACTAGTCGAAGATCATGAAGCAGTGAGCTTTCATTTAACAAGGGGCTGAAGATGCCATTCGACCTTGGTAAACTGTATGGATACGGCTGACCAGAGTAGCTTTCATGAGAATAGGTTGTTTGGAAAAATTTGGCAAAAAGATCGGCAATTGCCTGATCATTGTTTGCTGACATATTGTGAAATGATAGCGAGGACGGATGTGCGGACGTTCTACGCTTACTATTTACGAAGCTGTAAAACTGTTTAGGGTCCTGTGAAAATCGTACACTGCATCGAGATAGGTAGTTTTTATAGCATTGAGCGTTAAGAACGGAGAAATTTGACCGAGCTATTACATAGTGAGAAAGAGAAGAGGGAGAACCAACTTCTCGAAATTTTTTATAAAGTCTTGATTTTAAATTTTTTAGACTGGATAACTCTTTGGTAAACCAAGGGGCTTTCCAGATCTAACCGGACAAGAAAGTGGGACACAAGAATCAAGAAATGTGTCAAGTACATTGTAAAAAATGTTTGTGCCTTTCATAACGTCAGTGCACAAATACAGAGCGGACCAATCAAAATCCCTAATAAGGTTATTAAGCTTCGTAAACTCGGCTTTACGAAAGCAGCGGACACGTTCAGATAGCCTACCCATTCGATCCAATACAGTAGGGCCAATATCGACTGACACTTCGAATGTAGGATGGTAGGAGTCTTCAGGTATACTGAGCGGAAGGGCTCGGGTTAACAACGCTATGGTCGGATCCGAGACAAAGCACAGATCAAGCAATCGAACCAAGGAATTTTTCACATGGTTGACTTGAGACAGGGATAGGTCTAGCAAGCCGTCGATAAAGTCATGTCGTGACATGGGCACAAGGTTATTAGACTCGTTTACCACACAGCACCTGGCAAATTGAAATCACCAAGAACTATCATATGGTCTTTATCTGATAGCGAGGAAGAAACAGTTTTTAAAGCGGACTGGTGATGCTCGTATATTAAGTTATCCGAGGAAGGTGGAATATACGAGCAAGTAATGAAGATGGAAAAGCCTGGGAGAATCAGTTTTACGCACAGGAATTCCAGGTCTTGTTGAACCTGGACCATGAAATGTTCCGACGTGAAGTTTGAGTCCACTGCAATAAGGACCACACCTCCCCGTCAAGACAAACGGTCAATTCTAAAAATTGTGTACTGACCTGCCAAAACTTCGGAACTAAGGATGTCCGGCTTTAACCAGGTCTCGGTGAACACAATAACGTGGGATGAGAATGCGAGACTCTCAAGGAAAAGAGTGCTGAGCTTACTACGCAAGCCTCTAGCATTCTGGTAGGTAACTACAAGAGAGAAAGTTAGTTTTTTGGATGGGTGGAAGTAGAGGTGGAAGATGAGGATGGAGATGGAGCACTGGTCTGAATGCTAGGAACCCCATTACTCTTCCTATTCCTATTCTTTTTCTTAGCCTTAAACTCTTTAACCACCAAATGCTCTGGCCAAAACTTGGCTTATAAGAGAGAGCGTTAATGCACAAAAAGTTGAGAGGTAGGTGATAGAGAGAGTGATAGACGGCATTAACTACGACAAAAGAGCGGCTAAATGTAATGAGAGGGCGTACTTACGAAAAGCAACAACACAAACACACGAATAACCGACGCACAAAATTAATTAAATAAGTTGTGTTTTTACACAATTATTAGGCATGCATCCGCGGTAAAGGTTGATTTTAGTGTAAGTTAGTTAGAAAGTTAAATTATAGATAAAAAACACCGACTGTTTAAGTTAAACAAAAGGAAAATGCGGAGCGCAAAACAAAAACACGTCTGGTCACTACGAAAGAGAACGAACGAACGAATCTCATAAGAAGGAAGATGTCTTGAGGGGTCCCAATTTAGGCCACAAAGTGCAAAAAGAATGAACTGTTTTTGGACGGACTCAATCATTTCCTGATATTTTTGACCAAACGGAGGAACCGTATTCAAGGATAGGCCGGACAAGGGATACATATAAATATTTAGTGGTATAGGGGTTGGTGAACTCCTTAGACCATCTTTTGATAAAGCCCAGGACGCCTCTGGGGACTTGGGGAAGATCATTGATGAACAAATTAAACAACAAAGGGCCAAGATGGCTACCTTGAGGTACCCCCGACGATACAGAAACAGGCTTAGAAAGAAAGTTATTAAAACAGACACGATGAGATCGATTACTAAGGTATGCATTAACCCAGAAAATGAGCTTAGGCGGAAACCCTAGGAGAGATAATTTATGAATAAGCAGATTATGATTTACTGAATCAAAGGCTTTACTAAAGTCAGTATAGATTACGTCGGTTTGAGACTGCTTAGCGAAACCCTCATGCACGAAAGTGGAGAATTCCAGGAGGTTAGACGCAATAGACCGACGTTTTACAAATCCATGCTGCGATTCAGAGAATAGGTTAGGTTAGGTTAACCCAGACGGCCCTCACGGGGCCACGCATAGGCCAATATGGCCCTTAGTTGTCCTGATGGGGGTCTATGAACCTTTCGAGTATATCTATGAACTTTTGAAGACCTTGAGGATCGTTTTTGGCAAAGGCTAGCAGTTCCGCTGGCGTCCTCTTGGAGGCATCTTCCAGTGATGCCATCACCGGGGTGCCCAGGTATATTCTCCTAGAGCCGGGCAGTTGCAGATGAGATGTTCCAGGGTTTCAGTTTCCCCGGATTCCTCGCATTTCCTGCAGTTACCACTGTTGGTGATGCCTAGATTCACAGCATGGGCCGCGGCCAGACAGTGACCTGTGAGTATTCCCACCAACATTCTGCAGTCCTTCCGTGGGAGGTGCAGTGGCTGAGTTTCCTATTGCACTCCTTGCACATGGTTTTTGATGGTGGTTCTGCTCCACCTGCTTCTTGCCTGTGTGTCGGCCCGTTTCTCTAAATCGCTTTGGAGCGTTCTAAGGGAGACAGGAACGTTCTCAGTTCTGTCGTTTGCCAGCCCGACGCCGTCCTTAGCTAGACCGTCTGCCATCTCGTTGCCATCGATGCCTTGGTGGCTGAGAACCCAGTAGATCTGCACTGACTTTGTCGTGCTTAGCTTAGGATATCTAGTGCCTCCCTGCTTGCCAAGACATTTCTGGAACTGCCCGCCGACGACTGCATGGATCTTATCGCCGCCTGGTTGTCCACGAACAGGTTGATCACGTCGTGTGGACGATCCGTAGATTGAACAGCCTCTGCCACTTTCCGTATGGCGAAGACTTCCGCCTGGAATATGCTGCATTGGTCCGGTAGCTTATAGGACAGCCTTATCTCAGGGTCTGTACAGTATATACCCGCTCCGACTCCTCCTTCCATCTTGGGCCGTCAGTATAGATGTTGAGGCATTGAGTCTGATCCGGACCCCTTTTCCAATCGTCGGGTCCCATGTATGAGGTTGTTTTTACATCCAGGCCAGTTTGAGGGATCATGTAGTCAGATAAACTGGTCATGTCTCGGCCAATTGAACTAAGGATGATCGTGGGAACAAGTGCCGCACATTTGTTCTTTTCTTAGCGTTGGTCTTAGTTTAATTATATTAGAATTTCCTATATATAGTGAATAAGTTTTGAGAACAAAACGGTTAGAATTTACAACTCGTCTCAGTAACATCAACATTTGGTCCATCGAGCCTCTGAGTTTCCCCCACCCGCGGTAAGAAATTCAGACATATCAGCACCAGAGCCCCTGTTATCCCCCACCAGTGATAAGAGACAGAATAGCATAAAACCTTGACTTTTATAGCAAGGTAACTAGTGGCAACTAAACACGACAGCATAAAACCTTGGCTTTTATAGCAAGGTAGCTAGTGGCAACTAAACACGACAGCATAAAACCTTGGCAGAATAGCATAAAACCTTGTCTTATATAGCAAGGACGCTAGCGGCAAATCGATAGAATAGCGTAATACCTTGGACTGAGTGCCAAGGTCGTTATCAATAACCAAAAAAGTCGATACTAAAACTCTGATCCCTCCCAAAAGCGACGAGTATATAAAATCGCACAAAACACCAAACGCCTAAGTGAACACATCTCAGTTGTGAGTCGGGGCACAACGTGGTCAACTAGGCGACCACAATAAAAACACCCCCAAAGGTTCACTTAAGACTGAAAAAGAAAAAAAAAAAAACGCCTGAAAGATGGGCACGATCCGGCAAAAATTTCTAGAGGAGCAGGATCAATTAAAAGTAAGATTGAAGAACCTGCAGGAGAATGTGATAGATAAAACACTTACAAAAAGCAAAGCCGCAGATGTCCTGAAAACATTAAATGCGATTGAAGGTGATCGAAGCAAATCATTCAAAATTAATGAATGACGGTTTCGGGAAGGAGGAATATTTCGAACAGAATATATTCTACCATCTACCAAGGCCGATATGCTCGGGAGAAAACTGAAATGTGAAGGAGGTGTAATATTAGATACAAATATCATATTTGATAGTACCTTTCACTACAAGCAATTCGGAAGAAAGGGGCTGCGGCTCAGCCGAAGGAGCCGGAGGCAGCAAGGAGATAGTATCAAAACTATCCAAAAAACCGGAAGTAGCTTCACCAGAAGAAAAGTTACATACTGGTGCAACTCCATCAACAACGAAGTAGACAGCAAAGCGTTTAGCGATATAACTCTAGATGACATATCGAAATAACACCACGATTCCTGAGCAACCATAAAGAAGAAGTAGAAGCTGCCGTTTTGTCGTCATTAACCAGTGCGCAACCAGACAAATCTTTCGAATACGAAATGGAAAACCGGAAAAATTATCATCTGGCTGATCCATTATTCAATAAATCAGATAGAATCGATTTGGTATTAGGAGGAGAAGTGTTCGCAAGAATTCTGGAAAACGGAGTAGTGAAAATTGATGGCAGTCTCGGACAGTACACTAAGTTTGGTTGGATATAGTAAATGTACCAACATCGAAAACCGTCACGTCAGCAGTAACAAATTTGGAACGATTTTGGGAACTAGAAGAAGCCGAAGAGCAAGACGCCAATACAGAAGAAACCGAAAAATGCATGGAAATATACAGCAGTACTGTCAAGCGCGATGAAAATGGACGATTTACAGTGAAAATACCATTCAAAGATGACAAGGAGTTGGGCGATTCACGAAAACTAGCGATGGCCCGGCTATTGTCAATGGAACGCAAGTTTAAGAAACAAGAAGAACTACAGAATGGATACTGTAACGAACCGTTTCTGTCCGTCTAAATCAGCGAGGCTGGCTCAGCGGCCGACGGTTCGTCGCAACAAATTTGTATGTTGCTTCACGGACACGAAAGAATGCACGGGTGGGTTTATTTACTGGCTGTGGGTACTTTATTGGTATCTTATACTTATGGGATCTTACTACAACAATGAACCGTTTCCTTATTCCTCTACGCTCTCGCGCCTCCGGCCTCTCAGGCTCCTCGCTGGTGCTGTGGCTATGCGCCCGACCTGGCTCACGCCTGATCTATACACACAACTCCGCACCCATCGAGTCGCTTTTGACCGCCTTGGCGATAGCGGTGCCTGTCGTCCCTCCTTTGGCACTTCGCAGACCTTTTTTCCCTTGCTGGGTCGTACTGCTGCCTGTCGGTCGGGTCGCTCTTATTCTTCCTTGTGCTCTCACGCTGACTCTCCTTGTCAGTTGGTCTCCCGTACTCGCTTGTGTTCGCGCTTTTGCCTTGTTGCTCGCACTCTACGGACTGTCCTCCTTCGCTGTTGCCGGGCTCCTCTTATACCCTCGGCTCGACGCTAGCGTCCGCGCCTCTGCCTAGCAACAGCGGTAAATCCGTGCGCCGCTGGTAATTTTCCATCGGCCTCTTTGCCTGATTCCCTCACGTTCTTAACGGGACCGGGCCGGTGGCGTGATCTCATGTCCATACATGGACATGCGCTGGACCGCTGCCGGCCCGCTGCTATCGGCCTCTTCGCTTGCTTCTCTCACGTTCTTAACGGGACCGGGCTGGTGGCGTGATCTCATGTCCATACATGGACATGCGCTGGACCGCTGCCGGCCCGCTCCCGCCGTTCCTAGCCTAACGTGAGCGCTGCTCCTTGCGTGCTCCTCCATTACCGACTCTCTCCACGGGCTCGTACCGGAGGCATGATCTCATGCCCATATATGGTCATGCGTCAGACCCCTGCCACTCTAACGGCACCCGGCTCCCGGCCGGCTCTCACTCTCTTGTGAATTCGCCGTGAATTCTCCCCTTAACCCTTACTTGGTTCCCTTGTGAGGAAACTCCATTCCTCACAATACAAAGGTTTTATGAAGGAGTACAATGATCTCGATCACATGGCTAAAGTTAATGATGGTTCGATGGGGAAGTATTACCTTCCTCATCAAGCTGTTATTAGAGAGGGAGGTGCCACTACAAAACTGAGAGTGGTCTTCGATGCATCTGCGAAATCATCAAACGGTAAAAGTCTGAATGAAATCATGCATACAGGCCTGTTGGAGCGTAGAGGCTTGGAGTTCCCACAAGTCAGAATCCCAAATTAAAAGGCGGTAGAGTCCAAGTTCTTCTCGTATATATTTCGGGGATTTTTTCTGTGCTTAGATATGTATTTATGTCGCGAGCAAAAGCCGGCCGTTTTGCGTTGGGTGGAAAAGCGAATGAAGTTCGATCGGTTGCACTCAAGCTGCCGAGGGCTGACGGAGGCGAGAGCGGGAGCGTAAGCGTGGGCGGGAGCGCCAGCGTGGTGAATATGCGCGCGAGAGCGCGTCGCCGGGGGGAAAAATGCTCTTAAGTACGAGGGCGAGAGCGAGGGCGACCGCTTGGGTAGCTGGAACGCTAACAGCGATGTGTGGCTGGAATGCTCACAAGCGGTTGCCCCGCCAGCGCCATCCTCACTCTGAACATTCTCCCCCCCCCTTGCAGGAATGCAAAGATTTTTACGTCTGCGTGCACACACCAGACACGATCCATCCAAACACCGTGCTTTGAGCCACGGGAAGGCCGTCTGCGCGGGCGAGGAACCCCGGTTGGATGACCCTTGGATACAAATCTGCACCCAAGACGAGCGAGATGGTGGTCGGCTTGTGGAACTCCTCGTTGGCCAACTTCAAGTCGTCGAAGCGAGCACGGACGGTGTCGCTCAGTGGACGGATCGGCGTACGGACGCGCAGACGGGGCTCGATTTTAAAGACTGCCTCCACCTTGAAATCTCCTATATTCGCCCGGATCATAGCGGTGCACACCCGCTCGTCCCCGATGCAAGTAGTGGGCAATTTCAGCTCCCTAGCCACCTCGGCGTCGATGCAGCTGACCGGCGTGCAGGGGTCGATCAGCGCACTCATCACTTTAGTGCCTGCGAGGACCACCATTGCCGTCGGGAGGACGTTGATGCTCCGGTGCTGGAGCAAGGAGTTTGCTGTCGGGATTGGAATTCCGACGACAGGGCGGCTAACCGGAAGACGAGGGCGTGGTTTGGCGCGGGAAGACTTAGGTGAAGTCGACGGAGGGGAAGTCGACGGAGCCGAGGAAGAGCCAGCAGGACGCCGAGACGGAGGTGAAGTCGACGGAGCCGAAGAGGAGCCAGCAGGGCGCCGAGACCCGGGCAGGTGGAGCAGAGTGTGGTGGTTCCGGGAGCACACCTTACACAGGTCTCCACTGCGGCAGTCCTTGCCCGAGTGCTCGTGAGCCAGGCAGTTCGAGCAGTATTTGTGCAGGAGGACGGCTCCGCACAGTTCGAGTCGAGGCAAGGAAACCGTTTTCACGGGGGCCACGCGGGTTTTAGCTGTGAGAAGGGCACAGACAATGCCCTGCGGTCGCTCAACTCGGATGTAAATCGCTGCCCCATAGGCACGTTGAGACGCGTCGCAGAAGCCATGTATCTGACCCTTGGCCATTGGACACACGTGCAACCACCGCGGAATGCGGATATCCTGGATGGCCGGAAAACTCTTCAGGAACGTTTCCCAGGTGTGAGATAGATCGCTAGGGAGGACGTCATCCCACCCTAACTCCCTTAGCCAAATTTCCTGCATGAACATTTTGGCTTGGACGACAAAGGGGGTAAGCCATCCCGCTGGATCGAACAGCTGCGCAATCTGCGATAGCACATTGCGCTTCGTACAGGACTCCCGCTGAAGTACTTCGGGAGGAGCAAAGAAGAATTCATCGGCACTGGCTTGCCATCGGATCCCCAATGTCTTAGCGATGCTACTTTCGTCAAGCTCTAGGAAGTCAGCTCGAAGTAGGTGGTCGACCGGAATGTCGCGCAGTACGCCCTTGTGGTTCGCTGTCCACTTTCGGAGTGGAAACCCTGCGGAATCGAGCGCTTTGCGTAATTCTGAAATGGCGGAGATTGCCTACGACTGAGTGTGCGCACCAGCCAGCACGTCGTCCACGTATATGTAGCTCTCCAGGATGTCGCTTGCCATTGGCAACTGTGAGCGCACCTCTTGTGCGAGTTGCTTAATGACGCGAAGGGCGAGGTACGGTGCGCAATTGACTCCGAAGGTGACAGTGGCAAGCTCGTAGTCACACACGTCCCCATTACGGTCGCAAAAGAGTATTCGCTGATAGGGCGTGTGTTGGGAAGACACTAGGATCTGGCGGTACATCTTGCTGATGTCGGCATTGAAGACATAGCGGAAGACTCGCCACGTCAGGATTTGCATAGTCAAGTCAGACTGAAGGACTGGCCCCGAATGCAATGTGTCGTTGAGGCTTTTCCCGTTGGAAGACGGGCTGGAGGCGTTGAAGACCACGCGCAGTTTGGTTGTGGTGCTGTCGGGTTTAAACACGGCGTGATGTGGAAGGTAGTAATGGCCGGAGATATGACAGGGTATAACCGCTGTCATGTGGCCTAGCTCTAAATATTTCTGGATAACGGCGTCGTACTGCTCTTTGAGCGGCAAATTCCGCTGCAGACGCTGCTCGTTTTTAAGGAACTGGGCCTGTGCCGCGCACCAGGAGTGTCCTAGATCGAAATTTTCTGGACACTTGAAAGGGAGAGTAACAATATACCTCCCATCGGGGGCTCGTTTAGTGGTCTTGCGGAAGATTTCCTCGCACACAGAATCTGACTCACTCGTCGATCTCCCCGGAAGGTCCTCCACCTCCCAGAATTTGGTGAGAAGCTTCTCGAGTCGGACGTCCGAATCTAACGAGAACTTCGTGGTGAAGGAGGAAACCGTCCGAGTCGAGTCAGCTGATACCGGACCGGATAGGACCCATCCGAAGATGGCCTCTAGTCCAGCAGCGAGCCGCAAATGTCAGACCGGAAGCCGCTCAACAGGATAGAAGGAAGGATGTCAGCGCCTAAAAGCACAGCAATCTGCGAGCTTCGGTGGAAGGAGGGGTCTGCCAGCGGGAGATTTGGAAGCTTGTCCAAGAAGTGCTGCGGTATCGGATATGAGGGAAGGTTTCCTGCTAATTGAGGCAGAACATATGCCATGGTCTCGATTTTGAGGCCAGGCCTGGAGGCGGCCCCGATCATGAAGTGACAGCGCCTTTGCGCCTTAGCCGCTACGGTTTGGTTTAAACCTGCGACTTGAGCCTGTGTGGCTTCGAACGGTGGCTTAATAATGTTAAAGAGACGTTCAGTGATGAACGTCGCCTCGGAGCCTGAGTCAACCAGTGCGCGGGCACGGAAATTGGTCCCCAGGTGACAAATATTAATGAGTGCCGTGCCCAGAAGAACAGTACTTGTGCTGGAGGCGAAGTAGCTCTGTACGTTGGGCTGAGGTTCGGATGAGCTGGGGGCTTGGGCGGAAGTCGAAGCCACTACGCTGGATGAAGGAGCGGCACAATGCAGAATCGTGTGATGCCTGGCCCCACAAGTGGAACAAGTGTGGCTGCTGGAGCAGTCGCGAAGCAGATGACCTCTGGCGAAGCAATTTAGGCACAGCTGCTTTTTCTTAATGCAGCTGGAACGTGCATAAGCGGACATGTTGAAAAACATGAGGCGGGTGATTCTCTTTGGAACAGAGGTCACACGTTCGCTTCTTCGGACTCACTTGAGTATTGAAAGAGTGAACCTTGTTTGGCGTCGGACTGCCTTGCGAACGGAATGGATTGGAGTGGTTTCGAGAGGTGGGTGGATTTTGGACGCCCTTGGAGGGAGGCGGATTCGTAGTTCCTCGGGATGTGGAAGGGTCGCTCTCAATAGCCTCGAGAGTCAGATAGCGCTGAGTGAGGTAGGAGTCGATTTCCGTCCAGGGCGGCACCTCTTTTTTGTCCGTTACGGACGCTTCCCACAACGCCCGGCTCAACTTCGGCAATTTGGAAGCACAAATGGTGACAAGCAGACTATCCCAGTTGGAGTAGTGTTTGAGTGACTTATTCAGGACGGTCGCGCGCCCCGTCGCTCCTGTTTTTGCACCGCGTCTCGGGGCTCTTTGGAGTCAACCGAGGGTGCATTGCGGACTGGTCGGTCGCGATGCCGCTCTGGCTGCGTGGACGGTCGACTCCCACGCCGAAGCCGCCTCCATTTCGCGTTCTGGTCGTTTTATTGCCGTTTTGTCGCCGCGGCCACGGCGGCAGTCATTGAGTGAAGTCGATGGCTGCAACTCAGAGAGAGAAATCAGGCCCATGGAAGGGCAGAGTTAAAGCACACATACATACCCAATGATGGCGCTCCCCAGTTCCCTGCCTGATCCACGTAACTCAGGTTGCAGGCCAAGGAGACCGCCGAGCAGGATTCGCAGGGATTTCGGTCTTGGAGAAAGCAGCTCGAAATCCCACTCAAGTGCACACTTTTGGCCGCACGCACGAAGCTCCCGGGGAGAGTGAGTTTTTTTCTCCTCTCTCCGACTCAATATGGAGGGCGACGGAGTTGCCGTGCCTGGCAGAGGCGTTGCCAGCACGGTGCGTATACGCAAAACAGCCCCTTGAAAGCCAACTCGACTGGGGTAGCGTAAACGTGGCTATTATGGCAAGGTGAGCACGCTGGCACGTTCCACGTTCGCTTTCTTTTTCTTCCTAGCAAATGCGGAATACCAGCTGCTAGCCAGGGCTCCAGCACTCTCTGCGATACTTAGTTAGTATCTACACAGCGATTTGTACACCGGCAGATGGCGCTGTCAGGTAGTACTGGAAGGTACTGGACGCTAACCACCGACAGAGTACAGCATTCAGCCTCCGACAGAGGGCGCCTTACCATCCACCCTAAAAGTAGGCAACGACCCCTTAATATCCGAGTGCTGCTTTTAGGACTAGGAGATACTATACTAGGAGATACTATGGACGTAAATATCCACAAAGGCGCATTGGGGTCAGCGGCTACTAAACAGGTCGCGGACCTGACCTCATGCCAACCCCACCGCTTTGGCGGCGTACCAGCAAACGGGGCCCTGGCGACCGAGAAGGGGCGGTATAACCCCCATCTTCAGAAGCCAGGAAGAAACGCCCAGCCGACGCGGGACGCCCAAATGAGCCTAGTATGGCGGACCAATCATGGCCGCAGTCGCTGATGGACGATAGCGCAACGGTAGACACATCCTACCCGTAACACCGAGACCAGTAAGGTGTTACGTACGACCCACTGGAACCCCCCCTACGTGCATTGGACTCTGGGCTGACGGTGATGGCATTCTGCGACCTGACTAGGCAGTCTGAACCGCTGCTGAAATGGCTCGTAGGCTAATGTCCTCACTGCCCCCGTCTCGTTAAAACCTTGGCAGGCCTCGGGAAACGCTTCCTGGTCGTTCCATTTAGGTGGATGCGTAGGATTGGTTGATTTATATCCCAATTTGCACTGATCTGGCTCTGAACCCTGGTGCTCATAAGGCCCAGGGTCAACCCTCGCATGGACCTCACTCCACGGAAAGGCACCCATGGGATCGCGATGGTGACTACGCACTGCGACCAGGAACAACGAACCCGAGTTGAGACCCTCAAATTATGACTTCCACACCACACACCCCGATTGACAACATGACTGAAGAGGCAGTCTTTGGTAAGCGCAGCGCACTTGCCAGATCCCCACCACCTTCGGCACCTGCGAAAGCAACGGGATCGAGCATGTTCCACCTTGATACCGATGGCAAGGAGGCTGAGCGTTCGCATTCTGACCCACTGCAGCTCCTAAAAACCCTAGGCACGCGCGCGAACGATTTGGTCAAGAGGATGAACGATCAGCGCCACGTTGACGTCCCCATTAAGGATCTAGCGCTGAGAATCGTCGCATTGCAGGCGCTAGTTCTCAAAAACTTCGACAAGCTGCACCTACGGGAGATTGCGACCGCCACCAAGAGCACCCAAACATCCGCGAAGCCGCCACCAGCAGGAACGAAGAGGCAACGAGAGTCTCCCCAGCTGGCCCTCGGGCCTACAAAGAGGCAACGAGGCACCAAGCAGAAGCAACCGACGACTCAGCTTGAGCTGCCAGCGCTGGATGAGGCCGAGATGACACCCTCGGGCGCAGTGGACCATGCTGCCACCCCAGCCGCGAGAAAGCAGCTCAAATGGCAACAGGTGGGCCCCAAGGTGAGAAAGAAAAAGGAACCTCGTCCCCGCGAGCCGAGGCCGGACGCGATCATAATCCAGCCCCAGGGAGAGCTAAGCTATAGCGACATTCTTCGAATGGTCACCAGGCGCCAGGACGGTAAGCTCCAGGAAGTGGGCGAAAACGTAAGCAGGATCCGGAGGACGGCAAAGGGCGAGCTGCTGCTTGAGCTAGATGGCGCGAGCAAGAGCAACACGGCGAAGCTCAAGGACGTCATCGGCGAGGCACTGGGCATGCAATCCGGCATTAGGGCGGTGACCGAGGAACTCTGTGTGGAGATCAGAGATATTGACAGCCTGGTCACAAAGGAGGATGTCGCAACAGCGGTGGCGGCAAATGTCGGCGTACCCTGCGTGGACATTGCAGCGGTCAAAAGCCTGAGGCCGTCTTATGCTGGAACGCAAATAGCGTTTGTGTGCTTGCCCCCCACCCAGGCAAAAGCCATTCTGGCACCGGGGAAGATCAAAGTCGGGTGGTCGATCTGTCGGCTCCGGCAGCGGATATCTCAGAGGCGATGCTACCGATGTCTAGAGTTTGGACATCTTGCAGCCGTGTGCAAAAGCACGGTGGATCGCACCGGATGCTGCCTCAGGTGTGGCGCAGATGGGCACAAAGCAGCTACCTGCCAGAGCGACCCAAGCTGCTTCATCTGCATCGCCAACAAAGCCAAGGAGACGCAACATTACGCGGGCAGCTCAAGATGTCCAGCAGCCAAGGGAGGATCCAGCATGCCGCCCCAAAGATGAAGCTATTGCAGCTTAACCTCAACCACTGTGCTGCGGCCCAAGACCTCTTGAGCCAAACTGTAGCGGAGCTAAAGATAGACCTCGCAGTCCTTAGCGAGCCATACAAGGTCAGGGAGTCGGCTGACTTTATTCTAGATTGTACCAAAAACGCGGCGCTGTGGATGTGCGGCGATTACCAGTTCACCGACATTAGCCGTGCGAGTGGGTATGTTCGTGCAAAGGTTGGAGCTACGTGGGTCTATAGCGTCTACCTCGCCCCAAGCCTATCCCTCTAGGAGTTTGCAGGTATCCTCGATAACCTTGCGGCGGATGTCAGAGGTCGACACCCAGTGGCTATTGTTGGCGACTTCAACGCATGGGCTGAGGAGTGGGGAAGCGTTGCGACAAACGCAAGAGGCAGGGCGGTGCTGGAGACTTTCGCCCCATTGGAAATCGCTCTTCTTAACCAGGGAAGGGAGCACACCTTCTCTAGAGCAGGAGTCGGTTCGGTAGTTGATCTCACCCTGGTCAGCAGCTCGCTGTACAATCTAACTAGCTGGAGCATCAGCAGCGCATACACGGCGAGCGATCATGTGGCAATCATATGCCATATGCCATACCGCTAGCGCATTTAGGACTCCTTGCATCGTACTTTGAAGATCCTTCAAGGCACGACTGCATTCGGATGTTACGCGGGGCAAAAAGAGGAGGATGTTGATTTGGTTGGTCACCAGAAGCCGATTATTTTCGTATCGGTTGCGGAGAGCCAACCATGCGGACTCGAAACCGTCATTAGTGAGGGGGGATTTCTCTACGATGGCCTTCGGATCGCCCCGGGTCTTCTCGGTGAGGTAATACAGCCTCTCTACCGGAGACAATCTAGGATTGTTGATCACGACCGCAGTGAACAAATCCCTGAATGTGGGCCAGCGGACGTAGTCCCCGGAGAATGCCTCAATGTTGACGGGAGGCAGTCGACAGCCGCCCTGTTGGACTGGCTGTCAAGGAGGAAGGACTGCGGATGTAGCCAGTTGGGCATTGAGGTCACTGCTTAAATACCCCATAGCATTCACCGTATGTGTCACGGATGTCCGCTTGGCTCTGGCTCCTCGTCAGTCATCACCGCGGAGCATGCCTTATATTCTGCCTCGACGTCCGTCCACATGCTGAGGATTTGGCCACGACGGACCTCGGACAGAGATGCGGATGGGGCGGCGGTGATGCGTTCTGCCAGGTGCGACAGTCGGCCAATAGCGGCGACCAATCTGGTCCGAGCGACTGAGGTGGCGGATTGAGCCATTGTGATGCAGTGGCGAGAGCTGATGGGGCTGTTGACGAAAGAGCCCTTCGGATCTTGTTTGGTCACAGCTGGAACCTTAAGAGTGATAGGAGATGGGAACAACACCGATTTGGTCCTTGCCGCAGGGCTGCTACTGGCTGCTCTCGGAATGAGGGGTGCCTTGATTTTCTGAGTCGGCGTAGTTCCAGAGGCGGACGAGGTGCGTAGCCGGTTGGAAGAGGTCACAGGCAAAAGCTGGTTGCCGTCCTTGTGACCTGTTGGCATATTCCGAACTCACACACGTACAGAAAATCGGATTTGGAAGTCTTGGAGAGACAGGAGACTGGTCTGAGTCGAAGTGACCCGAAAAAACCGTCAGGCAACCAAATCGTTTCGAAATGATAACCCAGTTACGAACGGCTCGCAGAAAAAAGGCCTCGAGCTAGCAGGAATGCAATAATCAGATCGACTCGGATTTGAAGTGGTCTATAGAAAGCTGACGCTCGTCACTAACAAAGTGGTCATGACTCATAATGAGGAGGCAGCTACCATTCTCAACGAGGAAATTAGGAATGATGCACGCATTCATAGCGGGCCTCAAGAGGCCGCTAAAATCGTTAGTTCTCCCGGTACATCCCAAGGATTTGCCATCCGCCTTAGCTCTAGCTCGCGAGGCCGAAAATAGCATTGAGAGAAGCGCATTTGCCGCTACGTACGTAAAGGCGATCGAGGAAAAAAACCATACAAGCCACGGCAATAGACAGGGTCATCGGGCCCAGGCCAGGCAAGGTAAAGGTCAGGAAAAGAACCCACATTTTGTGGGAAAAATTAGTCAAAATAGGCAGCAACAGAGCGATCCTTGGCCAAAGCCAAACGATAAAGAGGCCCCACAGCAAAACCAAGTGCAGCCTATGGAGGTTGACCCATCGATGGCCAGGTTTAGGCAACGCACCAATTGGGTGAAACCACAGAGCGACGTCACACAGGGCGAAGCTCAGAAAGGTCGGAACATGTCAGATCGTATATCTGGGTAAAGACACCAACGGGTAAATAATATAATACAGCAGGCCCCTGACAAAGGAGAACAAGAATTTTTTAGGGAGCGCTCCAAATTGCCGTTCGTCGAGCGACAGTTGGCTGGCAGAACTCTACAAATTTTAATCGACACTGGTGCGGCTAAAAATTACGTAAAACCCGTAAAGGAGCTAAAAAATGTAACTTCGGTTGACACCCCCTTCACCGTGAGCTCAATACATGGCTCCAGTGAAATAAAAAACAAGTGCCTAATGAAGATTTTTGGACTTAACGCCCCATTTTTTTTGTTAGACACGCTAAGTACGTTTTATGCCATTATAGGTTCCGATTTGATAACGCGAGTGGGAGCGGCATTGAACTTGCGCAGCAGAACAATCAGATACGGAAACGTAACTGAACAACTTAGGTTCCACGACTGTGACAATGTAAATTTCACCAAAGTCGATGACCTGGTGGTCCCAGGCTCGGCAAAATCCGAGTTTAAAATGATGATACTGAAGAGAATTCAAGTTTTTCGACCTCTAACGAGGCGCTTCCCTTTAACACCTCAGTCGTCGCCACCATCCGAACTGAGAATGACGAACCAGTCTACTCGAAATTATACCCCTACCCTATGGGAGCAGCAGACTTCGTAAATAAAGAAATCAAAGAACTGCTGAAGGACGGCATACCATCTAGGTCGCCATACAACAGCCCAATTTGGGTTGTAGACAAAAAGAAATCTGACGCCAACGGTAACAGGAAAAACGGCTGGTAATCGACTTCAGGAAACTGAACGAGCGAACAATCGCCGATCGATACCCTTTGCATACCCATGATTCTAGCGAACTTGGGAAAGGGAAGATTATTTTACTACCTAGATCTAAAATCAAGGTACCACCAGATATACATGGCGGAAAAAGACCGTGAAAAAACTTCGTTTTCAATTAACGGAGGGAAATACTAGTTTTGCCCTTTGGACTAAAAAATGCTAGGAGCATTTTCCAAAGAGCAATCGACGATGTTCTACGAGAACACCGTAGATCACCAGCCCTTAACATTTGCTGTGTCCGATAGGAACACAAATGCCAAAATCAAACGGTGGAAAGCCTTTACAGAGGAACATAACGCTAAGGTGTTCTATAAACCGGGTAAGGAAAACTTCGTGGCCGATGCCCTGTCCCGACAAAACATAAATAACCTACAAGAAGATCCTCAGTCCGATGCTGCCACGGTGCACAGCGAGCTCTCTCTGTCTTACACAGTGGAAAACACGGATAAGCCCCTCAACTGTTTCAGAAACCAAATAATTCTGGAAGAAACTAGCCAGCCTCTGCGGCGAAACTTCATAATTTTCGGTGGCAAAACCCGCCACATTATTCACTTTAACAATAAGGACTCACTCATTAAGTCAGTAAAGAAGGTGGTCAATTCCAACGTCGTGAATGCAACAATAAGGACTCACTCATTAAGTCAATGTCGTGAATGCAATCCACTGTGACCTTCCGACTTTAGCTAGCCTCCAGCATGCTCTGGTGCTGGAGTTCCCCGCAACCAAGTTCTGGCATTGCAAAAACTTCGTGATCGATATCACGGACGCAAGCGCGCAGGCGGAAATAATTACAACCGAACACAATCGCGCCCATAGGGCCGCCCAAGAAAATGTTAAACAGATCCTTCGGGACTACTATTTCCCGAAAATGACCAAACTTGCTAACGAGGTGGTTATGAACTGCAAGGTCTGCACCAAGGCAAAGTATAACAGACACCCAAAAAACAAGGGCTGGGGGTCACCCATGTTCACAGACAAGAAACTTTTTTTGACCTGCATCGACAAGTTCTCAAAGTTTGCCATCGTACAGCCCCTCTCTTCCAGGGCTATAGAAGAGGTACGATCTATTGATGCAATAGATCAATTTTTACCCTAATACCAGAACCATATATTGTGACAATGAGCTTTCCTTCAACTCCGAAACAATTACCTCTTTGCTTAAAAACCAATATGACATCGACATCGTAAATACACCCCCTCTACATAGTAGCTCCAACAGGCAAGTATAGAGATTTCACAGCACTTTGGCAGAGATAGCAAGGTGCATAAAAATCGACAAAAAGATTGAGGACACCGTCGACTTAATCATGTGCGTCACTGTAGAATACAACAGGATGCTACATTCGGTCATAGACCAGATGCCTGTAGAAGCAATCCATGTAAGAAACGACGATCTTAAATTAGCGATTAGAACCAAAATTGACGAGGCACAAAAGGCCAATCTCGACATGCTTAACATCTCGAGGCAGAACAGAGTCTTCGAAGTGGGCGAAAAGGTTTACCCAAGGAATAACAAAAGACTAGGGAACAAGATAACCCCGCTGTACACAGAAGAACGTATACAAGCGGACCTTGGAACGTCCGTTCTAGTTGGGGGAGGGTTGTCCACAAGGACAATCTGAAATAATCAAAAACTTTTCGTATACGATTACTACAGATCTAAAAAGATCATCACTTCCGCAGGTTTGCCGGAATACCCCTCCTACTCCTTTCTACTACAAATGCGCGGATCACCGACTTTTCTCATGCAAACTATATCCCTGTAGTGGATGGGGATGTGTTGGTATGGGAACACCGTAACTACTTGAGGCACTCAACTAATTTGACCGAATTCACGAGAATTATAGAAGATAAAACGTTCGAGTTGTTCCCGTATTCGCATATGCGAAAACTATTAGAGGTAGACATAGAACATCCTAAAAATCTGTTGCCCGCTTTAATGATACATCATAGCATGGCCAGAAGCTTAGACTTCCAGGGGACAGCCATAAAGGTCGCAGCAGGCCGCAACCCCGACGCATCCGACCTCGAAAAAATAAAAATAACAGAAGCACAGCTTATAGAATCAAACAATAGACAGGTACTTATTATCACAGAGGCACAGAAACAGATTAACCTTCTAACCAATACTGTTAATAAGATCTTAAAAGAAAAACAAGGTGATTTGGTGGACACCGCACACCTGTATGAGACGCTACTGACGAGAAACAGGATGCTAATTTCGGAAGTCCAAAATCTCATGCTTACGATCACACTTGCCAAAGCGAATATAATAAACCCCATAATAAATGGGCAGCGGGCAACGATCAGCGTTGACGATGGACCCCTAATGACGAAAAGAGGGGCCCACCTCATCACGTTTGAAGACGGAGCCGTGATCAACAGCACCCTGTTCTTAAACCTCAACAAAGCATTGAGGAAAGTTCCAGTCATCGCAGCTTCGCCCTTGCTGTCAAAAACGGCGCACGATGAAGTCCTAAGCCTACCACTACTACAACGGATGAACGAGCACAACCTACAGGTCATCCAAGAACTTAGAAGCGACGTGACATCCGGTGGGTCTCCCAAGACCTGGTTCATTGAAGGACTGGCGGTCAGCCTCATGCTCTGCGGCCTTGTCCTGTTGCACCAATGCTGGAGTCGGAGCAACTCCTCAATCAAGTTGCAAAAGGTCATAGGAGAAGATAGGCATCGCCGAGGACGGAGATGATTTAAGGGGGGAGTAGTTAACACATAAGAAAGAACATGTAAGGAATTCGGCACGATGTTAAGAGCCACCCTAACGTAGCGCTTAAGCAAAATTAATAATCATGTGCCGCCCTAACGTATCCAAGTCTGATACTCGATACGCTGAGGCAGCAAATGTCATCGTAGCGGGCGGCGCCGTAATACTATTGGCCGCCATAGATCGCATGATTCTGGCGTATGCTGCATCGTCAGCATTTTCCAGTATTTTATTGTGATGAATGATGATGAAAACATACATACAGAATGAGAATAAAAATATAAAAAAATAATAATTAAGTACTTCAAACTCATATCAGAAAAAAATTATTGAAAACTACGTTGTGCAGATTGGGGAAAAAAAAAATAAAACTCGGATTAATTCATTAATAGGATTTTCATTCAAGCACTTTGTGGTAAACGACATTCTTTGTTTTTTGGTCAGGCGCAAGAACAAATAAAGCGGATGGTTTGCCGACACGTGAGCATGCCACGTACAATTGACCATGAAAAAAACATGCATTTTCTAGATTGAGGCCACAAATAGTCAAGGATTGGCCCTGTGATTTGTTGATCGTCATGGCGAAGGCAAGACGAATCGGGAATTGAATTCGTTTATACTCAAAGGGCATATACGTTGGGATCATCGGAATCCTTGGAATAAGAACTTCCTCATCTTTAAACCAAGCCAACTTTAAGTTTTAAATTGTACGGTGGTAAACCAGGCACATCCAAGGAGTTTAAAAATTCAGTTGGATAATAAGTGGCTTCTTCTTCGTTTGTTACACAGTCGATAGATTTGAATGAATACAGAGTACCTACGATTTGATTTTGAATTATAAAATTGAGGTCATCTACATCTTTATTTTTAGCGGCCAAAATTGCTCGCTAACTTAACCATTTAGTATTTTTGTGGTTAGCAATAATATCCGGGAATACTGTATTGATAAGCTCGTCTTTTGATGATACGAAATTGCAAAAATTTGGAGGAAATGAAATCAAACCGTTCGATTTGTCAACAGGAACACGGCCATTACCGATAGTCAGCAATTGAAATCATCAGCAGATAGATCGTTCAACAATGCAACTCTCATATTTACAGACAGTTGAAGTTTCTTTACATATCGCCACAGATTTGATGCTTTGAGGCAAGCGTTTATTTTGTCGGCAGCAGTAGATCTTGGAATGACTGGTAGTGTTTGTCGGAAATCGCCAGATAATAAAATCATTGCACCACCAAACATTTCGAGTCATTGCGCAGATCTTTTAATTTTCGGTCTAGTGCTTCCAATGCGCGTTTGTGCGCCACTGTGCATTCGTCCCATATGATGATTTTTGATGCTACTAAAACTTTGTCCATTGCGGAGTGTTTCGAAATGTTACATGTCGGCTGTTCAGTAGTTTGAAGGTTTAATGTCAATTTTAACGCTGAGTGAGCCGTACGGCATCCGTCTAACAATGTGGCCGCTATTCCAGAAGAAGCTATTTCTACCGAAATTTCGGATCTCGCACGTACAGTGGACAAAATCAATGAGGTATGTCTTCCCAGTTCCACCGGGGGCATCCAAAAAAAATAAGCCGCCATTTCCATCATCAATTGCATTAATCAGTGTATCATAGACTTCCCTCTGCTTAGGATTCAACAGAGGTACATTCGTTTGAACTGATTGGATTAGTTCATGTGGATCATATTCACGTTCACGTTCCAATTCTCTATTAAATGCGTCATTCATTCCGCGATCTGCCGCTGGTATTCCTAACCTAACTAACAAACTGCCGCACATGAGGTAACACATATCTTCGATCAAGAGCAAAGTCTGGTTACGGATCTCCTCATTCCCCTCAATATCGGAATTTCTTGAGCTGACGCGAATTCGATGTAAAATATCTTCTGACTTGTTATCTTTGTATTTGTTCCACATGTCACGTGGGTTCGATGGGAAGCATGTTGAAATGATGATAGCAAATAATGTGCGTATCTGACTTGGAGACGCAGAAATAATTGCTTCAGCGATTGTTGTGTCCCAATGAGTATCGTTTTTCCACTTTACCGCTAAGACAGCACAAACCAGGCGTTTCACCAGCAAACTTCAATGTTCCACAATGCTGGCAAACAACGTCTATTGGACCAATGCAAACTAAACGATGCAAGCTGTAGTCGATTGTTCAATCATACAGAAACGCTGCTCGATTCAAATCAATACTTGAACCATTTCTTCTTGAACTGCGAAGATTGTTCCTCTGTTCATCTGTACGATAAGCTCGACGATTTCTCCCTTCTAACCTAGCCGTTTCAAGGGCTGCCTCTCTTTGCTCTTGTCTTTGAGAAGCACGAATTAAGGCCCTTCTTTGCTCCATACTAACACGTCGCTGTTCTCGTGCAATTTCTCGTTCTCCATCATATAATTGACTCACGATATTCCGTTGCCTAATTGCATTACGGCTTCGCTGGGAAAGATTAGATCTTCTAGGACGCGGCATTGTTATTAAAATGTGCACTCGCATAAAACCACCAAACTGATTTTTTATTCCCTAAACTCCGTTCCTTTCCGATGATTTTATGTAGAATACTGTAGAATAAATCTTAGGTATTGACTATTTGACAGGATTGAACAACAAATGTTTGACATGGAGAAAGAAAATCAATGAAAACTCGATATTTGTAATAAAAAAATCAATATCTATTGAAATGCATCTATTCATTGCGCATATCGAGTTTTTAAGATGTATTCTGCTATTCGGGACGGAAACAAATCCAACAAATCAAAAACCATGGCAATCGGTCCAGCCGTTCTCGAGTTATAAGTGTTGTAACAGACACGACTTTCTTTTATATATATAGTATGGAGTATGGAGTGCGGTATTTTTCTACAGGGAGTGGTATTTTTTGTATGGAGGTTGTATGTGTATGTATATGTTTGTATATAGTTGGCAATATATTGCGGCCAACTATGGAAATAAATGTGTGAATGTATGGAAATAAATACTTGATGTGGTTGTAGTTGCACTCGGAGTGTGCCAAGGTATATTTTATTGGGGTGGGTCGTGCTGGAATGCACCTGTTGAGACACGGATGTAGATGTGTGTGTATGTACGCAAGCCGCTCTTATGGGCTGGAATGTGCGTACATACATATGCTCGGACTGCACTTTTTTTTTGGTTTTAATTTTTATTTATTTAATTTGTCCGCAAATCATGGACAGACACAAGTAATCGGAAAAAAAACTACCGTATCACTGGTAGTTGGAGGTGAATGACGGGAGAACGGCAGGAATCGCCGATAATATGGCGGTGTCGAAAAAAGAAGAGACACGGATAACGGATGGCACAGAATGAAGGAATAAGTACATATATAAGAATATATATATGTACTTATGTCGCGGAACTCGGACTTTTCGGAAATTTGGAACACAAATCGCGAATGAAAGGGACTTGTGGCAAACGAAAATCGTACTTATCTTGGGATCCTGGTGTGGTAAAGGCGATGCCGTGCTCGAAGGCTGGATCTAGTTGGGGAAGGCGAAGGAATCCGGCTCGAAGGACCAATGTTGGAGCGTAGAGGCTTGGAGTTCCCACAAGTCAGAATCCCAAATTAAAAGGCGGTAGAGTCCAAGTTCTTCTCGTATATATTTCGGGGGTTTGTTCTGTGATTAGATATGTATTTATGTCGCGAGCAAAAGCCGGCCGTTTTGCGTTGGGTGGAAAAGCGAATTGAAGCTCGATCGGTTGCACTCCAGCTGCCGAGGGCTGACGGAGGCGAGAGCGGGAGCGTGAGCGTGGGCGGGAGCGCCAGCGTGGTGAATATGGGCGCGAGAGCGCGTCGCCGGGGGGAAAAATGCTCTTAAGTACGAGGGCGAGAGCGAGGGCGACCGCTTGGGTAGCTGGAACGCTAACAGCGATGTGTGGCTGGAATGCCCACAAGCGGTTGCCCCGCCAGCGCCATCCTCACTCTGAACAAGGCCCAAGACTACAAAGAGATATTTTCGACATCATCATCAAGTGGAGGACATGGAATATTGTCTTAGCTGCCGATGTGGAAAAAATTTACAGGCAGATACGTATTGCCGAAGAAGGCCGTACCATCGCATTCTCTGGAGGGATGATCCAATGAAACCAATAGAAGAATATGAGCTACAAACGGTTACGTATGGAACATCATCGGCACCATTTTCGGTTGTCCGAACATTAATGGAGATAGCCAACTACACCCTGAACTCCAAACTGCAAGACATCATAAAAAAAGGCTTTTACATGGATGATTTGATGACGGGAGCAGATACAATCAAGGAAGCGCAAAGTATTCAAACAATGATTGCACCAACGTTCAGATCTTTTGGATTGCATCTTCGGAAATGGTTATCGAATAATGAAAAAGTAATGGGAAACATTTACTCATCTTTGAAGAACGAGGTCGTAGAAATTGACGACAAAGACGCAGTTAAAACACTAGGATTAAATTGGCAACCTAAGGAAGACAGCTTTAAATTTGAAGTCAATATGAGCACTGCCGAGACTTGTACAAAACGGTCCGTTCTCTCGCAAGTAGCTCGGATTTTTGATCCAATTGGATGGTTGTCCCCTGTTACAGTCATCGCAAAACTCTATGTGCAGAATCTTTGGCTATTAAAAGTGACATGGGACGAAGAATTATCCAAAGAACTCACAGACAAATGGAAAAAATTCACAGCGAGCATGGATATGTGAAAGGATCTTCGTATTCCCCGATGGTTGGGCACTCATCTCCACTGTCAGGCGGAAATGCATGGATTTGGCGATGCATCAGAGAAAGCATACGGAGCAGTAATTTACATAAAAACAGCCTACACTATAAAATTTCTAACAGCGAAAACAAAAGTAAATCTTATAAAAAATCGGAAGACACTACCCAAGCTGGAATTATGTGCCGCTCATTTGCTAGCTAAGCTAACGAACCGTGCAGCAGGATCAATACCACAAGCTAATGCAATGTATGCGTGAAGCGACTCAACAATTACTTTAGCATGGATTCGCGAAAGTAAAAACAAAGACAAGTTCATAAGGAAACGAGTGCACGAAATAAAAAGTAACGTGCCACAAGCATCATGTTAGCACAAAGGACAACCCCGCTGACAGTGTATCACGAGGAATCTCTCCAACCAAATTTCAAGATCTACGTATTTGGTGGACGGCCCAAGTTGGCTGCACTTATCACAAGACCAATAGCCAATAACGTCAAACGAACATACGGAGCATAAATGTACATTTGTAAATTTAAAAATGAAGGAGAATTTATAAATGCGCTTGTTTCACGCTATTCGAGTTGGCTCAAAATAAAGAGAATAGTCGCATACATAGGACGGTTTATGTTTAAAGGGAGCACATTACCGCAGTATTTAACGTCAATGGAATTGCAATCGTCTGGAATGCTCATTATAAGATTATGCCAAAATACGCAGTTTGAAGACGAAATTCAGCAGCTTAAACGAGGAGGAACAGTGAAAAACACCAGCAGGATCAGCACCCTCTACCCATTCTTGGACAAAGATGGTCTACTTAGAATAACCTTCCGTTTAACACAAAACACCCAATTATACTTATGAAGTCGCATCTAACTGGACTCATAATTAAAGAATGCCATCATGCAACCCTTCATAGAGGAAATCAGTTGATGGAAGCGATGATCAGACGTCAATTTTGGATATTATCAGCCAAAAAAGATATAAAGCAATTTGTAAGAAATTGCGTCAAATGCATCCGATATCGTCAGGAAGCAAATCATAAACAAATCATGGGAAACCTACCAACGGAAAGAATAACAATGTCCAGCCCGTTTACACACACGGGAGTGGATTATGCAGGACCATTTTATATGAGATGTTCAAGTTCAAGAGGCCAGAAGTCATTCAAAGGATATGTAGCAGTGTTCATATGCTTTGCAACTAAAGCGATTCACTTGGAAGCAGTAAGCGATATGACAACAAAGGCATTCTTGGCAGCTCTTAGGCGATTTACAGCACGGCGAGGAAAATGCTCTCACCTATATTCAGACAACGGAACGAATTTTGTGGGTGCCAACCGATGTCTAGACGCAGACTTTAAAAAAGCGATTAAAGGAAATAGTGACGTCGCATCAATATTAGCCAATGAAAATACAACTTGGCATTTCTCCCCGCCGTCAGGACCACACTTTGGGGGAATTTGGGAAGCAGGCGTAAAATCTATGAAACATCATTTAAAAGGGACAATCGGAGAAGTCAAGCTCACTTTTGAAGAGATGGCAACAGTATTAGCCCAAATTGAAGCAGTACTAAACTCTCGCCCACTTTATAACTCAAGTGAAATTAATGGCGAAGATGTTTTGACACCATAGCATTTTTTAATTGGTAAACCAATGTTGTCGATACCAGTTCCAGAGAAAGATGTGGCCATAACATCCCTTAATAAATGGAAACTAGTTCAGAAACTTCAAAGATACTTTTGGAAACGATGGAGAGAGGAATATCTGCACACGCTTCAACAAAGAAACAAGTGAAAACAACCTGAGGAGAATTTCCAGGATGGAGACATCGTTCTAATTAAAAACGAGGACACACACCCGTCAAAATGGCCACTAGCCAGAGTACTACAAACAAATCCAGGAAACGATGGTCGAGTACTACTACTGAAGAATTGGAATTGAAGAAAAGTACAATCAAGCGACCAATACACAAAGTGTGTCCCCCCGTTAAAATCGAGAAATTTGAAAACAACGGGAATCAAAAATCAGCGGACAAAACAACGCTTACTACAATGAAGCATCGGAAATTCAACCTATGGGGAACGATACTCTTCTTACTCATGATATTGCCAATATGGATAGCAGCACCCATTAACGTCACTAATGGAATATTACACGAGATGTCAGATAAAGCAGCCGTATATCTGGACCCACTAGGACAAGTAGATGTCATAGAATCAAAATGGAATTTGATTGTATACTTTGATATGAAGTCATTCATCGAAACAAATGATCGTATAAATATTATGCTGCTGCAGATGAACAATATATGCCCCAAATTGGAAAGTTTCAAAACGGATTGCTTGCATGTTATCAGTAATATGAGAAGACAAATCTCACGCATAGAAGATACTAACAAAAACATGTTTGGGCATAGAAATGCGAGAGTCAAAAGAGCACCATTTGGATTTTTGGGATCATACTACCATATATTGTTCGGACTAATGGATAAAGAAGATCGAGACATCATGGAAAGAAATATGAAGGTGCTTCTCGCTAATCAAAACGATTTGAACTTTCTGATAAAAAAGCGGACGACAATTGTTGAATCGACTCTTAACGTTTTGACAAGACCAACAAAGGAAGTCAACGAACAATTCAAGGATATTGAAATTCACGTTAATCAGTTAACACAGACAATCCAGAATAACTTTTTCATTTATCAAGAATCAATCAAATTCTTTATTGCTGTCCAAACAACTCAGCATGGCGATTGCAGAAAGCGAAAGAATTCAAGCAGAGATAGTAGGATTACTGATTGATATCAACCATGGCAGGCTTAACCCAGACTTAATAACGCCAACACAAATGAATAACGAAGTGGAAAATATTAGAGAGCACTTATCTGAAAAGTATAAGCTACCTGGAAGAGGAACCAATGAAATACAAGTGTTTGGCTATTAAGAGTTTTTAATAGTTGTTGAAACTCGTTTGATTTTAAGAAAAAGGTCTAGCGTTTCACTGGGAAATGTACAATTTATTTTGTATTGGTAATTAAAGTAGGCGTTAGTATGACCGATATAATAAAGCGATGCGATTGATACGAAGATTATCTCTCTACTGGCTACAAGGGCACATGTGCCGACGTGCCAGCGCCCTATGCAGCAAGTGTTAAAAGAGAGCGAAAACGAGCGATGAAAGGAGAGCAGATCGGAGCAGATGCTTAGCCGAGCACGAACGTCATATGGAACGCGAGAGACCAGCTTAAATGCTGCAACTGCAACAACAAAGCGAAGAAGGCGAGATAAAATGAAAGAGCGGCCGCTGCCGTGCATAACATAGGCTGATTAACAATGATTGGTACAGTGCAAATAATGAACATAATTTAATCATATTTAGGCTGCTTGACCCGACATACTCCCCCCGTTGGAAGCCTGACTTTCAACAGCATCTTTAAGGGGAAGCAGACACAGCTTGTTAACGGCTCGCTTGGTGATTCCAGTTGCAGTCCTCAGCACAGCGACTCGGGCGACGCCATCTCTTCCAGGTAGTAGTTCGACCACCCTCGCTAGTGGCCACTTCATAGGAGGTAGATTTTCATCCTTTACGAGGACCAGGTCTTTGACTGCTAAACTCGGCTTCTGAGTTCGCCACTTTGAGCGCTGCTGCAGTGACGTGATGAACTCCTCCTTCCACCGGGACCAAAAGAGCTGTTGAAGGTAAGAATCGATCGAAGTTTAGCTTCGTGACATCAGGCTCAGAGAATGAAGCAGGAGGGCCGCCATTCAAGAAATGTGCTGGAATTAAGACGTCAAGATCGGCAGGACTCTCTGAAATGGGAACTAAAGGTCTTGAATTAATGACTGCCGTGATGTGGCATAACAGCGTCCGCATCTCGTCAAATCCAAAAACCGAATTGGCTATCGCCCGATAGAAGTGGTACTTGGCCGTCTTCACTGCGGCTTCCCATAGGCCACCAAAGTGAGGCGAGCGCGGCGGGATGAAGTGCCAATCAATGGACTCAACCAAACAGAAATCCAGAACCGCCTTCTGATGATCGTCGCTGAGAAACAGGCGTCTTAGCTCCACGAGCTCGTTCCTTGCACCGACAAAATTGGTTGCGTTGTCTGACCAAATTTGCCGTGGCTTTCGTCTGGTGCATATAAAGCGTTTTAGGCCGTGGAGGAAAGAGACTGTCGATAGTTCCTTGATCAGCTCCAGATGAACGGCCTTGGTCGCGAAACAAATGAGGACGCAGACGTAGCACTTGATTGGAGCCTTGTTGCGTGCCTCCGGCTTGTAGAAAAACGGGCCACAAAAGTCTACGCCTGTGATCTCAAAGATCCGCCATGATGTGCTCCAATATTCTAGGTTTCGTTCGAAAACATCTCACGCACTTGTTTACGGCCTTGTTAACTGTCTTTCTCCCCCAAATAGGCCAATATTGGGATCGAATTAATCCCAGCAGAGCTCGAGGACCGGCGTGTAGATTCCTCTCATGAAAGTGAGAGATTATTGCAAGAGTAAACGGATGGCTGCTGGGCAAGATGATGGGATGACGGCCATCAAAATCCAACGAAGAATTCTTCAGCCGACCATCAACTCTGAGGAGTCCAAAATGATCCATGAAAGGGCACAATGATGAAAGTGAGCTGGATGAGGCGACCACTCCTCTAGAGCGCAGTGACTTCATGTCTTCCCAGAGCTGCGTACGCTGGACCAGCCGCACCAATAGCTGGGTTCCACGTTCAATGTCAGAGACGGTGAGTCCAGGGCGCCGAATCCGGTTGCAAAGAAGCGAATGAGTTCGCATACTAGTCTATACGGACTTTAGTAAAGCATTTGATTCAGTGAATCATAATCTGCTCATTCATAAATTATCCCTCCTAGGGTTTCCGCCTAAACTTCTTTTCTGGTTTAATGCATATCTTGGTAATCGATCTCAGCGTGTCCGTTTTAATAACTCTCTTTCTAAGCCTGTCTCTGTATCGTCGGGGCTACCTCAAGGTAGCCATCTTGGCCCTCTGTTGTTTAATTTATTCATCAATGATCTTCCCCAAGTCTTCACTCATTCCCGAGTACCTATGTATGCGGACGATGTGAAGTTATGTTTCTCCTATAGCGACCCCATGTCCCCTTTATGTCTCCAATCTGATCTTGACGCCCTCAACAACTGGTGCTTAATAAACATTCTTCCCCTTAACATTTCCAAATGTAACGTCATGACATTCCATCGCAGCAAGCCTTATCTCTTTGACTATAATATCCATAACTGTTCCTTAAACCGCCTTTAAAAAATTACTGACTTGGAAATAATCTTTGTACCTAATCTGTGTTATAACTCACACATATCCGCTATTTCGAATAAAGCCAGAGGCGTCCTGGGCTTTATCAAAAGATGGTCTAAGGAGTTCTCCGACCCCTACTAAACTTGTATATGTATCCCTTGTCCGACCTATCCTTGAATACGGTTCCTGCGTTTGGTCTCCGCATTATCAAAAATATAAGGATATGATTGAGTCTGTTCAAAAACAGTTTATCCTTTTTGCACTTCGTGGCCTTAATTGGGACCCCTCTAGACATCTTCCTTCTTATGAGAGTAGGATCCGGCTCCTCGATATCTGCTCTCTTGAAAGCCGTAGGACTTGCCATGGAGTGCTTTTTCTTCACAAACTTCTTGCTGGTGAGGTTGATTCCAGTGCCCTCAGTAGCCTTATTAGCATTTCTGTCCCTTCCCGCCCGACTAGGCATTACTTTCCGCTTCATCTTCAACTCTGTCTTTCTAATTACTCTGACCATGAATCTTTCCGTAGCCTTTGCCGTAACTACAATACTTTCTTCCATCTGTTTTCCTTCGACACTAGTTCTATTAAGGTAAAATCGTTGTTAACATATAACTTAAATTAATTATCTTAACTTAATAGGCTATGGGTTATTTCCTGACCACAACTTGCTGTGAGCTGGACCATAGCGGCTATTTTGCCAATAAATTAGTCCTATTGGGTCAGGAAAATAACCATAGTCTGATAATCCATGTTCTTGTCCTTTTCATATTATATTATAATTTGTTTTAGTTTAACTGCTCATAGTTGAACCTTATGAAATAAATACTCAACTCGATTGGTAGAGCTCCTCGTGAAAGAATGTCGGCCGGGTTCAAAGCTGTGGGAACATGATGCCATTCCATTTTTTCAGTCAGTTCCTGTATCGTTGCCACTCTGTTTGCGACAAATATATTGAATTGGGATGGCTCGTTCCGAATCCAAGAGAGCGCAACAGCCGAATCACACAAACAGTAGCACCTTCCTTTGAAGACACTCATTCCTGCTACCTCAGATATGAGCCTAGCTAGCAATTCCGCTCCACAAAGCTCCAGCTTTGGTATGGTGAGTGTTTTCAATGGAGCAACACGATATTTTGCGCAAAGTAAGTGACTGCTGGTTCGCTGACCCTTCGACGCAACATAAATACAGGCACCATATGCCTCTAAGCTCGCGTCGCAAAATCCATGAATTTCTAACTCAGAGTTCGGAATGAGCACAAGCCGAGGAAATTCAAAACGCCGAATCTGGCCAAAACTACTGCATATTTCCTGCCACGAGGTGTTGAGTGCGGATGGCAAGCTTTCATTGCAGGATAACTTCTCTTTACACAACTGCTGGAGAAAGATTTTTGATTTTGCTAATCAAAATCAGCTAATCCGAGGGGATCGTAGAACCGAGCTACTGTTGACAAAATGGAACGCCTGCAGGGACGCGAAGATGACTGTAGGGCCGAAAATGAGAATAAAAGCTGATCAGAAACCGAATCCCAGGCAAGTCCTAAAGTTTTGGTGAAATTGCTGCCATCGTCGAACTTTAAAAAGGTTTCCTTGTCCTGTTCCGGAACTCCATCGAGCACAGCAGGCACGTTCGAACACCATTTCCTCAACCGGAACTGACCTCTCGACAAAATTCCAGTGGTTTGCTCACGAATGAGAATAGCCTCATCCTGAGAGCTGGCTCCAGATATCAAGTCATCGACGTAAAAGTCCCGGCAAAGAATCTCAGCCCCAACAGGAAACGCTACCTGCTCATCCATTGCCAGCTGATGCATCGCCCGCACTGATAAATATGAGGCAGGCTTCGTCCCATAAGTAACGGTGTCCAGCTCAAACACACGCAAATCCTCTTGCATGGAATTCCTCCACAGAATACACTGCAAGTTACTATCCTCGGGTGAGACCCTTACACACCGGTACATCTTGCAAATATCTCCCGTTATCGCAACTGCATATGACCGAAATCGAGTGAGAATATGGAAAAGCTTGGGTTGGATTACAGGACCGGCCATTAAGACGTCGTTCAGGGAATAACCGGATGAAGTTGCTGAGGATTCATCGAAAACGACCCTCAGCTTGGTTGTCGAGCTATCTTCCTTTCTGACGCAATAATGAGGAAAAAAGTAGCAGCAGCAGCTGATTGACTCGGCAGGAACCAAAGACATATGACCTAGATCAAGGTACTCTTTTATGAAAGCAGTATACTGAGATTTCACATCAGGGCGACGATCTAACCTCCGCTCAAGAGATAAGAATCTACGTTGAGCTTGTTGATAAGATTCCCCCAAGAGATCCAAGTTATATTTAGCTGTCAGCCGAACACAATAATCGCCAGTTTGTAATCCATGGAAATGTTGAACAAAGTGAGCCTCACAATCTAGCTCTTCTTTGGTAGAATTTACTATGGGTTCGATGCAATTCTCTACCTCCCAAAACAGTCGCAGCAGTACCTCAAGTCTCCTCCGCAGCTACGGTCGGGGCGCGCGAAACCATTAAAGAGGACCCCTCCTTTACCCGGGAACAACCACCAGATATGACCCATCCCAAGCGAGTCTTCTGAATTGATGGCAATCCTGGCAATAGCTTGACCTGGCCAACACAAAGAAGCTCGTAGAACAGACTGGCGCCAATTAAAAGATCGACACGCTGAGGTCTATGAAACTCTGGATCAGCAAGAGGAAGGTTTGCTGGAATGTTCCAGTCGTGAGTGTCTATTCCGTAACTTGGTTGACGACCGGTTATGTTAGAGGCTACAACAGCAGTGATGAGAGTTGAGTAGTCCGTCGAGCGAGAGTGCAGGCTAATGTTGACCGAAAATCCATCCGTGACGAAGTTTGAATCACTTATTCCAGATAGTGCAGTCGATGATTTTATTTTTCGAAGCTGAAGCTGATTTGCAAACCAAGGGGTTATTAGGTGCAGCCGAGAGCCGGAATCAAGCAAAGCTCGGCAGGGAACGAGGACTCCGGAACGATTTTTAACCAAGACTGTTGCCGTGGCTAACAGAACAACATCATTACTGAAACCTTGGGCAATAAGAGCAGCAGAGGTAGACGTCGAAGTAGAGGTGCTGAAGTAGATGCTTGAGTGCTGAGATTAGACGGCACAGATGGAAATAGAGTATGAAGTGCCACTGATTGAGTTTGGACTGCAGTAGCTTCAGGATTACCGAAGTGCAAAAGAGTGTGGTGCCTGCGCCCGCAGATACGACAACTGCTCGAGCTGCATGTAGTCACCCGATGACCTGCTTTAAGCATAGACAGTTTAAGCATTGAGAGAGTCTCCTGACTTCCTTCAGGCGATTCGCAGGTGACAGGGCCTTGAACTTCGAGCAATAATGGATTTCGTGAGCAGTTTCACTGCAAGGAGCGCATCCCGATGAGCTGTGACTTGTGCGGATCTAGAAGGGTTAGTTTTCGTACTTCTTCCCACCTGACTGCTCGGCGCATAAGTTGCCATAGCGAAATCCACGGTTTCCAATTTCCTGCATCGCTGTTCCAACATCGAGGCCATAGATTCCCACGAAGGAATGATATTGACAAAAGCTGTATCTTCTAAAGTTTCCTCCCACTTTGCTTGACTTGCTGGATCCAGTTTCCGTAGAAGCACCTGCACGATTATGCATCCAGCGATCTGCTCAGGAGTACCCAAAGTCCGCATTTGAGCGTTGAACTTGTCCGAAATCTCCCGAAGCATAGCCACTGACCCATTCTCCACAGCCTGGAGCCCCAGGATCTCAGTAATGTGTGCCTGAAAGACCAACCGTCGATTATTAATTCTCTTTTCCAATAATTCTAATGCCATGTTATAGTTGCCATCCGAGAGTTCTAACGATCGAATTGTCTCCAACGCCGAATCACGCAAGCAAGATCGCAGATGCTGGAACTTTTCAATATTGGATAGGTCCGGATGATTGTCAATAATGGTAACAAACATAGAATAAAAATCTGACCAGTTTGCATACCCTCCGCCAAACGTTGGCAATTGCAAAGGCGGCAGGGACTGTCCACGGCGAGGTGGAGGCTGCGAACAGGCAAATCCAGCAGTTGCATTTGTTCCAGCCAACGTGGAATGAGAAGGCATCTGATCGCTAGTTCTGGCAATTCACGACAAATTGACGGCTTCAACTCTCGGAAAAGTGTGAAACTTGTCGCGCAATCCGCTGCTAAATTCTCGACAATCTAATTCTTCGAGCTCGTTCTGCACGGTTTTAAACGTGCCCTGCAGATCCTCGATCTCCTCCAACCTTACAACGAGCATATAGTCGTCGCAAGCCAACAATTCCTTCTCCCAAGTGGCACTCAATCTTTTGAGGCCTTCGCAAAATTCCGATGCCTTCCGCTTCAGAAAAATCACCCTGTTTTCCGCAGCGGTAGTTACACTGCCGTTTGAAATATCCAACTCCATAGCAGCGACGGCGTTAGAAAAACGTTTCTAGCGGGAAAAACAAAGAGTACCGCGCTCAAGAGACGGGAACGAGCACCGCAAACAAAACGTATATGCTTATATGCAAGAGCGGCTGGTGTATATATATGTGGTCGATGACACTTGAAGCCGCGGGCAAACGACAATAACGAACAACCGGCAATATATGGCAATGTTTGAATGTTTAATTGTAGTTTGTGATTGCACGAATATTTTAACTAATGCACAATCACGTCGGGGTCACCAAATGTTTGGCTATTAAGAGTTTTTAATAGCCGTTGAAACTCGTTTGATTTAAAGAAAAAGGTCTAGCGTTTCAATGGGAAATGTACAATTAATTTTTATTGGTAATTAAAGTAGGCGTTAGTATGACCGATATAATAAAGCGATGCGATTGATACGAAGAATATCTCTCTACTGGCTACAAGGGCACATGGGCCGACTTGCCAGCGCCCTATGCAGCAAGTGTTAAAAGAGAGCGAAAACGAGCGATGAAAGGAGAGCAGATCGGGGCAGATGCTTAGCCGAGCACGAACGTCATATGGAACGCGAGAGACCAGCTTAGATACTGCAACTGCAACAACAAAGCGAAGAAGGCGAGATAAAATGAAAGAGCGGCCGCTGCCGTGCATAACATAGGCTGATTAACAATGATTGGTACAGTGCAAATAATGAACATAATTAAATCTTATTTAGGCTGCTTGACCCGACAACAAGCTATATACAAATGAATAACTGCCAGTGGAGCATTAGTAGACGACAAATTAATTATCAGCGTAAGCATTCCGTTGATAAACAGTCAATCGTCTAGACCTTATAAAAAATCCCCATTCCCTTTGAGACGCACAACCACATAATGATTCCAGTGGTACGAGACTCCTATCTCGTTTACAACTTTTTGCTGGACTCATATCATGTAATATCCGAAGCCTTTTTACATAAATGCGAACGGACGACTTTCGACGTGTGTTCATAAACATGAACAGGACCCAACAGCAGACAACAAACACAAAATACAGTTCTCTTGAACGAGGCCTACAAATCCGCAGCTTTCTCAACTCTAGCGGATCGCGGTCAAGATTTTCATAAACATGAACAGGAACGACACAGGCTAGAGGAGAAGGATAAATTAGAAGCGAACATGATGCTGCTACAAAAGAGGTCATAGTAAACCATTTTCCCAGAGCAGTTCGGAAAATAATCTGATCTATTTAGCAAGAATCAGAAAGGCCATCGAGAAAAACCATTCGGAATTGTTAAACGATGGTTACGGAGAGGAGGAATATTTCGAAAGGAATATATTTCAATATTTAATGGAAAAAGCTAAATCTCTCGAAAACGCAACTCTTATGTTATACAAGTGCGACCAACTTAATAAGTATATAAACGATAAAGCCTTTAATGATATAACAGAACAGCTGATCAGCAAGCGTGTGCAAGAGCAGAAGCAAGGCACCGAACAGAAGCAGAAGAATGACGACAATCAAACAAAACTGCCAACCTGTTATCTAGATGCAAAGGAGGAAGAAAAAATCAAAGAATCATCGGTTAAAGAAGCAGTCGAAGAACAAAAAGCCGACGAAAAGATAGCAAACGACGATGACGACGATGATGATGAGGGTGTGTCGGGTGCCCAGAAGGCGCACCAGCGTGTGCAGAGTCCCACCAAAATATCTCCACGCACGCCAGTGACTCAGAATGATCCGCTGGGTGCCCTCAACGAGGAGGACTCCTCCACGAGGACGCCCACACAGCAGAAACAGGAAGGGCTGGCACAGGAGCAGCCGACGCAATCGCAGACAGATAGCAACATTTACAGCGACAAACCGATCCTGTTCAGGGGACAGCGCAGTGCCACTTTCGATGAGTCGACGCAGATCGGCAAGAGCATGCAACGGTCGGAGACGATGCCGGTAGCTAGCAGTGGGGTGACCCACAGCCTGGCCAATATCGGATCATCACTGAAGTTTACATTCGGACGTTATTCACCAGCACGATTGTCCCTCAAGAAAGACTTCAAATTGCCCGCCAATATAATAGAAAATATCTCGAGCATAAGTCCCAGTCTGACGGGAAGGAAGTCCAACAAATTATTCCAAGGATCCCTGGTTATCCCTGTCGCCATATCGACCAATACAACAGAGGAAAAAGCAACGATGGAGCCGAACGATGCTTACCAATGCACGTTCACAGAAACCAAACCACTTCCAAACTGAGTGAAGTTAAAAAGGCGCCACGACTGGCTCGACAGCAACGAAAATCTTCAGATCGTGGAAAATCTCCCAAATGAAGGAATACTTTATCAGCAAGAAGAAAAGGAAAAAACTATCATCCATTTTATATACCAAGCAATATAAATGGCAAAGATGTTTTGACACCAGGAAATTTTCAACCAGTTCCAAAAGAAGATGCAGCCATAACATCTCTTTAAAAGTGGAAACTGGTTCAAAAGATTCAAAAGAACTTTTGGAAAAAAACCCAAGGATAAACTACAAAAGCTAAAAGAACTCAGCTCTCATTCCGAGAAGAAGTACTCCGGATTCTTCACACTGAAGCGGTATGTATGGAAGAAGGTCAAATTTAAAGACAGTCGACATAAACCCCTCATACCCCCGGAAAGATGTTCAAACCATGAACAGAACCCTACACCACACCACACAGCGACAGTCCCAACCTTGGCGGACCATGGGAGCACCACACCACGGTGCAATAATCACAAACCTTGCAGACCGCGGCAAGATGTTCATAGACATGAACAGAACCGACAGCAGTTCACGCCGCAGACAAATACAGTCCTCTGAACCTACACACCCACAGCTATCTTAACTCTAGCGGATCGCGGGCAAGATGTTCATAAACATGAACTGGACCCAACAGCAGACAACGAACACAAAATACAGTTCTCTTGAACGAGGCTTACAAACCCGCAGCTATCTCAACTTTAGCGGATCGCGGTCAAGATGTTCATAAACATGAACAGGAACGACACACGCCACATTCCATAAATAATACAGTCCACTTGAAGGAGGCCACTTGAGAAAAGAGACACCTAAATCTAGGATCGGTTCGACCATAAATTCATCTACATGGGTCGCGTCGAACCCAAATCTGTCGACACACTTGTCGCACAGTCACACACACTTGTCACTATCAAGGATGATCGTGGGAACAAGTGCCGCACATTTCTTCTTTTCTTAGCGTTGGTCTTAATTTAATTATATTAGAATTTCCTATATATAGTGCATAAGTTTTGAGAATGCCGCACATTTCTTCTTTTCTTAGCGTTGGTCTTAATTTAATTATATTAGAATTTCCTATATATAGTGCATAAGTTTTGAGAATAAAACAGTTCGAATTTACAACTCGTCTCAGTAACATCAACATATTGCCTGATGCTACTAAGCGTTGTGCCGCCTTTCCTGCAGTCAGTTGAGCGTGGATGTCCAGGGGGTCGATTCCGATTATGGTTTCGAGAGCTTTTGTTGACCTCAGCGCCCCCGTAATGCAGAGCAGTGCCTGCCGCTGGGTCCTTTCCATAAGCTTATTGTTCGTCTTCTTTTCTGTCGCTTGCCACCACACTTAGACTCCGTACAGCAGAGTCGGTCGCACCACCGAGATGTAGATCCAGTGCATTAGAGCAGGTGATAGGCCCCATGTGCTGCTAGGCATCTTCTTGGATGCGTATAGCGCCATGGTGGCCTTTTTCACCCTTTCCAAAACATTGGGTCTCCACGCCAGCTTGCTGTCCAGTACTATGCCGAGGTATTTGACTTGTGTTTTAGGGGTCAGCCTGGTTTTTTCAATTTTCGGGGGGATCTATGCCGGTACCTTGTATCTCTTGGTAAAGGGGAAAACGCGTCTTGTCCGCGTTGATACTGAGTCCTACTTTTCCCGCCCACTCACATATCTCCCTGAGTGTTGATTCCATTATGGAGCTTAGAGTCGATGGACATACTCCCGTAATAATTATGCTTATGTCATCAGCATAAGCTGTTATTTTTGGGGCTCTCCTTTATTAGGTCGTCGACCACCAGTTTCCACAGGAGGGGCGAGAGGACCCTACCCTGAGGTGTGCCTCTGTGTGCCCCTTTCACCAAGGAAGCGGTGCCCCATTCTGAGTACACCCGTCTACAACTTAGAAGGTTCTTTATCCAGAGGTTGATTGCGGGATGTGTGTTGGTCGCTTTTAGGCGGTCCGTTATTGAATGCTCCGGATATGTCTACGAACACTCCTAGAGCATACTTCTTATTTTGAAGGGCATTTTCGATGATGGCTACTATCGAGTGCAGTGCCGTCTCTACCGATTTCCCTTTGGCGTAGGCATGCTGGTTTGTTGACATTCGCCCCCCTACATCGTTTCTGATGTGTAGATCCAGCAGCTTTTCTAGTGTTTTGAGTAGAAACGAGGTGAGGCTTATCGGTCTGTAGTCATTGGGGCTCATATGGCTGCACTTTCCTGCCTTTGGAAGGAAGACAATCCTCGAGGTACGCAATTGAATAGGGATATAGCCCGTGCTCAGGCAAGCTGAGTATATTGTAGAGAGCCATGGGGTGATCTTTGGTCACCTGTAGCATGGCCGGAAATATACCGTCTAGTCCAGGTGCTTTCGTACCCACAATGGAGTCTATGGCCCAGTGGATTCTCCTAGACGATATGAGACCCGTTGGGGGATGCTGTTCCTCAGTTGCTAGGTCCTGATGCGTTGTAGCGTCAGCAACCTCGGTGCATCCTGGGAAGTGAGCTTCCATTAGTGCTGTTAGGGCTTCTTCACTGCCCTCAGTCCACTATCCATCGTTTCGTTTGATCTGACTCTGTATGGTAGGTTGCTTTGATAGCAGCTTCCGGAGTCTAGCTGTTTCTGGGACTTTATCGATGTTGGAGCAGAAGTTCCTCCACGAGTTTCTTTGTGCCCTTCGTATTTCCTTCTTGTACTTCCTGAGTAGGGTTTTATATTCCTCATTGATCATCTCCTCGTTCGCCTGTTTGGCGATTTTGAAGAATTCTTTGAGGTTGTTTCTTTGAAGCGATAAGTCCTGGTTCCACCAGAGTGGTTTGGGACTCTTTTTCGTTCTCGATGGTGGGCATGATGCGTGGTACGCATCCAGTAGTTCCTTGAACAGGGTCTCTAGGGACGTTTCTATGTCTTCCGGGGATTTCACTGTGCCCGGGCGAGTCGCGAGCTTCGAAGTAACTGTTTTTTTAAACTTTTCCCAGTTTGTGTTCCGGGGGTTTCTATAAACAGTTATCTTCGAAGAGTATTTAAATTCGCACTTGAATTGAATGTACTTGTGGTCTGAGAAGGATGGTCTTTCAAGGACTCTCCAGCCAGACACCAAGGTACTCTTTCCCGTTACGAGTGTTAGATCTAGTACGTTAGAAGAGGTGGGACCTACGAAGGTGTGTTCCTCCCCTACGTTTGCTACATCTAGGTTAGTTGATAGTATGAAGTCTAGAAGTGACCAACCAGAAGTTGCTGGTCTTTCGGGCTGGCATCCGCCACGAGACATCTTAGCTCTTCCGGTGGAGCTGGCCTGTCGTATGCCATATAGCAGGAAGCTACCATAAGGTGCTTTTCCTCGCTTTCTAGCATCACAGCAGTCAGGTCATCAGTGCTGTAATGAGACAAAAGGTAAGCATGGATGCCCTTTCGTACAAGTACGGCGGTTCTGGTCCTGCTTACCGATGGTGAGTGGAAAAGGTTGTAATTAGAGGACTTTAGTCCGGCGTTACCAGAGGCAATCCATGGCTCCTGGACCAAAGCTATGTCGACGGGCCCTTGCTCCATGGCGATGAGAAGCTCCGCCGACGCGACCTTGCTCTTATGCAAGTTGAGCTGCAGCACTCTCACTGACATGGGAGGCTGGCCCAACTGCACCAGACGGGTTGACTATTATTGTCAGGTCACCGTCCTCCTCCTCTTCGGAGTCGTTGGACTCCAGACCGAGGTCCTTCTCCACCTCGCCTGCCTGCAGGGTGTGCGTGTCCTTGTCTTCGGGTTGGCGCTTTTTGAGGCGGAGGTATACGCTACCCATGCCCCACGCCTTCTTCCCGAATCTGGGGTACAGCAGGTCCTCTGCCTCCTTGCTGATTTGGAGGATCGCACTCTGGGACCCGTTGGGTAGTGGGCTCCCAATGTGCAAGATCCTCCAGTTCACCGTTGGCACGTCTGGGTTCTTCCGCTGTAGCAGCCTCAGCGCACGGTCTCCTTGGATTGCGATGGGGAAGAGTACCTTCGCCTTTGGTATGGATGGGATTAGCTCCCTGTCCACAACCTCCCGTCTGGCCCCCAGACGTATGGGGTCGTCCATACATTTCAGTATTTTGACCCCGTTAAGCCACCCAGCACCATCGAACGAGGGCATGGGGGCTGTTGGGTCCTCCTCCAGCGACTCTACGAGCTGCACGTGCACCATCTTCCACCGCGCCTCCGTCATCTTGCCATTCTGATCGCTCCGGTCAATGAGTGCCACGATCAGGTGTCGTTTGGTCACCTCATTGACCTTCGCCTTGTGTTTGGGTTTCTTTGCCGTTTTGGGTGGAGGTCCCACCCCCTTGGGCCCGCGTTGCCGCTTGCTCGCCGGAGTGTCCTTACTGGCGCTCTCGGTCGAGCGTTGCCTTTTGATGGCGAGAATCTCCCCCACCTTGTTGGCAAATTCCCCCTTCGTCGCTTTCATTTGCGGCATCTGTGCAAAGTGTAGGCGGCCCCCCTCTACCTTCTGCTCGGCCCAGGCTAGCTTGGACTTCTCCTCTTGGGAGATGTCTTCTCTGCCTTGGAGCCGGCTTCGGATTTTAAGCGCCGCCTTATATTGGGCCTTAGCCTTCATCCCTTCCCTAGAACGCTTCGGCCCTTCTCTACGCAGGGAGCTGGAACCTGGTTCAGGCGAGCGGAGAAGGCTATCTTCCTCCGTCGTGCTGACCGAGAGCGTATCCAGGTCCGAGTCTGTCTCGACTAAGGCACCTGTGCGGCTCAGCTTGGAGTGAGTCCGTTTTGTGGCAGTAGCATTGCAACTGTCATGGCCTGCTCCCGCCATATCCGAGGTGTGACCGCTGGCGACACGCAGAGAGGATTGCTCCTCCCCGTGCCCGCCGGTGGTAGCAGTCACGCTTTCCACCGACGTTTGGGTTGACATCCCAACCCGTGTTTGACCATCTGTCCGCTCCATACTAGGCCCGAAGGTACATACGTAGTTGATGTTTATCGGGGGAACCACCCTCTAGCGTTTTATGCCTACCCGCCAGGCACCTCCAGACATCGCCATGGTTCAGTTAAACCAATTTTTGGTCGGGAGGCCCTGGACCTGGCCTTGGCTAGACACTGCATTACCTGGTACAGAGCAAGCGACAGTGCATTCCCCGATCCGGGATAATGCAGTGCCCATTGCCCAGCCGGCACCCTCTGGGAGGGTTCAGCTGGAGGATTTTCGTCGGCCGATTCAGAGAATAAGGAACTGCAAAAGTGTTGGATCTGGGAAGTGATTATTTTTTCGAAGAGTTTGGGAATAGCAGATAAATTGGAGATTCCACGGTAATTAGAAACATCCGATTTATACCCCTTTTTATGAATGGGAATAATAGATGACTCTTTCCAGACAGTGGGAAAATCGCCGAGCTCGAGAGATAGGCTAAACAGTTTATGGAGGGGCACACAGAGAGAATCTGCACAAAGTTTTAGGACAGCACTTGGAACCATATCGGGGCCGGTAGAAAAGGAAAATTTACATGACTTTAAATTAATTCAGAGGTCATTATAGTCGATGAAGGGGGGATAGATACAGTTAGAACTATTCATATGGAAAGGATAAGATTGATTGGGACGAAGTATGTCAGAAGCAGCCAGAATAGAGGGATGGTTATTAGAGGGACCTGAATAGCAGAGTTGAAAGAATGTAGCGAAAAGATAAGTAATATCACAATCATTATCACAATCGTCACAACCGTTAAAAGAAAAAGATGAAGGAAATTGGGAAGAGTTACGTTTCGAGTTGACAAACCTAAAAAATTGCTTCGGATCACGCCTAAATCTATGTCTACATTTGGACAGGTAGTCATTATAACATGTTTTATTAAATAAAAAAAATTTACTCTTAGCGATTGAATACTTAGAGAAGTCAGATTGCGAACCAGTTCTTTTAAACCTTTTATACAAGCGAGATTTGATATTCCGGAGGTTTATCAAACGCGGGGTGAATCAAATAGGGCCACTAACATAACGCGAAGGTGAAATTAAAGGTACATAGGTATTAAAGACATTGAACAGGGAACTATAAAATGCATTTTTAGCCGGCTCAATTTCATGAAAGTCGTCGAGAAATGACCAATCAAGCTGAGAAAGTGCAAGATTCAGGCACGCAAAATCTGCTATTCTGAAGCAAAAAATAGACGGTGTCTTAACGGGAGTTTTGATGGGATCAGAGGAGGGCAACTGCACGGAAATTTCAAGAGTGGGATCATAAGGATCTTCTGGGAAAGATAGAGGAGACCCTCTGCAGACCATGGTATTCGATATGTCGGAAAAAAATACGAGATTAAGAAGCCACCCAAGTTATTGGATATAGCATTGACCTGACGCAACGATGTATCCGACAATGAATCAACAAAATCATGCTGAATAGATGGGAACATCAGGTTAGAGTCCACAGAAGGAGACCATGAGATATTAGGTAGGTTTAAGTCTCCAAAGACTATAAGACGATCAGAGGCATTAAGTTGGGACGAACTAGACTGAAGATGGGTAACGTGAAGCATATTAGTGGAGACTTCAGAGGACAGTGGAATATAAGAGAAGGATATAAAGAGATTAGAAGAGGACTAGGAAAGCTTAACAACAGTAATTTTAATGTTATTAAGCCCATCGACGCGAACGATTTGGAAGTTACATTCGAACGAACAGCAATCAGGACACCGCCACCACGAGATGGACGATCATACCTATGTATGTAACAGGGAGTAAGCAAGTCGGCCCACTGAAGGAGCATTGGTTAACAGCAGTAACAGCAGTAACAGTAACAGCAGAACGAGAAATAACAGCAGAGAAGAAGATCAGCAGAAGGAGTAGAAGGAAGACAACCGAAGCAGAAGGACGTAGCGTTGAACAGCAGCAGCCGAAATCAGCCGATGTCAAACAGTTACCGAAGCCCAACTATTCTTACTATTACCTGTGCACCGCGATATAATATCAATAAAACTATACCAAAATAACAACTTACATATATGTTAAATTTGTCAATGAGAATCTCGGAGTCATAAATAGAGGAGTTGAGCCAGGTTTCGGAAAAAGCGATTGCATCAGTCTCGAAAGATGCACTGTCAGTATATAGCTTGTTAAGCTTACTGCCCAAGCCACGGGCATTCTGATAGGCTATCTTCATGGAAAGAGGAGAAATTAGTTTTTTAAGGCCGGTGGTAAATACAGAAGTTAATGCAGTCCGAGATTTAGTTGGAAGGACACCCACTCGTCGTTCAGGGCTAGAGAGACGATTGGTAAACACATGACAGATAGTATGTTCAGGCCAGAAAGAGGGGTCGAGCACACTACTGACATGTTTGTCAGGAACGAGTATTTTGAAGGAAGATATGTTGCGTTTAACTTTAAAGTTAAATTTAGTTACAACAAGACCTGAGGAATCATCAATGTCAAGCTTAGAAAAGATAAAGTCCCTGACCAGGACATCCGTAGCCGATGACATCAGTCGAGAAACGAAAATAGATTTTAGAGGGGCGACAGCAGTTAGGATAGAAGGAGGTAACGTAGAACTATTAGGTAGAACCGGCGGACCAGATTCAACCTGAAGGGCAGAATCGGCAGATAATGGGCCATATTCTGGGTTGACAATGGATGGAGACGGAGCCTCCACATCCATACTGGCGGTAGCGTCAGCGGGTTCCAGTGAAGGCATCGAAGCTCCAGCGACAGGATCATCATTGACTTGTATACATAAATGTATAGAATTAAGAAACTAAGTCACTAAAGGAGAACAGAAACTACGTAGTAATTTATCCGTTGTTCCTTCTATTCGCCTTGTTGCTGAGAGCGAGGATTGAGAACGAGAGAGAGTCGTCTCAGCCGAGTGTGGCGCGGTTGTGTGTAGGATGCTTCTGAGAGAGAGAAGGATCAAAAGGGAATTGCTAAATAGAGCAATTGGATGATGCAATACGGTGTCATGTATGTAGAGTTGTTCGTTTGTTTAAATCAGGGACTGTAATCATTATAAGTTTTATTCAAACAATTATACAATAATGATTAATTTTTAAGTTTTATTGACTCACTCAGAACATAATGATTTATTTTAAGTTATACTTTATAACTAAAAAATAATCATTATTCTTTGAGTTTTATTTATTGCTCAAAAATAAAACTCAAGTTGTAATTTCAACTTTTCCTTAAGGAGTTTTCCTGAAGAATTGTTTGTTATAAAAAAATTGGTTGTTATGTTTTGACTTTTCTTACTGAGTACGAATAAATATAATATTTTTATTTATTCCCTAAAGACAATTCGAAATTACAACTTGAGTTTTATTTTTGAGCAAAAAATAAAACTCAAAGAATAATGATTATTTTTTGAGTTATAAAGTATAACTTAAAATTAATCATTATTTTGTGAGTGAGTCAATAAAACTTGAAAATTTTCAAATCATGGTGGAAATGCATAGATTATAATTTAAGATGAATATTGGTATATTTCTCGCTGTCTTAAAGTCTTTTTAAGTGAATGATTTTTTGTAATAATAAAAAACAAATAATCATTATTTGCAGTCCCTGGTTTAAATAACTATAGCTTATTCGACAGAGTATTTTCGTTGTGGCTTGTTCGAGATTTCGGCAGCGAATGAAGAAGGGCGATACGTTGCCACTCTTTTCTCATGTTGCAACTGAGTTCGTCTCCTATCGATATCTTAGGGTTGAGACAGAGGATTAATGGTTTTCCCGCTTCTGGTGGTCCTTGGCACTACCCTATCACTACCGCATCCCACATTCGGCTCTCCTGACGCTGGATTCGACCCGAATTCTTTCATATATTCAGCAACTGTCGATGTTTTGAACGGCCCTTCGCCTTCTCCGACCCTTTCAACTTCGTATCGGCCATGACTATTAACTTTTACTATTTTATATGGCCCTAGGTACTTGCCCTGAAATTTTAAGCCAGTCCCCAACTGGGTGCGCTTAATGGCTACTAACTCATTGATCTTCTACTTCTTCCCTACCTTTCTTTTCGCATCGAAAGCTCGCTTATTCTCAGCTTGCATATTCTGAATATTCTCTCTTGCTTCCTTTCTCAAGCTGTCATGCTCATCATCTAATTCTGAAATAAGACAGTCCTGTATCAATTCTCTGGGCTTCACATTACCTGAAACACGCATATCTAAGCCAGTTAGCAGTTTAAATGGCGAAACTTTGGTACTCCTCGGTTCGGTATAATATATGATCTGTTGTATCTATCCTACATGCTTATACCAGCATCCTGGACTTTTTGATTTAATTTAGACAGCATTGGGACAACAATTTTATGGATACGCTCGACCTGTCCATTTCCCCTAGGTACGCCTGTTGCAATTAGCAAATGTTGAATCTCCTCCCGATCGCAGTACGCCTTAAACAGATGCGAAGTGAGCGCAGCTCCGCGATCTGAAACGATCCTGTACGGGTTTCGAAGCAAACAGCCTGACGCTCCAAACAAGTAATAACTTCTTCAACCCCTGTGCTTCGTGTAGGATACAACAAAACATACTTAGAAAAGCCATCTACAATCACGAACAGGTGATTATATCTTTTTTTGGTTAGCTCCATCGGGCCAACATGATCAATATGGTAGGTAACCAGCGGCTTATCCCCCTTGTCTATCGGTGTGAGGAACCCTTCTTGCCTACCTGCCTTTGCATTTACCAGAATGCACTCTACACAACTGTCAACTACTCGCGCTACTTTCTCCTTGAGCTTGGGAATATAATATGACTTCTCGATCAAGTCTTGAGTCGTTTTACAAGCAAAGTGACCTTGCTGGTGGTTGATCTTAATGAATTCATTTTCCATGAGCGAAGGTACAACCACCAACTCCTTATTGGGATCTTTGAACAGAACTTGGTTCAATATGTAGAAATCTTCATACCCTTTGGACTCGACAGCACTTTTGACCACCTGCGTCCATTCATCTAACAGCTGTGCCTCCCTCAAACGATGTAGCAAACTATCAGTTACAACATTACACGACACCCTGCTCAAGGCATCCACGTGTCTCATTTTATAACCGGACCTATGCTCTATCTCATAGTCGAAATCTTGGAGATACATTGCCCATCTCGACACTCTGAACGGAATCTCCTTCTTCTTCATGGTCATGGTAAAAGCGTTACAGTCCGTAACTATCTTGAACTTTTTCCCAAGGACGTACACCCGCCACTTTACCAAAGCTCCAATAACAGCAAGCACCTCGAGTTCATAAGAATGATACTTCTCCTCGCACGGCTTGGTTTTACGACTCATGTAGAAAACTGGATGCCACAAATTATCTCCTAAATCTCGCTGAAGCATCACTGCCCCGAATCCGAATTTCGAAGCGTCGGTATGAATCTCCGTTTCGAGCGAATGATCATAAAGCTTCAGAACTGGTCCACTAATCAACGCTCCCTTCAACTCCTCGAATGCTGCTAAATGTTTCTGTTGAACTTCAAACTTCATCTCTTTACGCAATAAGTCTGACAGCGGCTTGGAAATTACAGCGTATCCTTCCACAATCCTTCCTTATTCGATACTCTTACTTGCAATGATCACGTCATCCATGTATACAACCGCATCCTCATTCTTGATTAAGTCACGCATGACCGCCATGATAAACCCCGTAAACACTGCCGGAGAGTTCGTGATACCGAAAGGTACAAACAGAAATTCATACTGTCCATTCTGAATTACGAACGATGTATACTTTTGGGATTCTGGCGAAACAGGGACGTGAAAGAAACCATTTGTCAAGTCTAGGGTCGTGAAAACCTCTCCGCCTTGCAGTTTCTCCATCACGCCATCCATATGAGCTGTTGGGAAGTTATCCCGGACAATCTTCTCATTTAATTTGCAATAATCGCAACACAAACGCTTTTTCCCGTCCTTTTTGTTTATAAGAACCACTGGCGAAGCAAACTCGGATGTACTAGACTTTATAATGCCTTCCTCTAGCCATTCTTGAACTTGATTGTCGACAATTTTTTGCTCGCAATATGCTAAACGTCGCGGATGTTGAAATACAGGCAATTCATCAGTCAACAAGAGCTTCATCTCTACTGGCGATCTGAGATTTCTCTTCGGCTTTAGTTCTCGATCATGAACATCACTTCAGATGCGACCTTCTGACTCAAATGATCCAACAGACTTTACATGATAGTCTTCCATGCTTAATATGCAAAGGCTCTCAAACTCGCTCCTCAACTGCACACAAGAACTCTGCCCTAGCTGACCATCATCTGTTCCTAATTCCGCTCTTTTTCCGGCACAACGAACCCTTGGCGAAAATATAGTGCCATTTTTGGTAACCATCATATCGACGTTGTCCAGGATAGTTGTGCCCAAAATTGCATCAAACTTCATGTCGCCATCAGGAAAAACATGAAACTCGACTAACATGTCAATCCCATCGATATTGATCTTTGCTCCGAAACTTCCAAAAGTCAGCACCTGACTTTCACCGATCCCTGTCAAAACTTTCTGGCGACCTATCAGCAGTTAAACCCCTATTTCAAAACACAAACCCCTTACCACAATCTCTTCATGCAAATTACTAATATTCACTGAAAAGCTCAAGACTCGAAGAAAATGGCCCCGGGTTGTTTGGTGGGGTTTTTTTTTTTTTGAACTATGTTTGTTTCTCTGCCTGTCTTAACTTGCATATGAACATTACACTGGGCTGCTCGGTGTCCTGGCTGATCACATTTAAAGCACTTCTCTCTGACAGGACAATCTATCTTCATGTATTTATTTCATAAGTTAAAAAAAAAAAATTTAAATAAAAAAAAAAAAAAAAATGGATTATAGACTATGGTTATTTTCCTGACCCAATAGGACTAATTTATTGGCAAAATAGCCGCTATGGTCCAGCTCACAGCAAGTTGTGGTCAGGAAATAACCCATAGCCTATTAAGTTAAGATAATTAATTTAAGTTATATGTTAACAACGATTTTACCTTAATAGAACTAGTGTCGAAGGAAAACAGATGGAAGAAAGTATTGTAGTTACGGCAAAGGCTACGGAAAGATTCATGGTCAGAGTAATTAGAAAGACAGAGTTGAAGATGAAGCGGAAAGTAATGCCTAGTCGGGCGGGAAGGGACAGAAATGCTAATAAGGCTACTGAGGGCACTGGAATCAACCTCACCAGCAAGAAGTTTGTGAAGAAAAAGCACTCCATGGGAAATCCTACGGCTTTCAAGAGAGCGGATATCGAGGAGCCGGATCCTACTCTCATAAGAAGGAAGATGTCTAGAGGGGTCCCAATTAAGGCCACGAAGTGCAAAAAGGATAAACTGTTTTTGAACAGACTCAATCATATCCTTATATTTTTGATAATGCGGAGACCAAACGCAGGAACCGTATTCAAGGATAGGTCGGACAAGGGATACATATAAAAGTTTAGTGGTATAGGGGTCGGTGAACTCCTTAGACCATCTTTTGATAAAGGCCAGGACGCCTCTGGCTTTATTCGAAATAGCGGATATGTGTGAGCTATAACACAGATTAGGTACAAAGATTATTCCCAAGTCAGTAATTTTGTAAAGGCGATTTAAGGAACAGTTATGGATATTATAGTCAAAGAGGTAAGGCTTGCTGCGATGGAATGTCATGACGTTACATTTGGAAATGTTAAGGGGAAGAATGTTTATTAAGCACCAGTTGTTGAGGGCGTCAAGATCAGATTGGAGACATAAAGGGGACATGGGGTCGCTATAGGAGAAACATAACTTCATATCGTCCGCATACATAAGTACTCGGGAATGAGTTAAGACTTGGGGAAGATCATTGATGAATAAATTAAACAACAGAGGGCCAAGATGGCTACCTTGAGGTACCCCCGACGATACAGAGACAGGCTTAGAAAGAGAGTTATTAAAACGGACACGCTGAGATCGATTACCAAGATATGCATTAAACCAGAAAGGAAGTTTAGGCGGAAACACTAGGAGAGATAATTTATGAATAAGCAGATTATGATTCACTGAATCAAATACTTTACTAAAGTCCGTATAGACTACTTCAGTTTGCGACTGCTTAGCGAAATCCTCATGCACGAAAGTGGAGAATTCCAGGAGGTTAGACGAAATAGACCGACGTTTTACAAATCCATGCTGCGATTCAGAGAATAATGAACAACAAAAGTGTTGGAGCTGGGAAGTAATTATTTTTTCGAAGAGTTTGGGAATGGCGGATAAATTGGAGATCCCACGGTAATTTGAAACAACCGATTTAGAGCCCTTTTTATGAATGGGAATAATATAAGACTCTTTCCAGACAGTGGGAAAATCGCCGAGCTCGAGAGATAGGTTAAACAGTTTAAGGAGGGGCACGCAGAGAGAATCTGCACAAAGTTTAAGGACAGCACTAGGAACCATATCGGGACCGGTAGAAAAGGAAAATTTACATGACTTTAAGTTAATTAAGAGGTCATTATAGTCGATGAATGGGGGATAGATACAGTTAGAACTATTCATGTGGAAAGGATAAGATTGATTGGGACGAAGTATGTCAGAAGAAGTCAGAATAGAGGGATGGTTATTAGAGGGAGCTGAGTAGCAGAGTTGAAAAAATGAAGCGAAAAGATTAGCAACATCACAATCATTATCAGCCTGGCTGCCGTTAAAAGAAAAAGATGACGGAAATTGGGAAGAGTTACGTTTCGAGTTGACAAACCTAAAAAATTGCCTGGGATCACGCTTAAAGCTAAGTCTACATTTGGATAGGTAGTCATTATAACATGTTTTATTACATAAAAGAAATTTACTCTTAGCGATTGAATACTTAGAGAAGTCAGATTGCGAACCAGTTCTTTTGAACCTTTTATAAAAGCGAGATTTAATATTCCGAAGGTTTATCAAACGCGGGGTGAACCAAATAGGGCCACTAACATGACGCGAAGGTGAAATTAAAGGTACATAGGTATTAAAGACATTAAACAAGGAACGATAAAATGCATCTGTAGCCGGCTCAATTTCATGAAAGACTTCGAGAAATGACCAATCAATCTGAGATAGTGCAAGATTCAGGCACGTAAAATCTGCTTTCCTGAAGCAAAAAATAGACGGCGGCTTAGCGGGAGTTTTGATGGGGTCCGAGGAGGGCAACTAGACGGAAATTTCAAGTGTAGGATGATAAGGATCTTCTGGGAAAGATAGAGGGGACCCTCTGCAGACCATGGTATTCGATATGTCGGAAGAAAACACGAGATCCAGAAGTCTACCCAAGTTATTGGATATAGCATTGACCTGACCCAGCGATGTATCCGACAATAAATCAACAAAATCATGCTGAATAGATGGGAACATCAGGTTAGAGTCAACAGAAGGAGACCATGATATATTAGGTAGGTTAAAGTCTCCAAGGACTATAAGACGATCAGAGTCGTTAAGTAGGGACGCAATAGACTGAAGATGGGAAACGTGATGCATATAAGTGGAGAATTCTGAGGACGGCGGAATATAAGAGCAGGAGATAAAAAGCTTAGTAGAGGGCCAGCAAAGCTTAACAACAATAATTTCAATGTTATTAAGCCCTTCGACATGAACGATTTGGGAAGCTATGGTCGAACGAACAGCAATCAGGACTCCGCCACCACGAGTTGGACGATCATACCTATATATGTTAAAATTGTCAATGAGAATCTCGGAGTCATAAATAGAGGAGTTGAGCCAGGTTTCGGAAAAAGCGATTACATCAGTCTCAAAAGATGCACTGTCAGTATATAGCTTATTAAGCTTACTGCCCAAGCCACGAGCATTCTGATATGTTATCTTAAGGGAAAGAGGCGAAATTAGTTTTTTGAGGCCGGAGGCCGGAGATGGAGTTGGACGGACAGAAGTTAAAGCAGTCGGAGATGGAGTAGGAAGGACACCCATTCGTCGTTCCGGGCTAGAGGGACGATTGGTAAACACATGACAGATAGTATGTTCAGGCCAGAAAGAGGGGTCGAGCACACTACTGACATGTTTGTCGGGAACGAGTATTTTAAAGGAAGATATGTTGCGTTTGACTTTAAAGTTAAATTTAGTGACAACAAGACCTGAGGAATCATCAATGTCAAGCTTAGAACAGATAAAGTCCCTGACCAGGACATCCGTAGCCGATGCCATTAGTCGAGAAACGAAAATAGATTTTAGAGGGGCGACAGCAGTTAGGATAGAAGGAGGGATGGTAGAACTATTGTGTAGAACCGGCGGACCAGATTCAACCCGAAGGGCAGAATCGGCCGGTGATGGGCCATATTCTGGGTTGACGATGGATGCCGAGGCAGACGGAGCCTCCACATCCATGCTGACGGCAGCGTCAGCGGGTTCCAGTGAAGGCACCGAAGCTCCAGCGCCAGGGTCTTCATTAACTTCCCGCCTGACATCGCATTCAGACACAGGAACTGAAGAGGCGGCTGTTGAGGAGGCGGAAGCGGAAGCCACAGTCGGTGCCCCATTGCATCCAAGTTCGACAGCACCACAGTCTATTAAAGACGGAGAACGAATTGGAGGTGGAGGAGATCCAGGAACTGCAAGGAAAACACCATTATTACCAGTGGGCAGACTGTTGTTACCTTTCTTTCTCTTAGGCGACCCAGACAAAATTTTAAGATTTTTGAAATGAGACTCCATAGAAAGAAACTTATCCTGTAACAGTCGGAATCCAGAGTTGACGGCCGCGAATTCAGTATGAGTTTGTCTCATGAAAACTCGCATGTCGCTTTCAATCTGCCTGCAGTCCCAGCAAGTCCAGTTGAGGCCACAGCGAGACTTAATTAAATCGACCACGCGTCCACCAATTTGGCCGAGGTCAGCGCATACCGTATGAGCCATGTTGTCACACAGCCAGCAGTAGGTGAAGATTTGCTTTACGGCTACCGAGCGGCACTTTTTGGCACAGCAGGTACTCATTATAAGAGTGTTGACCGAAAGAAAAAGAAAAATAGTTGGGGAAAAGGTAGCAATCAAGTCGGTGTTTAAAGTGAAGCTGTCTCACACGCTTGAACACTCAGATAAACGCACAAACAAAACAAAGATCGCAAAAACAACCGCAAGCGTTCTAGGGCGGCCGCTCGAAGCGGAATTAGCAATCAAAGCTTAAGCACAGAGAAACGAGATAAACACAGAGAGACGAGATAAACACGGAGCTTTAGGCAGGCACGGAGAGGCGACGAACAGAGAGCGTCAGTGCAAGAATGTATGAAGAAACGGTATGAACGGAGTAAAGAGCGGCTCAGAGAGAGTGCATCGAGCAAACGTCAACAACAACAAAGCTGAGCATACGGATGCACGGAACAAAAGAAAAAGAGCGATTGACTTTAAATATGAAAAATGTAATTAAAACACAAAAGTACGCTAACTAAACGAGCACAGGTAGTAGACAGATTGCACGGTCAGTTTACAACACAGGGTACACTAATAAAACACAAGTATATACAATTAAGCGTCGAAAATAAAACTTTGTTGGAGGAGCGAAGTAGAACACGACCATCTGCCACGATTGATGTAACTCGAAGATGATTGTGTGACGAGTCTCCGCACCTGAAACATTTCCTAACTGATCCAGGTACCACTTCCTTTGAAATCTCGTTCCCAGTCTTACTGCTCTGCCCACCATACATGATCGGCTGCTCAGAAGAACCACGAGATTTTTGATATGCCTCAATTTGTAGCTTAGATCTTTTAAGTTTCTGGACTGGTACAAAATGACTTTGTTTGACCTTGTATCAAACTCTCTTCTTCCAACTGAATGGGCTTGGCTATCTCCATTAGAGCATACAGGAATTGCTGCAAAGATTCACCCTTATGCTGCTGACGTTTTCCCAACCTACGATGAACTTCTGCTGAGGACAGCTTGACTCCAAACTCTTCCAACAAAGCAGTTTTCAAACTTTCCCAATCCTTTATGTTTCTCTGGCTACGCACAAACATTTTCGCTGCTCCACACAGCAACTGTTTTGCATACACGAATACCTGTAGCTTGTTCCACTCAACTGTAGCTGCACAATCTTCCAACTCTCCTATCCATTGATCGATATCTGTAGACTTCGATACGGAAAACTGAGTAACACTGCCCTCGACATCTTTAAGAGTGAACCAAGATCTACCCTGCCTCTCAACTCCTAGTCCTTGATGCCAACCTGCTCTGTTTTGCTGATTAATAGCAGTTGCCGCGGATTCCACCGATATGTTGTCTTCACCATCATCCTCCGTCTCTGCATAGTGTGTCCATAATCTCAGTTGCAATTCCTCTTTTATTCCAGTCGTACTCAATTGCAACTCCGACAACTTCCGACGCAACTCTTCAACTCGCAATGCCAAGATCTCGCTTCTCTCCATTTTACAAATTTAACCTGCAGGAAATTTAGTGAAATACAATGTCAAATGATTGTTTAAATCTAGTTATTCCCCACAAAATGTAAATATAATAACAGCCCTGTCTACCGTAACGATACTTTCCAGCACAGCTTATTTTTTAGCAATCGGTAACAATGTTAACCCTTCAAGCCTCTTTCTCATGTTGCAACTGAGTTCGTCTCCTATCGATATCTTAGGGCTGAGACAGAGGATTAATGGTGTTCCCGCTTCTGGGTTCCTTGGCACTACCCTATCACTACCGCATCCCACATGTATTGCGTAAGCGAAAAGTAATTCTCCATTCGCTAGACCAATTGTATTAATTAAGAAGAAAGATGGCAGATATCGCTTGTGCGTTGATTATCGAGAGCTCAATTCAAATACAGTGGCTGACAGATACCCTTGCCTCTGATATCAGATCAAGCTAACAGATTGCGTGGGGGTAAATACTTTTCTTGCTAAGACATGGCCGGCTTGGTTGTATCAGATTCCAATAGATGCAGGATCCATAGAGTGGACCGCTTTTGTAACTCCCGAGGGACAGTACGAGTTTCTATATATGCCATGTATGCCTCGTATGCAATTGTTTATATTGATGATGTAGTGATAATCGCGAGGTCAAAAGAAGAAGCATTTGACAGATTGGCGATTGTTCTAAGGGCTCCATCGAAAGCAGGATTTTCATTTAATATAAAAAAATGCTCATTTTTCAAAACTGAAATAGAATATCTTGGATACTTGGTTAAAGACGGTCGTATTGAACCAAATCCGCGAAAAATACAAGCTCTGGCTTGACTATCCGAACCATTTTCCTTTTGTTTAACTTAAACAGCCGGTGTTTTTGATCTATGATTTAACTCTCTAACTAACTTACACTAAAATCAACTTTTATCGTGGGTGCATGCCCGATAATTGTGTAAACACACAACTTATTTAATTAATTTTGTGCGTCGGTTATTCGTGTGTTTGTGTTGTTGCTTTTCGTAAGTACGCCCTCTCATTACATTTAGCCGCTCTTTTGTCGTAGTTATTGCCGTCTATCACTCTCTCTATCACCTTCCTCTCAATAACTGTTCTTTCTCTCTCGCTCTTGTAACTTTCTGTGCAGTAACGCTCCCACTTATAAGCTGTTGCTGCAACCACTCTGCTCTCTCATCTTTTACCGATTTCGCTTTAAGAATTGCTTTAAGCATTTGCTCTGCACAGTGGTCTGATTGCTATTTGTTTTGAACCTTTTTTTCCCGAAGTAAACAAAAAATAAAAGACATAAATATGGAATTTTCTGTAGTCTGTGCCAAAAAAAACCTGCAAAAAGCAGATCACCCATGACCAGCCCAATATCCCCTGCTGGCTTTGCGAAAGCGTAGTGCACGCAAAATGTGTAGGGATCTCGGGCCGTGTAGGAGGCGCCATTTCCCAAAACAACGGCCTGCATTATAGTTTCGAGGAATGCCGTGCTGTGGAAAACGACATGCGTTCGTTCATGAGAAAGACGCGGAGTGGCTTCAAAGAGCTGATCGAAGGCTTTAAACAGCAATATGATTGGCTCTTGGCCATGGACACTCAGTTCAGCAGTTTACAGCTGCTGGCTGAGTCTCCGAGGCGCAAAAAGTCTACTCCGCGGGACTTGCAAGTGCCGACTGCCCCATGTCTGCCGGCATCCGAAAAACTTACTCCAACAACTCCCTTAGTGCAGCAGTTGATTACGTTTGCTACTCCAAGGGCAACGATCGCTGCTGGTGATGCAGATTCGGGAGCCGAGAGTATGCTGGTAGACAAGTCTGTAGCGTCCGTGTCTGTCGAGTCCGCACCCAACTACTTAATCATCCCATCAGTTTCGCTCCCACCAGCTAATAGATATCCAGGACCACCGGATACTGGCATCACAGGTACTAGGCCTGTGGTGCCAAACCCACTAGTTAGTGTCCCACCAAAGCGACAAGTTTTTGTCTCATGGCTAGCCCCTGACCTCACATCCAATGATGTAACCGCTTTTATACAATGCAAAATAAAAGCCGTCGGATTAAAGGTGGACAAATTTAACTTTTCTTACGCCAGGGAGATATCTTCCTTCAAGATAAGCGTCTCCCCAACTCAATTTGACACCATTTGTTCCGCCAAGTTTTGGCCAGAGCATTTGGTGGTTAAAGAGTTTAAGGCTAAGAAAAAGAATAGGCCCCCATTACTCTTCCTAGCATTCAGACTAGTGCTCCATCTCCATCCTCATCTTCCACCTCTACTTCCACCCATCCAAAAAACTAACTTCCTCTCTTGTAGTTACCTACCAGAATGCTAGAGGCTTGCGTAGTAAGCTCAGCACTCTTTTCCTTGAGAGTCTCGCATTCTCATCCCACGTTATTGTGTTCACCGAGACCTGGTTAAAGCCGGACATCCTTAGTTCCGAAGTTTTGGCAGGTCAGTACACAATTTTTAGAAATGACCGTTTGTCTTGACGGGGAGGTGTGGTCCTTATTGCAGTGGACTCAAACTTCACGTCGGAACATTTCATGGTCCAGGTTCAACAAGACCTGGAATTCCTGTGCGTAAAACTGATTCTCCCAGGCTTTTCCATCTTCATTACTTGCTCGTATATTCCACCTTCCTCGGATAACTTAATATACGAGCATCACCTGTCCGCTTTAAAAACTGTTTCTTCCTCGCTATCAGATAAAGACCATATGATAGTTCTTGGTGATTTCAATTTGCCAGGTAATGTTTGGTCTTCGGTAAACGAGTCTAATAACCTTATGCCCATGTCACGACATGACTTTATCGACGGCTTGCTAGACCTATCCCTGTCTCAAGTTAACCATGTGAAAAATTCCTTGGGTCGATTGCTTGATCTGTGATTTGTCTCGGATCCGATCATAGCGTTGTTAACCCGAGCCCTTCCGCTCGGTATACCTGAAGACTACCATCCTACATTCGAAGTGTCAGTCGATATTGGCCCTACTGTATTGGATCGAATGGGTAGGCTTTCTGAACGCTGTCCGCTGCTTTCGTAAAGCCGAGTGTACGAAGCTTAATAACCTTATTAGGGATTTTGATTGGTCCGCTCTGTATTTGTGCACTGACGTTATGAAAGGCACAAACATTTTTTACAATGCACTTGACACATTTTTTGATTCTTGTGTCCCACTTTCTTGTCCGGTTAGATCTGGAAAGCCTCCTTGGTTTACCAAAGAGTTATCCAGTCTAAAAAATTTAAAATCAAGACTTTATAAAAAATTTCGAGAAGTTGGTTCTCCCTCTTCTCTTTCTCACTATGTAATAGCTCGGTCAAATTTCTCTGTTCTTAACGCTCAATGCTATAAAAACTACCTATCTCGATGCAGTGTACGATTTTCACAGGACCCTAAACAGTTTTACAGCTTCGTAAATAGTAAGCGTAGAACGTCCGCACATCCGTCCTTGCTATCATTTCACAATATGTCAGCAAACAATGATCAGGCAATTGCCGATCTTTTTGCCAAATTTTTCCAAACAACCTATTCTCATGAAAGCTACTCTGGTCAGCCGTATCCATACAGTTTACCAACGACGCTCTGTGTGGACCCTTGCTTAAACTATTCACCCTATCCATTAACGCTTCATGCTTCATGCCCCACATCTGGAAGTGGATCAGTGTTGGCGTCAGGTGCTGCGGTCAAAGGTTCACCGATCAGGAAATGCCCTGGAGTAAGTGCATTTGTATCCGTTTAATCATTTGACATTGGTGTTATGGGTCGGGAGTTGAAAATTGCTTCAATTTCGATTATGACTGTGTTCAGTTCCTCAAACGTCAAGGATGCTGTTTCTGTGGTTTTCATTAGCAGTCTTTTCGCTGATTTTACCGCAGCTTCCCAGAGGCCGCCAAACGATGGGGCACGAGGAGGAATGAATTTAAAATCCACTTGTTTTTTGTTGCAATGATTTGTGATCTGAGCATGTGCCTTTTCGCTAAATATTGCTTCTTGTAATTCCTTTAGGAACCGCCGGAGTGCTGCCAAGATAGCATCTGCGGTTAAGTCACTTACTAACTCCAGATGTACAGCCTTTCTGGAGAAGCAGCAGAATGCGGCAATGTATGCCTTATCTGGCCGTTTTTCTCGGATTTTAAGGTGGATCATATTTGGTCTACAGTAGTCAACGCCTGCATTAAGGAATGGGCGTGTTTGCATGACTCTTTGTGCTGGAAGATTGCCCATGATCTGGTGCATCAGCTTTGGTCTGGCTCTGGTGCATCTAATACAGCTATGTATGATGCTTCTAGCCATCGTCTTGTCGTTGATAATCCAATATTGTTGAATTTGAGCTTCTTCGAGTCTTCCACCAACTCGGATGAGGTCATCATCTCCTAGTATGGGAGATAACGAAATGATCGAACTCCTTTTATCCACTGTTTTATAGCGTTTTAACTGTTTTAAATCCGCTGTGAACTCAACTTGTTGAATCGTTCGTAGGATCATAATGCCAGCACGCCCTAGTTCTCCTGCGCAAAGTTCCGATGTAGGTGCTCTATTTATTTTGTAGCAGAAGCGAAACATGTACGCTACGATACGTTGTATTCTGTTGAACGAGTTGCTATGTCTGCATGTGTATAACTCTTCTCCGAGAGAGCTAGATACGATTGGTAAGCTGACATGCTTAGCCTTTCTCTCGAGATTGCTGGGCAATGGCATGACGCCATTGTAATTGGTTAGTCAATGACTGGATTTGGCAATTCGATTTGCCACGAAGGTGTGGTATGTGGATGCCGATGCATTAATCCAGAACAGTACAACGGTGGAATCAGTCCAGAAGCTTCCTGATATATATGGAGATCACTTCTAACTCGATTGGTGAGTTCGGCACCTAAAACTGCAGCGCACAGTTCTAGATGTGGTAGGGATTGTGGCTCGTACGTACACTGCCGCGCCATACGCTCGTTCCGATGCGTCTACAAAGCTATGTAGATCCTGGGTGACTGGCACTTTTTCATCATATACGTGCCAGGGAATCTCCATTGAGTTTAATGATTGTAGGTCCTCCCGGTAATCCTTCCATTCGTTTTGGAGTTGTAATGGCAGTTCATCGTCACAATCGAGCTTAATCTCCCATAGCTGTTGCATAAATATTTCTTCCTTTACTATCACTGGGGCAAAAAGACCCAGTGGGTCAAGGATTGGTGCCAATTCTGAGCACACGACCCGTTTGGTGATCCTTGTTGCTTGGCTTTTTGTGGTTCGTCCTAGCAGTTGGTCTTGTTTTGGCATCCAAATGAGACCCAGCGTTTTCACGCTATATTGCTCTAATGTTTCACCTAGTTTGACGTCGTTTATTTTAGGGATTCCTTGAAATAGCTGGTCGTTGTTAGAGCACCATTTGCGAAGTTTAAGGCCGAACGGTAGCAATATTTTATTAAGTTCTTGTTGAACTTGTATCGCTTCCTGAATGGTATCTGCGCCAGTGAGACCGTCGTCCACATAGAAATCGTTCTTCAATGCAGCAGATCCAATAGATAATCTGTTTTGGTTCCGGGTTGCCAAATGATCCAGACATTTCGTTGCCAGGAATGGAGCAGATGTGGTCCCATATGTGACTGTTTTTAAGCGATAGTACCTGATATCTTCAGATGGATTGTATCTCCAGACTATCATCTGATGAAATTGATCCTCGGGATTTATCCACACTTGTCGGTACATTTTCTCGAAGTCCGCTGTGAAAACGTACTTATGTGTACGAAAACGTAGTAGAATGGACATAAGTTCACTCTGAACTGTGGGTCCGGCATGCAGAATGTCTTTTAGAGACTTTCCGCTTGTTGATTTGCATGATGCATCAAAAACGACCCGTAATGTTGTATCATTAAGTTTTACTGACAACATTGATGCCATTCGTTTAGAGATCAGGTTGATCTGTGATCCTGAATACAGCAAGGCTCTGAAACTGGCTCTCTGTCCATTGTTTGCTTCTACTGCTACTTTTGCTGTAGCTATCAGGTTGTAATTATTGTTACTTGCTGCGCCAACCGTCGGTGTTCTTGGTTCTGTACTTGCGCCCGATGGTATGTCCAAGTGCAGCAGTGTATTGTGTTTTTTGTCCCACTTGAAACATGTCCGACCTCGGCATGCATTTGTTTTGTGGCTTGTTTTAAAACAGTTGACACACAATTTCTGCTTTTGTACCCAATTTAGTTGTTCTGATGGTGATTTGGAGCGAAACTCATCGAATCCGTAGAGCCAATGGCTTGCTTTCTTGCAGAATGAGCAGATCGGCGTTTTCGATTTTCCAGTGTCTATTTTGTATTTATTTGTATTTATTTTAAAAGGTTCAACTATGAGCAGTTAAACTAACAAATTAAAACTTAATATGAAAAGGACAAGAACATTGATTACACTACTCGACCAAATCGAACTTTTTTTTCCTCAAGGATCCAAACCGGCTTTTTCTGATAGATATGGGCCTTTAAAATTTTGTAAAGAATTATAGTTTTTTTTCTATGGCAGAACTTTTTTTTGAAGAACTTTTGAAGTCTGTTAATTTTTTTCTAATCTTTTTTCAGAGGTAGCGCTTGTTTTTTCACATAACTCTGGTATCTTACGTCTGGTTGTAAAGAACTTTGTTATTTTGAAAAGATAATTTAAACAGCTAGAAGTTAAGCCATAATACTTTGTGATTTCAGCTTACCGTCTGGGAAATATAAAGCATTGAAATGCAAAAATGATGATTTTTGTGCGGTATTTTTTACTACATTTTGACTTTAAAAACTGAGGAAAAGTCGAAAAAAAAAGATATCCTCTGTCTTCTTTTTTTGTGTATAGGTGCATTATTTTTTGTCGTTTAAGGTATCGTTCATTAAACTCTATGGATAGACTTTGGAGCTAAAATTCGTTAACCAAACATATAAAATGAAAAATATGAACATAAATACCTTTTTGAAGGTTGCACACTGCCCATCGGGAATTGCGATCGCGATCAGGTAGCAAATGTACAACCCTTTTTCGTTTGCTTTGTTCCCAATTGGCAGTTGGGCCGGGGTCGGTAGGGGTAGGGGTCGGTGAACTCCTTAGACCATCTTTTGATAAAGCCCAGGACGCCTCTGGCTTTATCCGAAATAACGGATATGTGTGAGGTATACCACAGATTAGGTACAAAGATAATTCCCAGGTCAGTATTTTGTAAAGGCGGTTTAAGGAACAGTTATGGATATTGTAGTCAAAGAGGTAAGGCTTGCTGCATGGAATGTCATGACGTTACATTTGTAAATGTTAATGGGAAGAATGTTTATTAGGCACCAGTTGTTGAGGGCGTCAAGATCTGATTGGAGACATAACGGAGACATGGGGTCTCCCACATCGTCCGCATACATAAGTACTTGGGGAACATCATTGATGAACAAATTAAGCAACAGAGGGCCAAGATGGCTACCTTGAGGTACCCCCCACGATACAGAAACAGGCTTAGAAAGAGTGTATTTAAAACAGACACGCTGAGATCGATTACTAAGGTATGCATTAACCCAGAAAATAAGGAAACCCGAGGAGAGATAATTTATGAATAAGCAGATTATGATTTACTGAATCAAAGGCTTTACTAAAGTCAGTATAGACTACGTCGCCACCACGAGATGGACGATCATACCTATATATATTAAATTTGTCAATGTTAAGCTTGTTAAGCTTACTGCCCAAGCCACGAGCATTCTGAGGTTATCTTAAGGGAAAGAGGAGAAATTAGTTTTTTTGAGGCCGGATGTAAAGCTTCCGGAGATGAAGTTGGACGGGCAGAAGTTAAAGTGTAAAGTATAAGGACATTTCATTTCACTCTCGCTTGCAATCCGATCTCAATAACTTTCAGTCATGGTGTTGTGCAAATATGTTAGGGTTTATAATGAGGTGGTCAAAGGAATTTGACGACCCTTATATAACGAAGACTCTCTACATCTCACTTGTTCGTCCGATTTTAGAGTACGGCTCTTGTGTATGGTGCCCCCAGTACAAAGTACACCAGGACCGTATAGAATCAGTCCAGAAAAACTTTTTACTTTTTGCTCTGCATGGCCTTAACTGGATGGATGTAGGATTTTAGACTACCATTTTACCTTCGAAGATTGATTTTCCAACCTTATTTAGTCGTTGAAAAATGCTTGGTTTGATTTTTATGCACAACCTGATTAAGGGTGACGAAGATAGTCCCTACTTGTTGAGCCGCATAAACTACTAAAGCTTCTAGTAGATATAATAGTACGATTCCTATTATTCCTTTGTTCCTTCCGCTTTGTAGATCAAATTATTCCTTGCACGAACCATTTAGGGTCCTATGCTCGGACCTCAATTCCCTCTAGCATATAATATCCACCACTAATTCTCTTCCTCTTCTTAAGTCAGTAATACTAACATACCTTTCCCGTAATTAGTACTATTTTTTGTAGCTATCTTTGCATATATAGCTCTTTGAGTTGTGTTTAGCTCTAATTTTCCTCGAATTTTTAGTCTAACACCTATCTTTCCTGCATGCTCGCGATCGGTTCGGTAACACGCGTCGCGCGTCATGCGGCAGCGCCCCTCGGTCGGTTGGGCGGGAGGAGGGCTGCGTTTCTGCCTGGGTTCCGCGCGTAACAGGCTTCGGCTTGGTGTCGCATGGGCCACTTGATGGTGCAGTCATTGCATATCAACGTCCAGACAAAAAAAAAAAAATGTTCAACCATCAGAAAATTTGAATAATCATCGAAAATAGAGATAAAATCTTTTCCCGCATATTAAAATATATCTATTCCTGCTATATGAAATGGGTACTCTTGAATTTCATCTTGTACAATCGGCTCTTTTTCCATAACAGAAAGGTAAAATTTGTAGTTTTGTTCAGATAAACACGCTGCACGGGTAATGGAATGAATAACGGTTGATAGTTCTGGTATTCACTCTATTTGTGTTAGTTGTACTCAGGATAGACAATCTGAAATTAGCATGTCCTTTCTTGGCTTATATTTTACGGTTATTTTCGGATATTTTAGTAAGTACATTAATATTCGTTGTAATCGAGCTGTTACGTCGTCAATATCCCTTGTTATCAGCGTCTCAAGTGGCTTATGATCACTTTTTACGGTGAACTCACGTCCGTATATATAATAGTGACTTCCCTGGCAGGCAAAAACAATAGCTAACAGCTCTTTTTCTATTTGGGCCCAGTTTTGTTCTGATATTGACAATGTACGGGAAGTGAATGCAATTGGATGACCATCTTCAATTATTGCGCACCCTAAGCCGTCTTTGGATGCGTCTGCATGAATTATTACTTGTTTTGATTTATCGTAAACTGATAGTTCCTGCAGCTTTCTTTTATGTTCTCATCAGTCCACTGAAATGCTACATCATTTCTTGTTAAATTCCGCATATTAGTAGACTTTTTCGAAAGATTTTGAATAAACTTTGCAAGATATTTGAGCAGTCCTAGAATGCGTCGTACATCGTTTTTATTTTCCGGGGTTTTAATTTGCTTATCTCGATGCTTATTTTTTGGTCTGATTTTCCCTTCAGATAGTATGTGGCCCATAAATTCCACTTCAGATTTGCGGTACTGAACATTATCAGTGTTAAATTTGACTCCATTTATCCTGGCTCTATCTAAAACAACAGACAATAATTTATCGAGCTCCTGCTCATCCTTTCCCATAATACCTAGATCATCAAAGTAAACTACAACGCCAGGTATATCACCAAAAATCTGAACCATGTTCCTTTGAAACATTTCCGGAGCGCTGCTATACCAAATAGGACACGATTAAACTTAAACCGTCCAAATGGAGTCATAAACGTGGTGAGGTCTGAACTTTTTTCATCTAACTCCATTTGCCAGAATCCGCTGGACAAATCTAGAACTGAAACAATTTTTTTATCTACCATAACACTAATAAAGTCATCAATTGTTAGAATAAGGAAGTGCTCACGCTTAATGGCTTTGTTGAGCGGCTTTGAGTCTAAACATAATCACAAACTTCCGTTGGGCTTCTCTTCAATTTGCAAGTTATTAACCCAATCCGTTGGATAAGTTATTGCCGAAATGATCTGATCCTTTACTAACTCTTTAAGTTGTTTTTCTAAAGGTTCAAGCAAATTCTGTGGAACACGTTTTTTATGATGACGTGCTGGCTCTGCTTACAAGGAAATTTCTCTAGTCCCTCAACAAAATATATAAAAGGTTTTTATAAATTGCTCTTTTGTCTTCGGTAAACTTTTTAGAGAATCAGAAAAACAGCACCGCAATTGTAGCAAAGACGAACTTCTGGATTATATTTTCTTGACTGGGCTTGCTTTTTTATTTTGGTTTCAAAGTCTGAAAATGTTTGTCCATCACTTTGTACAATGTTATTAAACTTGAACGACACCATGGTAAGGTTTTTTAGTGGAATGCAATAGTTGTCAAATGCTTCTAATACCACCTTCAGTGTACGTACGATCTGTGCATTTGATGAAGATTTTGCTTCCACGTTTTCTCCTGTCGTGGCATTTGACGACGCTTGCGGCACATTTGATCCAATCATATCGTTTGCAGATCCATTATTTGGAAATAAAGTCTTGTAAATTTCTGTTGCTTTTGATCCAGCAAGCCATAAGAATGTCGCAATTTTCTTTGCGATTAGGTACATAAGAAATGTACTCTTCCACTTTGGCCATTGATTTGACATATCTGCACAGTCGAGTTCTGGCAACGCACGCCCATTCGAATACATTTCGACGATTTTAAATAGGTAACTTCTGACACCATGTAATAAGTACGACTATTTATTAAGACACATTTGTTTTAGTAACATAAACATCCATCCGGTTCTCTATTTATTCTTGGCGTCTGCCTTCTTCTTGGTGAATACACTTAACTATCGTTAATATATATGATCGATATGTAATTAAAACAACATTGCTTCCACTTATTTATATTGACTAAATAAACATAAAACATAAATATTATAACACATATAAATCTCCTCCTTTAACGTACCATTAAAATTCAAAAACTCGAAATTCTCGCTACTGAAGCAAAAGTCTCATCACAATCAATTAAATACTCTTGAGTAAACCCTCAGTATAGCTTTATATTTTACCGGCTTACCGAACTCATCATGTTTACTCGTAAAGACCCATCTGCAATCAGCTTTATTTTTGCCAACAGGCCTAGGTAAAAGGGACCAAGTATTATTTAAATGATGTGACTTAATTTCTTCATAGATCGCTTTTTTCCACTGTACTCTAATTCTCTTGTCTTAATATCCTCAAAGGAATTTGGAATGCTAAGAGTATATGGTAAAGTCTTGGATATTGGTGGCCTCCGCTTTATTCTTTCGCTTTTTCGTATTTCAGCCTGTCGACTTTTGAAAAATTATTTACATCAGATTCAGAATTACGGTTTTCAGACAAGTTTTTATTTAATTGCTCATCTGATTTTATTTCATCAAATTCCATTTTCCTACTATCATTCAGAAAACTGGATTGATCACAGTCCATACTAACTTTCTGGAGACATACCGTACTATCGTTCGGGTATTTATCATTAACAAATTCCTTACTATCATACAGGATACATTCCGTACTATCATTCGGGAAATCTTTTATATCTTCAGACTGAGCACAATCCTTACTATCATTCAGGATAGATAGGTTTAGTTTTCTATTATGCCACATTTCGTATGGTGTTTTCATACTATCTTTCAATGCGACTCTAGGACTTCTGTTAATTAAGTAGTTAAGTTAAGTTAATCAAAATCTTTGAAGACTGTAAAAACATCTGACTTGTATGTAATTAAATATGTTAGCCAATAATGAGACAATAATAATGTTGGACAATCAACAAATATATCATAACATTTTTTATCATTTACGGTAGCAGGCGTAATTGGACCACACACATCAGAATGCACAACAAATAATGGTCTCTTAATATACTCTTTATCTTGAAACTTTTCAAAACGATGTCTGGCCTGCTTGCCATAGATACAAGCTTCACATAGCTCATTACTTAGTTCTACATTATTAATTAAATCAATATCAACGAACATATTATTTCTTTTAATTTCTATAAACTTCCCTTTGCTTATGTGTCCTAGCCTCTCATGCCACAATCGATACGTTTTAATTTTGTTTGAATTCAACATATATGCATGCCTACATATGTACCTTAAAAACAACAATCGGAACATTGTGTTTATATTTACCAGTCATAATTTTTTGCCCATTCTTATGAACTTCAACACCTCCTGGATGAAATTCAATCGTCATTCCAGCATTTTGCATTCTTTTTACAGACAGCAAATTTTCTGGGGCATCTGGGCAATAAAGCACCTCCTCCAGAGTTATCTTACTGATGAATTCATTCTCGAGTCTCCCTATGCCTTTCTTTTTGCACATATAAACTCTCTTTGCTTGGCCACAGCTATTTTTATCGGAGATTCCAGGTCAATATATTCGGTAAACAAGCCTTCATCGTTAATGAGGTGGTCCGAAGCTCCAGAATCGAGAAGAAAACATAACTTTTCTTCTTTCGGATGAACTAGTTCACGTCGGAACATGAACGTGATTCGCTACTCTGGCTGAGCTACTACCATGTGCGCTTGTTTATCATTTTCACTATTTTTATTATTCTGAGATCTTTTGTAATTAAAACAGTTCCTTTTAATGTGACCGGGCTTGCCACAATAATTGTATTTAAAATTTTCGTAGGGTTTTGGTTTGTATTTTATGTTGTTTACTTTATTGAATTTTTTGGATTTATTTTTCATTTTATTGTATTTATCGTTATAAATTGTATTATCTTTGCAAGGCTTTCGAACTAGTATCTTTACACTTTCCTTTTAGCTTCACTTCGTGAGCCAGCAATCTGTGCTTCACAAATGCCAGCGTTAAATTGTCTTCTGACAGGGTCTCGATGGCCGTGATAACGCCTTCGTAACTAGATGGCATGGACAACCACAAATGGGAAACTTTGTCCATTTCATCAAATTAAGCTCCGACAGCTAGTAACTCGAATATCAACTAATTAAATGTATTGAAATGATTCAGCAGTCCCCTTTAAATTTCAAGGTTAACAATTTTTTTCGCAGAGATAACTCCGACCACTCCCTTAGTGCAGCAGTTGATTACGTTTGGTACTCCAAGGGCAACAATCGCTGCTGGTGATGCAGATTCGGGAGCCAAATGCGTCACTTCGGAAAGTATTCAAGTAGACATGTCTGTAGCGCCACCGAATACTGGCATCACAGGTACTAGGCCTGTGGTGCCAAAACCACTGGTTGGAGTCCTACCACAGCGACAAGTTTTTGTCTCGCGGCTAGCCCCTGACCACACATCCAATGATGTAACCGCTTTTAAACAAAGCATAATAAAAGACGTTGGCTTAAAGGTGACAAAATTTAACTTTTCTTATGGCAGGGAGATATCTTCCTTTAAGATAAGCGTCTCCCCGACTCAATTTGACACCATTTGTTCCGCCGAGTTTTGGCCGGAGTATTTGGTAGCTAAAGAGTTTAAGGCTAAGAAAAAGAATAGGCCCCCCATTACTCTTCCTAGCATTCAGACCAGTGCTCCATCTCCATCCTCATCTTCCACCCCTACTTCCACCCATCCAAAAAACTAACTTCCTCTCTTGTAGTTACCTACCAGAATGCTAGAGGCTTGCGTAGTAAGCTCAGCACTCTTTTCCTTGAGAGTCTCGCATTCTCATCCCACATTATTGTGTTCACCGAGACCTGGTTAAAGCCGGACATCCTTAGTTCCGAAGTTTTGGCAGGTCGGTACACAATTTTTAGAAATGACCGTTTGTCTCGACGGGGAGGTGGGGTCCTTATTGCAGTGGACTCAAACTTCACGTCGGAACATTTCATGGTCCAGGTTCAACAAGACCTGGAATTCCTGTGCGTAAAACTGATTCTCCCAGGCTTTTCCATCTTCATTACTTGCTCGTATATTCCACCTTCCTCGGATAACTTAATATACGAGCATCACCTGTCCGCTTTAAAAACTGTTTCTTCCTCGCTATCAGATAAAGACCATATGATAGTACTTGGTGATTTCAATTTTCCAGGTGCTGTGTGGTCTTCGGTAAACGAGTCTAATAACCTTGTGCCCATGTCACGACATGACTTTATCGACGGCTTGCTAGACCTATCCCTGTCTCAAGTCAACCATTTAAAAAATTCCTTGGGTCGATTGCTAGATCTGGGCTTTGTCTCGGATATACCTGAAGACTCCTACCGTCCTACATTCAAAGTGTCAGTCGATTTGTATTTGATCGAATGGGTAGGTTATCTGAACGTGTCCGCTGCTTTCGTAAAGCCGAGTTTACGAAGCTCAATAACCTCATTAGTGATTTTGATTGGTCTGCTCTGTATTTGTGCACTGACGTTATGAAAGGCACAAACATTTTTTACAATGTACTTGACACATTGTTTGACTCTTGTGTTCCACTTTTGTGTCCGGTTAGATCTCGAAAGCCTCCTTGGTTTACCAAAGAGCTATCCAGTCTAGAAAACTTAAAATCAAGACTTTTTAAAATATTTCGGGAAGTTGGTTCTCCGTCTTCTCTTTCTCACTATGTAATAGCTCGGTCAAATTTCTCCGTTCTATGCTATAAAAACTACCTATCTAGATGCAGGATACGATTTTCACAGGACCCTAAACAGTTTTACAGCTTCGTAAATAGTAAGCGTAGAACGTCCGGACATCCATCCTCGGTATCTTTTCTCCATATGTCAGCAAACAATGATCAGGCAATTGCCGATCTTTTTGCCCAATTTTTGCAAACAACCTATTCTTATGAAAGCTACTCTGGTCAGCCGTATCCATACAGGTTACCATGGTCGAATGGCATCTTCAGCCTATTGTTAAATGAAAGCTCACTGCTTCATGATCTTCGACTAGTTAAGCCGGTGTTTTCACCAGGTCCCGAAGGAGTTCCCGGCTGTGTACTTAGGTACTGTGCCGACGCTCTGTGTGGACCCTTGCTTAAACTATTCACCCTATCCATTAACGCTTCTTGCTTCCCCCCATCTGGAAGGAATCTTTTATTATTCCGCTCCATAAGAAAGGTAGCAAGTCTGATGCAAATAATTATAGAGGAATAACTAAGTTATCCGCTATTCCTAAAATGTTTGAACAAATTTTAACTCCCCATTTGCAACATCTCTGCAAATCACTTATATCTCCGTCCCAGCACGGATTTATAAGGAGACGATCCACAACCACAAATTGATTAGAGTTTACCTATTTCAAGGTAACTTGGAGACGATGTCATTTACACTGATTTCAGTAAAGCATTCGATTCTGTGAACCATTCCCTTTTAGCACAAAAACTTAACCTTTTATGGTTTCCGCCTAATCTTTTGAGATGGATTTCTAGCTACCTTCGTTCTATGTCTCAAAGAGTCCTCTTCACAAACTCCTTCTCTTCACCTGTTAAGGTTACTGCTGGAGTACTACAGGGCAGCCATCTAGGCCCCATCTAGGCTATTCACACTCTTTATTAATGATCTGCCTTCAGTATTAACAAACTCTCGAGTACTCATGTATGCGGATGATGTTGCACTTTGTGTCCAGTATAAGGACATTTCATTTCACTCTCGCTTGCAATCCGATCTCAATAACTTTCAGTCATGGTGTTGTACAAATATGTTACACCTAAATGCATCGAAATGCAAAGTAATGACATTTCATCGCTCCAGCCCCCTTTTGGCTCCTTATAGCCTCTGCGGTGGTTCTCTTGAGAGAATTACATTGGTTGATGATCTTGGTGTTAAATTAGACCCAAAGTTAAAGTTTTCTGAACACATTTCTACCATGGTAAATAAGGCCATGGGTGTGCTTGGGTTTATAAAGAGGTGGTCAAAGGAATTTGACGACCCCTATATAACGAAGACTCTCTACATCTCGCTTGTTCGTCCGATTTTAGAGTACGGCTCTTGTGTATGGTGCCCCTAGTACAAAGTACACCAGCACAGTAAAGAATCAGTCCAGAAAAACTTTAGCTCTGCGTGGCCCTAACTGGGATGCAGGTGTGAGACTGCCATCTTATCCTCGTAGATTGCTTTTAATAAACCTTCCAACCTTAGTTAGTCGTAGAAAAATGCTTGTTGTGATTTTTATGCACAACCTGATCAAGGGTGACGTAGATAGCCCTGACTTGTTGAGCCGCATAAACTTTACGATTCCTATTAGATCTACTAGAAACTTCATTCCTTTGTTCCTTCCGCTTTGTAGATCGAATTATTCCTTGCACGAACCATTTAGGGTACTTTGCTCGGATTTCAATTCCCTCTACCACATAATATCAACTACTAATTCCCTTCCTCTTCTTAAATCACTAATACTAACATACCTTTCCCGTAATTAGTTATAGTTCTTAGCTATCTTTGCATGTTTAGCTCTTTGAGTTGTGTTTAGCTCTAATTTTCCTCGAATTTTTAGTCTAACACCTATCTTTCCTGCATGCTCGCGATCGGTTCGGTAACACGCGTCGCGCGTCATGCGGCAGCGCCCCTCGGTCGGTTGGGCGGGAGGAGGGCTGTATTTCTGCCTGGTTTCCGCGCGTAACAGGCTTCGGCTTGGTGCCGAATGGGCCACTTGCAGTCATTGCATATTAACGTCTAGACAAGAAAAAAAAGTACTTATATTCATCTAGCGACCAGTGGTGTGACAAGAGGTGTGCACTGCATTCCGAACGGTTACTCTGCTTAGACAGCTGCTTGGTTTTGTTTAAAGTTAATAAAATGCACTTCTTCGGCTGGGGCCGCTCTTAACCATCCACATCCTGGGCTCCACAAAATTTTATTGGCAAGGTAATGTGTCTGGAGTTTCCGCAGCAGATGGCGACGCCTCCCGTGTCAGACACCGTGAAGAAAAAATGTTTTGAAAACTACATTTGTTTTATATTTATGAAAATTAATAATAATAATAAATTATAATATCCATATAATTGTCATTCATATAATACTGCATTAACTAGATTCTATTTTTCTTCATTATTAAAATATTTCATTTGGTTTTTTGTTCTTTTATTGCAATGTTTGCTCAATTCAATTTGATATCATTTTCGAGGTGGGTCGGAACATACCAGCAATTCAAGCTATTTGAGCGTAGAGGCGTTGCAAAGTTCCACAGCTGATTCCCAAAGATAATGCCGAGAAAAGGTTAATTATTTGTAATATATATGTATCGCGTGCAAAAGCCGGCCTTTGCGGTTGCGGTTGCGCTCAAGCTGCCGAAGGCTGTCGGCAGCCAGAGCAGGAGGGTGGGCGGGAGCGTAAGGGTGGTGAGTATGCGCGCGAGAGCGCGACCGGGGGGAAAAATGCTCTTAAGTATGAGGGCGAGAGCGAGGGCGACCGCGTTTTTTTTTGGAACGCTGCCCACAGAGCGGTTGCCCAACGCCGTCTTCACTCTAAACATTCTCCCCACCCCTTGCAGGATTGCAAAGATTTTCTTAAGTCTGCGTGCACGCACCAGACACAATCCATCTAAGCACCGTGCTTTGAGCCACGGGAAGGCCGTCTGCGCGGGCGAGGAACCCAGGTTGAATGACCCTTGGATAGAGGTCTGCATCCAAGTCAAGCGAGATGGTCGTCGGCTTATGAAACTGCTCGTTGGCCAACTTCAGGTCGTCGAAGCGAGCACGGACGGTGTCGCTGAGTGACCGGATCGGCGTACAGACGCGCAGGCGGGGCTCGATTTTGAAAACGGCCTCCACTTTGAAGTCTCCTGTCTTCGCCCGGATCATGGCGGTGCATACCTTCTCGTCCCCGATGCAGGTGGTGGTCAACTTCATCTCCCTGGCCAACACGGCGTCGATGCAGCAGACTGGCGTGCAGGAATCGATCAGCGTACTCATCCCCTTAGTGCCTTGCTGCACTGCGAGGACCATTTCCGTCGGGAGTACGTTGATGCTCCGGTGCTGGAGCAAGGAGTTTGCTGTTGGGGCTGGATTTCCGATGACAGGGCGGCTGACCGGAAGACGAGGGCGTGGTTCGGCGCGGGAAGACGGAGGTAAAGTCGACGGAGCCTAAGAGGATCCAGCAGGCCGCCGAGACCCGGGCAGGTGGAGCAGAGTGTGGTGGTTACGGGAGCACACCTTACATAGGTCTCCACTGCGGCAGTGCTTGCCCGAGTGCTCGTGAGCCAGGCAGTTCGAGCAATATTTATGCAGGAGGACGGCTCGGAGCCTCTTCTCGACGCTCAAACGGATAAATTTCCGGCAGTTCCTCAGTGGGTGAACTCTTGGACACACTCGACATTGGAAGGAGCGATCCGACCTGCGGCTGGATCGGGAACGTGAGGAAGTTTGAGGGGCCATATCTGCCTTTTGGATAAAACTAGGATGAAAGAAAGGAGTCAACGAAGCATTAGTAAAGAGCTGGCTCGGGTTGGCATACGGATACTGATACGGGTACGGATACGGATATAAGCATAAAAAAAGGACGGAGGCTTATGAATCGGAGCCTACGCGAGAGTAGGTGGAAAGGACCTCCGATTCCATAGGCAGAGAACCACCTTCGTGATCGGTCTCTTGATAAGGCCGCGGGCCGTGAGTAGGTCTACCACACGGACCTTATCATCGGCTCCAGAATACGCGTTCTGCACACGACCGAGACGCCATTCCTGAGCGGGGAGGTTCTTCTCCTTGATCACCACGAGGTCTCCAACCTCGAGGTCTCTTGTCGGATACTGCCATTTGTTACGCTTGTGCAACTCTCGCAGGTACTCTGTCTTCCAGCGCGAACAGAATTGCTGTTTGAGAGCCTTGAGATGTTGCCAGCGGCTTAGGATGGAGGAATCGCTCGCTTGTATTTCTGGCTCTGCCACGGATATTAGCGGACCACCAATCAGGAAATGGCCTGGGCTCAAGGCCAACGGATCCGTTGGATCCTCAGACATCGGAGAGATTGGTACTGTGCCGACGCTCTGTGTGGACCCTTGCTTAAACTATTCACCCTATCCATTAACGCTTCTTGCTTCCCCCCATCTGGAAGGAATCTTTTATTATTCCGCTCCATAAGAAAGGTAGCAAGTCTGATGCAAATAATTATAGAGGAATAACTAAGTTATCCGCTATTCCTAAAATGTTTGAACAAATTTTAACTCCGCATTTGCAACATCTCTGCAAATCACTTATATCTCCGTCCCAGCACGGATTTATAAGGAGACGATCCACAACCACAAATTGATTAGAGTTTACCTCTTTCAAGGTAACTTGGAGACGATGTCATTTACACTGATTTCAGTAAAGCATTCGATTCTGTGAACCATTCCCTTTTAGCACAAAAACTTAACCTTTTATGGTTTCCGCCTAATCTTTTGAGATGGATTTCTAGCTACCTTCGTTCTATGTCTCAAAGAGTCCTCTTCACAAACTCCTTCTCTTCACCTGTTAAGGTTACTGCTGGAGTACTACAGGGCAGCCATCTAGGCCCCATCTAGGCTATTCACACTCTTTATTAATGATCTGCCTTCAGTATTAACAAACTCTCGAGTACTCATGTATGCGGATGATGTTGCACTTTGTGGCCAGTATAAGGACATTTCATTTCACTCTCGCTTGCAATCCGATCTCAATAACTTTCAGTCATGGTGTTGTACAAATATGTTACACCTAAATGCATCGAAATGCAAAGTAATGACATTTCATCGCTGCAGCCCCCTTTTGGCTCCTTATAGCCTCTGCGGTGGTTCTCTTGAGAGAATTACATTGATTGATGATCTTGGTGTTAAATTAGACCCAAAGTTAAAGTTTTCTGAACACATTTCTACCATGGCAAATAAGGCCATGGGTGTGCTTGGGTTTATAAAGAGGTGGTCAAAGGAATTTGACGACCCCTATATAACGAAGACTCTCTACATCTCGCTTGTTCGTCCGATTTTAGAGTACGGCTCTTGTGTATGGTGCCCCTAGTACAAAGTACACCAGCACAGTAAAGAATCAGTCCAGAAAAACTTTAGCTCTGCGTGGCCCTTACTGGGATGCAGGTGTGAGACTGCCATCTTATCCTCGTAGATTGCTTTTAATAAACCTTCCAACCTTAGTTAGTCGTAGAAAAATGCTTGTTGTGATTTTTATGCACAACCTGATCAAGGGTGACGTAGATAGCCCTGACTTGTTGAGCCGCATAAACTTTACGATTCCTATTAGATCTACTAGAAACTTCATTCCTTTGTTCCTTCCGCTTTGTAGATCGAATTATTCCTTGCACGAACCATTTAGGGTACTTTGCTCGGATTTCAATTCCCTCTACCACATAATATCAACTACTAATTCCCTTCCTCTTCTTAAATCACTAATACTAACATACCTTTCCCGTAATTAGTTATAGTTCTTAGCTATCTTTGCATGTTTAGCTCTTTGAGTTGTGTTTAGCTCTAATTTTCCTCGAATTTTTAGTCTAACACCTATCTTTCCTGCATGCTCGCGATCGGTTCGGTAACACGCGTCGCGCGTCATGCGGCAGCGCCCCTCAGTCGGTTGGGCGGGAGGAGGGCTGTATTTCTGCCTGGTTTCCGCGCGTAACAGGCTTCGGCTTGGTGCCGAATGGGCCACTTGCAGTTATTGCATATTAACGTCTAGACAAGAAAAAAAAGTACTTATATTCATCTAGCGACCAGTGGTGTGACAAGAGGTGTGCACTGCATTCCGAACGGTTACTCTGCTTAGACAGCTGCTTGGTTTTGTTTAAAGTTAATAAAATGCACTTCTTCGGCTGGGGCCGCTCTTAACCATCCACATCCTGGGCTCCACAAAATTTTATTGGCAAGGTAATGTGTCTGGAGTTTCCGCAGCAGATGGCGACGCCTCCCGTGTCAGACACCGTGAAGAAAAAATGTTTTGAAAACTATATTTGTTTTATATTTATGAAAATTAATAAAAATAATAAATTATAATATCCATATAATTGTCATTCATATAATACTGCATTAACTAGATTCTATTTTTCTTCATTATTAAAATATTTCATTTGGTTTTTTGTTCTTTTATTGCAATGTTTGCTCAATTCAATTTGATATCATTTTCGAGGTGGGTCGGAACATACCAGCAATTCAAGCTATTTGAGCGTAGAGGCGTTGCAAAGTTCCACAGCTGATTCCCAAAGATAATGCCGAGAAAAGGTTAATTATTTGTAATATATATGTATCGCGTGCAAAAGCCGGCCTTTGCGGTTGCGGTTGCGCTCAAGCTGCCGAAGGCTGTCGGCAGCCAGAGCAGGAGGGTGGGCGGGAGCGTAAGGGTGGTGAGTATGCGCGCGAGAGCGCGACCGGGGGGAAAAATGCTCTTAAGTATGAGGGCGAGAGCGAGGGCGACCGCGTTTTTTTTTGGAACGCTGCCCACAGAGCGGTTGCCCAACGCCGCCTTCACTCTGAACATTCTCCCCACCCCTTGCAGGATTGCAAAGATTTTCTTAAGTCTGCGTGCACGCACCAGACACAATCCAAATAAGCACCGTGCTTTGAGCCACGGGAAGGCCGTCTGCGCGGGCGAGGAACCCAGGTTGAATGACCCTTGGATAGAGGTCTGCATCCAAGTCAAGCGAGATGGTCGTCGGCTTATGAAACTGCTCGTTGGCCAACTTCAGGTCGTCGAAGCGAGCACGGACGGTGTCGCTGAGTGACCGGATCGGCGTACAGACGCGCAGGCGGGGCTCGATTTTGAAAACGGCCTCCACTTTGAAGTCTCCTGTCTTCGCCCGGATCATGGCGGTGCATACCTTCTCGTCCCCGATGCAGGTGGTGGTCAACTTCATCTCCCTGGCCAACACGGCGTCGATGCAGCAGACTGGCGTGCAGGAATCGATCAGCGTACTCATCCCCTTAGTGCCTTGCTGCACTGCGAGGACCATTTCCGTCGGGAGTACGTTGATGCTCCGGTGCTGGAGCAAGGAGTTTGCTGTTGGGGCTGGATTTCCGATGACAGGGCGGCTGACCGGAAGACGAGGGCGTGGTTCGGCGCGGGAAGACGGAGGTAAAGTCGACGGAGCCTAAGAGGATCCAGCAGGCCGCCGAGACCCGGGCAGGTGGAGCAGAGTGTGGTGGTTACGGGAGCACACCTTACATAGGTCTCCACTGCGGCAGTGCTTGCCCGAGTGCTCGTGAGCCAGGCAGTTCGAGCAATATTTATGCAGGAGGACGGCTCGGAGCCTCTTCTCGACGCTCAAACGGATAAATTTCCGGCAGTTCCTCAGTGGGTGAACTCTTGGACACACTCGACATTGGAAGGAGCGATCCGACCTGCGGCTGGATCGGGAACGTGAGGAAGTTTGAGGGGCCATATCTGCCTTTTGGATAAAACTAGGATGAAAGAAAGGAGTCAACGAAGCATTAGTAAAGAGCTGGCTCGGGTTGGCATACGGATACTGATACGGGTACGGATACGGATATAAGCATAAAAAAAGGACGGAGGCTTATGAATCGGAGCCTACGCGAGAGTAGGTGGAAAGGACCTCCGATTCCATAGGCAGAGAACCACCTTCGTGATCGGTCTCTTGATAAGGCCGCGGGCCGTGAGTAGGTCTACCACACGGACCTTATCATCGGCTCCAGAATACGCGTTCTGCACACGACCGAGACGCCATTCCTGAGCGGGGAGGTTCTTCTCCTTGATCACCACGAGGTCTCCAACCTCGAGGTCTCTTGTCGGATACTGCCATTTGTTACGCTTGTGCAACTCTCGCAGGTACTCTGTCTTCCAGAATTGCTGTTTGAGAGCCTTGAGATGTTGCCAGCGGCTTAGGATGGAGGAATCGCTCGCTTGTATTTCTGGCTCTGCCACGGATAGTAGCGGACCACCAATCAGGAAATGGCCTGGGCTCAAGGCCAACGGATCCGTTGGATCCTCAGACATCGGAGAGATTGGTCGCGAGTTAAGACATGCCTAGGTCCGCTTGGATTTCTGGCTCCTCGTCAGTCATCACCGCGGAGCATGCCTTATATTCTGCCTCGACGTCTGTCCACATGCTGAGGATTTGGCCACGACGGACCTCGGACAGAGAGGCGGATGGGGCGGCGGTGATGCGCTCTGCCAGGTGCGACAGTCGGCCAATAGCGGCGACCAATCTGGTCCGAGCGACTGAGGTGGCGGATTGAGCCATTGTGATGCAGTGGCGAGAGCTGACGGGGCTGTTGACGAAAGAGCCCTTCGGATCTTGTTTGGTCACAGCTGGAACCTTAAGAGTGACAGGAGATGGGAACAAAACCGATTTGGTCCTTGCCGCAGGGCTGCTACTGGCTGCTCTCGGAGTGGGGGGTGCCTTGATTTTCTGAGTCGGCGTAGTTATGGAGGCGGAAGAGGTGCGCAGCCGGTTGGAAGAGGTCACAGGAAAAAGCTGGTTGCCGTCCTTGTGACCTGTTGGCATATTCCGAACTCACACACGCACTGAAAATCGGATTTGGAAGTCTTGGAGGGACAGGAGACTGGTCTGAGTCGAATTGACCCGAAAAAACCGTGAGGCAACCAAAATCGTTTAAAAATGATAACCCAGTTACGGACGGCTGACAGAGAAAAAGGCCTCAAGGTAGCAGGAATGCAATAGTCAGATCGACTCGGATTGTTTGAGATCACCTGCAGGTGGGAGGTCCCAAACAATGAGTGACCTTATATTGAGCCGAGCAGAGGAGAGGAACGGTCACACTGGTGGTGGCAATATTTCGGGAAATATTGTTAGTGCGATGATCCTCCGTTTACCCCATTGACGCAATCGTGAGCAGAACCGGGTTATTGGCGGATGGAAGACGGATGGACGGCGGACGGAAGTGACACGGACACCACACAAAAAATAAATAATGATTTTCTTATCAAAAATAAATTTTCTGATTCTGGAAAAATAAATCACTCCATCAATCAACCAATTCAATCAAAACAATCAATTCAATCAAATCAATCAATCAATGTGATTTATTTATTGTTCCAATAGTGTTTTGATGCCGATAGTTGGGCCTTGGATTATGCCACCTCTAATGCACGAAACAAAAAAAAAAAACAACGAAACACCAATTTGACAACTGGCAGTGGAAATTGCCAAATCATTACTATTAGTGCGCCGTGCCTTGGTCGCGAGTAATTTATTTGGAAAGTGGAGAATGCTGGAGTTGGGGTAGCGGTCGAGAAAAGTGGCTGGAGTGCACGAATTGTACGAAATCTCGAATTTAATATTAAATTTGGCACTTGCGTGGAATATGTATGTAGTGTATGTGTAAGCAGTATTTAAATACGGAATGTGGTATATTTATGCGGGGTGTAATAATTGGATGTACATTTATAGTCGGCAATATGAAATATTGCGGCCAACTATGGAAATAAATATATGAATGTATGAATAAATGTAGGTATGTATACAGGTACAGGAATAAAACACTTCATTTTAATTGGAGTTGCACTCGGAGTGTGCCAGTGCATATTTTTATTGGGGTGGGTCGTTTTTTTTTTTTTTTTTTAATTCCATTTATTTTGCTTATATACTTAACTATCTATATAAATGATTTGGTTGACATGTGTAACGAACCATGGCCCTACCCACGGTTCTCCCCAAAACCCGGCGTCAGCACCTCCAAGAAATAAGATAGTCTTAAGTGACGTATGCGATAATTAAAATTAAAAACTCTCGACCAACAACTCTACACATTTTTGTCCACACCACAATTTTAAAACCACCCCACCTCTTGAGACATGTCGCAATCGACGACCTAGATAAGAAATATCGCTTGCGTTATTTCACAATATGTCAAACCTACATAAAATTACCGACCTACTGTCCCAAACTCAGCTATCACCTTCCGCGATGCCGAGTTAGCAAAACCTTTTCCTAAACACTACTGACCCACTAGCAAATTGTCAACGAAGCACTAAGCTTCGACCCACTTACTAGCCCCACAATTATTGTCCGAAAATAATCATAAGTTAGCAATACAAAATTATTTCCGGGTCGAAACCCAGGTGCCGGTTACATAAAAAGGCCACGCTCCCCCTGTCACCTACCTCTCTTACGATCAGGCCTCTCCGAACCTAAAAAGTCACCTACGATCCACAAATTTTCTTGTAACGGACCCTGGACAGACTGATGCATATCCCAGCCTGAGATAGGTCCACACACATGACTATGCGAGCCCAACAATTGTGGTACGGCCGCGAAGCAATGCTTCACACCAGTGGAGGCGTCGCTTAGCCTATCTGCTCCCTTCTCTGGCGCTCAACAGCGGACAGTTCTGCCATGATGGTAGCCGCGAAGTTGCTGGTCGCCTCCCAGTTATCCGGGGACCTGAGCATGTACGGAACCAGGCTATGTTTGGATAACGGCCTGCCCAGGGCGATTTCCAGCTGGTGCCGTTGCGCTGTGAACCAGCCGTACGCAAATATAATGTGCTCAACGTCCTCCTCCACGTTGTGTCCGCACCATGAGCACTCTGCTGAGTCCTCGTGCCCGAAGCGGTGCAGATAACTCCGAAAGCAGCCGTGGCCGCTGAGAATCTGGGTCAAATAGAAGTTGACCTGGCCATGCTTCCTATCAACCCACGCTTCGACGGATGGGATGAGTTGGTGAGTCCACCGGACCTTAGGGGACGTATCCCAACGGTGCTGCCACTTCCTGAGCCTCCGCTGCTTGTACGCCATGCGCACCTGTCGTTTGTCCGCCGCTTCCATGCCTCTGCCATGCGTATCCCGGTGGTAGGTGGACCGCTCCTCCGCTATGTACTCGAACGGAGCTATCACGTGGGCCGCCTCGTCCGAGACTGTTCGGAAAGCACAGGCTATTCGCAGTGAAGACAGTCGGTGAGTGGCTGCCAGCCCTCTGGTGTAGCTTGCTGTCTGGAGGGCGTTTGTCCAGATTGGCGCCACGTAAAGCATCACCGATCTTGTCACACTCGTTAGTAACTGTCACCGCCATTGCTTGGGTCCTCGGGTATTCAACATAATCCTTGATAGGGCTCTGTTGCTGGCTGCCGCCTTCGAGTTCGTGTAGGCCAGATTCTCTCGAAAACAGAGCCGTGTGTCTATCACGACGCCAAGGTACTTTATAGCCCGCTTTGATGTCACCAGGATGGCTGCCACCGTGATGTTGGCCGTCTCAACTTTCTTCCGGCTGGACACCAGAACTGCCTCGGTCTTTTGAGGTGCAAGTTCAAGCGTCTGGTTGCAGGTCGTCTCTACTGCTGTCAAGTCTTTGGCCACTACCAGGACAGCCACGTCGTCCGCAGAGCCCACCACCTACGTGTCCGAACTCCAGGCATCTATAGTAGCGTCTTTGGGCTGTCCGTTCCCGGATTCGACAGTTCGTCCAGCCGACTTTGAGTTTTCCTGCTTTCAGCAGGACTCTTGCATGCGCCGGGGCAGGCACACAACTGCCAGTTGTGTATCGGCAAAGGCCGGCCTCAGGCTCTTAATAGCACCAATGTCCACGCTGGGTGCTATCGCCTCTGCGATGTCCTCCTTTGTGACCAGGCTTTCAAGATCCTTGATCTTCACTCCCAGCTCCTCTGTCACCGCTCTAATGCCCGACTGTAGTCCCAGTGCCGCGCTGATGTCGTCCTTGAGTTACGACGTGTTGCTCTTACTCGCGCCGTTGAGCTCTAGCAGCAGCTCGACCTTTGCAGTCTTCCGGATTTTGTGGAAATATTTTCCAACCTCTTGGAGCCTTCCGTCCTGTCGTCTGGTGACCATACGAAGGATGTCGTTGTAGCTGAGATCTCCTTGGTGCTGGATAATGATCGCATCCGGTCTTGGTTCACGCTCTCGTGGCTCCCTTTTTTTCCTGGCCTTGAGGCCCACCTGATGCCACTTGAGTTGCTTTTTGGCGGCTGGGGTGGCACCAAGGTCCACAGTACCAGAGGGGGTTTTCTCGCCCTGGTATAGCGACGGAGGTTCATGTTGGGTTGGTGCATGCTTTACTTTTGTACTCCTCTCTCTCTTTGTAGGCTCAGCAGCCAATTGCGGTGACTCGAGCAACATCTTTGTGCCTAAGAGAGACGTCTTCGCAGTGGTACTGGGTTCAGTGTTATGGGTAATGTGGTGCGCTCTTTACCATCAGGGTCTGCTGCGCTAGTGGGTGCACTATAATTGGCTCACTGGGAGCTTCCAGCGAAGGCCGGGGATTTGTTCCCGGCGTTTGACGATGGGAGTTATACCGCCCCTTCTCGGTCGCCATGGCCTCGTTCGCGGGTACGCCGACGTAGCGGTGGGGTTCGCCGGCAGTCAGTTCCGCGACCCGTTGTGTACCAGCTGGCCCCAGGGTGCGCCGAAGTAGCTTATACGCTGCGTCCATTGTACCTCGTAGTAAAGCCCCTAGATGCATATCTAGAAGCTCAAGGGGACCGTAGCCTATTTCTAGGATGGAAGACTTAGCGCCATCTACCGGTAGCTAGTGAAGGCTGGACCCTCTGCGCTGCGCCCTCTGTCGGTGGTTGGTGTTCATGCCATAACTACATGGCAGCGCCATCTGGCGACGGACAACTTTTAAGCTGCATAATCTGGGCTTAGTATCGCCAATTGTGCAGGAGCCCTGGTTAGCAGCTGGTGCTCCGCACTAACTAAAAAAAAGGTTATAGGAACGCAGAGATGTGCTGCCGTGCTCAGCTTAGTTTACTAGCCAAAAGGCCAATTAGATTTTAAAATTCCGACTTGCGCATACGTACCGTGCTGGCAACTCCGCTGCCGAACTCGGAAAATCCGTCGCCAACCATCTTGAGTCGGAGAGAGGATAGAAGAACTCTTCCCGGGAGCTAAGTGGGTGCGGCCAGCTGTGTGCGTTTGAGTGGGACTCCACACAATCGACGAAGTTTCTCCACATGGGAGTCTTTACCATTCGTGCTCGGCGGTGTCCTTGGATTGCAACCTGGATTCCACGGGCCAGACCGACAGGCAGACGGTCCAGAGCGCTGGGAAGCGCAATAGCTGGATTAGTGAATTTTCCTTCCACACTTAAGAGATTTACTGTTCACTCTGAGTTGCAGCAAGAGGTTTCACTCAATGGCTGCCGCTATAGCCGTGGCTGATTAAAACGCCAAAAGCTTGGTTTGGAAGATGCTTCAGCGAGGTCCCTGACCAGCCGAAGCAGTCTGAGCTGCTCCGCGACCGACCAGTCCACAATGCACCCCCGGCAGCTTCCGATGCGCCCGGGATTCGACGCGGAATCGGAGCAACTTGGCACGCGTCCGTCTGGGACTGCAGATCACTCACTCGTGGGTCGTGCATGGAATGCACTTGGAGAGACACGGATGTAGATGTGTGTGTATTTACGCAAGCCGCTCTCATGGGATGGAATGTGCGTACATACATATGCTAGGAATGGGAGAACGGCCGGAATCGCCGATACTATGGCGGTGTCGAAAAAAGAAGAGACATGGATAACGGATGGCACAGAATGAAGAAATAAGTACATATATAAGAATATATCAGGGGTGCCACAGAAATCACTAGTTAAATTGGAAACCGCGCAGAGGATTTCCGCTTAAAAATTTCCGCCGTGCCACAGAATACCGAGCGATTTCATTTTTCTTAGCATTGTCACAAACCAAATTCGAACTAAGGTTCGAATAGGCTTCATTTTGCAGTTTTATTGATTTTATCATATCAAAACAATTGGTTTTCCTTTTTTTCTTTTATAATATAAAATAATTGATTTTTCAAAGCTGTACTTTTACAATTTCAAAGCAAAAAAACAGCCAATAACGTGCGAGGCAAACAAAACACTGTACTAGGCAACTCTAGCAGTTGTCTGGCAAGTCTCCGTGCATGGCAGCAATCAGCTGTTCAAGAAGACACATCTGAATTTTACGGTAAATTTAATTAAAATGCTTTTGCCGAGACTGTTGGCCATCGAATAACTACGGAGGCTACATATTAGAATACAAGCCTTGCAGCGCTGGCTTCTTAGATCGTTTTCAGACGATACTCATGTGGTTTTTGTGATTGTCTTCTCAAACTACTGATAATTTAGTTCATTACAGTGACCAGTTTTTGGTATAATGATCGCTATGCTTCTATTTGTGCTGCCATGGGTCTTCACTTAGACGGGTTGTTAGTTCTGTTTTGGCATTTAGAAGCGATGCCACCTGGTAGAACTACAAATGACTACAAATGTGTTCACAATTTGCACAAAAAGTATGCACACGTTTGACGTAAAGGAAGTTTCACTGCAATGGGCTATTTTTTGTAATGCTTAATAAAAGAAAAACAGAATGCTTTCAGTATAATTAATATAAAATATATTGCTCCGAATTCGACATAAAAAATGTGGCATTACTGTATTAACTTCGAAAGTCCGAATCGCCCTAAGTGGCCACCTCACTCTGCAGCGGATTGAGAGCGGAATCGTGAAGTGAAAATTCAGTCAGCGGATTGAACTAAAATGCTTATTTTATTAACTTAACATGTATAATGTTAAATTATTTGGATGAGGGTTAATCACCCATAACCTTTATGGGAAAGTAAGATTCCAATCGTTTTGGGTGTGTTTTATGGGTGTATTTAATCAAATCGCTGGATAAATTGTGAGTGATTTTGATTTCGCTGAAAAATTGGTGTGTTGCACGGCGGAATGGAATTGAGGTGATTTTCCAGCGGAAGTGATTTCTGTGGCACCCATGTATATTTATGTACTTATATAGCGGAACTCGGACATTTCGTAAATTGGGAACACAAATCGCGAATGGAAGGGATTTGTGGCACACGAAAATCGTAATTATCTTAGGATCCTGGTGGTGCAGGCGATGCCGTGCTCGAATGCTGGATATGGTTGGGGAAGGCGAAGTAGAATCCGGCTCGAAGGACCAATTTTTGAGCGTAGAGGCGTTGCGAAGTTCCACAGTTGATTCCCAAAGATACAGACGAGAAAATGTCCAAGTTCTTTAATGTTTATTCATAAGGTTAATTATTTGTAATATATGTGTCACGTGCGAAAGCCAGCCGTTTTGCTTGGGGTGAAGAAGCGCATTAATTACACCTCGGTTGCGCTCAAGCTGCCGTGGTCTGTCGGCAGTAAGAGCGGGAGCGTGAGCGTGGGCGGGAGCGTAAGGGTGGTGAGTATGCGCGAGTTATGATACTAGTGTATCTGTTGAGGTTTTCCTTGAGAGATTGGTTTGCCGATATTGGTTTTTACGGAATTAAAGACACCCGGTTTGGTTGAGTTACAAAATTATTCTGAATCTATATTTCGTTTCTTGGTTTCGAACTTAATTACAAAATGCTGGCCTTGCTCTTTTTGCTGGCCGAGAATCTGATTACTCCCCATTCCTCATTTGGAACGGATGTTTGGTTGCTGAGGTCTTATATTTGTTTGTGTAAGTTGAGTCGGTGCAACTTTGTTGCATCGTCAACGTTGTTGATGTTAGGGCCTGCTATGCTAGCCTAAGTGGTTTCGGCGGGGCGAGGGTGAGGGTAAGTGCTGGGGTGGTAACTCCTCCCCCTCAGTCTGAGCTACCGACCATAACGGAGGGATGGTTGGTGCGAAGGTGGACGATGGTGTGGACGTGGGGTTTGAAGTAGTTGTTGCATAAATGGTTGTCTTCCTTGAAAGGTGGACGGTGCATATCACGCCCACCAGTAGTACTCCGAAATCTGCATACGTTGTTGTAGCGTGTTTCGCCATTTTGGTTCGCATTCTTCCGATTTCCAGGTTGGTTTTGATGTCCTCCATCTTGAGCTCATGGACTCCCAATTCTTGGGTTGTTCTGTTTTTCTTCAAAAACGTTATCTGTGGAATCTCGAGCTGTCCCGCTTCTAGTTGCTCTACGGCCTCGTATTCGATGTTATTGACTACTGTTCCGCACTCGTTGAAAATGATCATTGCTGATCCGCTGAATGTGTCTTCGGGTCCACAATCCGTTTGTATCCTCACCTTCTCGCCATTGAAAATTGCGATATATCCTTTCTCCGGTTGGAAAATTTCTCTGCGAAATCCTGTATCTTTTGTCTCGCACTCAGTTGCTTCTCCCTTGATCAGACTTCTCAGACAACCTTCATTGATTCTCTTTACGCTCTTGTCGTTTTTACATGTATAAATTTCCCTTATTTTTTGACATTTGTCCTTATAATAATACATTTCGTTGTTGTTATAAGCTACAAAATTAGGTGCTATTACAAATTCTGTCTTATTTATAGGTAATGGTAGTATTCTTTTCAGTGTATACATTTCTTTCTTAAATATTGGTAGGCTTAATGAAAATATAATGTCGGTACCATTCATTATGGCTTTTAACTCTAAAAATTCGTACATGTGTTATTCCGATAAAATCTGCACCCCTTGGTCTTCCAAATTCTGAGTAATTCTCCGTGATTCTTCTTTATTTAATATAAACTTGGGGATTATTCCTACCCTTGCTAATAATAGGCTTTCCGTTACCTCGTTGAGGTTCATTGATATCATATCTATCGTGATTGAAATTCTATCGATGTACTCAATTCTATAAATTCTTTTGTCCTCCTCCACGAATGTTTTGCTTATCCCATTTTTATAATTGCTGATAAAAGAGTTTACCCTAACCTGCTCTTCGTTAATATGCTGTGTTAAGTTTCTGAACATTATAATGAACCTATTGTCCATGTTCTGGCGTGTACCTATTTCTTCATTTAACCTTCTCTCTTCTTCCTGTACTCTTCTGATCTCCTGTTCTAATTTTTCCGCATCTTCTGCGTCTAAATTTCCTGTGATTGCCTTTACTACAGAACCTAATCCGTTAAACAGTCCCCTCCTACTTCTCTTCTTGGGAGATATCGTATCTATTCTTCCTTTTACCAGGTTTAACTTGTTTTGAAGTGCCCTAACTAGATCTTTTGTTTCGGTGTCCTCTTGTATGGTCCTAAGCGTTTGTTCTAAATGGTCAACACTCTTTACATATTCCTCTAATCGGACTATGTGTATGAAGGTTTTATGTGTTTGTACTATCCTGGTTGGTCCTAATGTGATTTGTGCAAACTTAAACTCCCTGATTTCAAACTTTCCTTCCGTCTCCATCGCTGTAACCCATCTGAAATTATGATCGATCGTTAGTTCTGGTAACCTTCCTAATTTTTTCCTTGTGGATTTTCTGTGGTTTTGTTGTGTTTATTGTTAAGTTGTTGTCGGTTGCCACCTTATGTGTGGTGAACCTTGGTGTTAGCTTATCCCGCCTATTCTCCTTTCTAAAAATCGTGTCATTGGTGCATATATCTAATGGGTCTTGTCTGTCTTCATTTGCCGCCTTTATTCTTTTAACCTTTTGTTGTTGTACCCTTTCTTTCACCATTGGGTATATTTCCTCCTGGAATGCATTAATCTTTTGGAGATAATCGTGCTCATTACTGAATGTCACGTTACCCATAAAATTATGCGTTCTCCCTGTGAACAACTCGTGTGGCGTAAACTTTGTTGCCGAATGGATCGAGTTGTTGTATGTAATAAATGCCTCCTTCACTATATCTTCGTGTTTTACCTGTAACTTCTTTTCCTTTTTCTCCTCTACTATTATCCTGTAGATTTCTGTAATTGTTGAATGCAATCTTTCGACTGTTGCATTACTCGAGGACTGTTGAAAGGACGTTGTGTGCAATTCTATCTCATATTGCTTACAAAAATCCTTGAACAGATTAGAAGAAAGTTCTACTCCTTGATCGCAAACTATTTTGCTAGGGATCCCGAAAAGAGCCATAAAGTCCCTTAATGATGCGACTACATTTATGCTGTCCCTAGCTGGAATTGTGTATCCCCACGCATACCTGGAGAATTTATCAATGATTGTTAATACGTACTTCTTGTTTACAAAATATAAATCTATATGCACTATTTGCATCGGTTTGGCCGGGGTTTCCGTTATACTATACTTTATCTTTTGGGGATTCCTATCGTATTTCATCTTCTGACATCTGTCGCAATTGTTAATTGTCTGCGCTATTATTGGCTTCATATGTGGGAAGTATACGCCTCTTTTGATGTGGACTAACGTTTCTTCTATTCCCCTATGATTATTTCTTTCGTGATGTTCTTTGACTGCCTTTTCCTGCTGATCTCTTTCTACTATTTCTGGTAATATAAATGTGCATCTTATAGCCTTATAAATTTTGCTATAGGCAAAATATTTACAATAAGCATTCTGTATAATTATAACCAGTTCCTCTGGTATAAAAATTGCCACCGTTCTATTGGGCTTCAGAATCTCTTTAAGCTTGCGTCCTATTGTCTCTTCTTCGAAGTTATCTTCGGTCCATGTTATCCTGATCTTATTCCTAAAGGGGACTTCCTTCTCTATTCTAGCTGGGGTTCCCTTTTTTACTACTATTTGAATATTATAATCGTTTAGTGGTTTCTCAGATATAGGAAATCCAAGGTGTAAGTCCTCTTCTGCGGAATGCATGGTTTCCCCGTTAGTCGCTGCTCCCGACATGTTTTCTAGCATGTTGATCTCCGGCTGTATCCTACTCAAGGCGTCTGCCACTACGTTGAGGGATCCCTTTTTGTATAGGATTTCATAATCATATTCTAGCAATTGCAATTTCCACCTAACCAACTTTGAATCTGGCTCTTTTATACTCATTAGCCACGTCAACGGTCTGTGGTCCGTGACTATCTTAAATCTCTGTCCAAATAGATAGTGTCTGAAATGCTTTATTGCCCAGATAATAGCAAGCATCTCCTTTTCTATCGTTGCGTAGTTTATTTCCGTGTCTGACAATGTTCTACTAGCATACGCCAACGGTCTGTCCGCTCCCAAGTGTCCTTGGGACAAGACAGCTCCTACGGCATAGTTGCTTGCATCTGTTGTAAGAATAAATGGTTTCGAGAAGTCGGGAAACTGCAAAATGGGGTCGTTACACAGCAATGTTTTACATGTTTCGAATGTTTCTATGAATTCTGAGTCAATTTGTACCGGTTTCTTCCCTTTAAGCTGTCTCGACAGTGGTTTTGTTATAGCCGCGAAATCCTTTACGAATTTCCTGTAATATCCTAAGAGTCCCAAAAATGATTTTATTTGTTTCCTAGTCTTTGGGATTGGAAACCTTTTTATTGTTTCTATCTTCTTGGGATTCGGTTTAACTCCTTCTAGGGTTACTACGTGACCTAGGTATTCTACCTCCTTTCTCAAAAATTCTGTCTTGTCCAATTGTAGCTTGAAGTTAGCGTTGTCTAATTTTGCGAACACTCTGTCTAAATCGTTCATGTGCTCTTGTAGGGATGCGGAATACACCATGATGTCGTCCATATATACGAGGCAACATTTCCCCAACAGCTCCCCGAAAAGGTTATTCATCACTCTCTGGAAGGTTGCTGGGGCATTACTGAGCCCAAACGGCATCCTCACGTATTATAGGTATTATAGGTAATGGTAGTATTCTTTTCAGTGTATACATTTCTTTCTTAAATATTGGTAGGCTTAATGAAAATATAATGTCGGTACCATTCATTATGGCTTTTAACTCTAAAAATTCGTACATGTGTTATTCCGATAAAATCTGCACCCCTTGGTCTTCCAAATTCTGAGTAATTCTCCGTGATTCTTCTTTATTTAATATAAACTTGGGGATTATTCCTACCCTTGCTAATAATAGGCTTTCCGTTACCTCGTTGAGGTTCATTGATATCATATCTATCGTGATTGAAATTCTATCGATGTACTCAATTCTATAAATTCTTTTGTCCTCCTCCACGAATGTTTTGCTTATCCCATTTTTATAATTGCTGATAAAAGAGTTTACCCTAACCTGCTCTTCGTTAATATGCTGTGTTAAGTTTCTGAACATTATAATGAACCTATTGTCCATGTTCTGGCGTGTACCTATTTCTTCATTTAACCTTCTCTCTTCTTCCTGTACTCTTCTGATCTCCTTTCCGCATCTTCTGCGTCTAAATTTCCTGTGATTGCCTTTACTACAGAACCTAATCCGTTAAACAGTCCCCTCCTACTTCTCTTCTTGGGAGATATCGTATCTATTCTTCCTTTTACCAGGTTTAACTTGTTTTGAAGTGCCCTAACTAGATCTTTTGTTTCGGTGTCCTCTTGTATGGTCCTAAGCGTTTGTTCTAAATGGTCAACACTCTTTACATATTCCTCTAATCGGACTATGTGTATGAAGGTTTTATGTGTTTGTACTATCCTGGTTGGTCCTAATGTGATTTGTGCAATAGGCTCATCCTCCTTAAACTCCCTGATTTAAAACTTTCCTTCCGTCTCCATCGCTGTAACCCATCTGAAATTATGATCGATCGTTAGTTCTGGTAACCTTCCTAATTTTTTCCTTGTGGATTTTCTGTGGTTTTGTTGTGTTTATTGTTAAGTTGTTGTCGGTTGCCACCTTATGTGTGGTGAACCTTGGTGTTAGCTTATCCCGCCTATTCTCCTTTCTAAAAATCGTGTCATTGGTGCATACATCTAATGGGTCTTGTCTGTCTTCATTTGCCGCCTTTATTCTTTTGACCTTTTGTTGTTGTACCCTTTCTTTCACCATTGGGTATATTTCCTCCTGGAATGCATTAATCTTTTGGAGATAATCGTGCTCATTACTGAATGTCACGTTACCCATAAAATTATGCGTTCTCCCTGTGAACAACTCGTGTGGCGTAAACTTTGTTGCCGAATGGATCGAGTTGTTGTATGTAATAAATGCCTCCTTCACTATATCTTCGTGTTTTACCTGTAACTTCTTTTCCTTTTTCTCCTCTACTATTATCCTGTAGATTTCTGTAATTGTTGAATGCAATCTTTCGACTGTTGCATTACTCGAGGACTGTTGAAAGGACGTTGTGTGCAATTCTATCTCATATTGCTTACAAAAATCCTTGAACAGATTAGAAGAAAGTTCTACTCCTTGATCGCAAACTATTTTGCTAGGGATCCCGAAAAGAGCCATAAAGTCCCTTAATGATGCGACTACATTTATGCTGTCCCTAGCTGGAATTGTGTATCCCCACGCATACCTGGAGAATTTATCAATGATTGTTAATACGTACTTCTTGTTTACAAAATATAAATCTATATGCACTATTTGCATCGGTTTGGCCGGGGTTTCCGTTATACTATACTTTATCTTTTGGGGATTCCTATCGTATTTCATCTTCTGACATCTGTCGCAATTGTTAATTGTCTGCGCTATTATTGGCTTCATATGTGGGAAGTATACGCCTCTTTTGATGTGGACTAACGTTTCTTCTATTCCCCTATGATTATTTCTTTCGTGATGTTCTTTGACTGCCTTTTCCTGCTGATCTCTTTCTACTATTTCTGGTAATATAAATGTGCATCTTATAGCCTTATAAATTTTGCTATAGGCAAAATATTTACAATAAGCATTCTGTATAATTATAACCAGTTCCTCTGGTATAAAAATTGCCACCGTTCTATTGGGCTTCAGAATCTCTTTAAGCTTGCGTCCTATTGTCTCTTCTTCGAAGTTATCTTCGGTCCATGTTATCCTGATCTTATTCCTAAAGGGGACTTCCTTCTCTATTCTAGCTGGGGTTCCCTTTTTTACTACTATTTGAATATTATAATCGTTTAGTGGTTTCTCAGATATAGGAAATCCAAGGTGTAAGTCCTCTTCTGCGGAATGCATGGTTTCCCCGTTAGTCGCTGCTCCCGACATGTTTTCTAGCATGTTGATCTCCGGCTGTATCCTACTCAAGGCGTCTGCCACTACGTTGAGGGATCCCTTTTTGTATAGGATTTCATAATCATATTCTAGCAATTGCAATTTCCACCTAACCAACTTTGAATCTGGCTCTTTTATACTCATTAGCCACGTCAACGGTCTGTGGTCCGTGACTATCTTAAATCTCTGTCCAAATAGATAGTGTCTGAAATGCTTTATTGCCCAGATAATAGCAAGCATCTCCTTTTCTATCGTTGCGTAGTTTATTTCCGTGTCTGACAATGTTCTACTAGCATACGCCAACGGTCTGTCCGCTCCCAAGTGTCCTTGGGACAAGACAGCTCCTACGGCATAGTTGCTTGCATCTGTTGTAAGAATAAATGGTTTCGAGAAGTCGGGAAACTGCAAAATGGGGTCGTTACACAGCAATGTTTTACATGTTTCGAATGTTTCTATGAATTCTGAGTCAATTTGTACCGGTTTCTTCCCTTTAAGCTGTCTCGACAGTGGTTTTGTTATAGCCGCGAAATCCTTTACGAATTTCCTGTAATATCCTAAGAGTCCCAAAAATGATTTTATTTGTTTCCTAGTCTTTGGGATTGGAAACCTTTTTATTGTTTCTATCTTCTTGGGATTCGGTTTAACTCCTTCTAGGGTTACTACGTGACCTAGGTATTCTACCTCCTTTCTCAAAAATTCTGTCTTGTCCAATTGTAGCTTGAAGTTAGCGTTGTCTAATTTTGCGAACACTCTGTCTAAATCGTTCATGTGCTCTTGTAGGGATGCGGAATACACCATGATGTCGTCCATATATACGAGGCAACATTTCCCCAACAGCTCCCCGAAAAGGTTATTCATCACTCTCTGGAAGGTTGCTGGGGCATTACTGAGCCCAAACGGCATCCTCACGTATTCGAAGTGACCTCCTTCCGCTGAAAATGCTGTCTTTGGTATATCCCTTTTTTCCACTTCGATCTGATGATACCCGCTCGCCAAATCTAGCGTCGAAAAGTATTTGGCCCTTCCTAACCCATCCAATACGTCGTTTATTATTGGCATGGGGTACCTGTCCTTAATCAGTTTTTCATTGAGTTTCCTATAGTCAACTACCATTCTCCATTTTCTCTGTCCCGACGCATCCTTCTTTTTGGCCACCAGCCACACTGGAGCGCTCCATGGGGAGTGACTGTGTCTAATGATTTTTTGATCCAGCAAGTTTTCTATTTGTCTTTTCACCTCTTGTCTTTCTGTGAATGCGTATCTATATGGCCTTGAGTACACTGGGATATCGTCCGTTGTCCTCACTTGATGTTTGACAACGTTTGTGAACGATAAATCCTCTCCCTCCATATAAAATGCCAATGGGTATTTTTTACATAGCCTTTTTAGTTCAGTAATTTCCTCTTCATTTAAATGATCTGTTCTTATTTTATAAAACGGAATTCCTTTCCTCCCTATATTCTTTACGTTTTCTATGTTATTTATTTCTACATGGTCTCCAGCCTTGAGTTCTGAAACCACTAGTGGTTCCTCCAGAAACAGCTCCTGGTCCTCTTCCGAATAGTTGGTTATCTCTACCAGACTTGATCCTGCTGTTGCCCTATACAGGCCTTCTGATATTTCCATATAAGGTTTAACTTTCGTTTTATTAATTATGAACTCCCCTTCCTGTAGCTGAACCGGTACCTTTACGACCCTTTTTGTGCCCGCTTCTATTGTATATACCTCCGTTGCTCTGTATTGCGTCTGCCATATCTGTGTTTCTGTCGTCGCTGTACACAACTGCCGCTTGTCTACGTCGATTACTGCTCCTATTTGTTGTAGTATGTCTATTCCTACCAACCCATCGAAGAACTGATGAAATTTAAAGAGGAGCAATCTCATCTCCCCTACTCCTCCTAGTTCTCTGAACATGGCTAAGACTGTCTCCTTCTGTACTTCGTGGGATTGTACGATTGTTTTTATTTTTATTGGGTCCTTTAATCTTCTAGTGTGTTCTGCGGGTACTAATTCTGGTCTTATGAAAGAAAATGTGGATCCTGTGTCTATAAGAATTGTAAGAATAAATGGTTTCGAGAAGTCGGGAAACTGCAAAATGGGGTCGTTACACAGCAATGTATGCTGTGCTGCATACGACTGTCTGGAGTTATTGGAGTTATATGACTGCCCTGTGTTATTTGTCAATCCCGACATCCTAGATTGTCCGCTTCTCCCTGCGTCTTGTGGTGCCTGGATCGCTAATTGCTCTTGACGATTGTTCTGGCCCCAGCGCCTTCCATTGTTCTGTTGGTCATAACCCCATCTAGGGTTCCTATTCTGCTGATTCCGATATGGACCCCTAGTGTACCCTGCTTGATCGTTCTGCATAAAGGGAGCTCCCCTGAAGGGATTTCCTCCCATTGGGTAGACGAACCCAAAACCTGGCCATCCGCTCCCATTACCCATTGGGAATGGCATGCCGAACGATGATTGACCGTTGGCTCCCCATTGGTGCTGTTGCCAACTTGGCATTTCTCGGTGCACTCCTGGTGTCTGAACTTCTTTTCTGTCGTGTTCTTGCGCTAAAGGTTCTTTAGTTTCCTTAGCCTGGTTCCCTGTTGTCGGGTACTTTTTTACCTCTTGTTCCGGCTCGTCTAGAGTATAGACATTTTTCTCCCTACAGGCTACTTCGTATGCCTTTGAAATGTCGTCTACGTGGATATTCCTAATTGTTAGCCCTATCGGCCCTTTTATAGCCGAGAGGAAAGCGTTTAGTGCTATGTCCTCGTACCACTTGGTCTTTTCTTTCCTTAACAAAGAGTTCGGCTCTTTCGCCTTACCCAAGCTGACGAGGGCCTTTCTTAACTCTAACACCTTTTGATACAGTGGCTCTAAATCCAGTTTTTTCTCCTTTATGTGTGTAAGTTCCATGATTAGATCCTGCTCTGATCTTTTATCCCTAAAATGGGCCACCAATGCCTTCTTAATGTTGTCCCAATTCAAATCGACCTCATTCAACTCCAATGCCCTATCTGCCGCTCATATTACCTTGCTTCTTATAGCCCTAAGTGCTATCACTCCTACCGATGACCTTTCTTCTCCTTTTATAAGGCCTAATATCTGTTCTACTGCTGATATAAACCCATCTAACTTCTCTACGATTCCTTCATACTTTGGTATGATCTCCACCAGCTCTATGACCCGAACCGCTTCGAGCAAGTTCGTGTTGCTGGGTTGGCTCATTTCTACTTGTCCCTGGTTCTCGTCTGTAGCTACTGAAGCTTCCGTGTCTACCGGAATAACCCTTTGGTTACTGCTTTCTTTTGACATATATTCTATTTCGAATTCTCTTTTCTTATTCTACGTCTTTCTAGTGTTTGTGTGTATGATGTTGCGTGTGTAATTATATATAGTGTACTTATATCTTAGTAGGTATATGTGTATGTGTGTGCGTGTGTGCTTAAGCGTTTAATTTAAATTTAGTGTTTCCTTGTGTGTCCTTGTGCCCGTGAAATGGAGTCTGTAATTGATTAAAGTGAGTATTTTTTTTTTTTTCAATATTATATTCTACTAACATGGTGTGCCGTGAAATGGTTTATTCTTCATTTATATTTATTCGATCGCCTCATGTGCGTCTTTTTATTTACTGAGTGGCTTTACCTACACGCTGAAGCTAGTCACAGTACTGTGCGTTACAGTATCTGTAACCAAATGCGGACAGTCGTGTCTCCCTGGTAGCGTTTCCTTGTTCCATCCCCCCCGTCACCCCTATGCTGGGCGTCCGCACTGCGCATTACAGTACTTTGCCCTACGCATGTGAGTGACTTGGAACTTGTAATTGACTCTTCACTTTTCCTCCTTGTCACCCCTACACTAGGCGTCCGCACTGTGCGTTACAGTACTTTGCCCTACGCATGTGAGTGACTTGGACTTGTAATCGACTCTTCACTTTTCTCCTTGTCACCCCTACACTAGGCATCCGCACTGTGCGTTACAGTACTTTGCCCTACGCATGTGAGTGACTCAGATTTCATCTCTTTTAATTGCAGTACTTTGCCCTACGCATTTGAGTGACTCAGATTTCATCTCTTTTAATTATACCGCCTCCCTCTCGGAGTCTTGCCCCTCACCATTTTCGGTGTTTTATTCTTTGTATTTTTGTACAGTTTATCTTTTCGTGCCAGCCTCGACTCTATGTTGTGTGTGTATCATCTTCGACCGGTCGATGTTTGACTCGACCCACTGTCGAACCGCCTCTGCTCGAACCACACTCTGTCGAACCGCCGTCGATCGAACCGCACTCAGTCGACCCGCAGCCGATCGAACCGCACTCGGTCGAACCGCCGCCGATCGAACCGCACTCGGTCGAACCGCCGCCGATCGAACCGCACTCGGTCGAACCGCCGCCGGTCGCACCGCAGTCGGTCGAACAGCCGCCGATCGAACCGCACTTGGTCGAACCGCCGCCGATCGAACCGCAGTCGGTCGAACCGCCGCCAATCGAACCGCACTTGGTCGACCCGCAACCGGTCGAACCGCAACGCCCGATCTGCCGCCGCTCGAACCTCGCACGATCGAACCGCTCCCTCTCGAGCCGCTGTCCACCGTTCAACATTTTTCCACGACAAACTTGCACTCTTTTCTCCTCACTCCTCTTTGACAATTTATTTGAATTATTATGTTCGTTTTGGTCCGACTAGCTCGAATCCACTGCCCTGGCCAATGTGCCATACTATCTCTCTTTTACTGATTGCCCATTTCACTGCTCACCATTGTATTCTTTCACTTTTCTTTCTCCCCTTGAGGGTTTATTACATTTTATTTCTTCTCCATTTCACGTCACTCTACTCACACGTACATATTTCTTGATATCTTTCCTTACAGGGTTATGAGCGTCGCTATTTTCCAATACATCTCTTGCGTGATTCTCTCTCGCTGTCTCGGTCTTCTAGGGTCCTAGTTCCTCCAGATTTCCGTCCTTAAACGAGAGTGTCCGACTGCGCCAGTTATGATACTAGTGTATCTGTTGAGGTTTTCCTTGAGAGATTGGTTTGCCGATATTGGTTTTTACGGAATTAAAGACACCCGGTTTGGTTGAGTTACAAAATTATTCTGAATCTATATTTCGTTTCTTGGTTTCGAACTTAATTACAAAATGCTGGCCTTGCTCTTTTTGCTGGCCGAGAATCTGATTACTCCCCATTCCTCATTTGGAACGGATGTTTGGTTGCTGAGGTCTTATATTTGTTTGTGTAAGTTGAGTCGGTGCAACTTTGTTGCATCGTCAACGTTGTTGATGTTAGGGCCTGCTATGCTAGCCTAAGTGGTTTCGGCGGGGCGAGGGTGAGGGTAAGTGCTGGGGTGGTAACTCGCGCGAGCGCGCGTCGCCGGGGGGGATCTTAAGTATGAGGGCGAGAGCGAGGAAACTGGAACGCTAACAGCGATGTGTGGCTGGAATGCCCACAGCGCTGTGTGGCTGGAATGCCCACAGAGCGGTTGCCCCGCCAGCGCCATCATCACTCTGATCACAAGCAAATACTTCGGATACCTTTCTAGTATATACCGATCTTTTTGTTTGTTGATCTGAGGCTTAAGCCTAGTACTCAGATCGAAAAAAACACCTCGCGAACAGAATCAGGGTTGATATTCGTATGAAACCGATAAGGATCTGAGTACTAGTCTTTAAACAAAACCAAACAGCTGCTGGGCAGTGTAACAGTGTACAGAATGCAGTGCACACCTCTGGTCATCACCCGTGTGGTGAGCGGGAAATAGAATACCACCAGAGCACGTCATAGCTTGTCTTATGAGGCGACTAAGAAGACACTGGGATGTTATGCTCGGATAGGTGCCTTGTAGTAGGCGGAAAGACCCTGAATTCCATTAACTTGGTAATGGACAGGTCGATTCCTCTCCGGAGCACTAAAGCAGCTCGTAACCGCCGGCACATGCCAGGTATCCCCCGGATAGGTCCTCATAATACCTAGCTAATACGAGAAGGCGACTAAGACGGAGACTAGTAAGGTCTTATGTTCGGAACTGGACCCCCTTTTCATACCTGACGACCTGGTCTGACGGAAGTCTGTATTCTAGCATCTTAGTACGCGGAGTGAAATCCTGCCGAAACGGCTGTTAGGCTAATGCTGCTTCTGCCCCCGTCCCGTGAAAAATTGGCAAATCTCTTAGCACGCTCCTTGTTTCGTCGCCATTAAGTTGGACGTACAGGCTCACTTGAGTCACTCCTGACTAGCGCGGATCCGGCTCTGAACTCTCGACCCCATAAGAGTCAACCCTCGCATGGCCTCCCTGCTTGCATAGACAACCATGGGATAAGAACGCGGCTGTACAACGGACAAGGACAACTGCTTACGAAATGGGACCCAACCAAATGAAGTCACCAAATATGAAAGAACAGGTAGACGGCTTTTCAAAAAGCAAAAAGATAATTAGAACCCCGACCGGACTGACGCGCCTCCGACGGCACGCACGGAACCGGTGCAACGCCAGGACCCGGAGCACAGCACTGCGTGATCTCGGAAGAGAAATCACGCAGCTTGTGGAGATGCTGGACGATGGGAAGAGGCGCTCTATACACCAGCCTATGCGGGATTCGATCGAGAGCATACGGGTGCTGTATGAGCTGGTAGCCATCCAGCTACATGACGAAGGAGCCAAGGCGGTGATCAGGACTCACCAGTCCTCTCAGACCTCCCCGTTCTTTAGAATGGCTCCGGAGTCAAAGAGGAAGCAGGCAGCAGGTGCGCCAACACCTCGGACAAAGAGAAGTAAGGCATCAGTGGAGGCACAGACCACGCCAGGCGTAGCATCTGGAAACGTCGCCCCCATCGAAATGGGGAACGAAGCGCCCGCGGAGATCCCTTTCCGGACCGTGACCAACCGACGCGGAAGGAAGAAGAGGGAAAAGCCGCCTGGAGCTCTCGTAGAGAAGACGCGACCGGACGCTATTATCTACGAAAGGCGAATCCAGCTAGGCGGAAATATTGCGCAAAGTGAAGACGGATTAAACCCTTCACGGACTCGGGGACGCGGTCGCCAGGATCAGGAGGACGCAAAAAGGAGAGCTCTTGCTGCAGCTCAACAAGTCAGGACAGGAGACTGAGACGTGCAAGAGTCTGGTAGTTGGGACGCTGGGTGAGCAGGCGGAAGTCCGTACCCTAACGCATCGGGTGAGTCTCGAATGCAGGGACCTCGATGAGATCACCAGTAGGGATGATATAGTGGAGGCACTGAGAAGCCAGGTAAGCCTCACGGAGATAACGGCAGAGGACATCCAATTGCGGAAGGTATACGGAGGAACGCAAACGGCCATAATCAGACTCCCAGCGGAGAGCGCTCAAAAGGCGCTTAAGCTGGGAGTGCTGAGGGTAGGGTGAGTGAGATGCAGACTCCGCGAACGGGTTAACGTCACCAAGTGCTTCCGATGCCTCGAATTTGGGCACATGTCACGGCAGTGCAGGAGCGAGGTAGAGAGATCAAAGCTGTGCAGGAGATGTGGTAAGGAGGACCACATGGCAAAGGATTGCGACTCGGAGCCACAGTGCATGCTCTGCAAGGGGAAGAGCGCCGACTGGAAGCACGTGGCCGGCAGCGGTAGATGCCCCCTGTTTAGGAGCGCTCTTTCGAAGAGATCAGTATGAGATGCACTCAAGTGAATCTCAACCACTGCGAAGCTGCACAGTCTCTCCTGAGACAAGCAGTTAGAGAGCGGCAGACGGACGTCGTACTCATATGTGAGCCATACAGGACGATACCGGGAAGTGGCTGGACCAACAGCAGATGCGGGAAGGCAGCCATCTGGGCTGTAAAAACCCCCCAACGGTAGAATTGCGCAGCCAACGACTGTTTCGTCAGAGCGAAGCTGAGAGGGCTCACCTTCTACAGCTGCTATGCTCCGCCGAGTTGGGACCAAGCGCGCTTCCAGAAGATGCTAGCAGACATAGCAGAAGGCTAGCGCGGCAGAGCGCCCCTAGTGATAGGGGGCGACTTTAATGCGTGGGCAGTGGAGTGGGGTAGCAGAGAGACCAACGCCAGAGGCACATGTCTGCTTGAAGAGTTTGCGTCCCTGGATGTGGTGCTTGTAAACGACGGAAGGAAGCTGACGAACTTCAAAGCGGGACGTCTGGACGTTGATATGCAATGACTGCACCATCAAGTGGCCCATGCGACACCAAGCCGAAGCCTGTTACGCGCGGAACCCAGGCAGTAGTAGTAGTTGATATTATGTGGTAGAGGGAATTGAAGTCCGAGCAAAGTACCCTAAATGGTTCGTGCAAGGAATAATTCGATCTACAAAGCGGAAGGAACAAAGGAATAAAGTTTCTAGTAGATCTAATAGGAATCGTAAAGTTTATGCGGCTCAACAAGTCAGTGCTATCTACGTCACCCTTGATCAGGTTGTGCATAAAAATCACACCAAGCATTTTTCTACGACTAACTAAGGTTGGAAGGTTTATTAAAAGCAATCTACGAGGGTAAGATGGCAGTCTCACGCCTGCATCCAAGTTAAGGCCACGCAGAGCAAAAAGTAAAAAGTTTGTCTGGACTAATTCTATACGGTCCTGGTTTACTTTGTACTGGGGGCACCATACACAAGAGCCGTACTCTAATCGGACGAACAAACGAGATGTAGAGAGTCTTCGTTATATAGGGGTCGTCAAATTCCTTTGACCACCTCTTTATAAACCCAAGCACACCCATGGCCTTATTTACCATGGTAGAAATGTGTTCAGAAAACTTTAACTTTGGGTCTAATTTAACACCAAGATCATCAACCAAGGTAATTTTCTCAAGAGAACCACCGCAGAGGCTATAAGGAGTTCATGATTGAAAGTTATTGAGATCGGATTGCAAGCGAGAGTGAAATGAAATGTCCTTATACTGGACACAAAGTTTAACATCATCCGCATACATGAGTACTCGAGAGTTTGTTAATACTGAAGGCAGATCATTAATAAAGAGTGTGAATAGTAGGGGGCCTAGATGGCTGCCCTGTGGTACTCCAGAAGTAACCATAACAGGTGAAGAGAAGGAGTTTTTAAAGAGGACTCTTTGAGACCTAGAACAAAGGTAGCTAGAAATCGATCTCAAAAGATTAGGTGGAAACCCTAAAAGATCAAGTTTTTGTGCTAAAAGGGAATGGTTTACAGAATCGAATGCTTTACTAAAATCATTGTAAATGACATCCGTCTGCAAGTTACCTTGAAAGCCTTTGATAATAAAAGATGTAAACTCTAATAAATTTGTGGTTGTTGATCGTCGCCTTATAAATCCGTGCTGGGACGGAGATATAAGTGATTTGCAGAGATGTTGCAAGTGCGGAGTTAAAATTTTTTCAAACATTTTAGGAATAGCGGATAACTTAGATATACCTCTATAATTATTTGCAGCAGACTTGCTACCTTTCTTATGGAGCGAAATAATAAAAGATTCCTTCCAGATGGGGAGGAAGCATGAAGAGTTAATGGATAGGGTGAATAGTTTAAGCAAGGGTCCACACAGAGCGTCGGCACAGTACCTAAGTACACAGCCGGGAACTCCGTCGGGACCTGGTGAAAACACCGGCTTAGCTAGTCGAAGATCATGAAGCAGTGAGCTTTCATTTAACAAGGGGCTGAAGATGCCATTCGATCTTGGTAAACTGACCAGAGTAGCTTTCATGAGAATAGGTTGTTTGGAAAAATTTGGCAAAAAGATCGGCAATTGCCTGATTCATTCAAAGTGGCTTGCAGACTGACGTCATTTTTACAGATTTCAGTAAATCTTTTGATTCTGTTAATCATACTTTACTGATCCATAAACTCTCTTTATTAGGTTTTCCCACAAATCTTGTAAATTGGATATCATCGTACTTGTCGAATCGCACACAGTGTGTGTTGTTTAACAATGTCTTGTCGAATGTTGTCAAAGTAACCTCTGGAGTTCCTCAAGGAAGTCATTTAGGTCCGCTTCTTTTCAATTTGTTTGTGAACGACCTGCCCCAAGTTATTTTGCACTCAGTTACTTTAATGTATGCTGATGACGTTAAAATTTGTTTTTCCTTCTCCAACTGGTACTTGCATACTCGCCTACAACTTGACCTTGATGAATTAAGCATTTGGTGTTCAAATAACCTACTTTTCTTGAACCATTCTAAGTGCAAACTTATGACTTTTCACCGCCGTGCACCACATTTGGTCTCCTATTCTCTAGGACACCATGTCCTGGATCGAATCTCCACATCAAATGACTTAGGAGTCCTTTTCGATCACAAGCTATGTTTTAATAGCCATATTGCTTCAACTGTTAACAAAGCTAAGGGAGTTCTAGCGTTTATTAAGCGTTGGTCAAAAGAGTTTGACGATCCGTATATAACTAAAGCACTGTACGTCTCGTTGGTTCGCCCGATATTGGAGTATTGTTCTTGTGTGTGGAGTCCACAATACAAGGAGCAACAAATTATTATTGAATCCGTTCAAAAACAATTTTTAATATTCGCCCTTAGACATCTAAACTGGGACTCTGACAGACTCCTTCCACCATACCTATCTAGGCTAAAACTACTGCTGTGGGAAAAATGCCTCCATGATGCTACGAAGTAGCGTCGGGCACGTTACTTCCGGCGTTTCCTGGCTTCTGATCTTCTAGGTGACGACCTTGTATGCCGTCCCCCAAAGGTTAATGTCCGCCTCCTCGCATATCTGTTTGAAGCAGGACGACTTGCTGCTTAAGGGCTCGCTTGGCTGCTTGACCCCGCGCTCTCTGGTAGCAGCTCCTGGACCGTAGGCATGCTCTCCCTGAGCTGGCCGATCTCTTCGTTCCACCAGTAGCAGGGTGCTCCTCGTCTGCTCGGCTTCCTTTGCGGCATTGCAGCGTCGCACGCCTCCTCTAGGCGCATTGCAAGTTGCAGAGCCAGGCTATCTGCCGTTTCCCCATTGGGCTCCAGTTGACGTTGCGAAGACACTCCCTGAAAGTTTCCACGTCCAAGTGGTCGTCCTTCCATCTGGGCCCGGTAGTCTTCGCACGATGTCTCCTTCGACTTTCTCCGCAGTCGAAATGGATCGCCTGATGGACGCTGAACGTAAACTCCTCGCTTACTCTCCATGTAGATTTCCTACAGAGTGAGCTGCTCATGAACGTAAGGTCTACAATAGACCCACCTACCTTCATAGCATTCAGACCAGTGCTCCATCTCCATCCTCATCTTCCACCTCTACTTCCACCTATCCAAAAAACTAACTTCCTCTTTTGTAGTTACCTACCAGAATGCTAGAGGCTTGCTTAGTAAGCTCAGCACTCTTTTCCTTGAGAGTCTCGCATTCTCATCCCACGTTATTGTGTTCACCGAGACCTGGTTAAAGCCGGACATCCTTAGTTCCGAAGATTTGGCAGGTCGGTAAACCATTTTTAGAATTGACCGTTCGTCTCGGCGTGGAGGTGGTGTTCTCAATCAGTGCACTCAAACTTCACGTCGGAACATTTCATGGTCCAGGTTCAACAAGACCTGGAATTCCTGTGCGTAAAACTGATTCTCCCAGGCTTTTCCATCTTCATTACTTGCTCGTATATTCCACCTTCCTCGGATAACTTAATATACGAGCATCACCTGTCCGCTTTAAAAACTGTTTCTTCCTCGCTATCAGATAAAGACCATATGATAGGTCTTGGTGATTTAAATTTGCCAGGTACTGTTTGGTCTTCGGTAAACGAGTCTAATAACCTTGTGCCCATGTCACGACATGACTTTATCGACGGCTTGCTAGACCTATCCCTGTCTCAAGTCAACCATTTAAAAAATTCCTTGGGTCGATTGCTTGATCTGTGCTTTGTCTCGGATCCGACCATAGCGTTGTTAAGCCCTTCCGTTCAGTATACCTGACTAAGACTACTACCATCCTACATTCGAAGTATCAGTCGATATTGGCCCTACTGTATTAGATCGAATGGGTAGGCTATCTGAACGTGTCCGCTGCTTTCGTAAAGCCGAGTTTACGAAGCTCAATAACCTCATTAGTGATTTTGATTGGTCCGCTCTGTACTTGTGCACTGACGTTATGAAAGGCACAAACATTTTTTACAATGTACTTGACACATTTTTTGATTCTTGTGTCCCACTTTCTTGTCCGGTTAGATCTGGAAAGCCTCCTTGGTTTACCAAAGAGTTATCCAGTCTAAAAAATTTTAAATCAAGACTTTATACAAAATTTCGAGAAGTTGGTTCTCCCTCTTCTCTCTCTCACTATGTAATAGCTCGGTCAAATTTCTCCGTTCTTAACGCTCAATGCTATAAAAACTACCTTTCTCGATGCAGGATACGATTTTCACAGGACCCTAAACAGTTTTACAGCTTCGTAAATAGTAAGCGTAGAGAGGATGGATGTGCATCCTCGTTATCTTTTCTCAATATGTCAGCAAACAATTTATTTATTTATTTATTTCAATTAACAATTATCTGCTAATTATGGAATAGGAATAAAAAGGAAAAAACAAACTAATTATATATGTACAAGACAGAAAGGAAAGATACAATTTACACATTTTCTAAACTAAGGTAATGATATATGTTAAATATAATTTTTCAAGGGATAATTCGGGGGATATTAAATGGTACAAGTAATTATAATTATTGCATAAAACCCGGAAAGGTTCATGCTGGGAGTAATTAGATCTACATATGGATAATCGGATGGGGCGGAAGGTACGGGTTGGTCTGGAGGGAACCGAAAAATCGATTCGTCCCAAAAGCGTTTGGGAGTTCACAATCCCGAGAATGAGCTTATGCATGAATACCACGCCATTGCAAATTCTGCGATGGTGTAAAGAGTGTAGATTCAGTAGTTTTAGCCTAGATAGGTATGGTGGAAGGAGTCTGTCAGAGTCCCAGTTTAGATGTCTAAGGGCGAATATTAAAAATTGTTTTTGAACGGATTCAATAATAATTTGTTGCTCCTTGTATTGTGGACTCCACACACAAGAACAATACTCCAATATCGGGCGAACCAACGAGACGTACAGATGCCATTCGATCTTGGTAAACTGACCAGAGTAGCTTTCATGAGAATAGGTTGTTTGGAAAAATTTGGCAAAAAGATCGGCAATTGCCTGATTCATTCAAAGTGGCTTGCAGACTGACGTCATTTTTACAGATTTCAGTAAATCTTTTGATTCTGTTAATCATACTTTACTGATCCATAAACTCTCTTTATTAGGTTTTCCCACAAATCTTGTAAATTGGATATCATCGTACTTGTCGAATCGCACACAGTGTGTGTTGTTTAACAATGTCTTGTCGAATGTTGTCAAAGTAACCTCTGGAGTTCCTCAAGGAAGTCATTTAGGTCCGCTTCTTTTCAATTTGTTTGTGAACGACCTGCCCCAAGTTATTTTGCACTCAGTTACTTTAATGTATGCTGATGACGTTAAAATTTGTTTTTCCTTCTCCAACTGGTACTTGCATACTCGCCTACAACTTGACCTTGATGAATTAAGCATTTGGTGTTCAAATAACCTACTTTTCTTGAACCATTCTAAGTGCAAACTTATGACTTTTCACCGCCGTGCACCACATTTGGTCTCCTATTCTCTAGGACACCATGTCCTGGATCGAATCTCCACATCAAATGACTTAGGAGTCCTTTTCGATCACAAGCTATGTTTTAATAGCCATATTGCTTCAACTGTTAACAAAGCTAAGGGAGTTCTAGCGTTTATTAAGCGTTGGTCAAAGAGTTTGACGATCCGTATATAACTAAAGCACTGTACGTCTCGTTGGTTCGCCCGATATTGGAGTATTGTTCTTGTGTGTGGAGTCCACAATACAAGGAGCAACAAATTATTATTGAATCCGTTCAAAAACAATTTTTAATATTCGCCCTTAGACATCTAAACTGGGACTCTGACAGACTCCTTCCACCATACCTATCTAGGCTAAAACTACTGAATCTACACTCTTTACACCATCGCAGAATTTGCAATGGCGTGGTATTCATGCATAAGCTCATTCTCGGGGATTGTGAACTCCCAAACGCTTTTGGGACGAATCGATTTTTCGGTTCCCTCCAGACCAACCCGTACCTTCCGCCCCATCCGATTATCCATATGTAGATCTAATTACTCCCAGCATGAACCTTTCCGGGTTTTATGCAATAATTATAATTACTTGTACCATTTAATATCCCCGAATTATCCCTTGAAAAATTATATTTAACATATATCATTACCTTAGTTTAGAAAATGTGTAAATTGTATCTTTCCTTTCTGTCTTGTACATATATAATTAGTTTGTTTTTTCCTTTTTATTCCTATTCCATAATTAGCAGATAATTGTTAATTGAAATAAATAAATAAATAAATTGTTTGCTGACATATTGAGAAAAGATAACGAGGATGCACATCCATCCTCTCTACGCTTACTATTTACGAAGCTGTAAAACTGTTTAGGGTCCTGTGAAAATCGTATCCTGCATCGAGAAAGGTAGTTTTTATAGCATTGAGCGTTAAGAACGGAGAAATTTGACCGAGCTATTACATAGTGAGAGAGAGAAGAGGGAGAACCAACTTCTCGAAATTTTGTATAAAGTCTTGATTTAAAATTTTTTAGACTGGATAACTCTTTGGTAAACCAAGGAGGCTTTCCAGATCTAACCGGACAAGAAAGTGGGACACAAGAATCAAAAAATGTGTCAAGTACATTGTAAAAATGTTTGTGCCTTTCATAACGTCAGTGCACAAGTACAGAGCGGACCAATCAAAATCACTAATGAGGTTATTGAGCTTCGTAAACTCGGCTTTACGAAAGCAGCGGACACGTTCAGATAGCCTACCCATTCGATCTAATACAGTAGGGCCAATATCGACTGATACTTCGAATGTAGGATGGTAGTAGTCTTAGTCAGGTATACTGAACGGAAGGGCTTAACAACGCTATGGTCGGATCCGAGACAAAGCACAGATCAAGCAATCGACCCAAGGAATTTTTTAAATGGTTGACTTGAGACAGGGATAGGTCTAGCAAGCCGTCGATAAAGTCATGTCGTGACATGGGCACAAGGTTATTAGACTCGTTTACCGAAGACCAAACAGTACCTGGCAAATTTAAATCACCAAGACCTATCATATGGTCTTTATCTGATAGCGAGGAAGAAACAGTTTTTAAAGCGGACAGGTGATGCTCGTATATTAAGTTATCCGAGGAAGGTGGAATATACGAGCAAGTAATGAAGATGGAAAAGCCTGGGAGAATCAGTTTTACGCACAGGAATTCCAGGTCTTGTTGAACCTGGACCATGAAATGTTCCGACGTGAAGTTTGAGTGCACTGATTGAGAACACCACCTCCACGCCGAGACGAACGGTCAATTCTAAAATGGTTTACCGACCTGCCAAATCTTCGGAACTAAGGATGTCCGGCTTTAACCAGGTCTCGGTGAACACAATAACGTGGGATGAGAATGCGAGACTCTCAAGGAAAAGAGTGCTGAGCTTACTAAGCAAGCCTCTAGCATTCTGGTAGGTAACTACAAAAGAGGAAGTTAGTTTTTTGGATAGGTGGAAGTAGAGGTGGAAGATGAGGATGGAGATGGAGCACTGGTCTGAATGCTATGAAGGTAGGTGGGTCTATTGTAGACCTTACGTTCATGAGCAGCTCACTCTGTAGGAAATCTACATGGAGAGTAAGCGAGGAGTTTACGTTCAGCGTCCATCAGGCGATCCATTTCGACTGCGGAGAAAGTCGAAGGAGACATCGTGCGAAGACTACCGGGCCCAGATGGAAGGACGACCACTTGGACGTGGAAACTTTCAGGGAGTGTCTTCGCAACGTCAACTGGAGCCCAATGGGGAAACGGCAGATAGCCTGGCTCTGCAACTTGCAATGCGCCTAGAGGAGGCGTGCGACGCTGCAATGCCGCAAAGGAAGCCGAGCAGACGAGGAGCACCCTGCTACTGGTGGAACGAAGAGATCGGCCAGCTCAGGAGAGCATGCCTACGGTCCAGGAGCTGCTACCAGAGAGCGCGGGGTCAAGCAGCCAAGCGAGCCCTTAAGCAGCAAGTCGTCCTGCTTCAAACAGATATGCGAGGAGGCGGACATTAACCTTTGGGGGACGGCATACAAGGTCGTCACCTAGAAGATCAGAAGCCAGGAAACGCCGGAAGTAACGTGCCCGACGCTACTTCGTAGCATCATGGAGGCATTTTTCCCACAGCACCCACACCAGGATGGGAGTTCCTCGCGACAAGACCACGAACTGTGGCAGCCGATTTCCGCAGAGGAGGTGACAGCGGCCATGCGGAGAGTCGGAGACAAAAGGCCCCAGGACCAGACAGGATCCCCAACAAGGCTTTAAAGCTTGGAGCAACCACCAGACCAGAGGTATTTGTTGACACCTACAACAGATGCCTAAGGGAAGGAGTTTTTCCCAAGCAGTGGAAGGTGCAGCGCCTAATCCTTTTGCCAAAAGGAAATAAGCCCCCGGAGGAGCCGTCAGGATACCGCCCAATATGCCTGTTGGATACCGTCGGTAAAGTCTTGGAGAGGATGCTGTACTCTAGACTACTAGCGGTGATCAAGGAGAAGGAAGCTCTGTCGGAGTCCCAGTATGTATTCCAGAAGGCCAAATCCACGGTAGGCGCCATCAGAGCGGTCACCGACATCGCATTTATGGCGATCGAGGGAGCCCGATGGAGATTTGGCACGAAGGAGTACTGCGCGGTTGTGACCCTGGACATCCGAAATGCGTTCAACTCGGCGAACTGTACCCGGATCACGGAGACCCTCGGAAGAATAGGAATCCCCACCTACCTTCTCCGGATAATAGATAATTATCTGTCTGATAGGGTACTGAGGTATGAAACGGCAGTCCGGATCGTGTCCAGATGGATGGAGAGCGCAGGACTAGACCTGGTCGGCCATAAAACGGAGGCCGTTCTCATCACGAGTAGGAAAAAGGTGGAGTATGCTTCTTTCGACGTGGGAAGTGCAAGTTACCTTGAAAGCCTTTGATAATAAAAGAGGTAAACTCTAATAAATTTGTGGTTGTTGATCGTCGCCTTATAAATCCGTGCTGGGACGGAGATATAAGTGATTTGCAGAGATGTTGCAAGTGCGGAGTTAAAATTTTTTCAAACATTTTAGGAATAGCGGATAACTTAGATATACCTCTATAATTATTTGCAGCAGACTTGCTACCTTTCTTATGGAGCGAAATAATAAAAGATTCCTTCCAGATGGGGAGGAAGCATGAAGAGTTAATGGATAGGGTGAATAGTTTAAGCAAGGGTCCACACAGAGCGTCGGCACAGTACCTAAGTACACAGCCGGGAACTCCGTCGGGACCTGGTGAAAACACCGGCTTAGCTAGTCGAAGATCATGAAGCAGTGAGCTTTCATTTAACAAGGGGCTGAAGATGCCATTCGATCTTGGTAAACTGACCAGAGTAGCTTTCATGAGAATAGGTTGTTTGGAAAAATTTGGCAAAAAGATCGGCAATTGCCTGATTCATTCAAAGTGGCTTGCAGACTGACGTCATTTTTACAGATTTCAGTAAATCTTTTGATTCTGTTAATCATACTTTACTGATCCATAAACTCTCTTTATTAGGTTTTCCCACAAATCTTGTAAATTGGATATCATCGTACTTGTCGAATCGCACACAGTGTGTGTTGTTTAACAATGTCTTGTCGAATGTTGTCAAAGTAACCTCTGGAGTTCCTCAAGGAAGTCATTTAGGTCCGCTTCTTTTCAATTTGTTTGTGAACGACCTGCCCCAAGTTATTTTGCACTCAGTTACTTTAATGTATGCTGATGACGTTAAAATTTGTTTTTCCTTCTCCAACTGGTACTTGCATACTCGCCTACAACTTGACCTTGATGAATTAAGCATTTGGTGTTCAAATAACCTACTTTTCTTGAACCATTCTAAGTGCAAACTTATGACTTTTCACCGCCGTGCACCACATTTGGTCTCCTATTCTCTAGGACACCATGTCCTGGATCGAATCTCCACATCAAATGACTTAGGAGTCCTTTTCGATCACAAGCTATGTTTTAATAGCCATATTGCTTCAACTGTTAACAAAGCTAAGGGAGTTCTAGCGTTTATTAAGCGTTGGTCAAAGAGTTTGACGATCCGTATATAACTAAAGCACTGTACGTCTCGTTGGTTCGCCCGATATTGGAGTATTGTTCTTGTGTGTGGAGTCCACAATACAAGGAGCAACAAATTATTATTGAATCCGTTCAAAAACAATTTTTAATATTCGCCCTTAGACATCTAAACTGGGACTCTGACAGACTCCTTCCACCATACCTATCTAGGCTAAAACTACTGAATCTACACTCTTTACACCATCGCAGAATTTGCAATGGCGTGGTATTCATGCATAAGCTCATTCTCGGGATTGTGAACTCCCAAACGCTTTTGGGACGAATCGATTTTTCGGTTCCCTCCAGACCAACCCGTACCTTCCGCCCCATCCGATTATCCATATGTAGATCTAATTACTCCCAGCATGAACCTTTCCGGGTTTTATGCAATAATTATAATTACTTGTACCATTTAATATCCCCCGAATTATCCCTTGAAAAAATTATATTTAACATATATCATTACCTTAGTTTAGAAAATGTGTAAAATTGTATCTTTCCTTTCTGTCTTGTACATATATAATTAGTTTGTTTTTTCCTTTTTATTCCTATTCCATAATTAGCAGATAATTGTTAATTGAAATAAATAAATAAATAAATTGTTTGCTGACATATTGAGAAAAGATAACGAGGATGCACATCCATCCTCTCTACGCTTACTATTTACGAAGCTGTAAAACTGTTTAGGGTCCTGTGAAAATCGTATCCTGCATCGAGATAGGTAGTTTTTATAGCATTGAGCGTTAAGAACGGAGAAATTTGACCGAGCTATTACATAGTGAGAGAGAGAAGAGGGAGAACCAACTTCTCGAAATTTTTTATAAAGTCTTGATTTAAAATTTTTTAGACTGGATAACTCTTTGGTAAACCAAGGAGGCTTTCCAGATCTAACCGGACAAGAAAGTGGGACACAAGAATCAAAAAATGTGTCAAGTACATTGTAAAAAATGTTTGTGCCTTTCATAACGTCAGTGCACAAGTACAGAGCGGACCAATCAAAATCACTAATGAGGTTATTGAGCTTCGTAAACTCGGCTTTACGAAAGCAGCGGACACGTTCAGATAGCCTACCCATTCGATCTAATACAGTAGGGCCAATATCGACTGATACTTCGAATGTAGGATGGTAGTAGTCTTAGTCAGGTATACTGAACGGAAGGGCTTAACAACGCTATGGTCGGATCCGAGACAAAGCACAGATCAAGCAATCGACCCAAGGAATTTTTTAAATGGTTGACTTGAGACAGGGATAGGTCTAGCAAGCCGTCGATAAAGTCATGTCGTGACATGGGCACAAGGTTATTAGACTCGTTTACCGAAGACCAAACAGTGCCTGGCAAATTTAAATCACCAAGACCTATCATATGGTCTTTATCTGATAGCGAGGAAGAAACAGTTTTTAAAGCGGACAGGTGATGCTCGTATATTAAGTTATCCGAGGAAGGTGGAATATACGAGCAAGTAATGAAGATGGAAAAGCCTGGGAGAATCAGTTTTACGCACAGGAATTCCAGGTCTTGTTGAACCTGGACCATGAAATGTTCCGACGTGAAGTTTGAGTGCACTGATTGAGAACACCACCTCCACGCCGAGACGAACGGTCAATTCTAAAAATGGTTTACCGACCTGCCAAATCTTCGGAACTAAGGATGTCCGGCTTTAACCAGGTCTCGGTGAACACAATAACGTGGGATGAGAATGCGAGACTCTCAAGGAAAAGAGTGCTGAGCTTACTAAGCAAGCCTCTAGCATTCTGGTAGGTAACTACAAAAGAGGAAGTTAGTTTTTTGGATAGGTGGAAGTAGAGGTGGAAGATGAGGATGGAGATGGAGCACTGGTCTGAATGCTATGAAGGTAGGTGGGTCTATTGTAGACCTTACGTTCATGAGCAGCTCACTCTGTAGGAAATCTACATGGAGAGTAAGCGAGGAGTTTACGTTCAGCGTCCATCAGGCGATCCATTTCGACTGCGGAGAAAGTCGAAGGAGACATCGTGCGAAGACTACCGGGCCCAGATGGAAGGACGACCACTTGGACGTGGAAACTTTCAGGGAGTGTCTTCGCAACGTCAACTGGAGCCCAATGGGGAAACGGCAGATAGCCTGGCTCTGCAACTTGCAATGCGCCTAGAGGAGGCGTGCGACGCTGCAATGCCGCAAAGGAAGCCGAGCAGACGAGGAGCACCCTGCTACTGGTGGAACGAAGAGATCGGCCAGCTCAGGAGAGCATGCCTACGGTCCAGGAGCTGCTACCAGAGAGCGCGGGGTCAAGCAGCCAAGCGAGCCCTTAAGCAGCAAGTCGTCCTGCTTCAAACAGATATGCGAGGAGGCGGACATTAACCTTTGGGGGACGGCATACAAGGTCGTCACCTAGAAGATCAGAAGCCAGGAAACGCCGGAAGTAACGTGCCCGACGCTACTTCGTAGCATCATGGAGGCATTTTTCCCACAGCACCCACACCAGGATGGGAGTTCCTCGCGACAAGACCACGAACTGTGGCAGCCGATTTCCGCAGAGGAGGTGACAGCGGCCATGCGGAGAGTCGGAGACAAAAAGGCCCCAGGACCAGACAGGATCCCCAACAAGGCTTTAAAGCTTGGAGCAACCACCAGACCAGAGGTATTTGTTGACACCTACAACAGATGCCTAAGGGAAGGAGTTTTTCCCAAGCAGTGGAAGGTGCAGCGCCTAATCCTTTTGCCAAAAGGAAATAAGCCCCCGGAGGAGCCGTCAGGATACCGCCCAATATGCCTGTTGGATACCGTCGGTAAAGTCTTGGAGGGGATGCTGTACTCTAGACTACTAGCGGTGATCAAGGAGAAGGAAGCTCTGTCGGAGTCCCAGTATGTATTCCAGAAGGCCAAATCCACGGTAGGCGCCATCAGAGCGGTCACCGACATCGCATTTATGGCGATCGAGGGAGCCCGATGGAGATTTGGCACGAAGGAGTACTGCGCGGTTGTGACCCTGGACATCCGAAATGCGTTCAACTCGGCGAACTGTACCCGGATCACGGAGACCCTCGGAAGAATAGGAATCCCCACCTACCTTCTCCGGATAATAGATAATTATCTGTCTGATAGGGTACTGAGGTATGAAACGGCAGTCCGGATCGTGTCCAGATGGATGGAGAGCGCAGGACTAGACCTGGTCGGCCATAAAACGGAGGCCGTTCTCATCACGAGTAGGAAAAAGGTGGAGTATGCTTCTTTCGACGTGGGAAGTGCGACTATTAAGTCGCAGGACTCAATAAGGTACCTTGGCGTGATGCTTGACAACCGATTGAGCTACCGTGCCCACCTTGAGTACGTCAGCCAGAAAGCCTCGTGGATGCAGGCAGCCCTGTCGAGGATTGTCCCCAACATTGGGGACCAAAGGCAGGCCGGCGGCTACTCTCGTCAAGAGTAGTGGCCTCGATCCTGTTGTATGCAGCGCCGGTGTGGTCGTCAGTCCTAATCGACAGCAAGAGTCTCCGAAAGAAGCTGTCAGTGCCCTACAGGCTTCGAGCTGTGTCCGGATATAGGACAGTGTCGGATGATGCTGCCCTGGTCCTCGCGGGTATGATACCGGTGGACATCCTGGCGACGGAGATGACGCAGCTTTACGCAGAGCGCCCGGAGCTAGGTAGAATGGCAGAGACCATCCGAGCATCGACAAGGCTGGCGTCGATAGCAACAGGCAAGGTGGAACACAGCCACTAATGGACGATGGACCCACAGGATTGTTCCAGACATCGAGCCATGGATAGGGCGGCGAATCGGAGAGGTGAGTTATCACCTGACCCAATTTCTGACGGGCCACGGAGGCTACAGGAAGTACCTGCACAGGTTTAAACACGATGACACACCCGAGTGTCCCGAGTGCCCGCATGAGAGCGAGGATCCGGAGCATGTGATCTACCACTGCCCGAGGTACCGCTCAAGAACATGTTTCGTCCCACCACCAGAGGAGCTGATGGCCTACATGACGGAGTCCGAGGAGAATTGGAAGCGAGTCTGCGACACCCTTATAAACATCCCGAGCGATCTGAGAAGATGCGAAAGGGAGCGAGGAAGGAAGTAGGCAACCCATCCCCGCGAAGTAATACTTTGCGGTTATCCCGCGGGGAATGAGGTGCGTAGCTGTGTGTGGTGAGTTTAGCTTCGAAGCCCCGGAGGGGTAGACCAGTTCGTTGACTGGTACGGGCCGGTCACGTCTTTTAAAGATTCTCACCCACCATGGCGTATCCATGGAAAAAAAAAAAACCTTTGGTCACACCACTGGGCACTAGAAGAATATCAGGTGCCACACACCGGTTTTTAAGCGGATTTGAAATCGCTCACTATTTATCAAGCAATTTGATTAAATAAATCTATAAAACACACATAAAACGATTCGAATCTTACTTTCATATAAAAATTTTTCAATTGGTAATCAACCCTCATCCCTATAACTTAACATTATAGTGTGCATACTTTTTGTGCAAATTGTGAAAGCATTTGTAGCCATTAGCTTCAAAATGCCACAACAGAACTAGCAAACCATTTCTCACATTATTGCCATTGTATTTATGTGAAAAATCCTGTTCAGCTAAGTTCAGACCCATGGCAGCACAAAGATAAGCATGGCGATCATTATACCAAATAATCAGCTGCTTCCGTAGCTCTTCGATGGCCAACAGTCTCGCTAAAAGCATTTTTATAAAGTTTACGGTAAAGTTCATATGTCTGTTTTTTTTTGAACAGACAACAGACAGTTGTCGAGTACATTGTTTTGTTTGACGCGCACGATATGAGATGTTTTTTTTGCTTTAAAATTATAAAAGTAGTTTAACTTTCGTGTTTAATTTTGCTTCTCCTAAAAATTATTATTTTCTGTGTTTAAAGGAAAGTAATTGTGTTTTATTAGTGTTTTTAACTTACCGTTCAATCTCTCCACTATCTGTACTCTTTCTGCAAACGCAACTTTGAGTGTATATTTCGTAAATAATGTCAAATTATGCTTTCTTTATATCCCCGTGCATTCATATTCACAGCTGTGTTCTTGTTGACCCAGGCTTTGCAACTTAGTGTAACGTAACTCTCTCTGAGCCACTCTCAATTTGTTAGTTCTTCTTCGCTTCTTCTTTCTTGATACATTTTTAAATTACTGACTGCATTTTCCTCCGCTCCGTACTTGACTTACTCTCTGTTGTCGTCTCTCAGTGTTGCAATAATATGCTGCAATATATACAATAACATGCTCTTCTAAAAGGTGCCGCTTTGCAGGTCAACAGCAAGTGTTCACATACATGCCTTGACTTTGGTCTTACTGATGGACGCGTAGTCGCCTTGATAAAGTCTCGCTGTGGCCTCAACTGGGCTTGTTGGGACTGCAGGCCGATTGAAGGCGACATGCGGGTCTTTATGAGACAAACTCATAATGAATTGGCGGCCGTCAAAGTTGGGTTTCGTATTATTTATGATAAGTTTATCTCTCTGAAGTTTCACTTTAAAAATTAAAGCTGAGCAGCCGAAGAGAAAGAAGGGTAATAACAGTCTGCCCTCTAGCAATACAAATGTCTATCTTGCAGTTCCTGGGACACCCTCACTTCCAGTGACTGAGGCACCTAATTAATCATCTAATCGGATTGAATCTGCTTCGTGGAGGCTACCAAATAAATCTACCTCCCCTTCATCTACTCTAACTGTTGTCCGTCCACTAATATCTATTTTCGGTTATCGACTTATGGCATTGGCCACGGAAGTTCTGGTTAGAGACTTTATATAACATTTCCTCCTTCAAAGTTCTGGTTCCTGACAAACATGTCAATAGTATGGTCGACCCCTCTGCCCGCAACTTACAATTTGTCATATGTTTACTAATCGTTCCCAACACCATCCCTGGCCGCATTACCTTCAGCTTTAAATAACTAAATACGACCCTGGCTCTAAAGATATCATATCAGAATGTTCGTGGGTTGTTTAGCAAGCTAAACAAGTTAAATACTGACAGTGCTTCTTTCGAGTGGGATATAATCGCTTTTTCTGAAATCTGGCTTTACTCCTCCATTTATAACTCCGAGATTCTCATTGTCAAATTGAATATATATAGGTATGACAGTCCATCTCGTCGTGGAGGTGTCCTGATTGCTGTTCGTTCGGACATAGCTTCCCAAATCTTTTACGTCGAAGAGCATAATAACATTGAAATTATTGTTGTTAAGCTAAGTTGGCCCTCTTTGAATCTCTTTATAATATATATTTTTTTAAATAGATGGATATAAAGTTTATATTTATATTTTATTTCCACTTATATGCATCACGATTCCCATCTTCCGTCCAACTTAATGATTCCGATCGTCTTATTGTCCTACGGGATTTCAACCTACCAAATATTTCCTGGTCCCCTTCTGTTGACTCTAACCTGATGTTCCCATCTATTCAGCATGATTTCGTACATACTTTGTTCGATACATCGTTGGGTGAGGTAAATGCCACTTGTAAGGTTCCTTTTTCAGGCTGGGATATGCATCAGTCTGTCCAGGTTCCGCTACAATGGTTGTATGGGAACTTCAGGTTTCGGGCTGGCCTTGAAATGCAGTAGGCAAGGGAAGAATGATGACGCGGTATTTTTGTGGTTGTTGGTTTATTCTTTACTGTCTTTATTCGCTTAATTGTTTACGTTTTGAGACTTGCTGGTCTGTGATTGATTATGTGATGCGCGGTTGGACTGCGTAGTGTAGTGTCTTGAGTCTGTGACTGCCTAGTGCAGTGTCTTGTGTTCGGGCTGATGGACTGCCTAGTGCAGTGTCTTGGGTTTGGGCGGATGGACTGCCTGCTTTTTCGGCCGATCTTGGCCCGTTTATGCAGCTGGCGATCGCCACTGTCTTTTACCCGGATATAATTGCTTATTGCTAACTTATGATTATTGGGGTGACAATAAATGTGTTGCGTGGTAATTGGGTCGAAGCTGGGTGCTTCGTTGACAATTGGCTAGTGGGTCAGTGTGTTTTGATGAGAGTGTTGAGCTGAGGCTGAATCGCAGTAGTTGCGGCCTGCAGTTGGGAATTGGGTTTTTGCTACCTCCACATTGCGGAAGGTGATATCTGAATTTGGGGTCGATGTTTCGAGGCCGAGTGGTTGCGAAATATCGCCAAGAAATTGGTGACCGAGAATTTCGTGCTGTTTTCGCTGATTGGGATCTAATGCAGAATTGGTAGAGTTGTTGATCGAGAGTTCTTAATTTTAGTAGTTGCGTGCGTTGCTTAAGACTATTTTATTTCCGAAGGTGCTGACACTCCGCCGTTTGTAATGAGCCATGGCTGGAACCATGGTTCGTTACACCCCCCTCCTTTCTACAGGGTGGGTGATGGAGAGATTAGTGGCGTCTGCGGCGTTGCTTGCTTTGGCTTGTGCCGAGTCTTTGGATTCGTCGGTGTTAATCTGGTCACTTTAGCGTGGCGTCGGTAATGTTTTTTACCGCTGCTGTGGTCGTGGTCTTTCTGCTGTTCTGACATTCTTGTGGCTTTTGTGGCTCCGGGGTCAAAGGGTTCATTCGGGTCTTTCGGAAGGATGGGATTGTCAAGTGTGCTGGACGGTTCGATCCTCCGTTGGTAGTCGCTTATGTGTGCGACGATCGGGGTGGCGTTAGCTGTGGGTAGATATGTTTCGTATCTCTGATGCAATACTTGGGTGGTATTGGCAGTCGTTTGGCGCATGAACAGGTGAGTCTCGGTGATGCCTCTTGTGTCGGACCTGGCTCTAGGCATGGCTCGGTGCATGGCGCTAGCAGTCAAGTCGGTACGCGGAAGGTACTCCATTGTGTTGGCGAGAATCGGTGTGGCGTCGGCCGTGGGTACGACAGGGCGGCGGTCGGTGCATCGTGGGGGCATCGTCCTGGTTTCCGGGCCCGCGTTGAGGGGCTCTGTGGATATCAGTTCGATTCTGGGCCCCGACCAGCGTGGGGTTAGCGTGGCTGTTTCCCGTGTGGCTGGGCTGTCGGATGGTGGCTGCCGTTGTCCTTGTTCGATGCTCGTGGTCGGCTTTGAGGGTGTCCGTGTGTTCAATTCTTACGTTGTGGTTTCTGTGCGTGATTGCTCTGTTGCTTGTCTTGGACCTGGGCTTCCTGTGTCGAGCGCCGGGTTCAAGTGTGTTTGTCTCGTGTGTGAGATCCTCGTGGTTTGTTTGGGTTGTGCCTGCTTGTTCCCTGTTGTTGGCCCAGGACGCGGTTGCTCCGTAGTGACCGTGGGACTCGTTCTCCCGTTTGCTTGATTGCTGTTTTCTGGTGTTGACCTTGGATTCGTGTTCTCCGTTGTAGTCCGGTGCTTCGTTTTCGTTGCGATTGGTTTGTGTGTCAAGTGCTGCGTTGCGTTATTGGGTGCCGTGTGCGTTGTGGTAGGTCTTGGACGTGAGTTCGTTGCGATTTGTTGGAGTTTCTGGTATCGATTTTCGGCGTCTTGTACGTGGATGGTAGTAAGCACGGGTTCAATGGGTGTGGGGCGACGGTCTCGTAGCTGTAGCAGCGTGGTGCCGCATTGGATCGTCGTTTCGATGGCACCTAGAAAGTCCATGCCGACAATGACTTGTCCCAACATGTTTGGCAGGACCAGGAGCGGAATTTGAACCTTTCGTTGATCCAGCTTGATGTGCGCCAGTAGAACTTGTCAGATCTCTCTGACCGAGCCATCGGCCAGGCGTGTGCGGACGCATGCATCTTGCAGGTTGGTGTTGTTGTCTAGTTGTCGGGCGAGGCTTGCGCTGATGAAGCTTCTGGATGCCCCGGTGTGGATTGTGGCTTCCGTTGCGTGTCCTCCTATGGTCACCATCGCCACTATCCGGCCGTTGCTCACGTGTAAAGAGTTTTTCAGTCGCGGGTTGGAGGAGGCGTCGTTCCCGGCTGATCCCGTGTCAGTTAGGGACGCATGTCGTTTCCCGACGTGTTCTGGCAGCAATCGACAGTCTGTGTGCCGCGTTTGCCACATTCCCGGCAGAAAAGGATCGAAGGATTTTGGCAGGCAAATGCTCCATGTCCGTCATCACCACACCGGCGGCAAGCTGTGCGTGGGCTGGCGATGGGGGTCGTGATCATGCGATATGTCACCGCGGGATTCGTCGTACTGTTTGGATGAGCTGGCGTGTGTCTGTCGACTCCCAATGTGGTCTCCAAAATGGTGTCCGGTGCGAGTCGTCGTTCCTATGTTCTGTAGTCGGCCTTGCGTATCTTGGTGCGTGTTGCGGGGGTGCGAGAGCAGGGAGGGTCCAGTCCTGGAGGCTCTGGAAGTCGGTGGCCAGCGTTGTTAGCTGCGTCAAGCTTTGAAGTTCGTGTCGTCGCACGTACATCCGGTATGCTGGCAGGGCGTACCTTGTCTGCGTCGTACCCGGCGTGGTGCATGAGTAGACGTATCTCGATGAGGTAATCTTTGAACGATTTCCCTACCGCTTGCTTGCGGGCCCGGATCTGGTCTTCCAATTGGTCAAAATACCGCGGCGGTAAGAAGAAAGTCAGGAATGCTTGGCGGAAATATGCCCATGAGCTGCATGTAGTTGGCTGGTGCTGTACCAGCGACTGGCCCGATCGGTGAGAAGTTCTGGCATAGCCCGAGGCAGCTGATTGGTGTCCATCCCATATGAGAGCGCACGTTCTTCGAGTAGTTCCACAAATGCAAGTGGGTCGTCCTGTCCGTCGAACCTGAGTCCCCATTTCCGAACCTGTTCCGCGACGTGGCCGATGTAGCTGTGGTGGCGTCCATATGTGGAAGGGTCCATGGCTGGCACGATCCTCTGCGTGGGCGAGCGGTTGGTCTCCGTAACTGGAGGTCTGGGCAAATCGGCCGGCTTTACGATGTGTGGGTGGCCGGGTGTGCTGTGGGGACTTGAAACCCGGCTTTTGGGTCTGTTTTCCGCTGGTCAGATGGCCCAGGAGTGGTGGGCATGGGTGACCTGGAGCGTCCTGTTGGTCTGGTGTATAGCCGTTCGAGGTCTCCCAGTCGAACCCAGGCGTATTGCGAGAGTGCTCCGGCGACTAATGCGGCGAATCTCGTTCCTCGACCGTTCCTTCGTTGCCGAATCCGAATTCCTCAGCTAGTGTTTCCAGCTCGTTGGAGTTTGTAAATCCAGCCGGTGGTGACTCCTGGATTGGCATGGTGTCCCTCCGGGTGAAATTCGTCAAGTTGACCGTCTCCGTGGGCTTCCATGCTGTGTTTCTACGGCTAGTGGTACTGACTTACGTTTGGTTTGGTGGTGCCGATCGTAGGATCGGCACTGCGGCACTACTTGTTCGCGACCGGATTTAGTGGTGGCGAGATTTTTGTGCTTGACGGTTATTGCTCCTTGCTAGCCTAGTCTCTTTCAGTGGCCGTGGGTCTTTACGCCACAAAGCTCCGTATTAAGGTGTTGGTCACCTTAAAGTTACCAAAAAGTCCCTGCTCGGGCAGGCTTTGAGACCTCGTTTTTACAACGGAAATATCGAGTACTATGGTCTGAAGATGATCTCCTCTATCTTTCCCTGAGGACTCTTACCATCCCACACGTGATATTTTCGTTCAGTTGTCTTTCTCTGGTCCCATCAAATCGCCCTCGACTATCTTCTGCTTCAGGAAAGCCGTGTAAGACCGAGTTCTTATTAAAAGAGTTCGTGTTAGGCGAGGGCCAGGTGTAATCCACAAATATAAGAGCGGATGATCAGCTCTCGGCAGGAACGACACGCTGGGCGACACCGGTTAGAAAGTTAGATGACTAGGAAGCTGCGGGAACTTCAGAGAGCCGTAGCTGTACATTAAATAGTGCGACTGTAATAAGACACATTTGTTTTAATAATATTAACTTCCATCAAGTTCTTTATTTCTCGTCGTCTGCCTTCTTCTTGGTGAATACACTTCCATCGATAATATATATTTTAGATACGTAATTAAAATAACATTGTTTCCACTTATTTGTATTGACTAAATAAACATAAATTCATTATTATAACAGCTACAATTAGCTTACCGCTGTAGGGGTTAATGTTTTCTAAGTAAACTAACCGAAATGTTTTGATAACTCAATGTCCATGTTCTAATTCGGGTGTAGGTAATAATCGTCTTCAACGTGGTCTTCTGAATGTGGATTTCCGTGATTTTCCTCCTGACAGTGGCGTGGATTTTTCGTCGAATTATTATTTTTTTTTCGCGGCTTTTATTCGCAAACAGCGTTTCTGTCGAAAAAAACGATTGTTTTTCAGGGAATCTAATCCCAAGGTCCCTGCTCGGGCGCCATGTAGAATTTCCGAAGTGATATTCAAATTTATTACGTTTGCCTTTACTTAGGCTTGAGCCGCGGTGATTAGCGGAACGGACCAGAGCTGCGGGCGGCGATAAAAGTCGATCCAAAAATAAACCGTGCAAAACGAAGTCAAATTTACGACTGCTTTATGCTGCGGGCTTGTAAAAACATTTTGCTAAAATTAAGATGCAGTAACTATATTCATTTAATTATTTTCTGCTACGAGAAGTAGCGATAAGTTGAATATGTTTAGTTTATTAGTTGCGCGGCAACGGTCGGTTCTTACAGATTAAGGACCAGATCAAGACGAAAGAAATGAGTAGAAGCGATGGCGACGATATTAGCTGGAGATCAGTTCCAGACTGACAGAGGGAAGGCGGACCGAAGCGGCGGAAGCTAGAGAAGCTCGGGCTGATGCTGAGTAGATAGAGTGCGAGAGAATGGCATAAATGCTGCAGCTGCAGTAGCATAACGAAAATGGCGATATAAAGGCGAAAGAACGGCCGCTGGCGTGTGTAAGCAAAAGCGGTTAACTATGATTGAGCTGATGATGTTTGTAGAATATATAGGGGAATATAAGGCTGGGTAACCCAACTGACTACTTTGTTATTGTTTGGGAATTTTAATATAGGATTTTATATTTCGAATTTAATCGGTTCGGATGAATACGCGTTTGGATACGATATCGTTAGTTAGGTGTGTTAATGTGAGTTTGGGTGTGTATGATTTGGTATGCATACGGTACATAAACCGTTTACAAATTTGTCGTCGCAACTAGAACTTGAACCAGTTGGACTGCGGAGAGAGTTTCCTACGTCGAGCACAATGAGGGTCTGAAGACACAGCGACAGCCTCTGATGATTGCAGTTGTAGAGAATGAGTAAACAGGCAGTGATGGTACTGTTTCTTATACTGATTTTATTCAACAAACTTAAATTCTATTTATGGGTAACAAACGGTACAGTAAGTGCTGACTCTAGTTAAAATATGGTAAAAGAGAATTGAAATTAATATTGAATTAATTTGGATTTACTATTTTATTGTGTTATTGGGCAATTGAGATAGTCAGCAATTGCACCAGTGTGTTTGCCCTCTGAAGAGCGATCGCATCGTTTGCAGAAATTGCTGCAGAAGCGGTTATTGTTGACTCAGCTACAATGCTTTTTCGTTTGTTATTATGACTTATTCTTATTCGATGACTGACTTATTCGATAAGTGTATATTAAGTAACATTAATTAATGCATAAATATGCGACTGAACAAGGTGCAAGTTCTAAATCGGCGCATAACTCACAACCAAACAATTAAGCAGTTGGCAATGTAAAATACGAAATAATTACTTTCAGCACGCCGTTTGTTGCTAATTTATTTGTAAGCTGGAGACTATGAAATATGTTGTGGTGATAAAGCAGTTTGGCTGGAACGTGTGTAGAGTTGGAATACGGACTGTAGATATGGATGTCGAATATATATTATGTTATATTACACTGTGTAATAAATGAGAAACTTTTGAATACACTTTGTACGAGACTAAATTAAGGTTGTGGACCGTGATGAGTAGATCAGTTCCTCATACTTCAAAAACCGCTATTCACATTTTCATAATTTTTAGGCCAGCAAAAATCAAGCGACGAAAAACCAACGGTCCGATATTAGTTCTTCTTTTGCCTTAGCTTCTCAGATCTTTTCACTGCGCTTGTACTACTAACACAACTACTAACACTTAGCTATGACCGCTGCCCATATTGTGAGGAATGGAGATTTCTCACAGGGGACCGAGTAAGGGTTAAGGAGAGAGGCCACGGCGAGTTCGCATGAGAGGGAGGCGGAGAGCCGGGTCCCGTTAAGAGCGTCGGGAATGGTGGAGCGCGCAAGGAGCGGCGCTCACGTCAGGCCAGGAACGGCGGGCACGGGCTGGCAGTGGTCCAGCGCATGACCATATATGGCCATGAGATCACGCCACCAGCCCGGTCCCGTTAAGAACGGGGTGAGAACTAGAAAGAGGCCGATGGAAAGCTATCGGCGACGCACGGATTTACCGCTGTTGCTAGGCAGAGGCACAGAAGCCAGCGTCGAAGCGAAGGTATAAGAGGAGGTCGGCGTAAGCAGTAGGAGGAGTCAGTGGAGTGTAAGTCACCAGATTCCAACAAATTGCGCAATACACAAGACGCTCGCATATACAATTGCCTACATACACACACACAAGTGTAAAAGCCATGTATGTGTACGAACCTTGCTGTAGTAGATCGCGCCGAATACAAGCAACGTGGGAACATACAGCAAAACCAAGTTAAAGTGCACAAGTAATGCATATAGAACATATATGCATATATGTGTGTCCGAGACCTGGTTTGTCCCCGACTTAAGTGACTCGTTAATTGAATGTAGAGGATACAATGTATTTCGTTCTGATCGTGTAGGGTATGCCGGGGGCGTTGCAATATACATAAATAACAAGATATCCGCAAAAATCCTCTGTAAGCAAGGACCAGATAGTGCCATAGAATACTTATTTCTAACGATCACCATCAATAGAAGAAAAATGCTTCTTGGTTGCATATATCGACCAAATCGAAACATTGACTACTCAGACCTGACATCACTTATTACTGACATTTCCTTGACTTATACAGACGTAATCCTAGCAGCTGACTTTAATTGTGATATTCTTAGAGAATCCTCATTAGCAGATAGCATGTTGAGCCTTGACTTAAATATAGTGAATCACCAGCTCCCCACACACTTTACAAAAACAAGAAACACACTACTAGACCTATTCTTTGTCGACAGTACTGACAAAATTCTACTATATGACCAACTCACAGCACCAGGGTATTCAAAACATGACCTTATTTTCTTGACCTATGATTTTAATCCTGACTACGATAATTATGACACCTTTTACAGAGACTTCAAGAACATTGACCTTGAAAAACTACACACTGACATTAGCATCCTTTACTGGACGTCAATACATTATATGTTGTCCGTAAATTCTCAGCTTGCCTAACTTCAATCAAACATTGACTATCTTTACTGTGAACATGTACCTATTAAGAGAAAGACAGTCAAACGAACAGATAACTCATGGTTCAACCCGGAGATAAAGCTGGGTATCATCAAACGAAATGAGGCTTTTAAAAAATTTAAAAGATATAAGACTGAAAGCCACTTTAATATGTACAAATCATTAAGATCAAACGTAACTAAACTAATATACTCTGCTAAGACCGCCTTCTACTCGTCAAAGTTTAACAACGCTCTGTGTAGCAAGCAGAAATGGCAAGTGATTAAAAGTATAGGAATTGGCAAAAAAGCAAAAAACTCACTAGCTGACATGGACGTAAATGAAGTTAACAAAAAATTTTTGCAATTAGTTGTACCGGACCCAACACCAACCCTGAACTTGACATCAGCGCCCTATAATTATACTGTTCCTAGCTTTAGTTTCTGTTGTGTTAGTCCTTGTGATGTTCTAGAATCCATTCATAAGATTAAATCAAATGCTACTGGCCTAGACGATATGAACCCGAAATTTTTGAGAATAATACTCCCTAGAATCATCATGCACGTTACTCACATTTTCAACACAGCCATTACCTCATCAACGTTCCCGGAACAGTGGAAGGAGGCTAAAATAATCCCTATCCCAAAAGCAAACTCTGCAGAATATAGGCCAATATCCATACTCCCGACCCTGTCAAAAGCGTTCGAGACCTTGGTCGCTAAACAAATAAATTCATTTCTTACAGAGCACACATTACTAAACAACAATCAATCTGTATTCAGAACAAATAGAAGTTGCACAACTGCAATGATAAAAATTGTAGAGGATATCCGTGAAAGAATAGACGACGGAAATGTAACGTTCCTAACTCTTCTTGACTACACTAAAGCTTTTGACTCAGTTGACCATCGCATCCTCATCGCAAAGCTTCGCGAATCCTACAACTTATCTGACTCTGCAGTACGGTTGCTATCATCGTATCTGCTAAATAGTAGCCAGGCTGTTGTTGCTGAAGGGAAAATGTCGTCCTTTGCCTATGTTAAGTGTGGTGTCCCACAGGGATCAGTACTTGGCCCGATATTGTTCTCCGTTTATATAAATGATTTTCCAATAGTATTGTCCGACTGTAAAGTGCACATGTACGCCGATGACGTCCAATTATATGTTAGTCGACCGTTAAATCGAATAGATGAGTGTATAAATGTTACCAATAGAGAGCTTGAGAAAATTAGTGCGTGGGCAATCAAAAATCGTCTATGCCTCAATCCAACAAAGTCAAAATGCTTGATTATATACAAAAACAAGAAACAAATAAATGAAACTATATTGAGACGTGTAGAAATATCAAACACTCCCATTAGCTACATAGAGAAGACAACTAATTTAGGCTTTATAATACTCTGTCGTGGGATGATCATGTGAGCAAAGCAGTTGGAAAAACATATGGGATGTTAAGGGCACTTAATATTACCAAGCAATTTATACCAGTTAGCATCCGGATGCAGATAGCAAAAGCATACCTAGTACCTGTACTCACCTATGGGATTGAGGCATTTGGAAACTGTGGCTACGAAAACAGGCAAAAGTTGAGCTTTTGCTTTAATAATATAGCTAGAAACATATTTAGATTAAGGCGCAGCGACAGAATCTCTGCATTCTCATATAAAATTTTCGACATGACTCTTTTCAAATGGATTGACTATAAGATGCTTACGTTCCTACATAAAATATTCCTCACCAGACAACCCCAAATATCTGTATGAAAAATTAAGATTTACCAATTCCGCAAGAACGAACAATATTATCACCATACGATATAGAACACTAAACTCTGAGAGACATTTCTTTGTGAATGTTATTCGCATATGGAATCATCTTCCACATCACATGAAAACAATACGAAACCTTTCACAATTCAAAACACAGTTAGGTGCCCACCTTACACTAGACTAAGATTTAAAAATCAAATTCAATTCAAAATAAAATAACACGAACATAAGCATAAGAAAACAAATCAATATATGTAACCACTTATTAGTATGTCATATTAAAAGATTAATTTAGATCTAAGTTTAATCCCAAACTAATGTGACACCTAGTGACTAGTGCTCTAATTATAAGCCCCTTGCTTGTAGCACTAGGAAATACAATAAACAAACAATACAATACAACGAGATGATACGGTCTGTGGCGCCTGCAGAAAGAACCGTATTTCAGAAGGCAAAGATTTGGCACGACTTTGACTGTGTTGGTGTGAACAGCACCATTGCACAGTTGGAATGGACATGCCCAGCATGCAAGGCCTCAGCAAGTGATCAAGCTCCGATCAGCAAAGGTGGCAGGCGGCCCCAAGTTCCGGAAAACATCAATCCCTGGAACACCTTACAAGTTGACCAAGTCAATTGCAATATATCAAAGCCACCTCCAGAAATAAATCTGCACAAGCCAACCGAGCAAACACACATAAGACAAGTGCTACCACCGGATCGACCCACCCTTAACGGCAAAGCGGAGGACTGGCCGATTTTCATCAGCATGCGCAGTGGCCGGCTTTTCAAATGCAGAAAACATGCCTCGGCTCCAGAAGTGTCTTAAGGGCAAAGCTTATGAGTTGATGCGTGATAAGCTGCTGCTGTCAGAATTAGGCCCCGAAAGGGATCGATATCCTAAAAACCTTCTTTATGCGACCGGAAAAAATCCGTGACCGTTTGATTGATAAAATTAGAAAAGTCACAATCACACCAAGACAAATTTCAATCTTTTATAGATTTTGAAATGGCAGTACGCAACGCGTGTGCAACTATGGAGGCCTGCAAATTAAACTCACACCTGGAAAACCACTTACTGCTTCGCGAACTCGTCGATAAGTTGCCCACTCAACAAAAATTAAACTGGGCCGTGCACCCACGCAGTGACGGCATCCCAGTCATCAAATCATTCAGCGATTTGATATACAAGTTAGCCGAAGCAGCATCCACTGTTATACCTGTACCAAGCCAGAAGAAGATCAGCAACAACAAGGTACTTCGTTTCTCATATGTATAATGTGCAAGTCCGCCGAGCACCACTCCGCCCAGTGCGAGAAATTTCAGATGTCAACGAGAGACAGCACATTATCAACGACACCGCCGCAAATAATTCTCTAAACGAGATTGTGGCGTCGATAACTGCCAATCTAAGCATCACCCACTTCTTCATAGAGAAGCACCCAAGGCCGAACTCGTCAGTGACCACCTTAAGGAAAGCAGAATAGAAGAACAATATTTCCGAATTTTGCCCGTCACACTACACGGAAACGGAGTTAAGTTTGACACCTACGCCTTTTTGGACGAAGGCTCATCCGTCACACTTATTGATGACAGCATTATGGGAATTCTTTAGGTTTCCTCGACTCCCGATTCTCTTTGCCTGCAATGGACCAGCGAAACCACTCGAATGGAGAATACATCCGCTAGAGCTCATATTAAAGTATCAGAACCGGGAATCCACAAAATGCTATGGCTCAATAATGTACGTTCAGTCAAAAATCTCGCGCTACCAAAACAAAGCGTCGATGTCATCAAACTGTGCAACGAATATTCCCACCTCCAAGGATTGCCAATAAAATCGTACTCCAACGCACAACCAATGCTGCTAATTGGTGCCAATAACTGGACTTTGGCAGTACACCGTAAAATTCGTGAAGGACGACGAAATGCACCCATCGCATCGAAGTGTACACTAGGATGGAGCATCCAAGGAACAATTAATACAAACAGACATATTTCCTTGCATCATTGTAGCTGTGATTGGAGTGAAATCGACAAAACGGTTAAGGAGAGTTTTAACGTAGATCCAAGCACAACACGGCAGCTCCACTCTGAAGATGACAAAAAGGCTATGCGTATTCTCGAGAATACTTGTAAAAAGGTTAACGGAAGCCATTTTGCCGGAAAGCTACTCCGCCGCTATGAAGCGCCTTGAATGTCTACGAGCTAAAATCAGAAAAGACCCAGACCTGTTCGAAAAAATACAGGTCCAAATTGATAATCTGATATCAAAAGGGTACGCTTTTGAACTTGAGCCCAAAGACGCAGCTAAGCAGATGGATCGCGTATGGTATTTACCGATCTTTATTGCTTTAAATCCGAATAAACCAAGTAAAATAAGGCTAGTCTGAGATGCAGCAGCCAAGAGCCATGGAAAATCACTTAATGATTTTATTTTAAACGGACCTGACTATCTTATTCGATTAACCGATGTTGTAATGGCATTCAGAGTCGGCAGAATAGCCGTGTGCCGAAATGTTTCATCAGATTAATATTCAAGACAGCGACATGCAACGATTTTTATGGTTCCACAAGGATAATCAGGCTTCAAAAATATTCGTCATGCGCTCAATGACATTTGGAAATAGCTGCGCCCCTTGCATTGCTCACCATGTTCGCGACAAAAACGAACAGGAATTCAAAAATCCAAATCCATGAGCATACGAGTCCATTACAAAAGCGCACTACGTAGACGATATCATTGACAGCTACGAAGACGACGATGAAGTAATTGCAGTTGCATCCGCAATCCGAGACATCCATGCCAAGGGAGGATTCACCATAAGAAACTGGAGCTCCAACTCGAACCCTGTACTGCAATACTTTGGAGAACGACAATTGGATAACCAACACCCAAAAGAATTAGGGGGCCCGAAAAGTTGCTTGGTATGTACTGGGAACCCTCCAGAGACTTTTTTATGTATATTTTTAGATTTGAAAGATTGTAAAGAGACGTTTTGAATGGTGAAACAGCTCCAACAAAACGCGAAGCCTTACAAGTATTGATGTCCGTATTCGACCCACTGGGCTTGCTATCATGCTACACTATTGGTCTGAAGATGCTACTCCAAAAACTCTGGCGAGCTGGTATAACATGGGACGCAGAGATTCCAAATACACTCCTTATTTTTTGGACACAATGGAAAAGCGTACTTCTCCAAGCTGGAGAGCTGGAATTCCCTCGCTACTACTCATACCTGCTGCCAAATGCAGACCAGATCGACTTGCATTCATTCGTAGACGTAAGTGAAGACGCCTATGCCGCAGTCACCTACCTTCGCATAAAGAGAGGAGAGGACATCGACACGGTATTAGTTGCAGCCAAATCTAAAGTCGCACCATTGAAACCCGTCTCAATATCACGCATGAAGCTTTTGCCAGCCGTAATGGGAGTGGGACTAGCAAAAAGAACCATGAACACTCGAGGACTTAGAATCAATTCAAGCACATAATGGTCCGACTCTAAAACCGTTCTTCAATGGTTAACTATGGACCCTCGAAAATTTCAATCCTTTGTTATGCATAGAGTTGGTGAGATCATAGATAACACCAGCCGTAAACAGTGGCGCTGGTTTCCTACGAAGGAAAATGTTGCAGAGTCAGCTACAAAATTCTTCAAAACTCCCGATGCATCCAGGTGGATCCAAGGCCCACAATTCCTTAGACAATCGGATGATAAATGGCCATAACAAGATATCGTTTTTGATCAAAATAACGACCAATCCGAATTACGTAATCATATTTTAATAATAACGAAACTAAAGCATTTTGATTTTGCAGTCGATTAATTTTCGGACTGGAGACGTCTATATAGAGCCGTAGCTACCTTCATCCTATACATCCAAAGGCTGAAAGCAAAATGCTCCAGAAAATCACTGCCAAAATTCCTAAGTCCTAAAATCATACATGCAGCAAAGTCGTGGCTATTTAAACAGTCGCATTCAAAGGCGTCTTCTATGGAAATCAGCGCCCTTAAACACCATTCAGCTGTGGACAAGTCAAGCCCATTAATTGCTCTGAACGTTGTAACGAACCATGGGTCTACCCATGGTTCGCCACAAACGGCGGAGAGGCAGCACATCCACTTTGGCGGGTGTCCAGTAAGAAACTGATCTACACAGAGCTGGCGCCCCATGGCTCTAACCACGGTATGCCCCAAGTAGCGGTGCGTCAGCACTCGAAGCGACATTTCGTAATTAATAAACCACTCTACACATTTATGTCCACACGACAATTTTAATTAATAAACCACTCTACACATTTATGTCCACACAACAATTTTAAAACCACCCCACCTCTTGGGACATTTCATAATCGACACCATAGTCATAAGCTATCAAAGAACAATTTCCGACCCACTGGCCCAAAACTCGGCTATCACCTTCCGTGATGCCAACCTAGCAAAACCTTCTTTGTCTCAAACTGTCAACGAAGCACTACGCTTCGACCCCAATGACCAGCCCCATTATCAATAAACAATTATTGAATTACTGACCCACTGGCCCAAACTCAGCTATCACCTTCCGTGATGCCAACGTAACAAAAACCTCTTTTCGCCGTTCCCTACTAATCCAATTACTACATTTATTGTCATAATCATAAGTTAGCAATAAGCAATTATTTCCGGGTGCCAGCTACATAAAAAGGCCAAGCACGGCCAAAGTCGGCACCCAGTACACCGGCTCCAAGGCCAACCAACCAGATACACGAGCAAAAGTCATCGTAACAAAATAAGTCAATAAAGAAACGTCAACAGAATACCAACCACGCTTTTGAAGTAATTTTCGACGGCTAGAACACTCCCCCTGTCGCCTACCTCTTTCACGATCAGGCCACTCCGACCCGAGAAGTCACCTACAATCTACAAATTTTCTTGTAGCGGACCCTGGACAGACTGACGCATATCCCAGCCTGAAATAGGATCCTCACAAGTGGCGCCCGAGCAGGGACTTTTTGGTCACTTTAAGGTAACTAACACCTTGATACGGAGCTTTGTGGAGTAAAGACCCACGGCCACCGAAAGAGACTAGGCTAGCGAGGATCAATAACCGCCAAGCACAAAAACCCCGCCCACACTAAATCCGGTCGCGAACAAGTAGTGCCGCAGTGAAAGTATCAAACAGAAGTGCTACCGCGCAGCAATACGACCAAACCAAACGTAAGTCAGCGCCCATAGTCGCAGAAACACACCATGGAAGGCCACGGAGACGATCGGCTCAACGAAATTTACCCGGAGGGACACCTTACCAACCCAGGAGTCACCACCGGCTGGATTTACAAACTCCGTCGAGACGAGCTGGAGGCCCTTGCCGAGGAATTCGGTTTTGGCACCGAAGGAACGGTCGAGGAACGACGAAAGAGGTTCGCCGCGTTAGTAGCCGGAACACTCTCGCAGGACGCCTGGGTCCGACTAGGAGACCTCGAACGACAATACGCCAGACCAGCAGGACGCTCCCGATCACCCATGCCCACCACTCCTGGGCCGTCTGACCAGCGGAAGACCGACCCAAAAGCCGGGTTACAAGTACCCACAGCGGCCGAATACAGCACACCCTGCCCACCACGCATCGTAACGCCAGCCGATCTGCCCAGACCTCCAGTTACGGAGACCAGCCGCTCGCCCACCCAGAGGATCGTGCCAGCCATGGACTCTTCCACCGCCCACATCGCGGAACAGATTCGGAAATGGGGAATCAGGTTCGACGGATCCACTCGCGTTTCTGGAACTACTCGAGGAACGAGCTCTCTCATATGGGGTGGACGCGAATCAGCTGCCCCGAGCCATGACGGAACTTCTCACTGATCGGGCCAGTCGCTGGTACCGCACCAGCCAACTACAAGGCAGCTCATGGGCCTATTTCCACCAAGAATTCTTGACTTTCTTCTTGCCGCCACGGTACTTCGAGCAATTGGAAGACCGAATCCGGGCCCGCAAGCAAGCAAGAGGAGAATTGTTCAAGGATTACCTCATCGAGATAAGGCTACTCATGCACCACGCCGGGTACGACGGCGCCAAGGAGTTGAACAGGATCTACGACAACGCCCTGCCAGCATACCAGATGTATGTGCGGCGACACGAACTCCAAAGTTTGGCTCAGCTCACAATGTTGGCTACCGAATTCGAGAGCATCCAGGAGCGGACCATCCCGCCCACTTTCGCACCGCCGCGAAGCACCCCAAGATACCCGAGGCCGGCCACCGAGCCAAGGAACGACGGCCCACCCCGGCCACCGTTTCGGCAACCACATTGGGAGGCGGCAGACTCGCCAAGGAGGCAGCAAGCCCCCTCCAGCAGCCAGTCGACGCCCGAGGTTGCACACCGCATGATCACGACCCCTATCGCCAACCCACGCGCAGCCTGTCGCCGGTGTGGTGAAGCAGGGCATGTGGCATACGACTGCCAGAACCCGTCGATCCTATTTTGCTGGGAATGTGGCAAGCGCGGCACACGGACCTTCAAATGCTGCCGCCAGAACACGTCGGGAAACGACACGCGTTCCCAGCTGACACGGGAGCAGCCGGGAACGACGCCTCCCCCGAACCGCAACTAAACAACCTACTACATGTGCACAACGGTCGGATAGTGGCAACGGTAACCATAGGAGGACACGCAACGGAGGCTACCATAGACACCGGGGCCTCCAAAAGCTTCATCAACACCCACCTCGCCCGACAACTAGACAATCACACCAACTTGCAAGATGCCAGCACCCGCATACGCCTGGCCGACGGCTCGGTCAGAGAGATCACTCAAGTTCTACGGGAGCCCATCAAGCTGGAACAACGAGAGGTACACATACCGCTCCTAGTTCTGCCTAACATGTTGGAGGAAGTCATTGTCGGCATGGATTTCCTATGCGCCATCGAAGCCACGATCAAATGCGGCAGCACACAACTGCAACTAAGCAATCAGTCGGCCACGCTAACCACACCCGAAGATCCGACCAATCACATACCAGGCCCCGCGCTCAGAAGCCAGAAGCTTACACCAACCACAACGCCACCACGTACCCAACCTACCCCAACGCTCACGACACCCAATACTGCAACGCAGCACTCGGCACCCAAACCAATGACAACGAAAACGAAGCACCGGGCCACAACGGAGAACACGAATCCGAGGCCAACACAAGCCAATCACAACCAAGCGCTCGGGAAAACAAGTCCCACGGTCACTACGGAGCAACCGCGTCCTAGGCCAACCACAGGGGACACACACCCCAAACAAACCACGAGGATCTCACACACGAGGCAAACACCCTTGAACCCAGAGCTCGACACAGGAAGCCCAGGTCCAAGACAAGCAACAGAGCAAGCACGCAGAGAAACCACATCGGAAGCAGGGAACGCACGGACACCCTCAAAACCGACCACCAGCCGCGAAAAAGGACAACGGCCACCACCATCCGACAGCCCAGCCACACGGGAAACAGCCACGCTGACCCCACGCTGGACGGGGCCCCATAATCGAACTGATCTCCACAGAGCCCCTCAACGAGGGCCCGGAAACCAGCACCATGCCCCACGATGCCCAGACAGCCGTCCGGTCCTCCCCACGGCCGACGCCACCCCGATCCTCGCCAACACAATGGAGTACCTTCCGCGTACTGACATAATTTCTAGCGCCATGCAGCGAGCCATACCTAGAACCATGTCCGAGATCTTCATCGCCCACGCAAGTCATCGCTGCGACACAAGAGGCATCATCGAGACGCGCCTGTTCATGCGCCAAACGACCACCAATACCACTCACGTATTGCATCAGAGATATGAAACATATCTACCCACGGCTGACACCACCCCCATCGTCGCCCACATAAGCGACTACCAACGGAGGGTCGAACCGCCCAGCGCCTTCGACACAACCCTCTTACCCGAAGACCCCAGTCAGCCACCTGACGCCGAAACCACCGATCCGACCGAACATGAGCCCGAACCAGTCCCGGAGCCGTGGCCACCAGACTTGGCTCCACAGATCCAGGCATTTCTAGATGAGGAGCTACCAAAATTTGATGGCCTCCACGGGACATCGGACATCGCCAAGCACACTATTGTCATGAGAGATAACCGGCCCATAAAACAGCGGTACTATCCGAAGAATCCAGCGATGATGCGAATAATCAACGAACAGGTAGACCAATTGATTTCGGAAGGCCTCATCGAGCCCTCCCGGAGCCCATCCATCCCCGACGCATACCCGCTACCTATGATCAACTATATTTTGGAACGGCTCCAAAACGCGCGATTCATCACCACCCTCGACCTGAAAAATGGATACTGGCAGATCCCCATGGCTGACGAAAGTAGGGAAGCCACAGCCTTCACAGTACCGGGCCGAGGCCTCTACCAATGGAAGGTGATGCCCTTTGGACTACACTCGGCACCCGCGACATTCCAGCGGGCACTCGACACGGTGATTGGGACCGATATGGAACCATATGCCTTCGCGTACCTAGACGACATTGTCATCGTTGGGCGGGATTTCAACGAACATCTACGCAACCTGACAGTGGTGTTGGCCCGACTCCGGAAAGCGAACCTAAGGATAAATGCGGAAAAATGCGCGTTCTTTCAAACCCAAATCAAGTATCTCGGCCATATGATCAGCCATGAGGGTATCCATACTGACCCCGACAAAATTGCCGCCGTCAAAGAGCTCCGGCCGCCCACCAGCCTAAAAGAGCTTCGTCAATGCATCGGGATGGCGTCCTGGTACCGAAGGTTTGTACCAAACTTCGCGATGGTCGTCCAACCGATGTCTCGCCTACTCAAGAAGGACCAACCATGGGTATGGACCGAAGCCCAGCAGGCTGCTTTCGATCACCTAAAAGAACTCCTCACGACGGCGCCAGTTCTTGCTTGCCCCGATTTTTCGGTGAAATTCTCGCTACAAACGGACGCGAGCAACCTCGGCGTGGGCGCGGTCCTTACACAGGAAATCGAAGGCAAGGAGCGAGTTATCGCATACGTCAGCCGACGGCTCAACGCGGCAGAAGAAAACTACTCCGCGACCGACAAGGAATGCTTAGCAGTCATCTGGTCCATCCGGAAACTCCGGTGTTACCTGGAGGGTTATCGGTTCGACGTGATCACCGACCATCTCGCCCTCAAATGGCTGAACACACTGGAAAGCCCCTACGGTAGAATAGCAAGGTGGGCCCTAGAACTCCAACAATACCAGTATGACGTACATTATCGGGCAGTCAAGCAGAACGTAGTGGCAGATGCACTATCCCGACAACCCCGGGGAACCCTCGCACGGGTCGAGGAAGTAAAAGTAACCTGCCCCTGGCTCCAACGCCGGATACAACAAGTTCAGGACGAACCCGCGAAATACCCTGACTACACGCACGAGAACGGGGAGTTATATCGACACCTGGGCCGCAGCACCGAGGACAATGAGGACACGTCATGGAAACTTTGCGTACCAAAGGATCGTCGCGCAAGAGTCCTCCAAGAATGCCACGACCAACCCACGGCCGGCCATCTAGGAATCCGTAAAACCATAACCCGAGTCTGTCAACGGTACTATTGGCCAGGACTTTACCGGGACGTAAGGAAATACGTCCGCAGCTGCACAAGCTGCCAGAAGTTCAAAGCCCAACAACGTAAACCGGTGGGTAAGATGCTCACCCGCAAAGTGGAAGAACCATTCGCCACACTATGCGCCGACTTCGTGGGGCCACTGCCTCGATCCAAGAAAGGAAACACCATGCTGCTGGTATTCCACGACACCTTTACTAAATGGGTCGAACTGATACCCCTGAGGAAAGCCACCACCGCCACTTTGGAACTAGCTTTCAGAGAGCGCATACTCAGCCACTACGGAGTCCCGAAACGATTTGTGTGTGACAACGGCACGCAATTTACGAGCCGGTCATTCCAAACATTCCTACAAACGGCAGGGATAGAATTGTAACACACCGCCCCCTACTGCCCCCAGGAAAACCCCACGGAGCGGGCCAATCGGACGGTAAAAACCATGATCGCCCAATTTGTGGGAGAACACCAGAACACTTGGGACGAATTAATCCCGGAGATTTCACTCGCCGTAAACTCCAGTGTCTCGGAAACAACAGGATTTAGCCCAGCTTTTCTGCTGTTCGGGAGAGAGCCTCGCTTACCTGGAACCCTATATGATGAAGTTACACCTGGCACAGGGAGCCCGCCAGACACCGCACTCCAGAAGGCGGCGCGACTCAAGGAAGTGTTCGCGATAGTTAAAAATAACATCCAGCGAGCCAACCACGAGCAGGCAAGACATTATAATCTCCGCCGAAGACAATGGCACCCCACGGTGGGAACTCTAGTACTGATGCGACAACACCACCTGTCCAACGCCGCCGGCGGTTTCGCGGCGAAATTAGCCCCGAAATATGACGGACCCTACAAAATAAAAGGTTTTAGCTCAGCAAACATCGTGAAATTACAACACATCGGCAGTCGGAAAAGCAAAATCGCAAACATCAACGACCTAAAAGGATACCACGAATACGACGCCGGGGAATCTGCAGACGATGCAGACACCACCAAGCAATAAACAAGGGGAAAACTACTGACCCACATCTTATGGGGCCAACCACCCGGGCACACGCCACACACATGACATAAATTGCTGAACACGTGACCCGGAAGAGAAAAAGAAAAGAGGAAAAAAAAAAAAACACCCGTCCCAAAACAATGACCAGAGATACCCTATATATAACTGGACCCCGGTTCTAATCGAGCAATACATCTTCAACGACCATCGACTCACAAGTCAGCAAGCCAACACATCGCCAACTACTCACCCGAAGAGATAACCCCAGAATGTCATCGTTCCTGATCGTCCTCATCCTCACCGCCACCACACAGGCCACAATCAAGCTTAACAACTACACCCACGCCAACTATGTGCCCGTGGTGGACGGAGACGCCGTCCTGTGGGAGAAATATGGTTACCTTCACCATATAACCAATGTAACCTCCTACGAGGCATACTTGGCGCAGGCGGAGGAGTCTGCCGCGTTATTCCCTGGGAGCCGAATTGCCACCATCCTGGCTGTCGACCTGGAGCACGTCAGGACCCTCGTGGGAACGTTGAAAACCCACCACCGACGAGCCAGGAGTCTAAACATCCTCGGAAGCGCGCTAAAGGTCGTCGCCGGAACCCCGGACTTTGACGACTGGGAACAAATTCGGTTCAAGCAGGGCCAGCTGATCGAATCCGAGGCAGAGCAACGGACGGTCAACTCCAAGGTGCAGAACCGGCTCAACGAGCTGACTGGCTACATGAACAGCCTGGTAAAAGGAGAAGACACAGAGCGACTGCAGCTGACGGAGGCGATACTGGCAAAGAACCGCGTCATCCTCAATGACCTACAGAACCTGATTCTGGGCTTGACACTAGCCAAAATGAACGTCATCAGCCCGACGCTACTGGACGGTGCCGACCTCCGGGAATTTGAGGAACAACAACTGACCGATATCAGGCTGGTCGAGCTACTGGGAGTCTCCAGCATTAGCGTGTTCCAGAGCCCGGATCTGTTGACTTTCCTCATCAAATTTCCCCAACCTAAGCGGATCTGCCGGAGGATGACGATCTTCCCCGTGCAACACCAGCACAAGATCTTGGACTTCAGCAAAGGGAACGCCGTAGCGGAATGCGGAAGCCAAGCCGTCAGCTTGGACACATGCGAAACCACCATCGGCGTCACGTTCTGCAAGGAACGACGGGAACCCACCTGCGCCCAACAACTAGTGGCCGGAACAACCGCCCACTGCACCACCTTACCCGGCCACCTGGACGCGATCACCGTGGTGGATCATGGCACGCTCGTCATCAACGACGCCTTCGTGAGCGTGGAGAACGCAGCGGGAGAAATACAAAACATCTCCGGCACATACCTGGTGGCCTACACCAGCCGAGTCTCTCTCAACGGGACATGGTATGTGAACCCCCTGGGTGAATCCCAGAAGAAGGCAATGGTCGCCTCAATGACAGCCATAAATGTCACTGGGCACCATGACAAGCTAAGCCTGCCGTTCCTAAGAGAGCTGAGCATGGAGAACTTGAGAAACATTGAAATGCTGACGATCCATAGCGCCACCTCACACCTCCTCACCTGGGTCGTCGCCGTGATACTCTGCGTAAGCATATGGTGCTTACGCCGGCGACTCTACAACCGAGCTACCAACAATGACACAACGGATTGTGAAGCAGCGGCACCAGAACCATCCAGCACCCCTCCCTCTACAACCACCACCGGCACCGAGGCAACGCTGACGAGGCAACCACAACAAGCAAAAATTTGCCACACATTGCCAAAACGACCCAGCACTGGAAGCCCCGCTGGCCCGGCGCATCGCCCCACGCGGATAGACTAAGGAACGCCGACGCCACCGAAAAGAAATACCACCAAGTCACACCAATAAGACATGAATTCTACAAACAGCATTATCATATCCGACAGCGAGTCTTGCGACTCCGCACCGGAAACCAGGACCTGGAGCGACGCCGGAGCAGCGTCCGCACAGGAAATCATCATCTCCGACAGCGAGTCTTGCGACTCCGCACCGGAAACAAGGACCTGGAGCGATGCCGAGACGGCATCCGCTCAGGACACAGAGTCGGAAGAAGACGAGAGGCAACGGCCATCACGCTTCACGCGGGCCAACCTGTGGTCGCCACCGCCACGGACGCCGTCGCCACCAACACCCTCCTACTCGCCGGTGCCGTGGGGGCTCTTCAGAGAAATGCCCCCCACCCTGGAGGACGAAGACTATGCTCCGCCAAGCCCACCAACAACCCACTTCCGGCGGGACCCCCGACACAGCCACGGGGTCTATCAAGACGTTAACTCTGAAGAGGAACACTCCTCAGAGAAGGAAGAGGAATCACCCTCAGAAAAGGAAGAGGAATCACCCTCAGAGAACGAAGAGGAAGCATCGTCAGAAGGAGACACCGGCTTCATCCACCAGCTGATCATGGATACCCAGACCACCAGCTACGTCCATACCCCATGGGGGGTCCGGACTACCACGACCCACACACGGGTCGTCGATAGCAGAAGAACGGCCAACAGGGAGGCAGCCGACGACGGAAGCTTCGCCCCTAAACGCCCCCGTCGCCACTAACACCCACCCGGAAGAAAGGGGGGGGTGTAACGAACCATGGGTCTACCCATGGTTCGCCACAAACGGCGGAGAGGCAGCACATCCACTTTGGCGGGTGTCCAGTAAGAAACTGATCTACACAGAGCTGGCGCCCCATGGCTCTAACCACGGTATGCCCCAAGTAGCGGTGCGTCAGCACTCGAAGCGACATTTCGTAATTAATAAACCACTCTACACATTTATGTCCACACGACAATTTTAATTAATAAACCACTCTACACATTTATGTCCACACAACAATTTTAAAACCACCCCACCTCTTGGGACATTTCATAATCGACACCATAGTCATAAGCTATCAAAGAACAATTTCCGACCCACTGGCCCAAAACTCGGCTATCACCTTCCGTGATGCCAACCTAGCAAAACCTTCTTTGTCTCAAACTGTCAACGAAGCACTACGCTTCGACCCCAATGACCAGCCCCATTATCAATAAACAATTATTGAATTACTGACCCACTGGCCCAAACTCAGCTATCACCTTCCGTGATGCCAACGTAACAAAAACCTCTTTTCGCCGTTCCCTACTAATCCAATTACTACATTTATTGTCATAATCATAAGTTAGCAATAAGCAATTATTTCCGGGTGCCAGCTACATAAAAAGGCCAAGCACGGCCAAAGTCGGCACCCAGTACACCGGCTCCAAGGCCAACCAACCAGATACACGAGCAAAAGTCATCGTAACAAAATAAGTCAATAAAGAAACGTCAACAGAATACCAACCACGCTTTTGAAGTAATTTTCGACGGCTAGAACACTCCCCCTGTCGCCTACCTCTTTCACGATCAGGCCACTCCGACCCGAGAAGTCACCTACAATCTACAAATTTTCTTGTAGCGGACCCTGGACAGACTGACGCATATCCCAGCCTGAAATAGGATCCTCACAACGTTTACCTAGATGCAGAAGACATCCTACGTGTACAAGGAAGAGCAGATCGCCTGAATCCAAAAGAAAACGCCATCGTATTGCCAAAAAAGTGCAGAGTCGCCTTTTTAGTTGAAAGGTACAACCACGAAAAATCTCACCACATGCTCCACGAGTCAACTATCAACCTAATTCGAAGCACATTTTATATACCACGTCTACGAGTATTGTACAAAACTGTGCGTAAGGAATGTCAAAAATGCAAAATCGCCAAAATGACACCAAAGGTACCCCAAATGGCACCTGTACCAGCTGCCAGACTGGCTTGTTTCGAAAGACCATTTACATATACGGGTGTCGATTATTTCGGCCCCATATTAGTGAACGTTGGAAGGCACAAGGAAAAGCGTTGGGGAGTCCTATTCACATACCTCTCATTAAGAGCAGTACATTTTGAAGTGGCATACAATCTTGACGTAAGCTCTTGTAAAATGTGCCTGAAGAACTTCATGGCCCTCTGTGGAACTCCAAAAGAAATCGTCTCCGAAAATGGGACCAACTTCAAAGCCACTGAAAAGATCGTAAAGGAGGAACTTAAGCAAATCGACTTTGATGAAATCACCATCCGCTACGAAGCTATTAAATGACGCTTCAAACCCACCAGCTGCACCCCACATGGGCGGAGCGTGGGAACGACTAGTTAGATCTGGAAGACTGTCCTAAAATCGATCTGCCCATCAAATAATTTTAATGACGAGATCCTCCGAGCCGCTCTAATGGAAGCTGAAACCATTATTAACCAGAACCAGACCACTAACCTTTGTCTCCTTAGATTCAGCAGACGATGATGTCCTTACTCCAAATCACCTGCTTCTGGGATCACCAAACGGCTACAAATGGGGGAATGTTGCCGACGAAATTTAAATTTAAAGCATAACAGCCACGTAGGCGCATACGGCAACGGTACCATTCATAAGCACCACCATTCGGCAACTCTAAAACAGAGACAATTGAGGATAAGCCAGCGAAGCAAGAACACAAAGTTTTTTAAAGCTCTCTCTTATTATTATTATTAAACTGGAATAAATAATAAATTGGAATGCTATATAAATTTGTTTACCCTTTATTGCTTCGAAATATTCAACGCCAGTGCCTCAACACTGATTCTTAATTTTTACTGCTTGAACGTGGCGCGATTGACTCCCGATTGACTGCCCTTTTCTTCATGCTAGGCAGTACCTTTTATAGATCGACCGGCCTTCGATTTCCCCATGAATGTCTTAAAGATATCTTATTTCTACTCCAAAAATGTGGGAAGGGTTCGTACGTAAGTGTGTTATAGTCGGCTCGTGCAGACGGGCTGATCGGTCACTGAAGGTGATGATTAGGTCATTAGCCCTGTAGTCAGTGTTCGATATTCTAGGTAAGGAATATCGAACTGATCACGGCGCTCGCGCATGTGAGTGTCCAACAAGAGTCCAATGTCACAGGTAAGGTGATCGATGTGCACCGGTACCGTGGGAAAGGAATCTTGTTGGCACTTCGCGTTTCGAGTCGGAAAGGAATGTCTTTTGGGGCAATTCTTACGGTTCATTTCTTATTACCAATATATTTATATTTATATATAGCTATATTATTAATGTAATCCAAGAAGCAGCAGGTGCGGGCAGTTGTGGCCATGGAGACCATGGACCATGGACCCATGAGATCATGCCTCCGGTACGATCCCGTGAAGAGCGTCGGGAATGGTCGAGCGCGCAAGGAGCAGGGCTCACGTCAGGCCAGGAACGGCGGGCACGGGCCGGCAGTGGTCCAGCGCATGACCATATATGGCCATGAGATCACGCCACCAGCCCGGTCCCGTTAAGAACGGGGTGAGAACGAGCAAGAGGCCGATGGAAAGCTACCGGCGACACACGGATTTAACGCTGTTGCTAGGCAGAGGTACAGAAGCCAGCATGGAAGCGAAGGTATAAGAGGAGGTCGGCGTCAGCAGTAGGAGGAGTGAGTGGAGTGTAAGTCACCAGGCTAGACGCGAGTAAAAGCGAGTGCGACAGAACCAACAGAAAGTGAGAGTCCCCGAGAGAATCCTAGGAAGATACCAATAAAGTACCCATAGCCAGTAAATAATCCCATCAGTGCATTCTTTCTTGTCTGTGAGGCAACATTCAAATTTATTGCAAACAAACCGTCGGCCGCTGAGCCAGCCTCGCTGATTCAGACGGACAGAAACAGGTTGTTACAATATATATATAAATTTCTAATCGATACTAATTCTACAACCGCATCTTTAATTACAGAGAGGCCTGCTGATCTTGATGTGCTCTGTCTGGCGCTTTTGAATGGCGGCTCTCTCTCTCTTCGTTTCCTGGGCGTAGCGTTACATACCTGATTTTGTGTCGATTAGAAGTTGCCTACTTGCTTCACATCTACTGGCTTCCATGGAAGGAAGTCTACATGTCGTCACAACAGCTGCTTTCAAATCTCACTCCTAACCCTGGGTTGGCAGTCTCTTGGCCCATAGCAAAGGTGGTCCAGCTTATTCCCGGAGGAGCTGTCGTTTCCCGTGTTGCAGTGCTTAAATGGCATCAGGAGATACATCGAATCATCCACAATCGACGTATGTGAAACACTTCCAAATCTGTTGAAAGTCAGGCTTTCAACGGGGGGAGTATGTCTGGTTTCCCAGCCTGAAATTCCTCAAATAAAAGCCAGTTGCGCAAATAACGTAATTTCACCTTTGTTTGCTTTTTGCATTGCAATGGTCATGATCTGGTCCAGCACTTGCATGCCTTTGCAATCTCTCGAACTTTTCTGTCGTCTGTCGCCTCTTGTATACCGCTCCGCTGCCCGTCCTTTGCTCCTTCCTCCTCTCACCTCGATGGACACCTCCACCTGGCTTGCCGACGCCAACACCGCACCCCGCGCACCCGCACGAGGCGTTTTACACGCCGACCGATCCGCCGCGTGCCTTCGACCGACCGGACCACCGCCTCCGGCCACTCCTCTACGGCCACATGCCGCCAGCGTCCATTCTCCTCCGTCGGCTCCTCCACCGACCGCTGCCTCTGCAGCTGTGGACGGACAATCTCGGCCCTGGGATCTGGACACGATTCTTGCCGCACCAGGACAGGCCTTTCCACGGCCTTTGCAGGTGAGGGCCACACCCACGGACCGCGCTGGACCACTGTTTTTTTTCTCTTGCGCTGCGTCTGTGTCTGGGCACCTCTGGCTTTTGACTGATCGACAGCTCCAGCCTCTGCTGCCGCCGAGCCCTTGCTGTCTTTTCCATCGTACGGTAGTTGGGAATTCCTTCTCCCGCTTTCTCGAAGGTTTCTTTTTCTCCGCCATGGGGCTCTTCGCCGCGTTAACCCTTCCGCGGCCGGTGGGGTCTTCTCACACTCGATCTTACTCCTTTTCTCAGCAAATATAATTTTTTCTTTTTTATTAATATATGTGGAGTGTTTTTTTTTTTTGTAGGGCTCTGACGCTCGGTCTCCCTTACCCCGTACTGCTCGTTAACCCTCTACTTTTATGCTCCTTTGTCCTTTCAGATGTGGGCCTTCCGTCGTCTGCACACGCCATCCTGTTCCCGACTTTTGCTAATAAGCTTTTTCCCTTTTTCCTTATTTTTTTAAACTGATATTTTATACGGTTTGTTGTCGACTCCTGACGGCGTCCTGCGTGACCCAACTCAGAGTCGTCGACCACCCGTTACCCTAGCCTTAAGATGTCCTTGACTTATGTCTACTTCAACTCGTCGTTTGGCTGTGGCTTCAGATCCCCAACGTGTGCTGTCCGTGTGTGCTTATCACCATCTCTCCGCAGCTTGCATATCATCGGTGACACGAAATCAGTGATCTGGTAGGGACCGGCATACCTTGGGGCCAATTTTGCTGCGAACCCCTCGGCTGCGTTAGATAGATGGAGCTGTTTGACCTACACACTCTCTTCGACCTTCGGCTTCCAGGCTCTCCTTCGCAAGTTATAATATCTTGCCTGATCCTAGGCTGCCCTTTCCAAATTTCGCCTTACTAGCTGAAACAGCTCCTTAAGCTTTATCGCGTGTTCGTCGGGAGTGTGTGTCTCTTGTCACGTGCCGAGTGTTTCCTCATCGTACAGTGCCTTCGGCAGCCTGGTCTCTCTCCCTTGCACTATGAATGATGGTGCGAATCCCGTGGACTCTGTGACCCCCGAGTTCACGGCCAGCATTAACTCGGGACACTTCTCGTCCCAGCATCTCTGGTCCCCTTCATTGTTTTCAACGTTCGGTTGGTGCGTTCCGTCGGGTTTTCTTGCGGTGTGTATGGGGCAGTAAACTGGTGTCGCACACCCATATGCTCCAGAAACTTTTTAAACGCCCGACTGGTGAACTGTACCCCGTTTTCGGTGATCATCACGCTTGGAACGCCAAATCGGGCTAATATCCGCTCCCTCATTACCCGCTACTTCCAAGCTACTAATTCTTCGTCGCGGGCCCAGAGCGGGATATGCCGGTACACTCCGCCCGCCTCCTCCATATAATCCGGGAACTTGGCCGGCTCCTTTCTCATCTTGTCCTTGATCTTCTCTATCCATGAGCATTGTGTTTCGGGTTTCTGTCCGGCCTCCTCCGCCCGCATACATCTCTCTACCATGGGCTGTCGTGATAGTGCGTCAGACACTATGTTCAGCTGCCACTTCCTATACGCTATTTCGAAGTCGTATTGCCGCAAATCCAGCGCCCATCTTGCGATTCTCCCCGTCGAGTTCTCTATGCTGTTGAGCCATTTCAACGCCATGTGGTCGGTGACCACCTTGAAGCGATACCCCTCCAAGTAGGGTAGTTCTGCTCCGCTCTGTTCAGCGTCCGGCTGGCGTACGAGATCACCCTTTCGCCCTTTTCTGTTTCCTGGGTGAGAAGCGCTCCTAGTCCATAGTCGCTGGCGTCCGTCTGCAGCGCGAACTTCTTCGAAAAGTCCGGGCTGGGTCGGCTGGTAGCAGACACAGCCTCAAATGCCTGTTGCTGCTCGGGTTCCCGCTGAGCGTCTGTACCATGGTGGCGAACCCTCGCACGAAACGTCGATACCATAAGGCGACGCCCAGATACTGGCGAAGCTCCTTCACGTTCGCCGGTGGCTTCAGCTCTGCAATGGCGGCCACCTTTTCCGGATCAGTGCAGATGCCTTCTCCCGTCACCAAATGACCCAGGTACCGAAGTTCCCTACGGCCAAACTGGCATTTCTCCACATTCAACCTCAAGTTGGCCTTTTTTAATCGGTTCCTTTTAAGGTTCCTTTGGTGTTCCTCTTTCGTTCGGCCTACCACAATGATATCATCTTGCTGAGTGAACGCATGCGGCATCATTTCTGGACCGCTAACCAGGTCCAACGCCCTCTGAAACGTGGCCGACGCCGAATGGAGCCCGAACGGCATCATTTTCCATTGGAACAATCCCTTGCCTGGCACCGTGAAGGCTGTGAACTTCCGGCTATCCTTTTCCAGTGGTATTTGCCAATACCCGTCTTTCAAATCCAAGCTACTGATGAACCGTGCTTCCCTCAGCTGATCTAACATACAGTCAATCCGCGGCATTGGGTATACTTCCTTGATAAACTTTGCATTGATTTGTGGGAAGTCCACGCATAACCTCCATTGACCAGTTTTCTTTTTAACCATTACGATGGGGGAACTGTATGGACTCTTCGATTGCTTGATACACCCCATCTCCAGCAGCTTCTCTACCTTTTGGTTGATCTCCGCCTGCGTCTTTGCGTTCTTAGGGTAGTATCGCTGTTTAACCGGTATCGCATCGCTCATTGTGATTGTATGCACCGCCACATTCGATACCCCTTTCATCCTCTTGATTTCCTCAAATTCCTTGGCCAGAAATTCTTCGAATGAGCAGACTCTGCCCTGTCGCGGCGCCTGCTTCCCGTGGGGTCCTCGGCCTCGAGCTCATCATCAGCCATTCGTTCCGGGGTCTCCTCATTGGCCTCCAATACTGCCACTGACAGCCTTTCTTCCAACCGCCCTTTCCGTCGGCCTCTCGCAGGGATCACAACCCTGTGCCCCGCACAGGTCACCTCTGCTCCGACTGCGGCAATGAAATCCCAGCCTAGTACCAGCGCATCGATGACTCCCGGCAGCACAAGAAGTGTCATTGATACCACTTTGTCCCCGAGTGCCAGCTCCACTTCGATTTTTGTATCGATGGTTCGACGGCGTCCTTCGGCCAAACGCACCTGCTTGTCGGTTTTGCCGCCAGCTCACAGCTGACAAAGCTGATAGTGGCCCCTGTGTCGACCGTGGGCTTCCATTTCCTCCCTGCGATGTCCACCACGGCTGACAGCTGCACCTCCTCCACGGTGAGTTCACCCATGAGGTTTTGGGGGCTGCAGCCTGCGACCCCGGCACAGCCCTCCTCGGATTGGGTCGCGGGGCGTTTCCCGACTTTTTGCAGAACTGCCATGTCGTGAGGCCGACCTTTCCACACCTCCAGCAGAATGTCAACGGTCACCCTTGACATGCATGTGACCAATTCTCGTTGCTCCCGAATCGTCGGCACGCTTGGGCGGGATTCTTAACGTATCCCCCCTCTACATTGGAATGGGTCTGGTCTTCCGTCGCTGGTCCCGCCACTTTCTCTTTCGTTTTTCCAGCTACGGCTGCCGGCTCGTCCTTGCACCTCCAGCATACTTCGCTTACGGCCGCCTTACTCCAGACTTCCCACTGGAGTCTCCTTCTGGAACTCCACTCGATCCCTTTCCATTGCCTCGAACTCATCCGCTAGCATCATCATGTGGTCCAGGTCCTTGCACCTATCGCGGATGAGCACCATCTGCTCCTCAGGAGTACATTTGAGGGGTCTCATGAGGGTCCACCATGTTCACCATGTAGTCCTTGAATGACTCTCCCCATTTTTGCTTCCTTTGCCGTACCTCCTGGAGCAACTTCTCAATGTACCCCCTCGACAAAAAGTAGGCCTGAAAGCTCGCCGCGAAGGATTCCCAGGTTTGCCATTGCCGGTTATTGGCGATGAACCACATCAACGCCCGGCTCGTCAGCAGCTCTGGCATTGCCCTGGGAATCAGGTTCACGTCCAGGCCGTACATGTCAGCCGACCATTACGGGCTATGGGTGCTTTATTGGTATCTTATACTTAGTGGATCTTACGTTCTATATGACAATGAATCACTCTCTATTTCTGTACGCCCTCGCGCCGCCGGCCCCTCAGGCTCCTCACTGGTACTGTGGCTATGTGTCCGACCTTACTCGCTCCTGATCTACACACACAACTCCGCACACACTGAATCGCTTTTTATTGCCTTGGCGATGACGGTACCCGTTGTCCCTCATTTGGCACCTCGCAGACCTTGTTCCCTTTGCTGGGTCGTACTGCTGCCTGTTGGTTGGGTAACTTTGATCCTTCCTTGGACTCTTATGCTGACTCTCCTTGTCGCTGGTTTTACCGTACTCGGTTGCGTTCGCGCCTTTCCTCGTGATTCGCACTTCACTGACTGTCTTTACTGTTGCCGGGCTCCTCTTATACCCTCGCTTCGACGCTGGCGTCTGCCTGGCAACAGCGGTAAATCCGTGCGCCGCTGGTAATTTTCCATCGACCTTTTCGCTTGTTTTCATCACGTTCTTAACGGGACCGGGCTGGTGGCGTTCTATCATGGCCATATATGGTCATGCGCTGGACCACTGCCGGCCCGTGCCCGCCGTTCCTGGCCTGACGTGAGCGCCGCTCCTTGCGCGCTCCACCATTCCCGACGCTCTTAACGGGACCCGGCTCTCCGCCTCCCTCTCATGCGAATTCGCCGTGGCCTCTCTCCTTAACCCTTACTCGGTCCCCTGTGAGAAATCTCCATTCCTCACACAATATAAACATCGTGTCCGCCTCGGATGTCATGTTGGACAAATTAGAGTGGAATTTTTATGTCGCTCACGACCGATTGGAGGAGCAGGATTTTCAATCTATTACTAGCGACTTGCCTGGTCAGTTCGGTACTGATTTAGGCAAGCACTCAAAGCCCACGCATTGTTCACCTTTTCGGATGGATCCCAGTGAATCGCAATACATCATGTATATGGCCAATCGAACGCGTGCTGCCCATAAATACCATCCAATCGTGTAATAAAGAATAATATAAATAATATAAAAGAACAAATGTCAACGTATAAGAGCACCAGCTCGGTAAAGACCACAAGCACTGTAACCAAAGCCAAAATGAGCCAAACCCGGCAACAGCAACAAGACGAGCGTCGACTCTCGCAAACAAAAAACAACGCGTAGAAGTACGCTCGTAGAAGTATAGCCCCAAGCCCCACCTCTCCCAACGTTAATTCAGCTTAATTCAGACTGGGCTCGATCGCTATGTGCAAATCAAAAGAAAATTGAGCCCACAAACTGCGAAGAACAACAATGCAGCTAAAATAACTGATAAAATTGGCGCAAACACATTCTATGTTACGTCCATCAAAAGGGGTAACATAAATGAAACAAAAATACAAGTCAAAGACGAACAAAACTATCGATCAGTTGAAAATACCTCGAAAATGAAAAAATAATTACTACACCCACCAACTTAAAAGTAGCAAAGGATTAGAAGTGGTTATCAAAGGAATCGAATCGACAGTCCCAATCAATGAGATAATAGATGGACTTCAACCAACCACAGCAGGAATAATGCAGCATCAGGCATCAAATCGGATACCAGAAAACTCTTCCCAACATACCCCTGCAAATCCGTCCCAATTGCCTAGTGTAATTTAGTCTATGCTGGTAGCTATAACAAACACAATGGTATCAATACAACAAACGATGCAGGAGCTTATGCGCAACCAAAATCTCCTCCTGGAGCTGCTAATCAAACATACAGGGGTGCCACAGAAATCACATCCGCTGGAAAATCACCTCAATTCCATTCCGCCGTGCCACACACCAATTTTTCAGCGAAATCAAAATCACTCACAATTTATCCAGCGATTTGATTAAATACACCCATAAAACACACCCAAAACGATTGGAATCTTACTTTCCCATAAAGGTTATGGGTGATTAACCCTCATCCAAATAATTTAACATTATACATGTTAAGTTAATAAAATAAGCATCTTAGTTCAATCCGCTGACTGAATTTTCACTTAACGATTCCGCTCTCAATCCGCTGCAGAGCGAGGTGGCCACATAGGGTGATTCGGACTTTCGAAGTTAATACAGTAATGCCACATTTTTTAAATCGAATTCGGAGCAATATATTTTATATTAATTATACTGAAAGCATTCTGTTTTTCTTTTATTAAGCATTACAAAAAATAGCTCATTGCAGTAAAACTTCCTTTACGTCAAACGTGTGCATACTTTTTGTGCAAATTGTTAAAACATTTGTAGTCATTTGTAGTTCTACCAGGTGGCATCGCTTCAAAATGCCAAAACAGAAAAAACCATTTCTACACATTATAGCCATTGCATTTATGTCAAAAACCCCTGTTCGGCTAAGTGCAGACCCATGGCAGCACAAATAGAAGCATAGCGATCATTATACAAAAAACTGGTAATTTTAATGAACTAAACTATCAGTAGTTTGAGAAGACAATCACAAAAACCACATGCGTATCGTCTGAAGGCGAAAACGAGTCCGATGCGCATCTGAGAAGCCTGCGCTGCAAGGTTTGTTTTAATTTAGTTTCCCGTCAAATTCAGATGTATCTTTTCTTGAACAGCTGATTGCTGGCATGCACTGAGACTTGCCATACAACTGCTAGAGTTGTCAAGTACAGTGTTTTGTTTGACTCGCACGATATTGGATGTTTTTTTGCTTTGAAATTATATAAGTACAGCTTTGAAAACCAGCTATTTTATATTAAAGACGAAAAAAAGAAAAACCAATTGTTTTGATATGATAAAATCAATAAAACTGCAAAATCAGCCCCATTCGAAATGAATTTTGAAAAGTGTCAACCCTAGCCTTAGTTCGAATTTGGTTTGTGACAATGCTAAGAAAAATGAAATCGCTCGGAAATCTGTGGCGGAAATTTTTAAGCGGAAATCCTCTGCGCGGTTTTCAATTTCACTAGTGATTTCTGTGGCACCCCTGATAAATCTGTTTAAATGGCTTGTCTAAATATATGTTTCTGTAATGCAAATGGCATTTCGCAGCACAAATGCGAGCTCTTACAGTTCATCGCTCAACACGACATTGACGCCATGCTCATATCAGAGACTCACCTAACAAATAAAAACTACTTTCACCTCAATGGCTATAACTTCTATGCGACAAATCATCCCGATGGTAAGGCACATGGAGGTAGTGGCGGTCTGATCAAGCATCGCATCAGGCATTATCCATTGCCTTCATTTGCTACATCTTATTCACAGGCAACATCAATTCATATTGAAATTCAGAGCGGCTACCTAAACCTAGCGCAGTATACTTCCCACCGCGCTTCTGCATTTCCGAAACAGAATTTGTAACATTCTTCGACCTACCGACCGATTTATAGCAGCTGCTGACTACAATGCCAAGCACACCATTGTGCCATTGGGGATCTAGACTTACCAACCCGAAAGGAAGACAACTATATAACGCTATAATAACGCGACGGGCAAGCCTACATATTGGACCACAGATCCTAACAAGCAACCCGACTTGATTGATTTTGCAGTTACACGAAGGGTGCTGCAAGCTCAGATTCATGTAGATCACTTAACAGGTCTATCTTCGGATCACTCGCCCATTCTACTTCACCTTTACGACCATCCACAGCTTTCGGAACGCCCACACTTTCTAGCTTTTAGAAAAACAAATACAGGAAGTACATAAGTTTTCATATTGACAGCTGCCCAAACATTTATTGTAAAGATGACATTGATAGGTCAGTCGAAGCATTGGTATGCTCAATGTCACTGGCGGCAAAACACTCAAACCCATTACTAGTACCTAATAAACTTTCCAACAGCAGTCGTATTTCTAGGCACATTGAAGTGCTGCTACGCGATAAAAGAAGGCTTCGCGGAGAGTGTCAAGCACACAGACCACCTGCCTCGAAAGAGCGGCTAAAAATAGCCAACCATCTACTACGCAGAGCAACTCTCCCCAACTAGCAAACGATTCCCACTGTGGAAAGCTAAATCAGGCATTTGCCCACCAATCGAGAGTGAATCACCTTTGCGTACACAAACAGGAGAGTGGGCTCGCAGCGGCAAAGAGAATGCAAATACATTTGCCCTCCATCTAGAAAACGTCTTCAAACCACACCAAGCAACAAATACCTTTGTGCTCCCACCAACCAGAAATCCCGAAAAACTCCGCCTATCATATTCCAATCAGGAGAAGTCACCAAATCTCAAAGCAAAAGAAAGCTTCGGGCCACGATTTCATCTCCCCTGAAATGATCACAGTAAGAATTTCCTTACTGTGATATTCAACAGCATGATGAAATGGGGCTATTATGGAGACATGGAGGAAATCAGTCATCATAATGATCCATAAAACCGGAAAAGACAAGTCAAAGCCATCATCATATAGACCTATCAGCCTACTGCTTTGCCTATCAAAGATATTTGAAAAGCTGCTCCTGAATCGTATCAAACAACACCTAAACATCAACATCCAGACTAACCAATGATTTTTTCGGATAGATTTCGGCATGTAAAATTTGTTTATTTTTTATTTATTTTTTATGGCGGCATTTTTTTTATATTTTTTATATTCTGGTATTTTTCATGGTTTTTTTCAGAGGTAGTGCTTCCATTTTTCACAAAACTTAAGTATCTGGTTGCATAGAACTTTGCAGTTCTGAAAAGCTGACAAATGCAGCTTAAAATCCGAGCTTTTTATCTGCAGCTTAATGCCTGTAAGATATTAAGCTGTCAAATTAAAATTTCATCATTTTTGCGGAATTTTTTTTTCAAAATTTTTAAAAACTCAGGAAAAGCCGAAAAAAAATTTGCAGTTTTAGTTAGTTTTAGTTTTTAATTAGGCGTCGTTTAAGGTATTGTTCATTAAAATCTATGGATAGACGGTCAACTTGTAGCCGTTTGACCAAAACGACTCAAAACTAATTTTACCTTAAAAATTCAGTCATATTTATGTCAGTCGCATATTTATGCAATTATTAATGTTACATAATATACACTTATCGAATAAGTCAGTCATCGAATAAGAATAAGTCATAATAACAAACGACAAAGCATTGTAGCTGAGTCAACTATAACCGCTTCTGCAGCAATTTCTGCCAACGATACAATCGCTCTTCAGAGGGCAAAAATCAGTATAAAAAACAGTACCATCACTGCCTGTTTACTCATTCTCTACAACTGCAATCATCAGAGGCTGTCGCTGTGTCTTCAGACCCTCATTTTGCTCGCCGTAGGAAACCCTCTCCGCAGTCCAACTGGTTCAAGTTCTAGTTGTAAACGGTTTATGTACCGTATGCATACCAAATCACAAACACACAAACAGAAATTTTTTTTTTTTGTCCCCCCCGAAACCCTTTTTAAACTCTCTTTCAACGGGGGGGAAAAAGATTAAAAAGGGGGTTCCCCTTAACAAAGTCACCAGGACTCTTCAACACAAACTGGCAGCAAGCCACATACTTACGGTAGAATCTCCTACCAATAAGTAGAACCAACAAGATCAACGATCAACAAGATCACCATTTCACCATTGAAACAGCACAAAACCTCCATCCAGTATGTTAATGTGTGTTTGTGTGTGTGTTTGGTATGCATACGGTACATAAACCGTCTACAAATTTGTCGTCGCAACTAGAACTTGAACCAGTTGGACTGCGGAGAGGGATTCCTACGTCGAGCAAATGAGGGTCTGAAGACACGGCGACAGCCTCTGTTGATTGCAGTTGTAGAGAATGAGTGAACAGGCAGTGCTGGTACTGTTTCTGATACTGATTTTATTCAACAAACTTAATTTCTATTTATAGGTAACAAAAGGTACAGAAAGTGCTGAGTCTAGTAAGAATATGGTAAAAGGGAATGGGAATTAATATTGAATTACTTTGGATTTAATATGATATTGTGTTTTTGGGCAATTGTGATAGTCAGCAATTCCACCAGTGTTTTTGCCCTCTGACGGGCGATCGCATCGTTGGCAGAAATTGCTGCAGAAGCGGTTATTGTTGACTCAGCTACAATGCTTTGTCGTTTGGTATTGTGTCTCCCGTTACATGGGTCGACCTGACTTATTCGATAAGTGTATATTATGTAATATTAATTACTGCATAAATATGCGACTAAACATTCTCCCGGCCGTTGAACTGGTGTTCAACCATCGCCCAAGTCGACTGAAAAGCGGCGTGGAATGGGGATCGGGGTTGATGATCCGCGTGGCTCTGCTTGGTTGATTGTTGACGGCCTTGGGGTCCATGATTGATACTTCTTCCGGAGAATGAACGCAATAATCAATAGCATTGATATTGCTAGGGCAGCATAAGTAGCGATTTGATGATGCTGCACTGTGTTGAGATGGTGTGGCAGCCTTTGTTGATTGATTGCCACTAGTTGCAGGCGTAAATCTTCCAATTCTTGAAGATAGTCTGATGTCTGGTTCTCCAATTGTACAGTTTCTGGCGAAGGGGGTGTCGTTGGTAAGCGTATGTCCCCAAATCGAGTGTAGGTTGATTTGACTTCACTGATTGTTGTGCTGAAGGTACTGATGCTTATTTCTGTATTGCGAGCAGTGCATCCAGGTGACAGTGAGAGCAAGCCAGTTCCTTCCAGTTGTATAGTTGACGGAGACCCGTTGCAAACTGCCTGAAGTCTCATTGTAGAGTGTGTTGCAAAAATCCATTTATTTGCTTCCTGTGTCTTGTACCACACCATGTCAGCCTTCGTGTGTGTGACTTCACATAAAGGTGCCGTTTTATTGTTAAACAACTGAAACTCACAGCGATTGTCGACATTGAAGACTGTTTGATGATCAAAACAGATGTATTCTGCGTTGAGTAGTTTAAGGCAGCGTCGAAATTCTTCTGGAGTAAATCCCATGAATTGATCTCGGTGAGTGTTTACAGTGATGATGGTTGTTTTGACATTAAACAAGCTCCAACTTGTTGAATCCCAGACCGGAATCGGCATGATACTGAAAACTTCGAGCTGAACTGTTGAAACTAACGGTAGTGTCACCTTGAAAATGACGTGTGTGGCAGTCAGTGTTCCTTCAGCTCGCATGAGCCTGTATAATTGTATCACATTTTGTGTTGTGACAGGCAGCATTTGATCAGCTGGCAAGTGATCCCGGATTTGGTCTAGTTGCTCTCTTAATTGCTCAGGAGATACTAGCGTTGGGCTTATTATCCGATGGTGAATGCCGATTAGTACATCAGATATGTCAGACTGCATACGTTGAAGACTCGTTGTCAGCAGAGTTAGTTGTGCTGTGAGCACTAGGTATGACTGAAGTAGATGAGCGCCGCGATATGTTCCTCTTTCTCGGCTGAGGGTTGCCACTTGTTGTTCCAATACCTTTTGGCGGTTGTCCATGGCTGACTTATCCTTCCTGATCACGTTCATTGTGGAGTCGACAATTGACGTTTGATTTCGTAGTAGATGTAGCAGAAAGTCTTCGTTGGTTTGTACCCTTTCGATTACTTTGGCCATTTTCTCAGCATATGTAGAGTCAAGTACTCCGAATAGCTGGTGTGCCACGTTTCCTACTATATCCAGCGGTGATCTGCGTTGTCGAGAGGCCTTCATTAGCATATTTCCTGTTTGTAGTTCTTTGTACAAATGTTGAAAGTGTTGAAATATGGAGTTGCACGCTGGAACATTTTTTAGTTCAGGGCACATGTGTCCTAGTTCGGACATTCCGGCTGACATGACTTGCATATCCTTCCAATATGGATCCAAGTCGTAGTATACAATCATGGTCCATTCGGAAGTGGTCATTCTTGAGGTTCCAAGTTTCTCATAGAATATTCCAGGCTTGTTTGCAAATTGCGTCACATTTATTGATTGTGAAAATGCTAATGGCAGCATGAGAAGTAACACTAACAATGTGGATGTTAGCGTAGGTAATGATAACCTTTTTCGCTGTGTTGGTGGCTCCTCTATTTCCGCAATGTCTTGAATATCAATTTTGGAGCGTTTTGTTGCTACCTCCTCTGAGAATAATGGGGCGAGACGACTGATGGGGCGTTTGTATACGCCGGACGATGTTTTGACATCAACCACTCGTACATGGTTGTCTTGCCCAGGATAAGTTTTCATGATGCGACCCATTGGCCACTTCATTACTGGAAGGTTGTCTTCCTTCACCAAAACTAATAATCCTTCGGTCACGTTTGGAGCGGTGGTTTTCCATTTATGCCGAGTTTGTAGTTCGTGGAGGTATTCCGTAGACCATTGTTTCCAAAATGCATGTTTTAAGCGTGAAACCAATTCCCAGCGCTTAACCAGAGTTTTCTCTTGACGATCGGTGTTGACGTCAGGTGCTGCGGTCAAAGGTTCACCGATCAGGAAATGCCCTGGAGTAAGCGCACTTGTATCCGTTGGATCATTTGACATTGGAGTTATGGGTCGGGAATTCAGAATTGCTTCAATTTCGATTATGATTGTGTTCAGCTCCTCAAACGTCAAGGATGCTGTTTCTGTGGTTGTAACTAACAGCCTTTTCGCTGATTTTACCGCAGCTTCCCAGAGGCCGCCAAACGATGGGGCCCGAGGAGGAATGAATTTAAAGTCCACTTGTTTTTTGTTGCAATGATTTGTGATCAGAGCATGTGCCGTTTCGCTAAATATTGCTTCTTTCAATTCCTTTAGCTTGTTATTTGCGCCGACGAAATTTGTTGCGTTGTCGCAATGAATAGTCTGACACTTCCCGCGTCTGCTAAGGAATCGTCGGAGTGCTGCCAAGAATGCATCTGTGGTTAAGTCACTTACTAACTCCAGATGTACGGCCTTTGTGGAGAAGCAGCAGAATACGGCAATGTATGCCTTATCTGGCCGTTTTCCCCGGATTTTATGGTGGATCATAATAGGTCCACAGTAGTCAACGCCTGCATTAAGGAATGGGCGTGCTTGCGTGACTCTTTGTGCTGGAAGATTGCCCATTATCTGGTGCATCAGCTTTGGTCTGGCTCTGGTGCATCTAATACAGCTATGTATGATGCTTCGAGCCATCGTCTTGTCGTTGATAATCCAATATTGTTGTCTTGCGATTGCCCGTAATGCTTGGGCACCGCAATGCAGATTTTCCTCATGAAGCTCTCGCATAATCATTTTGACTATTGGGTCGTTGTACGGTAGCAGGATTGGATGTTTTGCGTTGAACGGAATTTGAGCTTCTTCGAGTCTTCCGCCAACTCGGATGAGCTCATCATCTCCTAGTAGGGGAGATAACGAAATGATCGAACTCTTTTTATCCACTGTTTTATAGCGTTTTAATTGTTTTAAATCCGCTGTGAACTCAACTTGTTGAATCGTTCGTAGGATCATAGTGCGAGCACGCCTTAGTTCTCCTGTGCAAAGTGTCGTTGTAGGTGCTCTATTAGTTTTGTAGCAGAAGCGAAACATGTACGCTACAATACGTTGTAGTTTGTTGAACGAGTTGCTATGTCTGCATGTGTATAACTCTTCTCCGAGAGAGCTAGATGCGATTGGCAAGCTGACATGCTTAGCCTTTCTCTCGAGATTGCTGGGCTCAATGCTGGGTGGTTTCGTCCATTTATCTCCTGATCCGTGCAAGAATAATGGTCCGTATAGCCATAGCCTATGATCCCTTAGCTTGCTTGCTAGGATTCCTCTTGAAAGGACATCTGCTGCGTTGTTGGCTGATGACACATGACGCCATTGTAATTGGTTAGTCAATGCCTGGATTTTGGCGATTCGATTTGCCACGAAGGTGTGGTATGTGGACGCCGATGCGTTAATCCAGGACAGTACAACGGTGGAATCAGTCCAGAAGCTTCCTGGTACTGTGTCAAGGTTCATATGGAGATCCCTTCTAACTCGATTGGTGAGTTCGGCACCTAACACTGCAGCGCACAGTTCTAGACGTGGTAGAGATTGTTTGGCGGTGGGTGCTACTCGAGACTTTGAGCATAATAGTCGTACAGAGACTTGATTGTTTTTGTAGGTGGCTCGTACGTACACTGCCGCACCATAGGCTCGTTCTGATGCGTCTACAAAGGTATGTAGATCCTGGGTGACTGGCACTTTTCCATCATATACGTGCCGGGGAATCTCCATTGAGTTTAATGATTGTAGGTCCTCCCGGTACTCCATCCATTCGTTTTGGAGTTGTAATGGTAGTTCATCGTCCCAATCGAGTTTAATCTCCCACAGCTGTTGCATAAATATTTTTGCCTTGACTATCACTGGGGCAAAGAGACCCAGTGGGTCAAAGATTTGGGCCAATTCTGAGCACACGACCCTTTTGGTGATGCGTGTTGCATGGCCTTTTGTGGTTCGTCCTCGCAGGTGGTCTTGTTTTGGCATCCAAATGAGACCCAGCGTTTTAACGCTGTATTGCTCTAATGTTTCACCTAGTTTGACGTCGTTGACAATGTCCTCTTTAGGGATTCCTTGCAAGAGCTGGTCGTTGTTGGAGCACCATTTCCGAAGTTTAAGGCCGCACGGTAGCAATATTTTATTAAGTTCTTTTTGAACTTGTATCGCTTCCTGAATGGTATCCGCGCCAGTGAGACAGTCGTCCACATAGAAATCGTTCTTCAATGCAGCAGATCCAATAGGTAATCTGTTTTGGCTCCGAGTTGCCAAATGATCCAAACATTTTGTTGCTAGGAATGGAGCAGATGTGGTTCCATATGTAACTGTTTTTAAGCGATAGTACCTGATATCTTCAGATGGATTGTTTCTCCAGACTATCATCTGATGAAATTGATCCTCGGGATTTATCCACACTTGTCGGTACATTTTCTCGATGTCCGCTGTGAATACGTACTTATGTATACGAAAACGTAGTAGAATGGACATAAGTTCACTCTGAACTGTGGGTCCGGCATGCAGAATGTCGTTTAGAGACTTTCCACTTGTTGATTTACATGATGCATCAAACACGACCCGTAACTTTGTGCTGGTGCTCTCAGGTTTGAGTACACAGTGGTGTGGTATGAAGTAGTGTCTCTCCGGCACCTGAGTTGCTGGGACCATCTTCATGTGTCCAAGTCCTTCATATTCAGTCATGAATTCCACATAGCCTTTCCAGGTGTCTGGTGAAATCCGTCGCTCTAATGCCAGGAATCTTTTCGTTGCAGTTTCCAAAGACCCCCCCAGGGCTGAAGAGTGTTCGGAAAATGGGAGTTTTACTATCAACCTGCCATCCGACGCTGTTTGTAAGTTCTCTATAAAGTGAGCTTCGCAATGTGCTTCGATGGGCGTGCGTGGTTTTTTTCCGTCTCTAAGTTGTCCAGAGTCCAGAATTTTTCCATTAGCTCGTTGAGTCCAATTGCACAAATGGATGCTGAGTTGTGTGCAGACCTGATTTTTCCTGCCACAATCCATCCCAATTTTGTATTTTGCAGCAACGGGCCTCCTGAATTTGGCTGTTTTTGGTCTGGGAGTAGTAGCGAATAATAGTGCTCTGCTCCGATAAGCATGTCGATCTTTCCCGGTTTATAGAAATCCGGATCTGCCAGTGGGCAATTGGTTGGTATGTTCAAGTTTATTTCATCGAGTGCCTGCGCTGGTTGATCAGCAATTATCTGAGGTAGTACGAATGCTTCAATTCTTTGCGTAAATCCGCCGTGAAGGGATTTTATTAGAACATTTACTCGTGCTCTGCTGGTCTTTGACTGACCTCCAATTCCTTCGATGCGTAATGTTGTATCATTAATTTTTACTGACAACATTGATGCCATTCGCTCAGAGATCAGGTTGATCTGTGATCCTGAATCCAGCAGGGCTCTGAAATTGGCTCTCTGTCCATTGTTTGCTTCTACTGCTACTTTTGCTGTGGCTAACAGGTTGTAGTTATTGTTACTTGCTGCGCCAACCGTCGGAGCTCTTGGTTCTGTACCTACGGGCGATGGTATGTCCAAGTGGAGCAGTGTATTGTGTTTTTTGTCGCACTTGAAACATGTCCGACTTGGACATGCATTTGTTTTGTGGTTTGTTTTAAAACAGTTGACACACAATTTCTGCTTTTGGACCCAGTTTAGTCGTTCTGATGGTGATTTGGAGCGAAACTCATCGCATCCGTATAGCCAATGGCTTGCCTTCTTGCAGAATGAGCAGAGAGGCGTCTTCGATTTTCCAGTGTTTACGGTTGCACATGTTGTGCCTTTTGGCTCTTTCCTTGACATTTGTGTCTTTTTGCCTGTTCCTAGAACTCGAACTCTTTGTTCTAGGAACTGAAGCATTGTGTCCAAGGCCTGTATTTCCTTGGAGCTTCCCAAAGATTGCTCGTACAAGGCTCTGTTAGTGACATCCAGCTTATTTTTGATGACGGCAATCAATATTGGATCCCATGTGGATATATTGATGCCCAATCCCTTTAGGGATGCCAGGGATTCGATAGTTGTAACGTACAACTCTTTTAATGACTTGGAGTCGTCATTAACTGTATTATAATTTAGGAAGCGGTTCAATACCGTGCTAGCGACGTCTCTGGGATTGTTGTATGTATCAATCAGAATTTCCCAGGCGCTCAGATAGTTTTCTTCCTTTAGATCGATATGTCGGATCAATCTTTCTGCCTCTCCTGTTACGGTTGTTTTCAGATACCACATCTTCCGAACTGTGGGCATGTTTGTTTCATGTATCATACATGAAAACAGGTCATAGAACTGGGACCATTTCAGTATGTCCCCATCAAACTTGGGAATGTTGATGCGTGGAAGCTGTACGTCATTATTGTTTGATGTGGCTGGTTTTGACAATGCTATTTGTACATCTTTTTCCAGGGTCAGGTAGGCTTCCATGTTGTATCCTCCTTCTTCTGGGTTGTCATATTCCTCGTGGATAGTAAAATGGACTTCTTGTGCTTGAGTCCATAGTGATTTTATCAAATCACTTGATGTTCGTCCTCCCGCCTCTGAGAATTGTCTCAGAGTACGTTTTATGGACTCTACTATTGCCTTTTGTCGGCGACATAGTGACGGCAATTTGCTGTAAGCATCCGTGAATTGCTGGCTCCGATCATTTGATTGTGGTTCAACATTTTTACCCACATGAGCACTTGATGCCTGATTTAGCTTGTCCATGCTTTCAGTAAAGATCGCAACGTATGTTTTGAGTGTTTTACGTAAGTCTTCACGAAATTTGGTGTAATGATCGGTTTTGTATCCCTTTGATATTTTGGTGTCGATTTCGTTAAATCGATTCCATGCATCCTCGAGAGCCGCCTTTTTTGTTTGGAAGTACGTTATATTTTGTTTCCTTTCTGGAGAGTCTTTTTTGAAGTTCCTGATTATCTTCGCAATTTCTTCTCCAATTTCTTGCTGCTCATTTAATGCCTCTGTGGCGGCAGCGTCTTCCTCCTTGTGGGAATCCATTTCGCCTCTTACTTATACTTTGACCCGTTGGGAGTATTTTATTCGCTTTGCAGCTGGATACGCTCCTATTCGCAACCGATGTGGTTCAAAGTATAAGTACAAACGACGTACTGGATGGAGGTTTTGTGCTGGTGAAACGCACTTGTGATCTTGATATTATTAATCGTTGATCTTGATGGCTGATGATCTGAAAGTGACAGATCTGCCAATTTGTTCTACTTATTGGTAGGAGATTCTACCGTAAGTATGTCTGCAGGTTTTCCTGCGTCGGGGTCACCAAATGTTAATGTGTGTTTGTGTGTGTGTTTGGTATGCATACGGTACATAAACCGTCTACAAATTTGTCGTCGCAACTAGAACTTGAACCAGTTGGACTGCGGAGAGGGATTCCTACGTCGAGCAAATGAGGGTCTGAAGACACGGCGACAGCCTCTGTTGATTGCAGTTGTAGAGAATGAGTGAACAGGCAGTGCTGGTACTGTTTCTGATACTGATTTTATTCAACAAACTTAATTTCTATTTATAGGTAACAAAAGGTACAGAAAGTGCTGAGTCTAGTAAGAATATGGTAAAAGGGAATGGGAATTAATATTGAATTACTTTGGATTTAATATGATATTGTGTTTTTGGGCAATTGTGATAGTCAGCAATTCCACCAGTGTTTTTGCCCTCTGACGGGCGATCGCATCGTTGGCAGAAATTGCTGCAGAAGCGGTTATTGTTGACTCAGCTACAATGCTTTGTCGTTTGGTATTGTGTCTCCCGTTACATGGGTCGACCTGACTTATTCGATAAGTGTATATTATGTAATATTAATTACTGCATAAATATGCGACTAAACACAGTACGTCGTCTGTACTTTTACTTTGACCAACATCGGTTGCGAATAGGAGCGTGTCCAGCTGCAAAGCAAATAAAATACTCCCAACGGGCCAAAGTAATAAGTATGAGGCTAAATGGACTCACACAAGGAGGAACACGCTGCCGCCACAGAGGCTTACAGCAAATTGCCTTCACTATGTCGCTGACATAAGGCCACAATAGAGTCCATAAAACGTACTCTGAGACAATTCTCAGAGGCGGGAGGACGTACGTCAAGTGATTTGATAAAATCATTATAGACTCAAGCACAAGGATTCCATTTTACTATCCACTATCCACTATGACAACCCAGAAGAAGGAGGATACAACATGGAAGCCTACTTGACCCTGGAAAAATAGGTACAAAGAGCATTGGCACAACCAGCCACATCAAACAATAATGACGTGCAGCTTCCACGCATCAACATTCCCAAGTTTGATGGGGACATACTAAAATGGTCCCAGTTCTATGACCTGTTGTTAAGTTACAAATACTTAGCGAAACAAGACCGCTCAGCTTGGTGGCTTAATTCAGAATGTTTATTGAATATCTTTTGGTTCTTCTCCTAGGGTACAATCGTTCTTATGTTTAACGGAGAGCGAGAGTTCTCCCACGCATTATATGAAAAGAGTACCACCGCATAAGTATTAGTGCGCGTGGTCTCTGCCTGAGTCTAATGGAAATGCATGATCAGCGTTAAGGGGCTTTTGAGAGGGAGACCCATCGCCTCAGTTTTAGGGCGTTTGGATTCTGCCTGAGTTCGGTTAAATGCCAGCTCAGCAGTTTTGGTAGCTGACCGATCTGCGCTCAAGTTGTAGATTGTTGCTGTGCAAAAGGAATGCGTAACATAAACATAAGTTGTTTATGTCACTGCTCATATGTACGCGCTTATATATGTATTTATTTATATAACAAAGTGTTACATATGTACATGCATGGGTTCACTACACCTCCCCTTTTTAAAAAAATAACGTAATATATGAAGTTATTTAAAACAATATTTGAATTTAGTAAACTAAAATGTATGTTTATGTATAAAAAAAAATTTGTGTTTTGTTTTTTATTTATATTATTTATTTATTTATTGTTTTTTTTAATATAATTTTTTTATTATTTTTTTTATATTTTTATTTCCGATTGATACATAGTTCATACGTAGTTATATACGTGTGCTTACTTAAATCATGGCTATTCACGTTTGCCTACCTAAATCATGGCCATGACAGGATAAAATGAAATTATTATGAAATGAAAAGTTTTAATCTATCCTTATGTACTTTTTGTTTTTTGTCTTTTATATTTGAAATTGTTATATTATCATTTTCTCCTATACTATCTACCTTATATGGTCCAGTATATTTAAAATCTAACTTATGACCTGTTTCATTTTTCAATAAAACCTGATCTCCTGTTTTTAATTTGAAATCTAAACAGTTTTTATCATAATTAATTGTTTGTTTCTGTTTATTATATTCTACCATTAATCTTGCTCTTTTAAAAGCTTGTTCTATCCTAAATTTTGATTCTTTAGTCATAAGCGACTCACACGTTCTTTCTCGTTATTATTCAACTTTTAGTTTTATTTATTTTTTATCAAATTTCAAAGTGTTCTTTTCTTTAATTTTATACGAAAAGTTTTATTTACTAACTTAGCTTTCTACTAAGCTGCTGCCGCCGATTCATTAACGAACCGTAACTAAGTACCGAAAATACATGAATATGTGACATTATTTATTCTAGTTATTCTCACATAAACTCTCTGTACCCAAATCTTCTCTTCGAACGATAAACTTGCATGTGTATTTGAAGCTTCGGCGTTCAGCTTTTTTTTCTTTTTTTCATAAGGTGACAATTAACAATGACGATATGGATACTGACATTCAATATATACAGTAGCGAACATTGAATTGTGGACACTCTTGTTAGTTAACTTTAAACGCGAATTCAAAAAAATCGAAGTTAGTCGGGAAATATTTTAATTGCATAGATACATTCATTAGTTGTTAATTGAAAACTTGTTTTCATTTCAAAGAGAACAAAATTTCAACAAAAAATTAAAAATGTAACAAATGTGGAAAGAAACTGTAACTGAGAAGGCAGCCATTTTATGTTTGCGGTCAAATAATTTTAGTTTTGGCGCTATTAGCACCAAATTTAGTATGGGTAAGTCCTCAAAACACAATATCCTAAAGGATTTCGAAAGATTATGTTCAGTAAAACGACTACCCGCCTCAGGAAGTAAAAGCTTCCTCTTACCCAAAAGGACCTTCAAAGTAGGATTATATTCGTAAACGATTGGGCGTCGAAGATCAGAAGATTAGAAGAGAGTTTTTTGAATCAGTAGGTATATTTTGGTCCTTCGACATCTTTGCAGCACCCTCTATGGTAATGCAACTCAGAGAATAAACCAGCACCTTAAAAATTCTGTCAAGTACAAGTGCTTACAGGTACAGGTTGCCAAATAATTAATTCTTGTATCCCCCCCTTGTTGGTAAGGTACAGAGTATAAAAAAAAAGCAAAAAGATATACAAGATTCTTTTATGTTTTAGTGTAACAAAAAAAAAAAAAATTATATATGTATAATAAAATATTTTTGTGAAATAACAGTCGAGAAATCGACAAATTTAAATAAAAATTTTGCCAAAGTGGCGCATTTGAGGTCGAAACATCGAAAAAAATTGTAAAATTTTGATCGGTAATCGAAAAAATTTAAAAATAATAATAATGTTGCTACCGTGTAAATATTGTTAAAATTGCGTATTCGAGGCCGAAACATCGTATAAAAATTGTGACATTGTGGTCGAGAAATCGTCAAATAAAATAAAAGTGAAGTTACAGAGAACCCCGTCAACATAAGATTAAAAGAAAAAGTCATCATCATTCGTCTACAAAAATAAAATCATCAGTGACAGAAAAGAAATCAACCAACACCAAAATAACAAAGTTAAAAAAGAAAACAGTGTAACAATAAATTGCAGCCGCAACTATACCATCTGCAACACCAAAAAAAAAAAAAAATAAATAAATAAGATCTGCAGCCCCACAGCGACGACTTCAATCTGCAGCCACAGAAATTACAGCAACTATAAACTGCAGCCCCATCAACTACAAACTGCAGCCCCATCGATTACAAACTGCAGTCAGCATCATTTAAGAAAAAAAAAAATATGTATACATATTAGTTAACATTTAAATTTTTCACATTTTTATACCTAACATTAAAAAAAAAAACATCATGATGTCCAAAGAAACAATAGCCTTAATAAAAAGGCAGTGTTTAGGCAACGCAAAGTTCTACCGGGGAACTATTTTATATTATAGCAGCGCAGATGTCGTTGCGCCTATGTTTTGGGAGTATGCCTTATGCATCTCTTTCGTAGTTGTCTTGGGAGCTACAGCGATCGGCAAACGTCTACGGTCTGATCGTAACGCTCTTATACGGCGCTCTCGTACGCTATTGTCGCGTCGCAAGGTGCAGTTAGGACTAGCATATAAGTACTACATAAGTTCAAGAACCACATCGACGGCAATGAACAGCAAGCCGATGATACAGTCTGTAAGCGACAGCCCAGGAAAGCAGAACGCACCCTCTGTGCCAAAAATTGTATTTTTAACTTAACCTCAAATAAATCATTACGCAATCATTAAATCCGCGTGTAAAACCTTTCTTTGGGACCACCGGATCCGCCCCCCTAAGGAACGTCCACTGCCGCCACAGGTGTAATACCACTTTGTGTGCCGCATCATTATCTCAGCAGATTGGGGCTCCGTCAAGGCGCAGCCGTAAACAACATTTTTTGGTGCTTTGCTGGACTGCTTTGCTTGGGACGGGCTGGAAACAAACCGTTGGTCTTCGTTGGACACCTTTAAACAGTGGAAGGTTCATTTACGCAAGGTTAGTGCACTTGTGAGTTGTTGTGTGATAGAGAGTTGAGTCATGGCCGAAGGTGTAGTGGAATTAATTTGCGAGCAAACTGCGTTGGTAGAAAAGTTCAAAAATGATGAGACCAATAAATCTGAAGCGCATATGGAGGCTAGATTGGAAGCTATGACCACGGTACATGCGGAATTTCGCGCGAATCATCGTAAGCTGATACGGTCGGAGGATGATTTGGTGAAGCCGGGTTATTTGGAGGTGGATCTTGAAGGGCAGTTTGAAGAAGCGTATATCGATTGTGTCGCGCAAATTCGAACGGAATTAAACATCTCGAGAGGTCGGATTCTTGCATCAACGCTCATCTCATCCGGTGAAGTGCAGCGAAATGGGTCCACCGAACCTACTGGTGTTAGCGGGTCAGCCGGTGTTGAAGAGGTTAAACTTCCTAGAGTGAAACTACCCATGTTCATTGGAGAATTTGCGGATTGGCCGGCATTTAAGGAAATGTTTGAAGCTCGAGTCCATAATTGTCCTAGACTCACGGATTTGCATCGATTTCACTACCTCAAAGATTCTCTTTCAGATGAAGCGAAAAGGGATATACAACACCCTACTCTGATAGAATCTAATTACAGTGTAGCTTGGCAAATGTTGTTGAAATTGTATGATAATAAGCGAGTGTTGTTTCAGCATTATATGCAGGTTCTCGAGCAACAGCCCATGGTCCGTAACGACGACCCTGTGTCGCTAAAAGGGTTTTTGCAAACTTGTCGTTCATGCATTAAATCGCTGGAGAAGGTGGGGGTGGATCTCACCCATCAGAGCCACATTTTGGTATACCTGATGACGAAGAAGCTGCCAGCGCAGATACGATTGGATTGGGAAAAATCGATAGCTCAATCGCAAGAATTACCAACTTTCGAGGAGCTGTCTACCCAGCTAGACGGTCAGTATAGGACGATGGTCACGACAGCCTCAGCTGACAGAGTGTTATCATCGAACAAGGACAGTAAAGGCGCTGCTGGGTCCGGCGTAAAACGCAGGGATGTTAAATCTTCATTTGTTGCCCGATCGGTGGATCAATGCGCAGTCTGTGGAACTGAAGGTCATTCCATAGTCGACTGAAAGGTATTTGGAGGCATGAATGTAACAGACCGGCGGGCATCGGTGATGAAGTATCGCTTGTGTTTCAATTGTTTGGGAAGCAGCCATCAGTATCGCAGGTGCAGGCTAAAAAAAAATTGTTCGATTTGCACAGACCGACACCACACTCTTGTCCATGTGAAGCGTTAAGTAAGGGATTCTGGGGATCAGGTGCAACAGATCACGTCGAATGTCATAAATGGTGCGCCCGCTATAGGAACGCAAAAATATGAGGTACTGCTGCCTACGGCGTTGGTCACCATTGAGTCATCAGAAGGCTTCCCGTTGCAATTTAGGGCATTCTTAGACCAAGGATAGCAAGCTTCGTTTGTATCGGAAAACGTAGCGCAAAGACTACGATTGTGTCGACAAAAGACACATTTAAAGGTAAACGGGTTATCCAATGCGCGGATTACGGAAGCATCCTCTTCAGTTCTGTTGAAAATCGGATCACGGTTTGAACCGCAAGTGAAGTACAATGTCACAGCGTATGTTTTGCCGAAGGTTAGTAAGAGGATGCCGGATCGTCGGATATCGATGGAAAAATGGACTCATTTCAAACATCTATGTTTAGCAGATCCCAATTATTTTTTACCCCAAGGAGTGGATATTTTGCTAGGTAGTGACATATATGATGAATTGATGTTGAGCGAGATACATCGTGGACCTGCAGGCACGCCTATCGCGCAGAACACCCGTTTAGGGTTCATTATCTCAGGGAAGGTCCAGGATTATGCAACTAACGCATTGGCACATACGGTTCATGTGGTCCAGGATGATTCATCTGCGGAATTGGAAGGGTTGCTCCGACGGTTTTGGGAGCTTGAGCAGTATGAGCAAGAATCTGGAGGGTTATCGAATGAAGAACAATGGTGTGAGGAACATTTTCTAGAAACATACAAAAGGTTGTCGTATGGGAAATATGTAGTGCGGCTCCCGTTGTTATCGACATTGGACCCTAGCGCAGTGATTGGAGCGTCGTACCGGCCAGCTCTAAAAAGGTTGTGCCACCTGGACAAACGTTTACGGAAGGATGCCAAGTTGAAGGAAATATATTCCCAAACGATCCGTGAATATTTGGAACTAGGCCAAATGAAGAGGGCTTCCTCCCAGTGGAGCGACGTTGAAGATCAAGGTGTATTGATGGCCAAGGGGGGAGCCACACATTGATATTTACCCCACCGTCCAGTGATTAAGGAATCCTCGACAACAACAAAGGTGCGTGTTGTATTTGATGGGTCAATGAAAACGAGCAATGGAAAGGCGTTAAATTAAGTATTGGCGATCGGGCCAAAACTGCATCGGGATCTACCGAGCGTGTTGATTAACTGGAGGTCGTTGAAATACGCATTCATGGCAGATGTCGAAAAGATGTACAGGTGCATCAATGTCCATGAGAGGGATGCTCAATACCAAAGGATTCTGTGGAAACCGGATGAAGGTACGCATGTTGCACGGTGATGTTTGGCACGAGCTGTGCTCCATATTTGGCCATAAGGGTCATGCAACAATTGGCCCAGGGTGAAGCTCATAACTACCCGTTGGCTGCAGATGTACTAAGACGTCAAATGTGTGTGGATGACGTTTTATCAGGAGCGGATAGTCTGGCTGATGCCAATGATATTCAAACTCAAGTCATCGGGATGATGAAAAGTGGAACGTTTGAATTACGTAAATGGGCTAGTAATTGCACACAGCTGCTAGACGGAATTCCTCTGGAGCACCGGGAGACAATGGGACCGGTAAATTTGCAGGGCGATGAAATGATACGTGCACTGGGCTTATATTGGAACCCCAGTGAAGACGAATTCCGATTTCATTTAAACTTCGATATTCCGACAGGTACACCGACGAAGAGGAATATATTATCCACGATTGCACGGCTATTCGATCCGATGGGTTGGCTAAGCCCAGTAACAATAGTGGGACGGCGTCTTATGCAGACCTTATGGAAAACGAAACTTAATTGGGATGACCATGTTCCGCTATCTATTCAAAGGGAATGGGAGAAATTCACACTGGAGTTGCCAAATTTGTCGAAGGTGCATATACCACGGTATATAGCTTGGGGAATGTCAGGCGTTATTCCGCAGTTGCACATATTTTGTGACGCCTCCATGAGTGCATATGGTGCAGCAGCCTATTTGCGGATGCGAAAAGAAGAGGAATCTTTTCATGTGGAGTTGGTGGTAGCAAAATGTAAGGTGTCGCCTATAAAGCCACAGCCTACAATCCCACGAGCCGAGTTGTGTGCAGCAGTTATGGCTGTCAAAATATTAAAATATCTAAAGGACCAAATAAATATCCGAGTTGATTTTTCAAAAACGGTTTTCTGGTCGGACTCAATGATCGTTCTGAGCTGGATTCGAGGAGGAGCTACGAGATGGAAGATGTTCGTTGCCAACCGAATCAGCAAGATTTTGGAGCTAACCGATGGGAAACAATGGAAACACGTTGCCTCGGAGGATAACCCCGCAGACCTTTTAAGCCGTGGAGTCAATGTGACGAAGTTGTCTTCCTGCCAATTGTGGTGGAATGGGCCGCGATGGCTTCAATCGCCTGAAACGGAATGGCCAACCACAGCAGTATACCATGAAATGGACACAGTAGTGAGCCGCGAAATGAAGAAGGTTGAATGTAATTTTGTATCTGTCACGGACGAGTCCTGTCCCTCCTTACTGGAGAGCTGTTCGTCGTTTACACGCCTAATCCGCGTCATATTATATGTGAATCGGTTCTTAAAGAATTGCCGTGTTACCAAGACTGATCGGAAGGCTGGCTTTCTCAGTATAGACGAGCTAAGCGGAGGACTCTTGTGCGCAGTCCGAATGTGTCAATTGGAAGCTTTTCCCAAGGAATGGAACATGTTAATGAACGGGAAAGGTGCAACCAAAGAGAATTCGCTGCTGCCACTTAATCCTTATTTTGATAAGGAGGAAAATGTTATTCGGCTTGGAGGCCGATTGAGAGACGCATTACTGTCGAAAGCGGAGAAACATCCGTATATTCTTCCCTACAAGCATCCGCTGACAACGTTGGTTATACGTTTTAGCCATGCCAGTACTCTGCATGGGGGAGCTGCGATTACACTCAGCCATATACGAAAAAGATTCTGGATACTGAACGGCCGAAATGCTGTACGAAAGGAAATTCACCAATGTGTCGTATGTTACAGGTTGAATCCGAAGACCACTTGTCAGCAAATGGGAGATTTGCCAGCGGTTAGGGTTCGCCCACAAAGAGCTTTTGAATGCATCGGAGTTGATTATGCAGGACCGTTCAACATATCCCCTTCTAAAGGAAGAGGTCGGACAGCAATCAAGGGCTACATCGCTGTATTTATATGTCTGGTGACCAAAGCCATCCACTTGGAACCCGTGGGGGACTTGACATCAACCGCATTTATGGGAACACTGCAGCGATTCATTGGCCGACGTGGGAAATGCACTCACATATATAGCGATTGTGGGACGAATTTTGTTGGCGCAAATCGAAAGCTGCAAGCTGATAAGTTGGCATACAGACGGTACATCGGTACATACTATCCTCTCAAAACTAGCAGATGATGGGATCACTTGGCATTTTAACCCTCCATCTGCACCACATATTGGAGGACTGTGGGAGGCGGGTGTTAAATCAATGAAATACCACCTGAAGAGGACGATCGGAGTTCGTACACTTACGTATGAAGAGTTGGCTACTGTGCTAGCTCAAATCGAGGCTTGTTTAAACTCTCGGCCACTATGCCCTCTGAGCAATGATCCAGAAGACCTAATGGTATTAACCCCTGGTCACTTTTTAATAGGCGAATCTTTACTTGCTCTACCTGAGGGACAGGTTGACAACATTAGCCACACGGAACGATGGAGAAACTGTCAATATATGGTTCAGCAATTCTGGAAACGTTGGAGCTCTGACTATTTAACGCGATTGCAACGGAGACCGAAATGGTTAGAAAGGAAGGAGAATTTAAAGGCCGGCGACATAGTTATTGTTAAAGACGAGCGACTTCCGTCTAATTTCTGGCCCCTTGGTCGAATTATGCAAACTCACCGAGGGAAGGATGGTTTAGTTCGAGTTGTCACGCTAAAATCTAACGGGGGCCTGATTAAACGACCGGTTGCAAAGCTCTGCCCTCTACCTATACAAGATAATTGGCTAAATTCTGACATTGACCCTCCACAACACTCATAAACTGCACTCTCTCGTTACAGTGTTGTTTTGAGTTTTATTTTCAGTTCTATTGGCCTGAAGTTGGAAAAAAAAAAAAAAAAAAGGAAAAAAAAACGAATCTGGATTAGACGATACTGAAGCTATCGTCAAGGGGGGAGAATGTTTAGGCAACGCAAAGTTTCTACCGGGGAACTATTTTATATTATAGCAGCGCAGATGTCGTTGCGCCTATGTTTTGGGAGTATGCCTTATGCATCTCTTTCGTAGTTGTTTTGGGACCTACAGCGATCGGCAAACGTCTACGGTCTGCTCGTAACGCTCTTATACGGCGCTCTCGTACGCTATTGTCGCGTCGCAAGGTGCAGTTAGGACTAGCATATAAGTACTACATAAGTTCAAGAACCACATCGACGGCAATGAACAGCAAGCCGATGATACAGTCTGTAAGCGACAGCCCAGGAAAGCAGAACGCACCCTCTGTGCCAAAAATTGTATTTTTAACTTAACCTCTAATAAATCATTACGCAATCATTAAATCCGCGTGTAAAACCTTTCTTTGGGACCAGCGGATCCGCCCCCCTAAGGAACGTCCACTGCCGCCACAGGTGTAATACCACTTTGTGTGCCGCATCATTATCTCAGCAGATTGGGGCTCCGTCAAGGCGCAGCCGTAAACAACAGGCAGGTAGAAATAACTTCCATGATAAGCGTGTTGAGCTACTGAGCTTCTTCAGTAGCGTAGTTTTGCGATATGTTTATTAACGAGACGACAACCATCGATACCATAGATTGAATATGGTTTATTGTTGTAAACAGTATAGAAGGCGATACAGAGTCAAAGGGATAGCGAAAGGTTCGAGTTAGGTTGATGACGAGTCGGTTGGAGAGTTAGCTGGGTTTAAGACGGGGTCAAATTGTAGACGCGGGGGTCGGTACAAGACGGTGTCGGATTGAATAGCTCGATTCCAAGACGATGTGAATGCAAGGGCAGGCGGGCCGAATTGCCCGTGCCCTAATGCGAGCGAGAGAGTGACAGATCGAGAGAGTGATAGTGAATAGCGATAGAAAGAAAGGTGTGAGTTGAAGACGCGAGAGAACGGCTGCATAGGCTGCTGCCGTGCGGCAGCATGAATATGTACATATGTATGTAGATGACAATTTAGTACAGTGGGCAGTGCAAACAACGAACAACAATAAGGATTTACTCTACTGCTGCACCACTGACTATGATCTACTGATATTTTGACTGCGTAACCAAACATACTCCCCCCGTTGAAGAGCACGGGTCTATAACATCCCTTTTCAACAGCATACAGGGTTCAGCAGGCAAAGCTTGTTGATGGGGCTGTTCTTCCTTCCATCGAGACCTGTAGATTCGATGCATGGAAGCCACGTGTTGTCCGGCACCTAGTCGGTTGAAGTTGAGCCATGTAACGTGAGGCTCGGCGACAGAAGAAGAGGCGAAGAAGAATAGCAAATTCAAACCAAGCAGTGGAAGTGATGTGTCCAGATCATCATGAATGCCTTAAATGAAAACTAGATTTGTAGAATTCTCTACCCTCCCCCCAATGGACCAACATTGTGATGGTCTTGGGACCAGCAGAGCTCGAGGTCCAGCGCGATGTCCAGCATTAGGTCCGTCAACAGATAGAGGGGACATGTTCAGCTCTTTCGAAAGAGCCCCTCGCGAATTAATATCGGCTGAAACGGAGCGCTTGCAGGGACTCCACGATGTTTGACGGGCCGATATCGAGAAAACAGGTTGAGCAAAGACTGAATCCGGTGCAAGTCCAACTGTGCTGATTCCATCGAGACCACCGTCGAACTTCAAATAGGATTCCTTATCCTCTGCTTCATCAGACGTAGACGCCACAATTGAATGATCCAATTGGCATTGAGGTCTCTCGAAAACTCCAATTGGTTCCAAACTCGAACAAGAATCCACTTGAGATGTGGCAGGTGTGATTCCCTCAACAAACTTAGGCTGCAAAGTTACGGAAGTGGACCGCTTAGTTATCTCTGGCAGAATTATCCCACTGAGCGTCACAAACAGCTCTTCAAAGTCATCGGCGAGTTCACTCCCAATCTCGTCGCAGTCTAGCTACTCGAGTTCACTGAGCATAAAGTAGGTAAATAGGGAAGCGTTCTCAAAGACAACTTCTAGCTGCTTCATCCGTTGGAATAACGCTGGTGCCTTCCGCTTTAGGAAAGCCACACTGTTTCCAGCAGCGTTCACTGTACCGTCATTCCTCGCACCCATTTCGGCAGCAGGCGCTAGAAAACGTTCCTAGCGGGAAGATGACCGCAAAGAAGAACGAACGCTTGCAATAAATGCAGCAAGAACTGCAAGCAGATCGCGAAGCAGACGACGCGAGCACAGTTTTAGCTGCTTGAAAAAACCGAAAAACCGTGGTTCTATGCGAATTACACGAACGAAAAAGAATAATTGTTTTTGTGATTTATTTGTTTATATTGTAACGAACCATGGCGTCACACCCAGCTCGACCCAGCGCCAAGCGTCACAAAAACAACAACATTCCGCGGAGTATTATTATTTCATTTCCACTGTTATTATTTCCTTCCCTGTAAACAGTTACTTAGACATAAGAGAAACAACATGAAGACTAATTTAATTAAAAAAGAAAACAAGCAAAAACAACAAACAACATGACTTTTAAATGTGACCAGCGATCAGAACCACACGGCCACACTACAAAATTCAAATCTACGCGCCAACAGTGTGCCTAGCCCTCCGAACCAAACGGCCACACTAGCAGCTGATCATAACAACGCGTTAGTACCAGAGACCGGAGCCAACAGCTGACTTTTGGCAATAAAAGCAGCCGCAACAGAGCCATCAGCACCATTCCTGTCTTGGACTGCCAAGGGTGGATTCGCTCCCCGAGGCTTTGGTAAGCATTGAATGGTGTGGTTCTTAGAGCGTACGATTCCTCTATAACCCCACTATCCCTGCTTTATACCGTCCATTTCTTTGGAATGCATTGATCACCGTGTTAGAGCGTACGATTCCTCTTCCCGGTAATCTTTGCTGTTTTTCTCCAAATTCATTCTCGGAGTGCAATGTCCTCTGACTTTCCCCTCCCTCCTCGGAGCGCATTATCCTCCGCACCGATCACTTCTCCTCGGAGCGCATTATCCTCCGCAACGACCACTTCTCTCGGAGCGCATTATCCTCCACACCGATTACTTCTACTCGGAGCGCATTATCCTCCGCAACGACCACTTCTCTCGGAGCGCATTATCCTCCGCAACGACCACTTCTTACGGAGCGCATTATCCTCCGCAGCGACCGATCTCCACCAGGTACGACCTGCACGCTGCGAGTAGCCACGTGCGGCCCTGACGACCCTGAAGGAGGACATCGAGGACGATCCAGTGAACCATTGGAGCCATATATCAACTCTGTATGCCTAAGCTAAATAAACATAAAAAAACCTACTTTTGCTACCCTACCCGTGTCGCCTTCTTCTTGAACCGAGAGCCCTTTCTTTCAGCTACCACACCCAGAGATCAAACAAATTTCTGTGAACCCCGGCGCGGCGAGCATACCCCGGTCGAAGCGCCGTCACAGTGGCGCCCGAGCAGGTTGTCGTAGCTTAGAATTGAAATCTCATTTATGGTCAAGATGGCAAAACTGTGGATCAACCAAGCGACAAAAGCAGAACTGATCAGCTACAGCGAGGAATTTGGATTGGAGAAGCCTGAAGGAGTGGAAACATTAAGGAAACAACTAATTCAGTTCACGGAAAGAAAGGATCAAAGTAAGGGAATACTGGAGAGGCTGGAACAGCTCGGAACAACCCAGACAAGAGGAAGGAGCCCAAAACAATCAGCAAAAGGAATAACACAAGCCAAGCCAGCTATGGAAGAACCGCAAGGGGAACCAAAAACGGCAAAAAAGAGAGCTTTGTTTCCAAAGCAGATACGGAAAGGATCACCAGAAGCGGTGGCCATAATAGATAAAATAAAGAAGTGAGACCTTACATTCACTGGGAATGGAGAACTACTCGAATTGCTCAGTAGGATGGAGGAATAGCAGAAACATACGGGATCGAGATAGACCACATAGTATTTACAATGCCGGTAATACTGGAGAAGAGTGCATTGGACTGGTGGCACACGAAACCCGGCCCCATAACAACATGGGAGGAGGTTAAAAGCCAGCTGAAGGAGAACTTTGTCACCACAATACCATGAAGAGCTTATAAAGATAGTATCGGAACGGAAACAATCAGAAACGGAGACAATACGAGAATTTATTTAAGACTTGAGAAAATTAATGAGATTCGGGACGTACACCGAGAACGAGAAACTGGACATGGCATACAAGAATTGTAGGTTACCGATCAAACTCTATGTGAAGAGAAGGGAATTCCAGACGCTATCAGAATTCATTATAACAGCGGAGGAGTTCGAGAAACTAGAGAGAGAGGCAGGCCTGTCAAAAACCATGCCCAATAATCAACAAAATAACCAGACTCCATGGCAACGGCCACAATGGAGACAAACAAAATGTCACCGATGTGGACAAATAGGACACGAATCGAGAGGATGCACCAGGGAGCCAGTATTATACTGCTGGACATGCAATAAAGAAGGAGTACGAACAATAGACTTCTGCAGGAAACCACAGGAAAACGCACAGGGCCCGGGACAATCCCGCGAATCACCCGGAGCCCAAAACACGCAGAGCGGACCACCACAGATTTAAGATACGAGGACAACCAGCTCGTGGGAATGGCCAAGATCGGCGGAAAGAGGATGGAGGTAGTAATAGATACGGGAGCCACAAGAAGCATCTTGAACGAAAAAACGGCGAAAATACTACAGAACAACGGGAAGGAAGAAAAAGAAAATAGACTGATCAGACTCGCAGATGGAAGAACACAAAAAACCACGCGTACATTCCTTACCGAAGTAGAGCTAGGAGGCCAGGAAACGACATTATCATTTTTAATAATGGAGGGGCTACCAGACACGCCACTACTCGGAATGGACTTCTTAAGGGACGCAGGAACCATCATTACATGCGGAAACAGTACCGTAGTGATCAGTGGAAGGAAAGACACGAAGAGAGTGCAAGACACTCACAACCGGAACCAACGGACAAGGCAATCAAAAAATGGATATCAACAGAGGTCCAGAAATTCGACAACCTCGGCGGAGTAAGTAACATAAGAACTCATCGAATATTCCTCAAGGACGATAGACCGGTCAAACAGCGGTACTACCCAAGGAACCCAGCACAAATGGAGATCATCAACAGGGAAATAAACGAGCTGAAACGTCAGGACCTAATAGAACCGTCACGAAGTCCATACAGCTCACCAATAGTCTTAGTCAAGAAAAAAGCAGGGGATTGGAGACTATGCGTCGACTACAGACTACTAAACGAAAAAACCGAGAAGGACGCATACCCGGTAACACGGATGGACTTCATATTAAACCAACTAAGAGAGGCGAAATTCATCAGCACACTGGACCTAAAGTCAGGCTACTGGCAGATTCCGATGGAGAGACAAAGCCGACAGTACACAGCCCTTACAGCCCCTGGGCGAGGTTTGTAATGACGTTCGGGCTCACCACAGCACCCGCAACGTTTCAAAGGGCATTAGATTCGGTTATAGGACCAGACATGGAGCCGTTCGCTTTCGCATACCTAGACGATATAATCGTCATTGGGCGAACGAAAACAGAACACATACAGAAGCTTCAGGAAGTGCTGAACCGATTAAGGAGAGCAAACTTGCGCATCAACGCAGCGAAATATCACTTCTTCCAACAGAAGTTGAAATACCTGGGACACATGGTGAGCGAGGAAGGAATACACACAGATCCGGACAAAGTGTCAGCCATCAGAGAACTGGTTGCACCAACAACACTAAAACAACTACACAGTTTTCTGCGGCTAGCATCGTGGTATCGAAGGTTCGTACCTACCTTCACCGAGAGAGCGAAGCCACTACAAGAACTACTGAAGAAAGGACAGAAATTTACGTGGGGAGAAGCCCAAGACAGCGCTTTCAACGACCTGAAACACTGTTTAACAGAGGCACCCATTCTGGCCTGCCCAGATTTCAGAAAAACCTTTATCCTACAAACAGACGCAAGCGATTGCGGACTAGGAGCGGTTTTAACACAGGAGGATGCAGACGGAGAACACGCAATCTCATACGCAAGCCGCAAGCTAAAAAGCGAAGAAACTAAATATTCCGCTACAGAGAAAGAATGTCTCGCCATCTACTGGGGAATTCACAAAATGAGGATGTACCTCGAGGGATACCAGTTCGTAGTGATAACGGACCACTTAGCCCTGAAATGGTTAAATTCCATCGAAAGCCCATCCGGCCGAGTAGCAAGATGGGCGTTGGGACTACAACCATTCACATTCGAAATACGCTATCGGAAGGGGAAGCTCAATGCAGTGGCGGACGGATTATCCCGCTTACCACGCGAAGAGGTGAGAATCACAGAGCTGGTAGAATGCGCTTGGTACGAAGCAAAGTGGAAACAGGTACAAACAACCCCGAAAATAGCAGAAGACTACACTATAAAACACGGACGATTATACCGACACATACCAAGCCAAACGGATGAAGACATCCAACCATGGAAGCTGTGCGTACCAAAACAAGAAAGGCATAGGGTATTAACGGAAAACCATACGAACCCAACGGCAGGCTACCTAGGGATACGATGCACAAAAATAGGCATCGACAGCGATATTTTTGGCCAGGGATAAGCAGAGATGTAACAAAATTCTTCAGAGAATGTGAAAGCTGCCAAAAATAGCGTTCCGAGAAAAAATACTAGCACGAGGAGGAACACCAAAACAGCTGATATCAGACAACGGCGTGCAATTCACAAGCAGGAAAACCAAACAGGTAATGCAGTTATGGGGAATTAAGCAGCAATTCACGGCACCATACACGCCCCAAGAAAACCCGACCGAAAGAGCGAATCGAACATTGAAAACCATGATAGCACAGTACGCGGGGGGAAAACATAATAAGTGGGACGAGCACTTACCAGAATTAACACACGCGATCAACAGCAGTCGATCAGAATCAACAGGATTTACGACAGCATATTTATTGTTCGGACGAGAGCTACAGCTGCCAGGAAATCTGTTTGACGAGGTAACATTAGGATCAGGGCTCACAGAACTAACGACACAAGAAAGTGCAGAAGCGCGACAAAGCGCGGAAGCATTAGCCAGACAAAACATGGAGGAAGCAGCAGCAAAACAGACGAGACACTACAACTTAAGAAGACGAGACTGGAAACCAAAGATAGGGGACATAGTATGGGTCAGAACTCACCCACTCTCAAAGAAAATCGACAAAATAACAGCAAAACTCGAGCCAAAATACAACGGTCCTTGTAAGGTCCTCGAACTCTTGTCCTCAGTAATAGTAACAGTCAAAGACACCTCTACTAACAAAAAAAGTCGAGCGCACATATCACATCTAAAACCCGCAAGCAAAGAAGAGCAAGAAACAGTCACAATAACGACACCTCTCTTTCTTTGCAGAATCATGGGCAAATTTAATAATAGCCCACGGAAATTCAAGCGACTAATGGAGGAAAGTAAGGCGAAACAACGCAAGGTGGAGGTCATACCAGCGCCGCCACAGCTAGGAGGAAGGATGAGGGTGTCCGGCACCAGAGTTGTGGCACCACGAAGAACAGCGAAAGCCAGCGAGACCACGGCCAGTCCAGCAACCATGTCACTAGAGGCGGCAGGGACCGAAGGGACCAGAAAGAAGAGAATAAGCTGGGCCAACAACACCAGACCCGAGCCGGCTCAACCAAGGGCCACTGAGCGGATCAGCTGGGCACGACAAGTCGAGCTGGAAGAGATAGACAACGATATATTGGACATCGGAGGACCAGCCAAAAGTCAAAACGCAGAATTACGGAGGCCAGATCCAACACCAAACACGGCATCTCAGGGTCAATCACCACGAACAGCAGAGGCACAGACATCCGGCCAGGCGACAACACGGACCCACACAACATGCATAAAGGCCACCATACCCAGCAACTGGGAGGTCCCCCAAGGGTGCGAACTCAGCGAAAATCAAGTGGCGACCGTCCAGCGGGCGATCGACGGCCGGAAAAGCCACCACCAAAGACGATTCAAGCTGTGGAGCGAGGAAATACCAGAATAGGCATGCTGGGTGAAAATCGGCAGATCGGGAGACGTACGACTAGGCATCTGGTTCAACGCAGCGGGGACATCCGGACGACCCACCCTAGAAGGGGAGGGAGAGTGTGACGCCCAGCTCGACCCAGCGCCAAGCGTCACAAAAACAACAACATTCCGCGGAGTATTATTATTTCATTTCCACTGTTATTATTTCCTTCCCAGTAAACAGTTACTTGGACATAAGAGAAACAACATGAAGACTAATTTAATTAAAAAAGAAAACAAGCAAAAACAACAAACAACATGACTTTTAAATGTGACCCGCGATCAGAACCACACGGCCACACTACAAAATTTAAATCTTCGCGCCGACAATGTGACCAGCGATCAGAACCACACGGCGACACTACAAAATTCAAATCTACGCGCCAACAGTGTGCCCAGCCCTCCGAACCAAACGGCCACACTAGCAGCTGATCATAACAACGCGTTAGTACCAGAGACCGGAGCCTACAGCTGACTTTTGGCAATAAAAGCAGCCGCAACAGAGCCATCAGCACCATTCCTGTCTTGGACTGCCAAGGGTGGATTCGCTCCCCGAGGCTTTGGTAAGCATTGAATGGTGTGGTTCTTAGAGCGTACGATTCCTCTATAACCCCACTATCCCTGCTTTATACCGTCCATTTCTTTGGAATGCATTGATCACCGTGTTGGAGCGTACGATTCCTCTTCCTGGTAATCTTTGCTGTTTTTCTCCAAATTCATTCTCGGAGTGCATTGTCCTCTGACTTTCCCCTCCCTACTCAGAGCGCATTTTCCTCTGTCTCCCCAACCTTCTCCACGGAGCGCATTATCCTCCGCACCGATCACTTCTCCTCGGAGCGCATTATCCTCCGCAACGACCACTTCTTACGGAGCGCATTATCCTCCGCAGCGACCGATCTCCACCAGGTACGACCTGCACGCTGCCAGTAGCCACGTGCGGCCCTGACGACCCTGAAGGAGGACATCGAGGACGATCCAGTGAACCATTGGAGCCATATATCAACTCTGTATGCCTAAGCTAAATAAACATAAAAAAACCTACTTTTGATACCCTACCCGTGTCGCCTTCTTCTTGAACCTAGAGCCCTTTCTTTCAGCTACTACACCCAGAGATCAAACCCACGGCCACTGAAAGAGACTAGGCTAACAAGGAGCAATAACCGTCAAGCATAAAAACCCCGCCCACACTAAATCCGGTCGCGAGCAAGCAGTGCCGCAGTGCCGATCCTACGAGTATCGAACAAAAGTGCTACCGTACAGAAGTACCACCAAACCAAACGTAAGTCAGTACCACTAACCGCAGAAACACACCATGGAAGCCTACGGAGACGGTCAACCCAACAATTTTTACCCGAAGGTACACCATACCAATCCAGGAGTCACCACCGGCTGGATTTACAAACTCCGTCGAGATGAGCTGGAAGCCCTTGCCGAGGTCTTCGAATTGGAAACGAAGGAACGGTCGAGGAACGCCGAAAGAGGTTCGCCACATTAGTCGCACGAACACTCTCGCAGGAAGCCAGGGTTCGACTGGGAGACCTCGAACGGCTACACGCCAGACCAGCAGGACGCTCCAGGTCACCCATGCCCACCGCTCCTGGATCATCTGACCAGCGAAAAACAGACCCAAAGCCGGGTTTCAAGTCCCCACAGCACACCCGGCCACCCACACATCGTAAAGCCGGCCGATTTGCCCAGACCTCCAGTTACGGAGACCCACCGCTCGCCCACGCAGAGGATCGTGCCAGCCATGGACCCTTCCACATATGGACGCCACCACAGCTACATCGGCCACGTCGCGGAACAGGTTCGGAAATGGGGACTCAGGTTCGACGGACAGGACGACCCACTTGCATTTGTGGAACTACTCGAAGAACGTGCGCTCTCATATGGGATGGACACCAATCAGCTGCCTCGGGCTATGCCAGAACTTCTCACCGATCGGGCCAGTCGCTGGTACAGCACCAGCCAACTACATGCAGCTCATGGGCATATTTCCGCCAAGCATTCCTGACTTTCTTCTTACCGCCGCGGTATTTTGACCAATTGGAAGACCAGATCCGGGCCCGCAAGCAAGCGGTAGGGAAATCGTTCAAAGATTACCTCATCGAGATACGTCTACTCATGCACCACGCCGGGTACGACGCAGACAAGGTACGCCCTGCCAGCATACCGGATGTACGTGCGACGACACGAACTTCAAAGCTTGACGCAGCTAACAACGCTGGCCACCGACTTCCAGAGCCTCCAGGACTGGACCCTCCCTGCTCTCGCACCCCCGCAACACGCACCAAGATACGCAAGGCCGACTACAGAACATAGGAACGACGACTCGCACCGGACACCATTTTGGAGACCACATTGGGAGTCGACAGACACACGCCAGCTCATCCAAACAGTACGACGAATCCCGCGGTGACATATCGCATGATCACGACCCCCATCGCCAGCCCACGCACAGCTTGCCGCCGGTGTGGTGATGACGGACATGGGGCATTTGCCTGCCAAAATCCCTCGATCCTATTCTGCAGGGAATGTGGCAAACGCGGCACACAGACTGTCGATTGCTGCCAGAACACGTCGGGAAACGACATGCGTCCCTAACTGACACGGGATCAGCCGGGAACGACGCCTCCTCCAACCCGCGACTGAAAAACTCTTTACACGTGAGCAACGGCCGGATAGTGGCGATGGTGACCATAGGAGGACACGCAACGGAAGCCACAATCCACACCGGGGCATCCAGAAGCTTCATCAGCGCAAGCCTCGCCCGACAACTAGACAACAACACCAACCTGCAAGATGCATGCGTCCGCATACGCCTGGCCGACAGCTCGGTCAGAGAGATCATTCAGATTCTACTGGCACACATTAGGCTGGATCAAAGAGGAGTTCAAATACCCCTCCTTGTCCTACCAAACATGTTGGATCAAGTTATCGATGGCATGGACTTCCTATGTGCCGTTGAAACAACGATCAAGTGCGGTCTAAAATTACGAGATCAGTGCCCCACACCACCTATCCACACCGTTCCAACCAACCGCGTACAAGGCGACGAACCACGACACCAGAAACCGAAATCAACGGCAGCCGTCATACGTCCGCAACCTATCCCGACAATTTTGGCACCCAGTAGCGCCAACACGACACCGATACCAGCAACAGCAAACACGCGACCACGACACACCCCAATGAATCCACTGACCCATATCGACACGAAGAACACGACACCCAGCCCGGCCCCAGCAAAGGAAAAACGTCGGGCAACAGCGAAGAATACGAATCCGAATCCAACACCTAGAAACAACAAACAAAAAAACGGGAAAACGAGTCCCACGGTCATTACGGAGCAACCGCGTCCGAGGCCAGCCACAGGGGACGCATACCCAAAGAAGCTACGAAAATCTCACAAACGAGACATGCACTCGCGCACTGGAACCCGGCGCACGACACAGGAAGCCCACGTCAATCCGCAGCAACAGAGCATGTAAGTACCACCTCCTCCAAGAAGAACACAGAAACACCCTCCGAGACAACAACCAGCCCTCACCCAAGGCAACAACATCGACACCGACAACGGCAGCAACAGATCAACAGCCCAGCAACAAGGGAAACAGCCACGCTAACCCCACACTGGTCGGGGCCCATAATCGAACTGATATCCACAGAGCCCCTCAACGCGGGCCCGGAAACCAGCCCGATGACCCCACGATATACCGACCGCAGCCCTGTCGTACCCACGGCCGACGCCACACAGATCCTCGCCAGCCCAGTGGAGTACCTTCCGCGTACCGACATGATTCTTAGCGCCATGCACCGAGCCATGCCTAGAGCCATGTCCGAAATCTTCGTCGCCCAAACAAGTCGTTGTTGCGACACCAGAGGCGTCATCGCGACACACCTGTTCACGTATCCGTCTGGCCGTACCAATTGTGGACCATTGTCTTCTACGGGAGAATCTGCGGACGAAGCAGACACCACCGCCAAGCTATAAACAAAGTGGAGCGGTAAGCAGGGCATGGCCGAAACGAAAAAAATAAAATAAAAAAATCGGATGACCCACATTATATGGGGTAAACCAACCCGGCAAACGCCACACACATGACAGAAATTGCTGAACATGGAACCACATGAGGACACTAACCCTTAAAAAGCAAACGCCTAACACCAGACCGAAATTGCTGAGCACGGAACCACGGATATAAATGAAGACACTGACCCGTCGAATGCAAACTTGGCACAAGCAACCGAAATTGCTGAGGCACGAACTCACAACGAGAAACGAGGAACCAACAGAACCCCGGAAGAAAAATCGACCCCAAAACAGTTTCAGGAGATACCCTATATATAGCTGGACCCCGATTTTAATCGAGCAGTACATCTTCACCGACCACCGACTCACAGGTCAGCAAGCTAACGCATCGCCAACTACTCACCCGAAGAGATAACCCCACCATGTCACCACTCCTGATGATCCTGATCCTCACCGCCACCACGCAGGCCGCGGTAAGAATTTATAACCACACCCACGCCAACTACGTGCCCATGATGGAAGGAGACGCCGTCCTGTGGGAGAAATATTGATACATTCACCATATAACCAACGTAACCTCCTGCGAGGCATACTTGGCGCAGGCGGAGGAGTCTGCCGCACTATTCCCTGGGAGCCGAATCGCCACCATCCTGACTGTCGACCTGGAGCACATCAGGACCCTCGTGGGAACGCTAAAAACCCACCACCGAGGAGCAAGGAGCCTGAACATCCTCGGAACCGCTCTAAAAGTCGTCGCCGGAACCCCGGACTTTGACGACTGGGAACAAATACGTTTCAAGAAAGGACAGCTGATCGAATCCGAGACGAATCGACGGATTGTGAACTCGAAAGTGCAGAACCGACTCAACGAGCTGACCAGTTACATCAATACCCTGGTGAAAGGGGAGGACACAGAACGACTACAGCTGACGGAGACGATACTGGCGAAGAACCGCGTCATCCTAAATTACCTACAGAATCTGATTCTGGGCCTGACGCTGGCCAAGATGAATGTCATCAGCCCGACGCTACTGGACGGAGCCGACCTCCGAGAATTTGAGGAACAACAACTGACAGATATCAGGCTGGTCGAGCTACTGGGAGTTTCCAGCATTAGCGTATTCCAGAGCCCGGATTTGCTAACCTTTCTCATCAAGTTACCGCAACCGAAGCGGATCTGCCGGAAAATGACGATCCTCCCTGTGCAACACCAGCACAAGATCTTGGACTTCAGCGGACGCCGTAGCGGAATGCGGAAGTCAACCCGTAAGCTTGGGGACGTGTGAGACCACCATCGGCGCCACGTTCTGCAAAGAACGGCGGGAACCCACCTGCGCCCAACCCACCTGTGGCCGGGACAACCGCCCATTGCACCAACTTACCTACTTACAAATGGCCGCATTTGGACGCGATCACCGTTGAGGATCATGGCACGCTCGTCATCAACGACGCCCTCATGACGGTGGTGGACAAAGCAGGTGCAATCCAGAACGTCTCCGGCACATACCTGGTGGCCTACTCCAGCCAAGTCTCCCTCAACGGGACCTGGTACAAAAACTCTCTGGACGAATCTCGGAAGAAGGCAATGGTCGCCTCCATGACAGCCGTAAATGTCACAGGGCACCACAACAAGCTAAGTCTGACTTTCTTGAGAGAATTGAGCATGGAGAACCTAAAGTACATCGAAATGCTGACGGTCAAGAGTGCTGTCTCACACCTCCTCACCAGGATCGTCGCCGTGTTACTCTGCGTAAGCATATATTGCTTACGCCGACGACTTCACCGCCGGCCTACCAACAACAACCCAACGGATATCGAAGCAGCGACACCAGCACCACCCATCAGCAACCCGGCAACAACAACCACCGGCACCAAAGTAACGCTGACGAGACAACAACAGCCGGTAAGGTTTTGCCACACGTTGCCAAACCGACCCAGCACTGAAAGCCGTGCTGGCCATGCACCCCGCCACACCCGGGACGACTAAGGAACGCCGACTCCACAGACCTTGGCGACCTCTGCCCACATCGCCAACCGACTCAACCGTGGACCCGAGGTGTCGTCAGTAAGCGCCGGGCCCTAAATTATCAGAAAACATTTTTCAACCAACATAAAACCACAACATGAACGCATTTCCGACGATCCTAATATCAGACGACGAGTCCCGTGACGGCTCTACACCAACGGAAAGGTCCTGGAGCAGCGCCGCCCAGGACACGGACCAAGAGGAAGAAGCAAATCAACGGCCATCACGCTTTACGCGGGCCAACCTATGGTCACCGCCACCACGGACGCCGTGGCCGCCCCCACCCTCGTACTCACCGAGGCCGTGGGGCCCCTTCAGAGAAGCGCCCCCCACCAGTGAGGAAGACGAATCCACACCATCAAGCCCACCATCGACCCACCGTCAGCGAGACCCCCGACACGGCCACGAGGTCTACCAGGACGGTGAACTCGAAGAGGAACCCTCCCCAGAAGAGGGGGAGGAACAATCCGCAGAGAAGGAGGAGGAGCCATCTTCGAAAGAGGAAACCTTCCACCCATCAACTCCTCAACTCCGTCACTAACAATTCCCGGTGTCAGCACCTCCAAGAAATAAGATAGTATTAAGTGACGCACGCGATTATTAAAATTAAAAATATTTGATCAACAACCCCACCTATTTTGCATTATTTCGCAATTCGCTAAAACACCATACAATTCTCGGGCACTCACCTCTTGGCGATATTTCGCAACCCGCCACTGCCGCGATGCCGAGTTAGCGAAAACCCATCCGACACCAAATTTCCCATCTGCAGCCCGCACCTACTACAAGCAAAACCTTTTCCTGAACACTACCAACACCCTAGAAAATTGTCAACGAAGCACCAAGATTTGACCCACTTACTAGGCGTACAATTATTGTCACAAAATAATCATAAGTTAGCAATAATTAATTATTTCCGGGTCAGGCATGATCACCAGATGCATAAAAGGGCCAAGATCGGCCGAAGAAGTACGCAGTCCACCAGCGCATTGTACCGTCAGTAACTAAAGCAACAAATAACTAAGTGCATAAAAAGTATTAAATAAACAAAGAAACAAAACCAACACAACTCTCGTGTCATCATTTCTCCCTCGCCTGCTCGTTTCAAGCCAGCCCGACACCTGAAGTCATCTGCGATATACAAATCTTTCTTGTTGAGAACCCTGGACAGACTGAAGCATACCTCAGCCTGAGATAGGACCTCACACGTTAGTTTCAACAGTTCAGCTCGAAGTTTTCAGTATTATGCCAATTCCGGTCTGGGACTCAACAAGTTGGAGCTTGTTCAATCTCAAAACGACCATAATCACTGTAAACACTCGAGATCATGGGATTTCATGGGATTTACTCCAGAAGAATTTGGACGCTGCTTTAAACCACTCAACGCAGAATACATCTGCTTTGATCATCAAACAGTCTTCAAAGTCGACAATCGCTGTGAGTTTCAGTTTTTTAACAAAAAATAGCACCTTTATGTGTAATGACCCACACGAATGCGGACATGGTAGGGTCCAAAACTCAGTAAGCAAATAAATGGATTTTTGCTACACACTCTACAATGAGACTTCAGGCAGTTTGCAACGGGTCTCCGTCAACCATACAACTGGAAGGAACTGGCTTACTCTCACTGTTACCTGGATGCACTGATCGCAATACAGAAATAAGCATCAGTACCTTCAGCACAACAATCAGTGAAGTAAAATCAACCTGCACTCGATTTGGGGACATACGCTTACCAGCGACCGCCCCTTCGCCAGCAACTGTACAATTGGAGAACCAGATAGCAGACTATCTTCAAGAATTGGAACTGCAATTAGAGGCAATCAATCAACAAAGGCTGCCACACCATCTCAACACAGTGCATCATCATCAAATCGCTACTTATGCTGTCCAAGCAATATATATGCAAGTATCAATCATGGAACCCAACGCCGTCAACAATCAACCAAGCAGAGCCACGCGGATCATATCCCACGATCCCCATTCCACGCCGCTTTTCAGTCGACTTAGACGATGGTTGAACACCAGTTCAACGACCGGGAGAATGTTCAGTCGCATAATTATGTATTAAGTCAATAAGTCAGGTCGACCCATGCAACGGGAGACATAATAACAAACGACAAAGCATTGTAAATGAGTCAAAAATAACCGCTTCTGCAGCAATTTCTGCCAACGATGTGATCGTTCTTCAGAGGGCAAAAACACTGGCGCAATTGCTGACTATCACAATTGCCCAATAAAACAATATCATATTAAATCCAAATTAATTCAGCATGAAGAGTTAATGGATAGGGTGAATAGTTTAAGCAAGGGTCCACACAGAGCGTCGGCACAGTACCTAAGTACACAGCCGGGAACTCCATCAGGACCTGGTGAAAACACCGGCTTAACTAGTCGAAGATCATAAGCAGTGAGCTTTCATTTAACAAGGGGCTGAAGATGCCATTCGACCTTGGTAAACTGACCAGAGTAGCTTTAATGAGAATAGGTTGTGTGGAAAAATGTGGCAAAAAGATCGGCAATTGCCTGATCATTGTTTGCTGACATATTGAGAAAAGATAACGAGGATGGATGTGCGGACTTTCTACGCTTACTATTTACGAAGCTGTAAAACTGTTTAGGGTCCTGTGAAAATCGTATCCTGCGTCGAGATAGGTAGTTTTTATAGCATTGAGCGTTAAGAACGGAGAAATTTGACCGAGCTATTACATAGTGAGAAAGAGAAGAGGGAGAACCAACTTCTCGAAATTTTTTATAAAGTCTTGATTTTAAATTTTTTTAGACTGGATAACTCTTTGGTAAACCAAGGAGGCTTTCCAGATCTAACCGGACAAGAAAGTGGGACACAAGAATCAAAAAATGTGTCAAGTACATTGTAAAAAATGCTTGTGCCTTTCATAACGTCAGTGCACAAGTACAGAGCGGACTAATCAACAGCGCTATGGTCGGATCCGAGACAAAGCACAGATCAAGCAATCGAACCAAGGAATTTTTCACATGGTTGACTTGAGACAGGGATAGGTCTAGCAAGCCGTCGATAAAGTCATGTCGTGACATGGGCACAATGTTATTAGACTCGTTTACCAAAGACCAAACAGTACCTGGCAAATTGAAATCACCAAGAACTATCATGTGGTCTTTATCTGATAGCGAGGAAGAAACAGTTTTTAAAGCGGGCAGGTGATGCTCGTATATTAAGATATCCGAGGAAGGTGGAAGCAAGTAATGAAAATGGAAACGCCTGGGAGAATCATTTTTACGCACAGGAATTCCAGGTCTTTTTGAACCTAGACCATGAAATGTTCAGACGTGAAGTTTGAGTCCACTGCAATGAGGACCCCACCTCCACGTCGAGACGAACGGTCAATTCTAAAAATTGTGTACCGACTTGCCAAAACTTGCCAAGTCTGGGTAAAGATTCTCAAGGAAAAGAGTGCTGAGCTTACTACGCAAGCCTCTAGCATTCTGGTAGGTAACTAAAAGAGAGGAAGTTAGTTTTTTGGATGGGTAGAAGTTGAGGTGGAAGATGAGGGTAAAGATGGAGCACTGGTCTGACTACTAGGAAGAGTTATGGGGGGCCTATTCTTTTTTTAAGCCTTTAACTCTTTAACCACCAAATACTCCGGCCAAAACTATGCGGAAAAATGGTGTCAAATTGAGTCGGGGAGACGCTTATCCTTAAGGAAGATATCTCCCTGGCATAAGAAAAGTTAAACTTTTTCACCTTCAAGCCAACGGCTTTTATTTTGCTTTGTATAAAAGCGGTTACATCATTGGATGTGAGGTCCGGGGCTAGCCATGAGACAAAAACTTGTCGCTTTGGTGGGACACTAACTAGTGGATTTGGCACCACAGGTCTAGTACCTGTGCATACTCTCGGCTCCCGAATCTGCATCACCAGCAGCGATCGTTGCCCTTGGAGTAGCAAACGTAATCAACTGCTGCACTAAGGGAGTTGTTGGAGTAAGTTTTTCGGATGCCGGCAGACATGGGGCAGTCGGCACTTGCAAGTCCCGCGGAGTAGACTTCTTGCGCCTCGGAGACTCAGTCAGCAGCTGTAAACTGCTAAACTGAGTTTCCATGGCCAAGAGCCGATCATATTGCTCTTTAAAGCCTACGATCAGCTCTTTGAAGCCACTTCGGGTCTGCTCATGAACATGTCTTTTCCACAGGACGGCATTCCTCACAACTCAAATGCAGGCCGTTGTTTTGGGAAATGGCGTCTCCTACACGGCTCGAGATCCCTACACATTTTCCGTGCACTACGCTTTCGCAAATCCAGTAGGGGATATTGGGCTGGTCATGGGTGATCTGCTTCTTGCAGATTTTTTTGGCACAGACGACAAAAAGTTCCATATTGATGTCTTTTATTTTTTTTAATTCGGGAAAAAAAAGTTCAAAACAAATAGCAATCAGACCACTGTGCATAGAAAATGCTTAGAGCAATGCTTAAAGCGAAATCGGTAAAAGATGAGAGAGGAGAGTGGTTGCAGCAAAAGCTTATAAGTGAGAGCGTTACTGCAGAACAAGTTACAAGAGCGAGAGCGAAATAACAGTTATTGAGTGTTAGGTGATAAAGAGAGTGATAGACGGCAATTACTACGACAAAGAGCGGCTAAATGTAATGAGAGGGCGTACTTACGAAAAGCAACAACACACACAAACGACTAACCGACGCACAAAATTCATTAAACAACGCATGCACCCGCGGTAAAAGTTGATTTGAATGTAAGTTAGTTAGAGAGTTAACTTAATTAGTATTATATAATATACACTTATCGAATAATATCATCAGAGGCTGTCGCTGTGTCTTCCGACCCTCATTTTGCTGAAACCCTCTCCGCAGTCCAACTGGTTCAAGTTCTAGTTGCGACAACAAATTTATAAACGGTTTATGTACCGTATGTATACCAAATCACACACACACATTAACATATACAATGCTATGGCTATACAAAACTTTCCTTAAATAACGTAATTTTCGGGTACATCTTCCTCCCAAAACCGCTTCTCAAAAAAACATAGAATATATAATTGTATTTTAAACATTGATTATATTTAGTATAAGCAGTCACAAATGACCACGCTTCAGTGTTTTCAAATCAAATCCAATCCAATAAATTCTCCTCGTCAATGTTGACCACATTATAATCATCATCCATGTCCAGCAACATGATTATATTATGCAAGAATATATTTTGTTGCTGAATCAAATTCACAACCATTGCAATATTATTAATATTAATTTAAATTATCAGGGGTGCCACAGAAATCACTAGTGAAATTGGAAACCGCGCAGAGGATTTCCGCTTAAAAATTTCCGCCGTGCCACAGAGTTCCGAGCGATTTCATTTTTCTTAGCATTGTCACAAACCAAATTCGAACTAAGGCTAGGGTTGACACCTTTCCAGATTCAATTCGAATAGGGTTCATTTTGCAGTTTTATTGATTTTCTCATATCAAAGCAATTGGTTTTTTCTTTTATCATATAAAATAATTGATTTTTCCAAGCTGTACTTGTATAATTTCGAGGCAAAAAAACATTCATATCGTGCGAGTCAAACAAAACAATGAACTCGAGTTGCAGTTGTCTGGCAACTCTCCAGCTGTTCAAAAAAAACAGACATCTGAATTTTACTGTATAGTTAATTAAAATGCTTTTACCGAGACTGTTGGCCATCGAAGAACTACGGAGGCAACATATTAGAATACAAACCTTGCAGCGCAGGCTTCTCAGATGCGCATCAGACTCGTTTTCGCCTTCAGACGATACGCATGTGGTTTTTGTGATTGTCTTCTCAATCTACTGCTAGTTTAGTTCATTACAATTACCAGTTTTTGGTATAATGATCGCTATGCTTCTATTTGTGCTGTCATGGGTCTGCAATTAGCCGAAGAGGGTTTTTTGACATAAATGCAATGGCAATAATGTGTAGAAATGGTTTGTTAGTTCTCTTTTGGCATTTTGAAGCGATGCCACCTGGTAGAACTACAAATGACTACAAATGTTTTCACAATTTGCACAAAAAGTATGCACACGTTTGACGTAAAGGAAGTTTTACTATGGGCTATTTTTTTAAATTCTTAATTAAAGAAAAACAGAATGCTTTCAATATAATTAATATTAAATATCTTGCTCAGAATTCGGATTAAAAAAGGTGGCATTACTGTATTAATTTCGAAAGTCCGAATCGCCCTAAGGGCCACCTCGGTCTGCAGCGGATTGAGAGCGGAATCGTTAAGTGAAAATTTAGCCAGCGGATTGAATAGTGATTTACTAAAATGCTTATTTTATTTATTTAACATGTTTAATGTTAAATTATTTGGATCAGTGTTAATCACCAGTTGAATAACCTTTATGGGAAAGTAAGATTCCAATCGTTTTGGGTGTGTTTTATGGGTGGTTTCAATCAAATCGCTGGATAAATTGTGAGTGATTTTGATTCCGCTGAAAAACCGGTGTGTGGCACGGCGAAATGGAATTGAGGTGATTTTCCAGCGGAAGTGATTTCTGTGGCACCCCTGTATAAAAGAAGAAATTTTCGACAGCACCTAGTTGTGCCAGTGGGAATCGGAAATTCACATCTGTCAATAATTCCCACCGTTCCTCATAGATGTGCTGTGTGGGAATTTGCTATAACGGGTGATGAACAAAAATGTATATTATGGGTACTCAGCATAAACTTAAAAGAAATTCTGTGTAGGGTGTTTTCTGTGTAAATTATAGAAACAAATCTGAAAATAAAGTTAGAGTTTGTATAAAATATTAACTTCATAACATGAAAATAAAATTAAAATTCTTCATGCACCATGCGCAGGAGTTCCGCACTCACAAAACTGTTCAAATGATAGCGGTTAGAACTGAAATGCAGTTCTCACCAAATTAAATTTGACCATGTTCCTTCTCGTCCGTTTCAAAGATGACCATATGGTCGTTTGTATTACTGTAATAATAAATATTTTCGATAGAAGTTTTTTTGAAATAAACAATTATATTGTCGGAGGTTTTAACATCATGGCTGCCGAAATAAAACCAGCGCAGCGAAGCATTAACGATCGTTTCAACACGTCAAAGAAACCCGAATTGCTTAGTAAACTCGATGGTAGCACCGAAGATGTTAATGCTGCAATCTTAATACCGGGAGAAAATGGAGTGATAAGCGTTTCAGATGACAAGTGCGAATATCCGATATATGTGTATCAAAGAAAAATCCGTTTTTGTTTAAAACTTCATTTTTTTCAGAACTATTCGTGTATGGCTTAAGCGAGATTCTGGACAGTATTGGCCTAGTATTTGCCAATATATGCCTTCTGGTTGCACTGCCGTAGCGTATATCCAAGAGTTCCGTCAATTGTATATCGGTCAAGAAAATGGAACAGTGACTCAATACATGCTTTCTGAAGACTGCAACCGTTTATCATTTATACGTGATTATCTGTCCCATCAGGCTCGAGTCGTCGCAGTTGTATTTACAAAAACTCACAATTGGATTTTATCTGCGGGAAAGGATAAGCAATTCGCCTACCATTGTACTAAAAGTGGTAAACGAGTGGGCGGATATAATTTTGAGACACCGTGTACGGCACTTCAGTAAGTATAAACCTGGTTTGTAAATGATGCAGGGGCTGCACGCTTTGGGTAAACGCTATAACATTTTGCGAGGAGTTTTCAGTTGTGTTGTCTCGCAAGTAATGACTCATAGTTATGAGTATAGGCATATGCATAGGCATTAAAGAATGTCCAATTCACACGTACACAGGCTGCAAGTTGGCCGCTCCATCGTTTAAAACCAGCTTAATAACTAATCGAATTATTTGATTTTTTATTAATATTAGTACCTAAGAAAACGAGTATTAGCACAGCTATCTACAGTGGCTCCATCGCATAATCGGACACTTGTTTACCCAGTACGAATGTGCTCAAAAAGTATAAAGAAATGCGATAAAATTGTTGTTTTTTCACTTTTATTAAAACTTTGTAATATCGATTATCTAAATCATATGCAAAAACTCATACATTCTAGTGAGAACAGCTAACTTTTAATTAATAAAGAAAAAAAGTCATTTTTGGAGACTCAACAAATAATCGGACACCTCCAAAAAGTTTTGGAAAAAATTATCTAATAGTGTAATTAATATTTTGTTGCGTATCCTATCGTTTCCAGAACAGCCTTCAAGCGATTTAGAATAGAGTTCCATGCTTCTACTAAAGCCTCTTTAAGCTGATTTAGCGTGTTAAATTTTTTTTTTATACACCCGCCTGCCTAGTTCTTCCCAAAGATGTTCAATACCATTTAGAACTGGGCTCTGTGCAGGCGTTTGCACAAGTTTTAGGCAGTTATGTATTAACCAAAGCTTGCAACGCCTGATGTGTGCTTGGGGTCGTTGTCTTGGTAGAACGCAAAGTTTGTCGCGATACCCAAATTCTCTGCACTTTGCTTCACATTCTGCTTCAAAATATCCAAATAACCAAATTTGTTCATAATGCCATCTATAAAGTGCAGGCTTCCTACTCCAGCACTGGACATACAGCCCCAAACCATCACAGAACCTCCGCCATGCTTCATAGTGGCCTTTGTGTTTTTTGGATCAAATTCGGCATTTGGTTTTCGCCACACAAACATCTTTCCATCGGGTCCATGCAAGTTGAATTTACTTTTATCCGTAAATAGAACCTTTAAATAATGAATGGCAAGTAAATTTATTAAATCAAAACGGTCTAAAGTAGTTTTTTAAAAGAACATTCTGCCTCTGTCTACGGAGCGTAACGAAAAACCCTGTCATAGAAAAGCTTTATGGTCGCTCAAGCAACATCTTGATATGTAAAGTCTCTGCTAATATTTAATCTCGATGATCCAATGTAGCAAACTCGTTGTTTCACAAGACTAGAACTAAGGTGAATACTTGTCCAAAAATCGTAACCATATAGGCAAATTACAAGAAAATAGATAAATGATAAATGAGCTAAGTGTGCCTATATTTTGTGCTCCTAATTTTAGACCTTTTTAAAAACAATCTAGTATTGTTGACCACATAGAAGGGAGCGTTTCTCACCTTATAAAGCAAAGAACATAAATATTGGCTGCCTTTTCAGTCCTTAGCCTACTAGTGACGGACAAAGCAAATAACATTGATAATTTAGATTTGTGGCCGAAGTGGATGTGTGTAACGCAAAGAAGGAAACGTTTCCGACCCCATAAACTATATACAGTGGTAGCTAGTGCTACTAATGGATTTACATATTGTTAATTTTTTCCGCTATTCCTTCAACAATCGAATTTGATTCTTGACTCGTACAACTATCTAGCATTGCTGTTCTTGATTATAAAGTTATAGTAGCGTGGTCTTTAGACCATTTCGGAGCTCTCTAAATAATAGTAGTGATACAGATAATTTCATTGTCAAACGAAAGTTTCCAGTTACAAGCATTTTTATCCCCGTACTCAAAAAGAGTTATGGGGTAAAGTAGATGTCTGTTTGTCCGTCTGTCTGTCTGTCTTGATGAGTTCCTAGATCTTAGAGACTATAAGAGCTAGAGCAACTAAATTTTGTATCCAGACTGCTGTGATATCACCCTGTTACAAGTGTATTTCAAAATTTCGCCCCACCCCCTTCCGCCCACACAAAGGACGAAAATCTGTGGCAGGCACTACTTTAAAGATACGATAAAACTAAATACGAATAACGATATCTATCAGATTGCCGAATCTGAATCAGATCGGATCATAATTATAGCCAGAATGAAGAAATTAATTTTCATTTTCAGCCAAAGACCCGCTGTTCATTCTCTTTTTCGCTCGCACACACTCTGCCCTGTGCAATGCTCGACCTTTGCGGAGAGGATGTACAATCTACATCTAAGATGTGGAATCGACATTGTAAATGTAGATATAGAGACCAGGTGTAGCAAAGAAATGTAAAATATTTTAAAATTCTACATAAAGCTCACATAATTTATATACTGACTGAGTGCGGGTATAATGGCGTCCACAGAAGCGACTCACACGTTCCTTCTCGTTTGAGATTTAAAAGTTGCACTCCACGAAAGATTATAAAACTATTTTCGAATACAAAAAATACGCTCCCGGTCACATTTATTACATTTTGTTTCATTAATACGAGCCACGTACGGAAAGCTTTTTTACCCGTATGAAATTTTTAACAGACGATATTTTCAATAATGTATATAACATATGCAAACTTATTTTTCTCTGATAGGCCATTATAGCCTCTTAAATTTAGAAACAAAATTTCTGTGTAATTGCTTAAAATTATTCAAAGTTTAGCAAAGATGGCACGTGGTAAGCCAATTAGAAAAGAAGTTTAGTTGTAGATTATTATAAATCTGGGAACACTTTTGGTGAAATAGCCAAGCAATTAAGTCTGAATTGTAAAAAATTAAAAAACGAACGAGAAGGAAAATGTAAGCCTACTTCTAAACCCGTACTCAGTCAGAGGCCGGGAAACAAACTGAAAATTAATATCTTCATTCTGGCTATAATTATGATCCGATCTGTACCAGATTCGGCAATCTGATAGATATGGTCATTTTCTATTTTTAGTTTTACCGTATCGTTGAAATTGTGGTTGCCACAGATTTTCGTCCTTCATGTTAGCGTAACGTGGCGGTGCGCAAATAGCAGTGTGATATCACATGAGTCTGAAACAAAATTTGGTTCCTCTAGCTCTTATAGTCTCTGAGGTCTAGGCGACAAACAAGACGGACGGACAGACAGACATGGCTATGTCTACTTGGTTATTGGTGCTGCTCTAAAATATATATACTTTATGGGTTCGGAGACTTTTTCTTCACAAATCAAATATACCCTTAACTCTTTTTGAGTACGGGTATACAATTTGGATATGGGCAGTTCCTATCGTTACATTCGTACGACAAAATGTTGAAAAAAATAGTCAAAAAGCTAAAATTTAGAAAAATGATTATCCTCGTTGAATATGAATTGGGTAGACCTATATTTTAAAGATAAAAGCCAAAGTTGGACCTAAAAGTGCGTTACAAAAAACAGAAGTGGTTTTCGAGGTTGGGGTACAAAATGGCAAAACTACGAATTGGATAGGGCTAGGGCTGTCTGCATAACATTTTTTTTGCTAATAAATTAAGTATTTAGAGGTAATTTTCAAACCCGAGGTTGGACAAACGTTCTGATAGTGGTTTTAGGTAGTTTAATCTGTTAGAAGGACTTTGAGGAGAAACTTTTATCAAGAAACATCTTCTTCCTAGGAGCTAATAGTAAAAGAAAACATGTCTATAAAAATACCAGAAAATACCAAAGACGGGAACTTTTGAATAGGTTTTAGAATGAAAGTTAATTAAATTATATGTCGATAAAGTAAATTAGTTACCTTTCAATAAACTTAGAAAAAACGAGAAGGAACGTGTGTGAGTCGCTTCTGGGGACGCGACTCTACTTATACCCGTACTCAGTCAGTATATAAATTTTTGAGCATAATTTTTATAAATTTTAGAATTAAAAAAAAAATTTTACATTTTACATTTTTTTGCTACATTTGCTATCTACATCTACATCTACAATGTATATTATACATCTAACATGTAGATTATAGATGTACAATTCATATTCTACATCTCCTCCGCTAGGGGTTGCTCGCGCACTGAACGAGGCAGAGTGTGCGAGCGAGAAGGAGATAGAGTAGTTTGTCTCTTGCTGGAGGGGGCGGGGGAACCAACTGAAAATTAATTTCTTCATTCTGGCTATAATTATGATCCGATCTGATTCAGATTCGGCAATCTGGTAGATATGGCCATTCTCTACGATACTGCGTTTTTAGTTTTATCGTATCTTTAAAATTGTGCCTGCCACAGATTTTCGTCTTTTGTGCTGGCGGAAGGGGGCGGGGCGAAATTTTGAAATACACTTGTGACAGTGTGATATCACATGAGTCTGGAAACCAAATTTGGTTGCCCTAGCTTTTATAGTCTCTGAGATCCAGGCGTCAAACAAGACGGACTGACAGACATGGACTCGGCTATTGATGCTGATCAAGAATATATATACTTTATGGGGTCGAAAAATTTTCCTTCTCTGTGTTACACACATCCACTTTTACCACAAATCTAATATACCCCTTAACTCTTTTTTGAGTACGGGTATAATTAAAGTAGAGTAACTTTACAGTCATCTCAAAGTTGAAGTGGGGGTTGGGAATTCCCCAGAATTCGATTCATAGTATTCTTTTTAAAACTAGCTTACAGTTTGTTTGAAAACCAAATTAAGAAAACGGATGTCAAATGGAGAATTCTGAAATATTTTAGTAAGGATGTACGGCTATTGGTTTAAAATACCAACAGGTTCAAGAGGTTGTTCGAAAAGCTGGTAATATTAAATGTGCATTCAATTAAATGTGAAATTATTATACTCAATGTTCGCAGTTTCAGATAAAAATGGATGCTGAAATGTTTGAGAAATGTCTTGACGCTTTTGATGTATCGGGAAAGCCCGACAAAGCATATTACTTACTTTTCAATATGCCCAACAACTTCGTGTGGTGCGGTCTCAATTGATCTACCATTAAGCTTGATAAGCTTAATTGCATACTCGTTCATTGAGTTTGGTTCAAATGTTTAGTCCATTAGTTCCATAATTTTCAACAAAAAGAAGGACAAGTTAATGGGTCTGTAGTCAATTGTTAAGATATGGTTTATCTTCCCAGCCTTGGGGATTCAGACCCCTCTCACCTCCCTCCATCTTTTAGGTACGTACCCAGTTAGGAGGCATTCTTTGAAGATTTTCTGCAGCCATGGTAGTAAATTTGATAGAGAAGTTGCGGGCCGTGCCGGTCTTCGTGTCCCACAGGCCTCTTCATGAAAACTGCGGGCTTCGTGCCTCATAATAAAGCTCGTGAGGTTTTTGTGCGTAAGCTAAAAGGCTGCTAGGCTCAAAAGCCCGCTAGGCCCGAAGAGGGTTGCAAAAACCATATAAAAACCGATACATACTGCCATAATATGTAAATGCCATATATGTGTGTAGGAAATTATAATATTCCAGTGTTTATTTTAATGTATTTTAGGATATGTTTTTAACGTGATACAATTTGTGCTTCAATTAGTTCTCGTAAAAGTATTTTGGGTAAACAATTTTATTTTACTTCTTTTCTCAACGACACGATACGAAACGACCCCCGCTCACAACGATGCTCGGAAAGGTTGTGATTGCCCGCCAGCTTCAAATCCCACAATCGGCTCTCCTGACGGAACATTCGCCTCGAATGGACCTGGCCATGGCTTCATGTACTCTGACACCGTCGACATTCTAAAAGGACCCTCCGTATCTCCAACTCTATTTACTTCATAGCCACATTGTTCCTTGGTAGCAACCAGTTTATACGGTCCTAAGAATTTTCCTTTAAGCTTTACCCCCACTTCATAATGGGTTCTCTTAATGGCAACTAAATCTCCCACTTTATACTTTTCTTTCTTACGTTTCAAGTTAAAAGCTCTTTTATTTTCTTCTTGCAGTTTCTCAATGTTTTCTCGGTCTTCCCTACGAATCTTTTCGCTCTTGATCTAATTCCGTTATTAAAAATTCGTTGCTATCAGCTAAACGTATATCCACTCCTGTTAATAGCTTGAATGGAGATACCTTTGGTGCTTCTAGGCTCAGTACTGTTAATGTGCTGGAATTTCCCTACGGGAATGGGATAAGTACCAGGCAGATGGTCTGTCAAAACTAAGCTTTGACAACACGGGTACAACTAGCTCATGCAGCCTCTCAACCTGTCCGTTCCCCCGTGGCACACCAGAGTCAGTTAGGCAATGCTGTGCGTGAGAGCACGGGATGATCTGAAACAGGAAGCAATGGCGTGCCCTCAAGCGTTCGCAGGTCATCGAAGCACAGCAAGGAGCTGGAAGCAGAACGCAAGTTATGTTTGGCTGTTTTAACCGCAGCCTCTCAGAATCCGCTAAAGTGGAGAGAGCGGGGGGGAACAAACAGCCAGTAGATATGATCCGCAACACAAAACCTTGACTTCCTTCATATGCCTTTCTTCCAGGAACAGCTTCTTCAACTCTGCCAACTCGTTTTTCGATCCTACAAAGTTGGTTGCGTTATCGGACCAAATTTCCCTGGGTCGACTGCGAGTAAAAATTAATTAAGCGCTTGTGAACGCTGGCGGCGACAAATCCTGCACAAGCTCGAAGTGAACGGCCTTGGTGGTACAGCATATGAAGAGGCATATGTAACATTTGATGGGTGGTCTGTTCCGCACCTCACTCTTGTAAAAGAATGGACCGCAAAAATCCACACCGGTAACTGAAAAAACGTACGACGCATTCACACGATCCTTCGGCATGTCGGCCATAATATGCTGAAGCAGGCGCGGCTTGGCCTTAAAACATCTGGTGCAGCGATTAACGACGTTGGCCACTGTCTTGCGCCTTCCAATCGGCCAATACTCGTGCCGAATAAGTGCGAGCAATGATCGAGGCCCAGTGTGCAGATTCCGTTCATGGACATCTACAATTACAGCCGATGTGACGGGATGACGCCTTGGAAGAATGACTGGGTGCCGTGTGTTGAATCAAGCGATCAATTTTCCAACCACCCACCGACGCGTAACAAACCATGGTATCCAGGAATGGCGCGAGTGACGAGCTCGACGACTGCACCTGCTGTTCGTCACTCAGAGGCTTGTAGTTAGGCCACCGCGTACCACCAACGATGTCAGCTACTGTTAATCCGGTCGACCTTATGCGATGCGATTCCAGAAGCTCTAATGGCAGAGAGCGAGCCTCTAGACAATATATCAGCAGGGTTCTGGGCGGTGGGCACATAGCGCCACTCCATCTGAATAGTCCGCTTTTGAATGGCTGAAGACCCTATTTGTAACGAAGACGTTGAAACTTGATGGGTCAAGGCAGTTTTCGAGTCGGACCAGCAATAGAAGCTTCAAGTGAACCATTTAAGTTGCAGTATCTCACTGATCAATTGACAAAGCAAGTCAGCGCCACATAAATCCAGCTTGGGAACCGTCAATACCTTCAGAGGGGCGACACGAGACTCGCACACCGAAGTTGCACGTGCGCGCGATTATTTGTCCTTGATACAACGTAAATACATTGGCCATAGGCGTCTAGGCTGGCGTCACAAATACCGTAAAATTCCACTGTTGCATTGGGGAAAACTGCCAGGCGAGGAAATCTAAACAGCTGAGGGGTGGACAAACACTTTCAGAAAATGGTCCACGCTGATGAAAGAGACTCTGGCAGACTCTCATCCCATTGGAGCTGCTCCTTCCATACCAACTGAAGGAAAATCTTTGCCTTTCCAATGAGAGGCCCAATCAGTCCTAAAGGATCATAAAAACGAGCAATCGTTGACAACATTGAACGTTTCGTCGGCTTTGATGGAAGCTGCTTGGGTACTACCGAGAAGAGAAAATTATCAGATGCAGGCCAAACCAATCCAAGGGCCTATGCAGCGTTTTCTTATCCTTGTCAGGAATTCCCTCAAGTACATCAGGGGCATTGAAGCACCATTTCCATAGAGCACACATCCACCTGCTCGGAACACATTTTATTGAACTCTGCCAGTAAATCGCTACAAGAACTCCTCTATCTGGTATTTATTCTGGCTTTTCATTTTAGTCCTCAGCACGAACTCAGTGCCACATTTAGTCACGTTCGTATCGATTATATCTAAAATCGTTCTGCCTAGAATTGCGTCGACTTTCGACTTTCATTGGGATTCCGTCGATGTTCACTGGTATAGTAAAGCTCCCAAAAGTCAGTACCAGGCTTTCTCCTATTCCTGTCAAACGTTTTCCTTCTCCTGTCAGCATCTCATTACCCAGTTTCAGGAAAACACGTCGACGCATCAGACAGAGATCAGCTCCAGTGTCTACTAGGCCTTTAAAAATTACCACAGAATGCACAACATTCTTGAGTTCGAGACCTGACGCTGTAAACTCACTTTTCGACTTTGATCCTGTCTTTCCCTCATGAACAGTGTTGGCAGTGTTTTGGTTCAAAACATTTCTGGCTATCAGTATCACCAGCACGGGTTTCATACCTCATCGGTACCTTACTCGAAGTACGAACTTTTAAATACACTTATATTTGCACCTCTTTGATTGTTTTAGGATGATACAACATAATTTTGTTTGTCTTTACATCTTCACGAAATAATCTATCAAACTTTCTTCATCCAGTGACACCGGCGTTGCTATTTCCATCAAAGCGTATAAAAATTCGTATAACGGTTCCCTTCTTTTACATACCTTGTCCTAGCTTCCTATTTACTCCCGCAGAAGATATTTTAACTGTAAACTCATGCCGCAATGACTCCTTTAGTGAATTCCAGTCCCTAATATTTTTCTGACTGCGTACAAATAATTTGGCAGCTCCATCAAGCAACTGTTTGGAATAGATAAACAACTGTAGTGAGCTCCACTGCACGTTGACCGAACATTCTTCTAACTCTTGTACCCACTGCTCTACATCTGGGCTATTTGTTCCTGAGAAAGTGGATACACTACCCTCTACATCTTTCAGCGTAAACAAAGATCGGGTCTGTGGCATGGCAATCCCTGGAAATTCGTTTACGGTAACTACAGACTCATCTCAATCCGAACCACCATCATCATCCCGAATGCCGAAGTGAGCAAGAACTCGATCCTGTAAATCGAGTTTTCTACCAGTCGTGGACAAATTAAGTTCAGATAACTTTGAGCGCAGATCTGCAACTCGCATTAACATGTTCTCTTCTAGTTGCATTTTGAATATCGATTACGTTAAATATCAAGATTCAAAAGGGTTAATGTAATAAAGCTTAACGATAACTGATCGAATTAATCAAGGGTTAATCAGTTAATGATTACCAACAGTTCTTTATTCATGCATTAACTTATCTACCGCTCTTCAGAAGATCTGCTTCTCTCGTCTGCTTGTCGTTGCTCGGCACTTGCTTGCCGACGCTCGAAGTGAACGGCCTTGGTGGTACAGCATATGAAGAGGCATATGTAACATTTGATGGGTGGTCTGTTCCGCACCTCACTCTTGTAAAAGAATGGACCGCAAAAATCCACACCGGTAACTGAAAAAACGTACGACGCATTCACACGATCCTTCGGCATGTCGGCCATAATATGCTAAAGCAGGCGCGGCTTGGCCTTAAAACATCTGGTGCAGCGATTAACGACGTTGGCCACTGTCTTGCGCCTTCCAATCGGCCAATACTCGTGCCGAATAAGTGCGAGCAATGATCGAGGCCCAGCGTGCAGATTCCGTTCATGGACATCTACAATTACAGCCGATGTGACGGGATGACGCCTTGGAAGAATGACTGGGTGCCGTGTGTTGAATCAAGCGATCAATTTTCCAACCACCCACCGACGCGTAACAAACCATGGTATCCAGGAATGGCGCGAGTGACGAGCTCGACGACTGCACCTGCTGTTCGTCACTCAGAGGCTTGTAGTTAGGCCACCGCGTACCACCAACGATGTCAGCTACTGTTAATCCGGTCGACCTTATGCGATGCGATTCCAGAAGCTCTAATGGCAGAGAGCGAGCCTCTAGACAATATATCAGCAGGGTTCTGGGCGGTGGGCACATAGCGCCACTCCATCTGAATAGTCCGCTTTTGAATGGCTGAAGACCCTATTTGTAACGAAGACGTTGAAACTTGATGGGTCAAGGCAGTTTTCGAGTCGGACCAGCAATAGAAGCTTCAAGTGAACCATTTAAGTTGCAGTATCTCACTGATCAATTGACAAAGCAAGTCAGCGCCACATAAATCCAGCTTGGGAACCGTCAATACCTTCAGAGGGGCGACACGAGACTCGCACACCGAAGTTGCACGTGCGCGCGATTATTTGTCCTTGATACAACGTAAATACATTGGCCATAGGCGTCTAGGCTGGCGTCACAAATACCGTAAAATTCCACTGTTGCATTGGGGAAAACTGCCAGGCGAGGAAATCTAAACAGCTGAGGGGTGGACAAACACTTTCAGAAAATGGTCCACGCTGATGAAAGAGACTCTGGCAGACTCTCATCCCATTGGAGCTGCTCCTTCCATACCAACTGAAGGAAAATCTTTGCCTTTCCAATGAGAGGCCCAATCAGTCCTAAAGGATCATAAAAACGAGCAATCGTTGACAACATTGAACGTTTCGTCGGCTTTGATGGAAGCTGCTTGGGTACTACCGAGAAGAGAAAATTATCAGATGCAGGCCAAACCAATCCAAGGGCCTATGCAGCGTTTTCTTATCCTTGTCAGGAATTCCCTCAAGTACATCAGGGGCATTGAAGCACCATTTCCATAGAGCACACATCCACCTGCTCGGAACACATTTTATTGAACTCTGCCAGTAAATCGCTACAAGAACTCCTCTATCTGGTATTTATTCTGGCTTTTCATTTTAGTCCTCAGCACGAACTCAGTGCCACATTTAGTCACATTCGTATCGATTATATCTAAAATCGTTCTGCCTAGAATTGCGTCGACTTTCGACTTTCATTGGGATTCCGTCGATGTTCACTGGTATAGTAAAGCTCCCAAAAGTCAGTACCAGGCTTTCTCCTATTCCTGTCAAACGTTTTCCTTCTCCTGTCAGCATCTCATTACCCAGTTTCAGGAAAACACGTCGACGCATCAGACAGAGATCAGCTCCAGTGTCTACTAGGCCTTTAAAAATTACCACAGAATGCACAACATTCTTGAGTTCGAGACCTGACGCTGTAAACTCACTTTTCGACTTTGATCCTGTCTTTCCCTCATGAACAGTGTTGGCAGTGTTTTGGTTCAAAACATTTCTGGCTATCAGTATCACCAGCACGGGTTTCATACCTCATCGGTACCTTACTCGAAGTACGAACTTTTAAATACACTTATATTTGCACCTCTTTGATTGTTTTAGGATGATACAACATAATTTTGTTTGTCTTTACATCTTCACGAAATAATCTATCAAACTTTCTTCATCCAGTGACACCGGCGTTGCTATTTCCATCAAAGCGTATAAAAATTCGTATAACGGTTCCCTTCTTTTACATACCTTGTCCTAGCTTCCTATTTACTCCCGCAGAAGATATTTTAACTGTAAACTCATGCCGCAATGACTCCTTTAGTGAATTCCAGTCCCTAATATTTTTCTGACTGCGTACAAATAATTTGGCAGCTCCATCAAGCAACTGTTTGGAATAGATAAACAACTGTAGTGAGCTCCACTGCACGTTGACCGAACATTCTTCTAACTCTTGTACCCACTGCTCTACATCTGGGCTATTTGTTCCTGAGAAAGTGGATACACTACCCTCTACATCTTTCAGCGTAAACAAAGATCGGGTCTGTGGCATGGCAATCCCTGGAAATTCGTTTACGGTAACTACAGACTCATCTCAATCCGAACCACCATCATCATCCCGAATGCCGAAGTGAGCAAGAACTCGATCCTGTAAATCGAGTTTTCTACCAGTCGTGGACAAATTAAGTTCAGATAACTTTGAGCGCAGATCTGCAACTCGCATTAACATGTTCTCTTCTAGTTGCATTTTGAATATCGATTACGTTAAATATCAAGATTCAAAAGGGTTAATGTAATAAAGCTTAACGATAACTGATCGAATTAATCAAGGGTTAATCAGTTAATGATTACCAACAGTTCTTTATTCATGCATTAACTTATCTACCGCTCTTCAGAAGATCTGCTTCTCTCGTCTGCTTGTCGTTGCTCGGCACTTGCTTGCCGACGCCTTTCGGAAGATCTGCTTCACTCGCCTTTTGTCTTTCGACTTCCAAGTTTTCCGTCCCCTTTGTACCAGATTCGCTTTACATTTCTGATTTCCACCGCTCGCTTCTGCCTTTCGTTGCTTGCCTATGCTCGCCAACGCCTTCTCACAGACCAGCTTCCGCAAATTTCCAGTCTACGTAATTCCAGCGCAACCTTTTCCTGACGCTTGGACTGTCGACAACTCTTGTCTTTTCCAGCCATTCCTCCTGCTTCGTGTCGCCTTGCGCGCACACACACAAATAAATCGTGTCGTCGATTCGATTCCACGAAAACGTTTTTTCCATCCTTTTCTGCTGCTTGGTCGTTTCGTGTCTCCTTGTCCGCCCATACATACACATGCACTGTCGCCGCATAGTCGGTTGCACACAAAACGTTTTTAGATTTTATGCGCCGTATGTGGCCTGATTTTCCTGGGACGTTCTGCCAACGCACTGCACTTTTACGTGAAGTTGCACTTCACGCTTGGGCCGTATCCCGTTTGAGCCCCGAAATTGTAGGAAATTATAATATTCCAGTGTTTATTTTAATGTATTTTATGATAGATTTTAATCGTGATACAATTTGTGGTTAAATTAGTTCTCGTAAAAGTATTTTGGATGACAACCTGACAATATTGTCTGGTGCCATAATATCTAAACGAGATCCTCGAGTTCCTCTCTTTGATGTCGGTCTGTGTCGGCGGCGGCGGTGGTGTTTTGTCGCCAGTGACATTTGAGCCACCCAGTCTGTTCGCTTGGTGTTGTGGGAGGCTATTGCCCTTTCTTTGTTCCATTTGATGTTGTACAATGAAGGCGCAGGGTACTTTGGGACAAAAAAAAATTTGTACTTTTGTTTGAAAGAATTAGACAAGTCGGCTAATATTTTCGAAAACCACCGACTAGAAAAGTCACAAATGCATAACATTTCAAAGTGCGGCTTGCTTTTTTTTTTTTTTTTTTGGCGCTGGGTGTATCTTCTAGTGGTCCGAAAAGGAGCGTCTTGTGCCAATGGTGAGGGAGACGCTATTCGAGGCAAGGCTTATTTCTATAACCTCTGCATATAACCTATAACACCCCATTGCCCGACATACGCTTGCGTTGGATCTCTGCCTCGTCCGTCTTCGTTTTCTCCGCCACAGGTACTGGCCCTGCAGAGCCCTGGATATTTGAATCTGTGACTTCTAGCCCCGCCTTCTGCGGCTCTCTCTGCCTCCGACACAGAGGGACCAGTGACCAGTTCCTCCAAAGTCCCCTTCTGTTTGCGGATCCGATTTTGTTTGTGGCAGCCAAGCCCTCCACTGCTGCCTTATGGTTTCCTGCAAACAATGTATGTGACGACGACACAGGGTATCATACTCTACAAATAGCAATTGAAAACAAAACAAAGAATTAAAAGGAATAAAACGCAAACACATGCAATTTTTCTCGAAGGAAAAAAAATGAGGTGTGACTTTACCAGCACTGGCAAACACTTTTCCCATGGTTATGGCTTTGTTAAACCTTGGTCTTGCAATGACAGCCCCGGTATTTCCACCGTCTAATCCGGTTGGGGACGATTGGCTCCCAGGCTCTTGGGTCGGGAGCTGATAGCTTCTGCAGGGCATTCGGATCTCTCCGGGTTGATCCGAGAGAGAGAGCGCCTTTGCAAAGACTATACAATTCAAAGATGTTGCAAATGCGAGCGAAAACAAAATATGTAGTCTGACGACGGGAATAGGTCCAGGGCCCGATTAGCAGATTAGCTCATATAGCTAACAGAAAAAACGAAACTCCAAATTATAAAAAAAAATAGAATAGCCACTGAAAAAAATACAAAATAATCCAACAAGCATTAAATTCATAATTTTTTATTTCAAATGAAAAAAGAAGGGAGGCGTGAAAAAAGGAGGGCCCCCAGATTGATGGTTGCCCAGGGCCCAGTTGAGGGTTGATCAGGCCCTGAATAGGCCGAGTTTGGTTTTAAAGTTGTTATTTGTTTGTATTATGTGTATTTACCAGGGACTGTAATCATTATAAGTTTTATTCAAACAATTATACAATAATGATTAATTTTAAGTTATACTTTATAACTCAAAAAATAATCATTATTCTTTGAGTTTTATTTATTGCTCAAAAATAAAACTCAAGTTGTAATTTCAACTTTTCCTTAAGGAGTTTTCCTGAAGAATTGTTTGTTATAAAAAATTGGTTGTTATGTTTTGTCTTTTCTTAACGAGTACGAATAAATATAATATTTTTATTTATTCCCTAAAGACAATTCGAAATTACAACTTGAGTTTTATTTTTGAGCAAAAAATAAAACTCAAAGAATAATGATTATTTTTTGAGTTATAAAGTATAACTTAAAATTAATCATTATTTTGTAAGTGAGTCAATAAAACTTGAAAATTTTCATATCATGGTGGAAATGCATAGATTATAATTTAAGATGAATATTGGTATATTTCTCGCTGTCTTAAAGTCTTTTTAAGTGAATGATTTTTTGTAATAATAAAAAACAAATAATCATTATTTGCAGTCCCTGGTATTTATAGTGGGCACTCAGCCGAAAAGAGGTGGACAAATTAAAAAATAGTTTATGAACGCTTTGAATAAAATAAATGTATACATCTAGTAGAAAATTTTCCAGAAAATTTTTCAAAAAAGAGCATTTAGCGGACAAAAGCCATGAGACGTTTAAATCTCGCAAAAATTACGCAAAAGGGCTTAAAAATTAGTGAAAACCAGAGCTCGAAAAAGATGCTCAACCAATTTTTCGTATGCTGTCTGCTCTCGGAAAAGCAGAGAAAAATGAAATAGACGTGCTCTCTCTCTGAACAGAACACGTATTTTTGTTGATCTCGTGTTTTCGGTCTCGAGCTGAGCGGCGAGCGAAGCTCAAGTGTTTTCCTACGAAAACAGTCGAGAGACTTTCGTTCGGCGCTCAGCAACTGAGCATCATTCAGAAAAACGAGCCAAGTGCAAGTACGAAGTTTCTTTTTGTTGTAGTTGCGTTAGATTTTTGTTGTTGTTTTTATATTTCCTCGCAGCCAAAGCTTAAAAGAGGAAGGGAGAAAGATATAGGGCTCTTCGTAATTGAGGCACGAACGCAACACACACACACACATGCATTCACAAAAGACACTTTCGGCCCAACGAAGTGTCTCAAGAGAACGAATGCATAAGGAGACCGACAAGACACTCTCGTTGGTTGAGCAAAGAGCGAAAAAACAAAGCGGAAGGGTCTTTTCGATTCCGTTTTTAATCGTGTCTGCGAACAACCGGTTTTTTATGATTGCTTGCAAAAAGGGACCACTTCTTGCGAGCTCTGGTGAAAGCTGGACAAGTCTAAAACTATACAGTGCTCTTGGGTAGCAGTAGGATAGGTTTAAAGTTCCCGAGCAGAGGCGTAGAGGTTAACTGTGATCACGAAGGAACACTCCGTGTTCCTCCGGAGTGAGACTTGCACGTCGGCTGAGTTGACCTTTGCTATTATTCCTAATGTGAATAACTCATCTGTGTAAATTTTGGTAGCCGGGAATTTGCGTCGATAATAAATAGGCAAAAAAAAATACGAACCAAAAAATATTATTTTTAATTTACTTTTAATATTGCTAGTCGGTTACTTTAAATATTACTTTCGGTTCGTTAATGATGTTAAAATCGTATCGTAAAATATAGCATAAAAGGCAAAAGGCTCGCAAAAGATATTATAAAAGGTCTTCTGCGAGCTACCGAGAACGAAACTTTCACTGCCACAAACTGAGCGAGTAGTGGTTCATTTTCTTATCGTTTTTGGATCTGAATTCGATAGTTTTACCCGTTTGAGTTTCGCGTAACTCACGGTTCTTATATCAAGCCGCAAAAAAGTCGAGGTAGCGACCGTCCGTGTCGGCTCAGTTGACATACTATCCTCAAGAGCAATCCGATATCTCGGTGTAATGCTGGACACTCGCCTCTCATTTCGCGAGCACCTCCAGGCAGTCAGCAAAAAGTCAGCCGACGATCACTCTCGCCCATGATGCTGGACACGAGGGGACCCAAGCAAGGCCGCCCACTTCTTTTTCAGTCTGTCCATAAATCGGTCATAATGTACGCAGCACCAATCTGGGCAGAGGCGGCGATGACAAAGTCCTACAGGAGAGGGCTAGACGCTAACCCAGGGCTAACCCAGCTACTAAGTGGACACGGCTCTTTAAGGAGCTACCTCCATCGTTTCGGGCACGACAGCGACGCTAACTGCCCGACGTGTGGCGTCGAAGAAACCACAGAGCACATCCTTTTCAACTGCGCAAGGTTTGCAGAATAGCGAAGCGGAATTGGCGGTGACACGCTGAACGCCGAGAACCTAGGATGGTCTCGAGTGAACAGTACTGGTCAATGGTATGCGCATTCGCGTCAGAGGTTATGCGGAAGCTGAGAGAGCTGGAGCGGAGTCGCAACGGCAAAGAAGGAGGGATCTCGTTAATGATATTCGCCCGTCCTTGGAATAATCGCAAAGGTCAACGTGCAATGACCAAGTCTCAGCACGCCTTCGTGATCACGGTTAACATCTACGCCTCTGCTCAGCATCGGAGTTTCCAAAGTATAAGATACATAACGCCATACGAAATTTTTGCTCACGAATTTTGCATGCTGGCTCTAGAGCTGGCTGGTATGTATGCATATAGCATACGAAGGCACACGAAGTTGGTTCTTTGCCGATGCGACAGCCGAGCCGAGTCGTCGCGACGAATGAATTACAGCGCTGTCGAAATATACCCTTCACTTTATAAGTGTAAGTTAATTTTGCAAGACGCTTACCACCCCAATATTAATGAACTCTTTTATTGTATATCCCTCCAATGATAATTTCTTTTATATTCGATAATAATTAGCGAATATACTTATATAAAAGTACATAATATATTTAATACATGACATGACAAGTACGCATACATACATGCTGGTTCTGTGTGTACTCACACATGCAAGCGGATTCTATTTTTAGATTCGTACGCTCTCAAATTTGTGCGAGCGAGATGGCGCGAATTTCGTCGCTGGCCCAAAAATTGCCTTGCATATTGCAATTGAAATGTATGAGCGTTCCGCATCTTATATTTATATTGTCTTTGGAGTTTCCATGTCCTCACAGCTAGAAGCAGTTGGGAATTATAAACCTATCCTACTGCTACCCAAGAACATTGTATAGTTTTAAGACTTGTCCAGTTTTCACTCATTATACCCGTACTCAAAAAAGAGTTAAGGGGTATATTTGATTTGTGGTAAAGGTGGATGTGTGTAACGCAGAGAAGGAAACGTTTCCGACTCCATAAAGTATATTTATTCTTAATCAGCATCAATAGCTGAGTCGATAGAGCCATGTCTGTCTGTCTGTCCGTCTGGTTGAGCGCCTGGATCTCAGAGACTATAAGAGTTAGCGCAACCAAATTTGGTTTACACACTCATGTGATATCACACTGCCACAAGTGTATTTCAAAATTTCGCCCAGTATCGTAGAGAATGCACATATCTACCAGAATCTGACTCAGATTGGATCATAATTATAGCCAGAATGAAGAAATTGATTTGCATCACATTTTTAGCTTTAAAGAAACTTAGAGCACATTTTTAGAAATACAAAAAAATAAATGATTTTTTTTACATATTGCTTATTTTTTGTATTTTAAATCCATTTTTGAAAAGTGGTGCTATTTTTTACATATTGATTTACATTTTTTGTTTTTTTTGTAACTTTTTAAGTTATTAAAGGAACTTTATTGAAAATCATAAAACTAGGCGAAAAAAAAATAGCACCACTTTTCAAGAATGGATTTAAAATACAAAAAATAAGCAATATGTAACGGATTCATTAGCTAACAATTTGAAACTATTAAACTAAATCTATATGCATAATTCAATATTTAGTACACTGTCCTTTATTGTCAATAACAGCTGCGCAGCATCTTGGCATGGAATCAACTAAGTCCTGGCATCGTTTTTAGACCAGGACTCTTTAATTTCTTCCCAAAGTGATCGGATAGTGGTTGGCTTGGAAGCAGCAACTGCCTTCTAGACGTTGAACCACAGATTTTCGATGGGATTCAGGTCAGGCGACTGAGCAGGCCACTCCAAAACGTTCAGAGAGTTTGCCCTGAACCATTCCTTTGCTTTCTTGCTGGTGTGTTTGGGTTCATTGTCCTGTTGAAAGACCATACGAGCGGCACTTCATATTCTGAAAAGGGTAGCATTACTGTCTCCATGATATTCACGAACACGTGCTGATCCTTGATGGGTTTTGTCCAATGTATTGGACCTACTCCATAGTAGGAGAAGCAGGCCCATACCATTAGACTACACCCTCCATGCTTAATAGTTTTTGTGGTGTACTGGGGTTTGTTTTCAGTATTCTTTGGACGTCTAACACATGATCGAGATCCCTTTTTACCAAACATAACCACTTTGGACTCATCTGACCTAAAATATTTCTCCATTTTTGGGAACCCAATTTGAATGATCCCTGGCCAACTTAATGCGCTTAGTTATACATATGTGTCGCGTTTAAAAGTGGTACCTTTCTAGGGATGCAGGCTTTAAGGTTGTGTTTCCTAACATATCTGCGAACTTTTTGGTCCGTCGCATTTATTTTAAGCTCTTTTTTAAGCTCAATAGCAGGCTTGAAGGGATCCTTCTTGCTCTGACGAATCAGTCTTTTGACATGAAGAGGTGTCATAGATCGTTTTCGACCGCGTGTTTCTGTCTTTTCTTCATAGTTTAAGAGGTTTTTAATCATTTTATTGGAGCATCCTACCAATCGACCAACTTCTCCGTAAGTTTTTCCATCCAATATCAATTTTTTGATAAGATCGCGCTTCTCCGCAGTGCAGTGCTTTCCACGTCCCATTGTAATTATTACTTTTAACTTTTATGATAGAAACAATGAGTTCTCAGTCAAAACTAACGAGCAGGTGCATTCTGCAAAGGTGATTCCGCGAAATACACGGGTTTCACCAAAAAATGGCTAATGGTGCTATTGTTTTTCCCCCTATTTTTGGGGATTTTTCTTTTTAGATCCAAAAAAAAATATATAGACAGAAATTTAAAGAGCGGTAGCACTGTTTTTGTTTAGGGGGAATACCAAGCAATATAAAAAAAATCGCAAGGGTAAGCGTATTTTTTTGTATCAAGAAGAAAATGTATTATAGTGGTGCTATTATTTTTTTCGCAACTGTATAATATACATTGTAGATGTAGATGTAAATAGCAAATGTAGCAAAAACGAGAAGGAACGTGTGAGTCGCTTCTGGGGACGCAACTCTACTTATACCCGTACTCAGTCAGTATATACATTTTTGAGCATGATTTTTTATAATTAAAGAAAAAAAAAAAAATTTTACATTTTACATTTTTTTGCTACATTTTCTATCTACATCTATATCTACAATGTATATTTTACATCTAACATGTAGATTATAGATGTACCGTTCATATTCTACATCTCCTCCGCTAGGGGTTGCTCGCGCACTTAACGCGGCAGAGTGTGCGAGCGAGAAGGAGATAGAGTAGCGTGTCTCTTGCGGGAGGGGGCGGGGGAAGCAACTGAAAATTAATTTCGTCATTCTGGCTATAATTATGATCCGATCTGATTCAGATTCGGCAGTCTGGTAGATAGGGTTATTCTCTACGATACTGCGTTTTTAGTTTTATCGTATCTTTAAAATTGTGCCTGCCACAGATTTTCGTCCTTTGTGGTGGCGGAAGGGGCGGGGCGAAATTTTGAAATACACTTGTAGCAGTGTGATATTACATGAGTCTGGAAACCAAATTTGGTTGCCCTAGCTCTTATAGTCTCTGAGATCCAGGCGCTCATGAAGACGGACAGACGGACAGACGGACATGGCTATATCGACTCGGCTATTGATGCTGATCAAGAATATTTATACTTTATGGGGTCGGAAACGTTTCCTTCTCTGCGCTGCACACATCCACTTTTACCACAAATCTAATATACCCCTTAACTCTTTTTTGAGTACGGGTATAAAAATGTAAAATTTTTTTTTTAATTCTAAAATTATGCTCAAAAATGTATATACTGACTGAGTATGGGTATAAGTAGAGTCGCGTCTCCAGAAGCGACTCTCACGTTCCTTCTCGTTTTTAATTCCGCTTGCGATAATTTTGTGAGACTTTAGGCGACGCTTGGTTTTGGTACAATAAATGCTATTTTCTAAGTCCGTCTGCGAACATTTAGCGGCAGTTTACAGGTGGCTAGCTATTTTCTCCGTTATGTTTTACTTTCTTGTAAATTTTTCACTCATTTTTAAGTCCGTTTGCAATAATTTAGCGATACTTAAACGTCCCCTGGTTTTTGTCCACTAAATGCTCCTTTTTGAGTCCGCTTGCGGCTTCAGTAATAGTTCCCGGATTTGAATTATTTCTAAGTCCGTTTACGAACATTTTGCGATAGTTCCGCTTTACTATCGTCTTGTGGTCCACTGGGTGGGCAGAGTCAGAGAATACACATACAGGCATAGCTACAGACGCACATGGTTTATATTCGACACAGCTGTAAAGGCGCTCTCTCTCGACTCTCGGATAGAGCCGAATGCCCTGGCCAAGCTATCAGCTCCCGACCCGAAGGCCTGGGAGCCAATCGTCCACAAATTTTATGCAAGCAGTTGTTAGTCGATTTGACGCCTCTGTTTTTTTTTTGTTTAGTGGTATAAACAGGACTTTATGCTCGTTATAGAAAATAACAGGACAATTTGTACTGTTTCAAAATTTTTAGCACCTTTAAGATGCAAGTTCGTGTTAACAGAACGTATTTCTCGCCAGCGAACAACTTTGTTAATTACCTGACAGGTTTGGGATCTGTTCTTTGCGAAAATTTAAAGATCAATGCTTTTTATACCCGTACTCAAAAAAGAGTTAAGGGGTATATTAGATTTGTGGTAAAAGTGGATGTGTGCAGCGCAGAGAAGGAAACGTTTCCGACCCCATAAAGTATAAATATTCTTGATCAGCATCAATAGCCGAGTCGATATAGCCATGTCCGTCTGTCCGTCCGTCCGTCCGTCCGTCCGTCTGTCCGTCTTGTTTGACGCCTGGATCTCAGAGACTATAAAAGCTAGGGCAACCAAATTTGGTTTCCAGACTCATGTGATATCACACTGCTACAAGTGTATTTCAAAATTTCGCCCGGCCACTTCCGCCCCCACAAAGGACGAAAATCTGTGGCAGGCACAATTTTAAAGATACGATTAAACTAAAAACGCAGTATCGTAGAGAATGCCAATATCTACCAGACTGCCGAATCTGAATCAGATCGGCCATATAGCCAGAATGAAGAAATTAATTTTCAGTTGTTTCCCCCGCCCCCTCCTGCAAAAGACAACGCTACTCATTCTCTTTCTCGCTCGCACACTCTGCCGCGTTAAGTGCGCGAGCAACCCCTAGCGGAGGAGATGTACAATCTAAATGGTACATCTATAATCTACATGTTAGATGTAGATGTAGATGTAGATAGCAAATGTAGCAAAAAAATGTAAAATTTAAAATATTTTTAATTCTAAAATTCTTAAAAATTATGCTCAAAAATGTATATACTGACTGAGTACGGGTATAAGTAGAGTCGTGTCCCCAGAAGCGACTCACACGTTCCTTCTCGTTTTATTTTACCGACCTTGAAAATGGGCTGTATGGTGCAACTTGTCATATCTATCTACCATACCACCATAACTAGGATTCCTGTCCCATTAAAAACAAAGTTTCTTCATAAATGTATCTATTGTTATGCATAATTTCAAATTTTAAGTATTTTAATATTTATTTAGGTTTGATGCACTGGCAAAGTACGCCTTTATTGGCGACCATGCTGGTCAAATAACAATGCTTCGTTGCGATGTTCAAGGGGTACAACTTATCACTACATTTAAAGGTCATACTGGTAAGTAACCGCCAATTAAAATAAACTCACACATTATACAGAACTAAATTTCAACCTTCCTTTGTAGCCGAAATTCGATGTTTGAAATGGGTAGAAGGTCCTCAGCTACTCTTTAGCGGTGCATGCGACCAGTCTGTGATAGTTTGGGATGTCGGTGGAAAACGAGGCACCATATACGAATTGCAAGGTCATAGGTAGTTTAATGTTTAAATGTAGACATTTATACGTACATGATACATATAACATTTACCAATTTCCTTCTAGCAACAAAGTTTCGGCTCTTGCTTATGCTAATCAAACTCAGCAGTTAATAAGCTGTGGGGAAGATTCAGTAGTCGTTTTTTGGGAAATGAATGCAATGCGAAAGGAAGTTCCAGGATGGGTCGAGTCAAACAACTGTCAGCTATGTTCAAGGCCTTTTTTTTGGAACTTCCGCTCAATGATGGACCAAAAACAATTAGGCATGTATATTTGAACATTCTTAACTAATTTTTAATATAAAAATCGTTTTTATTTAACCGACAGGAATTCGACAGCATCATTGTCGACATTGCGGTAAAGCTGTTTGCGATAATTGCTCCACCAATCGTATTAATATACCAATAATGGGCTTTGAGTTTGATGTTCGGTGTTGTGATCCCTGTTTCAAACAACTTCAAACCGTAGAGCGACCTTCCTTGGCTTCATTTAATGATGTAAAACACTCTATTGTTCATATGGATCTTGATGAGGACCGAAAACTTCTTTTAACGGTTGGCCAAGATAGGCTAATAAAAGTATGGGATCTTTCTAATATTTGGGTATAATAAATACATATAAAATAAATAAATATATAATAAATAAATATATAATAAATAAATATATAATAAATAAATATATAAAAAATAATATATATATATACATACATCAATACTATAAATTTGTAGAAAAAAATCTGTGTGTAATCGGCTATCTCCGCAACGCGTGCACCAAATTGCATGCTTTTTTTTTTAATGATAGCCAGAGAATGTGACCTGGTTTGCACAAATAAATTTGTACTTTTCTATAAAAAGGTTCCTCAAGAATTAAAAATGAATCAAAACGAGAAGGAACGTGTGAGTCGCTTCTGGGGACGCGACTCTACATATACCCGTACTCAGTCAGTATTTACATTTTGGAGCATGTTTTTTTTAATTTTAGAATTTAAAAAAAAATTTACATTTTACATTTTTTTGCTACATCTGTTATCTATATCTACAATGTATATTTTACATCTAACATGTAGATTATAGATGTACCGTTCATATTCTACATCTCCTCCGCTAGGGGTTGCTCGCGCACTTAACGCGGCAGAGTGTGCGAGCGAGAAGGAGATAGAGTAGCGTTTCTCTTGCCGGAAGGGGCGGGGGAAGCAACTGAAAATTAATTTCTTCATTCTGGCTATAATTATGATCCGATCTCATTCAGATTGGGCAATCTGGTAGATATGGGCATTCTCTAGTATACCGAGTTTTTACGATAAAATGTATCTTTAATATTGTGCCTGCCACAGATTTTCGTCCTTTGTGGTGGTGGAAGGGGGCGGGGCGAAATTTTGAAATACACTTGTAGCAGTGTGATATCACATGAGCCTGGAAACCAAATTTGATTGCCCTAGCTTTTATAGTCTCTAAGATCCAGTCGTCAAACAAGACGGACAGACGGACGGAAAGACAGACATGGCTCTATCGACTCGGCTATTGATGCTGATCAAGAATATATATACTTTATGGGGTCGGAAACGTTTCCTTCTCTGCGTTACACACATCAGCTTTTACCACAAATCTAATATACCCCTTAACTCTTTTTTGAGTACGGGTATAAAAATCTTAAATTTGGTCCAAAAGTGTATTTGAACGCCTATTTAATTTCTCCGCAATGCGTGCACCATTGGGTGGCTATTGAGCCAGAGTATGCAGCATTCTTTCTTTACAAAAGGTTTCACTTTTCTATAAATAGGTTCCACAAAAATTAAAAATTAATCCAACAAAAATCTCAAATTTGGTCTAAAAATGTGTGTTTGAACGCCTACTTCATTTCACTTTGTGTCATTCTGTAGAACCGAACATTTGATGATAGACTTTGTAAGTATATTTGTTGCTTTTGAAAATGTGTGCGTTTTAAACCAACCTGTGTGGTTTTTAAAGTTAAATGTCGAGAACGCGAAATTCCTTTCAAGTTGTGGCTTCAAGAACCGTGAAAGTAGCCAAGATATTACACATCGCAATGAAAATAATCGTCTACGCACAGCAGGGTCCGTTCAAATCATTAAATTCATTTAGTAAGCAGCGAAGCGCGTGGGTTTGCTAGTATATATATAAAAATGGAGAGATAAAATCATCACGTGAGAACGGCTGGGCGGATTTGGTTTAAATAAGTATTTTTTTTTTTATTGAAGTATGAGTTGTGTTTATGGTAGTTATACATCTATACATATAAATATTAGAAGAATACTTTGGATTTTGTTCTTAGTTAGGCCTTAGGAGTAGGTGGTCTTGTATAAATGTTATGAAGATAGGCTCTGCCTATGTGTATAATAGGTTATAGATAGTATCTATTTTTGGAAAAACTAGTTGTAGGCAAAACTGTTTTCATAATTTTCCCCAGAGATCATGGCAAATTATAAAGACATTTTACCATTGGTTAAGAAAGAAGAGCATCGAAAATTTGTGGGAATTTGGCCCCAATCCCCCGAATCAGGGATGGCCAAAAGCCCTGAAATTTACGCACTTATTCAAGGTTTGTTATACCCGTACTCAAAAAAGAGTTAAGGGGTATATTAGATTTGTGCTAAAAGTGGATGTGTGTAACACAGAGAAGGAAAATTTTCCGACCCCATAAAGTATATATATTCTTGATCAGCATCAATAGCCGAGTCTCTGTCTGTCTGTCTGTCTGTCCGTCTGTCCGTCTTGTTTGACGCCTGGATCTCAGAGACTATAAAAGCTAGGGCAAGCAAATTTGGTTTCTAGACTCATGTGATATCACACTGCTACAAGTGTATTTCAAAATTTCGCTCCGCCCCCTTCCGCCCCCACAAAGGACGAAAATCTGTGGCAGGCACAATTTTAAAGATACGATAAAACTAAAAACGCAGTATCGTAGAGAATGCCCATATCTACCAGATTGCCGAATCTGAATCAGATCGGATCATAATCATAGCCAGAATAAAGAAATTAATTTTCAGTTGGTTCCCCCGCCCCGTCTAGCCAACAACCTCGCTACTCATTCTCTTTCTCGCTCGCACATTCTGCCGCGTTCAGTGCGCGAGCAACCCCTAGCGGAGGAGATGTAGAATATGAATGGTACATCTATAATCTACATGTTAGATGTATAATATACATTGTAGATGTAGATATCAAATGTAGCAAAAAAATGTAAAATGTAAAATTTTTTTTTTAATTTTAAAATTCTAAAAAATTATGCTCAAAAATGTATATACTGACTGAGTACGGGTATAAGTAGAGTCGCGTCCCCAGAAGCGACTCACACGCTCCTTCTCGTTTTTTTTTGGTTTTTCCACTGGTCGAATTAAGGACAATGTTAGTTTGCCAAACAAAAGCGAGACAGCAATGAGCCATGTCCGACGAGTCCTGCTTAATGTGGTCCCGTTTTAGTGGCTTTTAAAGTTAGTCAAAAGTCAATGTTGCTCTGCTCCGTGGTTTAGTTTTAATAAATTGCCGGACAGGAGCAAAAATGAGTTTTGTATCTGAGGAAAATTCGAAGCATTTTTACACGAATTTAAACGAATTACAGAATTTTAAAGTTATTTAAAGTTAGAATTTCATCGTTAGAAAGGTTCGTTTCAATATAAGTAGGGATAATTCCATATAGCTTGCGGTCTCTTGTTCTTTCTCTTATCATCTCGTTGGTTCAATAGTTTGTTTTGTTTTTGTTTTGTTGGTTGTTAAGAACTAATCACTTAGTTTATGGCATTTATCCCACTAGGGAAATCTACAGTTTCATTTAGCTCGAACTTAATGGCTTACAACTAGTTACTGGTTACGGGTTAGGAGTAGTTGAAGACTACACTACTCAACAAAATCGAAGGATCCTCAAGGATCCAAACCGACTTTTTCTGATAGATATGGGGCTTTAAATTTTTTTAAAGAATTATGGTTTTTTTTCTATGGCAGAACATTTTTTTTAAGAATTTTTGAAGTCTGGTATTTTTTTTTTAAAGCTTTTTTCAGAGTTAGCTCTTGTTTTTCAAAAAGGTATTTTTTGTTCATTTTTTTCATTTTTTAGGTTTGGTTAACGAATTTTAGCTCCAAAGTCTCTCCATAGATTTTAATGAGCAATACCTTAAACGACGCCAAATTAATGCACCTATACACAAAAAATAGAAGGCATAGGATATTGTTGAATATGTAAACTTAAACAACGCACTGTGTCTTCTCTATTTTTCTTTATGTTATGCATTATCCAGCATAAGTAAGCATGTATGTATGAGTCGCAATGAAGCGGCGTTCTCTCGTCTCCCTTTTTGATTTGTATTCCGTCTGCCTTTGACGGACATCTTTTTGCTCTTCATATTTAGTCACAAATAAATACCATAACGAATAGGTTATGGGCCCAGAATTTCTGTCTGCGGCGGTTGAAAGTGATTTTTCTGACTTTCTGAAATAGTGACTCGATCGATTGCGAAAATGGGTTCGTCTTTCCATTCAATCGATAAGCTCGACAATGAGAATTATAATGCGTGGGTAATCCAAATGAAAAGCGTGCTAATACACTCTGAGTTGTGGTCAGTAGTGTGCGGTCAAGAAGTGAAAAATTAAGAAGATAATGATGCGCAGAAGGCACAGTTTGATTGAAAAGACGAGAAGGCTCTTGCGAGTATTATGCTGTGTATCAAGCCATCCCAGATAAACTATGTGAAAAACTGTACATCTGCAAAAGAAGCATGGAAAGTTCTAGCGGGTATCCATGTGCCATCAGGCCCCGCGCGTCGCATAAACCTGTTAAAAATGAGCGAAAATGAATCGGTAGTGAACCACGAGCCTGCCCGAGGCCTACGAAAATGTTGTGGTAGCAATGGAGACACGTGATTGTATGCCAAATTTGAACTCTCTGAAAGTAAAGCTTCATGAAGAAGGAGACAGGCGCAAATCAAATCAAGAATGCGCAGAGAAAAGTGAACAACGAGCGTTCGGTTCGGGTGTTTGAAATTGGTCGTCGTCAAAGCAAAAGACGAATAACGAAAATGGACAGAAGAAAGCGAACGGCCCGAGTGGGATAATTTGCTGGTCGTGTGGTCGTCGCGGACACAAGGCGTCAAAGTGTAGAGCAAAGAACAATCAAGAAAATACACCGAAAGGAAATAACGAAACCGAAAGAGAGAAATTGTATTCCGTTTTTGCGTGCGCGTCTAAAACTCTCTTTCCGAAGAGTATGTGGTGTGTCGACAGTGGTGCCAAGGCCAAGGCCATCGAAAATGGATTTTCTGTTGAATATGCAAAGACAGGAGCTCGTGTGAAAAACAATAAAGGCGTCGCCATAATGGTTGCAAAAAAGCAGCACGATTTGTTCTTGTTCCAAAATTAAGAAAACAAATGCTTAAATGTACAAACAAACCCAGTAAACGTGTGGCACGATCGTTTCGGACATTTAAGCTATAGAAGTCTAAAAAAGATGATATGTGAATGTGTTTGTTGACTTTCTGAAGACAAGAGACGAAATCTTAGTCAAGTTCAAACAATTTAAATCATTCGCGGAAAATCCATCGGGAAGACGTTGGTACTCTTGAGAAGCGATAACGGTCGCGAATACTTGAGTGACGCGTTTGAGTCTTATCTTGTTGACAACGGGGTGAAAAGACAATTAAGGTTGCCTCATATTCATGCATAAGCTCATTCTCGGGATTGTGAACGACGAATCGATTTTCCGGTTCCCTCCAGACCAACCCGTACATTCCGCCCCATCCGATTATCCATATGTAGTGTAACGAACTGTTTCTGTCCGTCTAAATCAGCGAGGCTGGCTCAGCGGCCGACGGTTCGTTGCAACAAATTTGTATGTTGCCTCACGGACACGAAAGAATGCACGGGTGGGTTTATTTACTGGCTGTGGGTACTTTATTGGTATCTTATACTTATGAGATCTTACTATAACAATGAATCGTTTCCTTATTCCTCTACGCTCTCGCGCCTCCGGCCTCTCAGGCTCCTCGCTGGTGCTGTGGCTATGCGTCCGACCTGGCTCACGCCTGATCTATGCACACAACTCCGCACCCACCGAGTCGCTATTGACCGCCTTGGCGATAGCAGTCCTGTCGTCCCTCCTTGGGCACTTCGCAGACCTTGTTACCCTTGCTGGGTCGTACTGCTGCCCGTCGGTTGGGTCGCTTTTATTCTTCCTTGCTCACGCTGACTTTCCTTGTCAGTTGGTCTCCTCGACTCGCTTGTGTTCGCGCTTTTGCCTTGCTGCTCGCACTCTCCGGACTGTCCTCCTTCGCTGTTGCCGGGCTCCTCTTATACCCTCGGCTCGACGCTAGCGTCCACGCCTCTGCATAGCAACAGCGGTAAATCCGTGCGCCGCTGGTAACTTTCCATCGGCCTCTTTGTCTGATTCCCTCACGTTCTTAACGGGACCGGGCCGGTGGCGTGATCTCATGTCCATACATGGACATGCGCTGGATCGCTGCCGGCCCGCTGCTATCGGCCCCTTCGCGTGCTCCCCCACGTTCTTAACGGGACCGGGCGGGTGGCGTGATCTCATGTCCATACATGGACATGCGCTGGATCGCTGCCGGCCCGCTCCCGCCGTTCCTAGCCTAACGTGAGCGCCGCTCCTTGCGTGCTCCTTCATTACCGGCTCTCTCCACGGGCTCGTACCGGAGGCATGATCTCACGCCCATATATGGTCATGCGTCAGACCCCTGCCACTCTAACGGCACCCGGCTCCCGGCCGGCTCTCACTCTCTTGTGAATTCGCCGTGGACTCACCCCCTTAACCCTTACGTGGTTCTTTTGTGAGGAAACTCCATTCCTCACACTTCCCCCTTTCTTCACCAGAGGGAAACTCCCTTTGTTTTCCCTCCGGCCACCTTCCCATTTGAATTCAACTGTGCGCGCGGGCGCGCACTCACGCTGGTTCCGGCCTGATTCCTAAATTGCCCGATCGGTTCGCCCCCTATCGGATCGGGTCTGCCGATGTATTGCCGGAACCAGCTCCGTGCGTGATTCTCCCGATAGGGCGCGCTTGCGTGCACGATAGGTGCGCGCCTCGCGTGCCCGATAGGTGTGCCTCTGAATGTGCTGCCAGACCCTTTTCACGTGTGGCCAGATCGCTCCCCGTTTCACGTGTTGCTTCCGCTTGCGGTATCTGTTGTACCCGCTGGTCGTCCGCGTTTTCGCGTAAGTTTGTTCCTCCGTCTGCCCTCTGGGCTCTGCGTACCTCGCGCGTTACCCCCCCGACTAGACCGACAGCAAGCTGCCATGCCCCGGTAAGTTGTAATTCATTTCTTTATTTCAATTTCATTCATAGCATCTCATTCATAACTTCCATTTTCCACCTTCATACCTCGACGGACACCTCGACCTGGTTTGCCGACGCCGACACCCGGTACCGCACCCCGCGCACCCGCACCAAACGCTTTACGCGTCGGCCGATCCGGCGTGTGCCCTCGACTGCCCGAGCCACTGCCTCCGGCCATTCTCCGACGTCCACATGTCGCCAGCGGACATTCTCCCCCGTCGGCTCCTCCATCGACTGCTGCCTCTGCAGCTGGGGCCGTGCGACCTCAGCCCTGGGATCTGGGCACGACGATTGCCGCACCAGGACAGGCCTAGCCTTGGTTTTCGCAGGTGAGGGCCACACCCACGGACCGCGCTCCCAACTCTCACCTTCTGCCGGTTCTTCCGGCATCGTCGCCGGCGCTGCCGGGTCCTCCATCGCCGTCGCTGCCGCTGCCGGTACCTCCGTCGTCGGTGCTGGCGCTGCCGGTACCTCTGTCGCCGCCGCTGGCGCAGCCGGTTCCTCCGTCGCCGTCGCTGCCGCTGCCGGTACCTCCGTCGCCGTCGCCGCCGCCTCTTTCGTTACTGCCGCCGTCGGTGCCTCTGTTGCCGTCGCAGCCGGTGCCTTCGCTGCTGTCGCTGCTGCTGCCGGCTCCCGTGCCTTCGACGCCGACTCCTCTGCCGTCCTGTCCTCGGCCTGCCTCCGGTGCTGCCGTGGATCGCGCGCATTGCTTCGCGGGGCCGGTTCCTCCTCCCATACCTTCCGGTCTTCCTGCGCCTCCGATGGTGCAGGTCCCGACGCCCACGTTATGTGGATGGTTTGGTGGTGCCATACCATGCCGTTTCTCACCGCCGTGTGCACGCTCTGCGACACAAATGGCCCGCACACCGCGTTCTCTGGGCCACCCCACCGGGACTGCTGCGCCTCTTCCTGTGGCGGCTCCCTCGGTGCCTCCTCCTGGCGTGGCGACGACTGTCGTGGTGGTGATGGTGATTTTGGTGGCGGCGACCACGGGGGCGTTGGCTGCTGCGTGTCTTGTGGCTGCGGCGGTGGCTCGGGATGCCGGCGTTCCCATAAGGGCGCCTTCTCCCCCTGTTGTGGTTGCTGCTGGCCCGCCGGTCCGTCACACAGGCCCGTCTTCACCTTGAGAAACCTCGGAGGAGGCGGAGCCTCCTCCTCGTGGCTCTCGTCCACTCCGGCTTCCTGCCGCGCGGCCTCCATCTGCCGCTGCAGGGCGGCCTGTGCCTCCCGCATCCTGTCCGTGTTCAACGCCGCCTCCCTTTGCGCCTTCTCCGCCGCCTTCCTTCGGGCCTCTTCATGCCGCGCGGCCTCCACCTGCCGCTGCATGGCGGCCTGTGCTTCCCGCATCATGGCCCTGTTCAGCGCCGCCTCTCTTTGCGCCTTTTCCGCTGCCTTCCTTCGGGCCTCCTCCTCGCGTCGCCGCTCTTCTTCGCGTCGTCGCTCCTCCTCGCGTCGCTGCCCCTCTTCGCGTCGCCGCTCCTCCTCGCGTCGCCGCCCCTCTTCGCGTCGCGCCTCTGCTGTTGCCCGCCGGTTACGCTGATGCTCCACATGGCTTTCCCGCGTGGCTTCGGCTGGTGGCCGCGCTGTTGGCGTCGCTGTCGGCTGCGCTGCTGGCGTCGCCGGCGGCTGTGCTGCAGGCGTCGCTGGCGGCTGCGCTGCTCGCGGCGCGGTCGGCTGCGCTGCTGGCGGCGCGGTCGGCTGTGCTACTGGCGGCGCGGTCGGCTGTGCTGCTGGCGGCGCGGTCGGCTGTGCTGAGGCCTGCGCTCTTCGTCGCAGCGGCACCTCCGCCGTCCGTTTCTGCTGCGCTGTCGTTGGCTTTGCCGACGGCTGCGATGGCGTCGCTGGTGACATGGTCGTCACCCCCAGTTGCGGCTCCCGTGGCCCTGCAGCTTCGCGCTTCCGCTCACGCAAATAGCGTTCCGCCGATCGGATGGCGATGCCGAGAAATGCCGCGTCGCGTCGCAGCTCCTGCTCCCGTGCCCGCTTCTCCTCGTCGTTAAGCTGCATCATCCTGAGATCGGCTACCCTGGGAGCCGGCTCAACAGAGACCACTACCACGTCACTGTCTTCGCTGTCCTCCTCCGTCGCTCCTGGCGACACTTCCGGCTCCCGTCTGCTTCGGGGAGACGCCCACGAGGACCACTCGCTCCTTGGGGATGCCACGGGGCTTTCCAAAGGGGATGCCATGAGTTCCAGCTCTGGCGTCTCGTTCCGCCGATCCCATCGCTCACCTCGCGAGGGCTCCGCCCGTCGCTGGCGATGGATCTCGGGATTGCGGCTCCCCACACTTTCGCGTGCTCCCCCACGTTCTTAACGGGACCGGGCGGGTGGCGTGATCTCATGTCCATACATGGACATGCGCTGGATCGCTGCCGGCCCGCTCCCGCCGTTCCTAGCCTAACGTGAGCGCCGCTCCTTGCGTGCTCCTTCATTACCGGCTCTCTCCACGGGCTCGTACCGGAGGCATGATCTCACGCCCATATATGGTCATGCGTCAGACCCCTGCCACTCTAACGGCACCCGGCTCCCGGCCGGCTCTCACTCTCTTGTGAATTCGCCGTGGACTCACCCCCTTAACCCTTACGTGGTTCTTTTGTGAGGAAACTCCATTCCTCACAGTAGATCTAATTACTCCCAGAATGAAAATTTCCGGGTTTTATGCAAAAATTATAATTACTTGTACCATTTAATATCCCCCGAATTATCCCTTGAAAAAATTATATTTAACATTTATCATTACCTTAGTTTAGAAAATGTGTAAATTGTATCTTTCCTTTCTCTCTTGTACATATATAATTAGTTTGTTTTTTATTCCTATTCCATAATTAGCAGATAATTTTTAATTGAAATAAATAAATACCCCCCAACAGAATGGTGTCGCGGAACGTGCCAATCGTACATTGGTAAAGATGACCCGCAGCATGCAGGATTGGACGAGCGATTCTGGGCAAAAGCAATCAAAACTGCTGCAATTTTTGCGTAACCGTGCAGAATCTTCAACTTTACCTGGCATGACACCGTTTGAAGTGTGGACAGGAAGGAAGCCCTGTGTCGGCCATCTACGGATCTTTGGTGCGAAGGCAATTGTGTTGAATAAAACTCAACATAAGAAATTTTCGCCAAAAGGCGAAGAGCATTATTTGGTCGGTTATTCTGAAAGAGCAAAGGCATATAGGCTGTTTAATTCCGAAAAACAGAAAGTGATTGAGGAACGAGATGTAATTTTCATCGAGAGCTCCCTGTATAGGAATCGCATGCCTTCGTCGAGTGCTGCTGAATATGTGCAGCCGCAGCTTGTAGAGTTCCAGAAGCATTCTATTCCGGACGAAGAGGCCCTGGACGTGGCTAGTGAGGATGAATCCTTAGTTGAAATGGGCGATATGCGAAACACAGAGGAGCCAGAAGGTTCAGATCGATTTGACGATGACAGACAGTCGGTCGTCGGACAGCCGATTTCAGAAGGAGCACGAACGGTTCGCGGGAGACCGAAAAAGGTTTATACGGGTCGGCCTGCACGCCCAGCGAAGGAATATCACATGCTGAACACCATATCGGCTGAAGCTATTAGTGTCCCTGCTAATGCAAATGAGGCATTACCGAGTAATCATGCAGCGGACTGGCGTGCTTCAATGAAAACGGAAATGAACAGTCTTCTCAAAAATAAGACTTGGTCTCTAGTCGATCTACCAAAGGGTGAAAAACCTATCGGATGTATGTGGGTGTACGCACTAAAGCGTGACAAGGATGGCAATATCGGACGCTTCAAAGCCCGACTTGTTGCCAAGGGTTGTGCTCAGCGATATGGAGTAAACTTCACCGAGACTTTTTCACCAGTTGCCAGATACTCAACGATCAGGCTGGTCATGGTATTGGCTGCAGAACACGGATGGTATATGCAGCAAATGGACGTTTCGTCAGCGTATCTTAATAGCGAGTTACATGATGTCATCTACATGCGTCAGGCGGAGGCATTCATTGATCATCAATATCCTGAGCGTGTGCTAAAGTTGCACAAATCGTTGTATGGTCTAAAGCAGAGCGGCAGGGAATGGAACGAGAAACTCAATTCTACACTCATCAAGCTTGGATTTCTACCATGTGCAAGCGAGCCGTGTTTGTATTCTAGAAAAGTTTCTACTAATATTTGTATTATTGTTGTATACGTAGATGATCTTCTAATAGCCAGTTCCGACAAAGCATATCTCGAAAGCGTCAAGACTGCCATTGCTGACGAGTTTAAAGTGGTCGATGGCGGCCAACTAAAGCATTTCCTAGGCATGGAAGTGGAGAGAGATGGCGAGACCGAAAGCGTGAGGGTTGGCCACAAGCAGGATATAGAGGATCTACTCAGAGATTACTCTATGCAGTGCTGCAAGCCAAATGTTACACCACTAGAGGCAGGACATCAAGTAAAATGCGACAATCCGAGCTGCGTACGTGTGAATCAGTTGGCCTATCAATCATTGATTGGGTCTCTGATGTATCTGGCCATGTATCTGAACATGAAGTCGCGGCCAAACGTGTGCTTCGCTATCTAAGAGGCACGGCTGATCGGCAGTTGCATTACCATCGTACTGGTCGTGCAATACATTGCTATGTAGACGCCGATTGGGCCAGCGATAACACGGACCGCAAATCATACAGCGGTTGGGCCTTCTTTGCTGCAGGAGCTGCATTTTCATTCGAATCCAAGAAGCAGAGTGTGGTTGCCCTTAGCAGTACGGAGGCTGAATACGTTGCACTATCAATGGCGTCTAAAGAAGCGGCCTACATTATCAAGCTGGTTGATGAATTGGGTGTTGGCGTTGGAAAGCTCCGTCCAGTGAAGATCTTCAGCGATAATCAGAGCGCTCAACATCTTGTGAAGAATGCGACCTTCCACGCACGAAGCAAACATATAGATATTAAGTACCATCATGTTAGGGAAATGTTTAAGAAAAATCTAATTGAAATAGAATATGTTCCCACTGAAGAAATGATATCTGATGTATTAACCAAAAATTTGTCTAAAGTTAAGCACGAGAAATGTATAAAATTAATGGGATTATGCTGATTGTAATTTGAAATGATATTTGTAAAGTCAAACATAATGCGTTGAGAAGGAGTATTGAATATGTAAACTTAAACAACGCACTGTGTGTTCGATCAAACTCTTAATGCCATAATATAATATAATAATCACTTAAATGACCCTCGCCTTGTAGTACCTTACGCTCATTTTACTCTCTTTGTTACGCTCTTGCACTATATTTGTAATTGAATTCACCACACTAGAAGCCCGCTTATGCTCAGTGCTCATGCACTTAGAAACCAAATAAATAGTCATTGGCTAGCATTCAACTGAACCCCCTCGACTTTTCGGATTATTATTGGATTCCAGCAAATTTCTTCGCATTGAGTTTATTTAGCTCACTGGAGATTGACACACCCCCATCCTTGAACAACTATATTGTGGAAAATGCTCCTCGATTGTTCTGTGAACAATTAAATTACTCGCATTTTATGTATATTCCATCAAACAGCTTTGTCGGTACATAATTTGCAAGTGCAACAACTACATATCATATCAGAAGCTAACTGATCGATCGCGGGTTCATTCGCTTATCACCCACATCGCATTTAACGGTGCTTGCGCCCTCGTTTCGTTTGCATTGCTGCTACCTGCTTTGGTATATCGGTCAACGCAGTTATCTATCTCTTCGAATCTCTCCGCTTCACTTTCGCTTTCGTTTCCGTCGTTGGAATTTTTCTCCCTCTTTGGACTGGAATTGCGCTCAACCCTTTTTTGCCGCCGTCGCTCGCTTCTAAATTTGTTGCTTATTGCTGTTGTTGCGTGCATTGAATTTGGAATCTCCAGTTCTGTGTGCGTGTAATTTACACTACACAACAAAATGACGACGCTCGAAGATTTGAAACGCCAACGGAGCAATATAAAGCGCAATATTTCTCGTTTTAAATCTGTGGTGGTAGGCAAATCGGAAAAACCAATTTTTAATGATGAGCATCTTGGAAACGTATGTCAAGAAAATTCTAAACGTTCAATCTGACATCGAGGATCTTAGTCCGAACAATGAAGGACGTACGGACTTGGAAGATACCTACATAGCAATAAAGCTATCCATAAAGGAAAAACTAGGAGGAGATCTGAACGCTAGCATATTGACGCCGGGTCACCACCCGCCGCCAGTGCGGTCATCGTTGCCGAGGTTGTCGCTGCCTACGTTTGACGGCACTTATGCGAATTATAAGAATTTCATAAATTCGTTCGAGCAACTTATTGTGCGTGAGTCTGGACTGTCTAACATAGAAAGGTTTAATTATTTGCTGACCTGCCTAAAGGGTAGCGAAAACTATCCGAAGGCTCTAAAAAAACTCAAAGAACGTTATGATAATTCTACTCTTATTTTTTTAGAAGGAATTGTTTGCACTACAACGCGTGGAAAGGGCTATCAGTCAGCAGCTTCGTAGTTTAGTGGATAAAGCCTCCGCTATCTTCAGCTCTTTGGAATCCATCGGCAAACCTGAGAATATTGCTCAAGCTATGCTCATATATATAGTTATGGAGAAGTGTGATCAGCCAACTCGGATTAAGTGGAAGGAATCGCTGGACTACAAGACTCTGCCGACCTGGCTAAAATGCACACAGTTGTTAGCACGCCACTGTCAGTTCCAACGAAAGGCTGAAGCCAATAAGTCCAATCGTCATTCAAATCACCATACAACTTCATCGTTTGCCATTACTAATTTGTCTTGTACCCTTTGTTCTAGTTCTGGTCATAAAATTACGAACTGTTCGCAGTTCAAGGCTATGAACAGCAATCAATGGTTCGATAATGTGAAACGCCTCGGTCTCTGCATCAATTGTCTTGGAAACGACCCATGCTCATCGACTCATCGTTGCCTTACCTGTAATCGGAATCATCATTCAACCTTGGATCACTCTCAGCCGCAACAAACAATCGTCAGAAGGACAAACCTCAACTCCAGCACAAGAAACACAATCATCGCTACCCTCCTGGCCACCTACTGCTAGTCAGTCTCATCAAGCAGCGTCTCATTCACACATGGAAGTAGCAGCAGAGGATCAGATACTGTTAGCGACAGCGATGGTATTGGTCAAGGATGTCTCAGGTGAATACAAACTTGGTAGAGCATTGCTTGATTCGTGTTCGCAGGTTAATTTTGTAACCGAGAACTTCGCTCAAAAACTTCGCCTTCGTCGTGAAAAGCACCACATCGGAATCCGCAGTATCGGAGAGTCCCTTACTAACCTTAAGGCTCGTACGACGACTTCTATTAAGTCGCGCACATCTGGCTATCAGCTAACTCTCCAGTTCGGAATAACCTCTCACATTGCCTACCAGCCAGATAGTGAGATCGACATATCAAATTGGAACCTACCTGCCAATACTCCACTGGCAGATGAATCATTCTTTAGGTCTAGGCGCATTGATTTGTTATTGGGAACCGAAGCCTTCTATGGAGCTCTTGCTGTTGGCCAGATTCGCATTGGTCCCAATCTTCCCACGTTGCAGAAGACTCTGTTCGGTTGGGTTGTTGCTGGGAGGTACCAACGCCAGCAGAATATACAGCCATCGTTGTGCTTGGTGACTGTAGAAGAGTCGATCGACAAAAACTTACAGCAGTTATGGAAGGTTGACTTAATCGGCGCCAGAGCTAAAAGTCTCCCAACTCATCGTCGCTGTGAGGAACACTATAGGGATACAACACAGAAGGATGCCAGTGGACGAATTGTCGTGCGCTTGCCATTCCAAGAAGACCCAAACTGTCTTGGAAATTCAGTCGATACAGCTCGTAATCGATTTTATGCCATTGAGAGACGTCTTGCTCGTTTACCGGAGATTCGCTCGCAGTATCTATCGTTTATGCAGGAATATGAAAATCTTGGTCACATGTCCATAGTACCGAAGCCAAACTTATAGGAACCATATTATTATATTCCTAACCATTTCGTTCTCAAGCCAAGCAGCACCTCGACGAAGCTCAGAGTCGTATTTGACGCTTCTTGCCGTACAACATCGCAGAAGTCACTTAACGATATTCTGTTAGTCGGTCCGACTATTCAGGATGAGTTTTACCTGCAATTGCTACGATTCCGCATGCATAGGTTCGGTATCACTGCTGACGTCACTAATATGTATAGACACTTGCTTGTGGGGGCGAAGGATAGAAAATTCAAGTATATTTTGTGGCGAACGTCCCCAAATGACGAGCCCCATACCTCGCAACTCGTAGTTTGCATCACTTGGCGGATGATTGTAAGGATAAGTGGCCCTTAGGAGCTGCGGCTGTTAAAAAGGCGTTTTATGTTGATGATCTCTGGGAGGGGCTGATGAAATAGAAACTCTTCTCAAACTCAAAACAGAAATCACAGCTACCCTCGCTTATGGCCAGTTTCCCTTATGCAAATGGCATTCCAATCATCCAGGCGTGATGGAAGATGACTCTATTAAAAAACTAAACACATCAGAGAATGAGAGTAGTAGCACACTCGGCATAACGTGGCATCAACAAATTGATGTATTTAGCTTTACCTTCAGTCCCAAGGAAATCTTTTCCACCACCACAAAACGAACAATCTTATCCACTGCATCATCGTTATTCGATCCCATCGGTCTGCTGTCGCCTCTAGTCATCGTCGCTAAGATTATTCTTCAGGAGTTGTGGCTGTTAAAACTGGATTGGGACGAGTCTATTCCACATACTCTTAGCAATGCATGTAGCAACTTTTTGGAGTCATTGAATTCACTCTCGTCACTATCGGTACCGCGGTTTTGTTTGCAGCCCGACGCCAGGACTATTCAACTACATGGATTTTGCGACGCCTCGATTCGGGCATACGGCTGCTGTATTTATGTGCGCACTGAGAATTCGCTAGGACAGGTCGCAGTGAAATTGTTCACGTCTAAGTCGAGAGTAGCACCAGTGAAGAAACAGTCTTTTCCGAAGCTTGAACTGTGTGGCGCACATTTACTGTCTCAGCTTTTCTACAAAATCAAGGATATATTCTCTGAACACAACATCACGTCATATTTTTGGAGCGACTCACAGCTCGTATTGCATTGGCTGCAACAACACTCAATCACGTTATCGACCTTTGTTGGGAATAGGGTTTCTGACATTCAGGAGATGACGTCTGGTGGGAAGTGGTGCTACGTCCCAACATATCAAAATCCAGCTGATCTTCTGTCGCGAGGCTGCAACGTTAGCGAGCTTATCAAATCGACATGGTTTTCTGGTCCCTTATTTCTGCTGGAAGATTCGTTGAAATGGCCCACCAGCAGTAAACAGCTTGTCATTGACATGGACGTGGTCAACTCGGAGAAGCGGAAAAGCATGTTCACCGCGGTACAGGAGAGAAATTATATCCTCGAGATAGTCGATAATGTCAGCTCGTACAGTCATAGTCTTCGTCTCATTGCCTGGATGGTAAGGTTCATAAAGAGATGTCGGAAGCAATCGACGCCTACCACATCCTCACCGACACCAAATGAGCTTCGTTTTGCTTCGCACTGCCTTATTTGGAACATTCAACAAACTCATTTCACAGAAGATATTCGTTTACTTCAGAAGCAAAAACCATTGAAGAGTAGTTTGAAGTTTCTTACTCCCTTTTTAGAACTCGTAAATGGATTCGAGCTCGTCAAGGTTGGTGGACGATTGGAATATTCAGACCTACCAGACGGTCAAAAACATCCGTTGCTGCTGCCTAGCCAGTCTAAACTTGTTTGGAATTACATTCGTCACTTGCATATTCGCAACTATCACGCTGGCCCTAAGGCCTTAGTCGCTCTCATTCGTTTGGAATACTGGATCGTTAACGCCAGAGACTTGGCACGTCGAATTGTCCGCTCCTGTGTACACTGTGTTCGCTACAGACCAAAGCTGCTACACCAACTTATGGGCTCATTACCACCATCTCGACTCTCTCCTGCCCGACCGTTTGAACGCTGTGGAGTGGATTTTTGTGGACCCATTAATACCTATCTACGGATTCGAGGAAAGGGGCCTACAAAATCGTACTTGGCCGTGTTCGTTTGCCTTCTCACCAAAGCCGTTCACATTGAAGTAGTTTCGGACTTATCAACGAAGGCGTTCTTGAATGCATTGAAGCGGATGGGAGGTCGTCGAAAATTTCCGGCAGACATTTTCTGCGATAATGCCACTAATTTTGTCGGGGCATCAAATCAACTGCTTGAACTCAAAAGGTTTATGTTCAAAAAGGAGATCCAAGATGAAATTTATAGATTTTGCGCCACAGATTTTATTAATTTCCACTTTATTCCTCCCAGGGCACCTCACTTCGGAGGCCTTTGGGAAGCGGCCGTTAAGAGTGCGAAAGGGCTCTTGAATCGAACATTGGCAAACACAAGGTTTACGTTTGAAGAACTGAGCACCGTCGTAGTGGAGATAGAAGCCATCCTTAACTCGCGCCCGATATCACCACTCTCATCAGACCCGAACGACTTCAACGCTCTTACGGCTGGTCACCTCTTGGTTGGCGAATCATTGCGTTCGTTGCCTGAGAGATCCCTCGAAAAAGTCAAGTTGTCGAATTTGGACCGCTACGACATGATCACCGCCGTCAAGCAACGGTTTTGGCAGCAATGGTCGAGGGATTACGTCAACGAATTGCGATCTCGCACGAAATGGACAGCACCCTCAACGAATCTCACTGAGGGCACAATGGTCATCATTCATGAGGACAACCTGCCCCCACTACGCTGGAAACTAGGCCGAGTGCAGTCTACAGTGCTCGGAAGGGATGGTCGTGTACGCGTGGTGCCCCTCCGCACCGCGAATGGAACTTACTGCAGGCCAGTACACAAGTTGGCAATTCTTCCGGTAGTTTGAAAGCAATCCTTTCAACGGGGCCGGGATGTTCGATCAAACTCTTAATGCCATAATATAATATAATAATCACTTAAATGACCCTCGCCTTGTAGTACCTTACGCTCATTTTACTCTCTTTGTTACGCTCTTGCACTATATTTGTAATTGAATTCACCACACTAGAAGCCCGCTTATGCTCAGTGCTCATGCACTTAGAAACCAAATAAATAGTCATTGGCTAGCATTCAACTGAACCCCCTCGACTTTTCGGACTTCGACTCGACTTCTCTATTTTTCTTTCTGTTATGCATTATCCAGCATTAGTAAACATGTATGTATGTATGAGTCGCAATGAAGCGGCGTTCTCTCGTCTCCCTTTTTGATTTGTATTCCGTCTGCCTTTGACGGACATCTTTTTGCTCTTCATATTTAGTCACAAATAAATACCACAACGAATAGATATAATTTTTTTTCGACTTTTCCTGAGTTTTTAAAGTCAAAATTTCGTAAAATATACTGCACAAAAATCATCATTTTTGCATTTCAATGCTTTTAGCTGTTTTAATTATCTTTTCAAAATGGCAAAGTTCTTAACAACCAGATGAAAGATACTAGAGTTATGTGAAAAAAACAAGCGCTACCTCTGGAAAAAGCTTTAAAAAAAATACCAGTTTTCAAAAATTCTTTAAAAAAAAGTTCTGCCATAGAAAAAAAAAAAATATCAAACCATTTCTAAGCCCCAAATCTTTAAGAAAAAGTTGGTTTTGTTCCTTGAGGAAAAATCGTGTTGACCAGTGCTATCAATTAATATTCGCAACTGTCGCCATTGCACTGCATTAAAAGGTTTGTCAAAAATATGAAGAACACTACAAATTGCAGTGGCTTATAAAAAATAAAATAAAATTATACAATTGCAGATTGCAAGTCTCGGTTCGGTGGGGCAGTGGTATGACCCGGGCGCCTCAATTGTGGCGCGGCCGCTTCAGCATTGCCCCAAAGTGCGCTCCCAGTCCGAATCCGCTGGATGTAGAGGAGGGGGGTGGTGAGCTGATGCGCAGGCGTTTCACCGGGGACAATTTCTTGGGAGCTTGGGCCAGTCGCTTGCGCAGCTCTAGCGTGGATGTGGTGCTGCTCAGGCTGTGACCTAGGCTGGATGGCGTGAATTCCACGGTAAGCGACTCATCCTGGGAGTCGTAGCATGAGTCGTTGTCTGTGTTGGACTCCAGCGACGAGTTCCCCACATCCACAGTAAAGTTCTCGGCCTTCTCGTTGATCAGCGCATCTATGTCGTTGGCGCCGGTCTCCTCGCTGGGACGTACGTGTGCGACTCGGGTCACCACTTCCTGGTGTTTCTCCAGGTCCGCATTAAAGGGCGCTTTATTGGTGTTGGCCTCCGTGGTTCTGGGGCTGCCGAAGAGATTCCGCTTGATGCGATTCACCTGACGACCGCAGGGCAGATTGCGGCTGACCGACGGCACTCGTCTTGCAGAACTCACTGAGCATGACGGGATTCAGCACACGTGCACTGACCATGTTTTCTGTATATATATCTGGTGTCTGGATGTGGTGGCACTGGGGGCAGCTCTGTTGTGGCTGCTATGTCTGTTTTGACTGAGCTGCTGTGTCTGCTTTCTTCAGTTGTTCGTATTTGCCAGAAGAAAATATAAAGATGGTCCATGCAAGGACAGGTTTGTTTAAAAGTAATTTTTTTTTTTTCATTCTACAACTAAGTTTGATAAATTCATATTTCATGAGAAGAAACGAATAAGAAGATCAGTGTAATGAATTTTTATGTGTATCGATGTGTTATTCGGCAAGAGGTTGACAATCATCTGAAGAGATATCGCCGGTTGTTTTAACAGTACTGCTTCGACATGCACATAAAGGTCGAAACGGAGCGGCTCAATTTCATTCGTTTTAATCAGTCGCTACTGAAGGAAACGCCGCCAACATAGGTTGTTTGACCATTCTCCCAGCTACTTATGTTGGAAGCCCGTGCCACATGCATGAGTACGCTCCAGATGCGACGTATGTAAGTGCGGAATTACGGACTTCCAGATTTATTCATCACGTTCACTTGCTGACAGGACAAAGTACTCATGAATTACTTTGTTAAGAAAAGGTTTTAGGAGAAATTTGTTGTTGGATGTACTCGATTGAATGTCAGAAGCGTGGTTTACCAAATGCACACATATAGCTTTGGATATTCGACAAGATTCGATCAGATCATATTGATTCGATCATTTCTGCCGAAATTCTACATCCACAAAATTATCCAGAGTTGCATTCCATTGTGAAAACGAACATGATCCATGGCGCTTGCGTAGTCCACAACCCACCGTGTATGGAAAACGGAAGGTGCACAAAACGTTTTCCCGTCCGTTGGTGAACAACACACTCAGTGGAATGGACGGATATCCATTGTATCGTCGTTCTTCAAATGACAACCTTTAGGAAAGTGACAGCAAATGATGTCGTTACCGATAACCGGTGGATCGTTCCTTACTGTCCGCTTTTGTCGAAAACATTCTCAAACCACTGCAATGTTGATCTGAATATACAAATTTAATCCACGCCCAGACGAATGGTTCTATCTTCACTTGCTTTGGGTGAACATTAGAGGCCCTACATCCTTCGCTTTCTTGCGTACTGTAAATGGTGTGATGTGCGCCACTTTCGGGATGCTTGCCAACAACTGAATTTGCTCGGAAACGATACAAATACAAATGCAACCGTTTCAGCGCCAAATCAAATTCGTACATTGTTTGTGTTCTACATAGCCACATATCAGCGTTACAATGGGGCGAGACAACGTTCGCTGGCTCCTCCTAAACGGGTCAACCGATTTTCATGAAATTTGTGTCGTATATTGAGTAGGTCTGCGCATAGGTTGTGCGTAACGTATACTTAATGCGTATGTGGGTGCAGGGCATTATGGATATGTTACACCCCCGGCATTTCTTATAAGCCTGTCCACAGGTTTTTACTTTGGGGTATAGGGAGGGAATTTCCTCTATAACTATTGGAGTATTTTTATACCCGTACTCAAAAAGAGTTAAGGGGTATATTAGATTTGTGGTAAAAGTGGATGTGTGCAACGCAGAGAAGGAAAATTTTCCGACCCCATAAAGTATATATATTCTTGATCAGCATCAATAGCCGAGTCGATGTCTGTCTGTCTGTCTGTCCGTCTGTCCGTCTTGTTTGACGCCTGGATCTCAGAGACTATAAAAGCTAGGGCAACCAAATTTGGTTTCCAGACTCATGTGATATCACACTGCTACAAGTGTATTTCAAAATTTCGCCCGCCCCCTTCCACCACCACAAAGGACGAAAATCTGTGGCAGGCACAATATTAAAGATACATTTTATCGTAAAAACTCGGTATACTAGAGAATGCCCATATCTACCAGATTGCCCAATCTGAATGAGATCGGATCATAATTATAGCCAGAATGAAGAAATTAATTTTCAGTTGCTTCCCCCGCCCCATCCAGCAAGAGACAAACTACTCTATCTCCTTCTCGCTCGCACACTCTGCCTCGTTCAGTGCGCGAGCAACCCCTAGCGGAGGAGATGTAGAATATGAATTTTACATCTATAATCTACATGTTAGATGTATAATATACATTGTAGATGTAGATAGCAAATGTAGCAAAAAAATGTAAAATGTAAAATTTTTTTTTTAATTCTAAAATTTATAAAAATTATGCTCAAAAATTTATATACTGACTGAGTACGGGTATAAGTAGAGTCGCGTCCCCAGAAGCGACTCAAACGTTCCTTCTCGTTTTTATTTTTTCTTCTTTTTTTTTCTTTCTTAGGTTTTACATATTTAATAGTTTTATTTTTAGGTATTTTCTTAAATTTAACAATTTGAAACCCAATTATGCTTATTTTTGATAAAATGCACATAATTATTATAACTATTTGCAATATATTACTATATTTTGTTGGTTCTATAATTATTTCTTTTGTCTAAACACAAGTTAAGTTGTTACTCATATAGACATTTTGTGTGAAATCTAGCATTGAATTAGTTATTGTGAATTCGTTTCATTGGGTTGAACAGTTGTAAATCTTAATTATGATATTTCCTTGTTTAAAAAATTTTGGATTTTGGAAGGTTCCATGTTAACAATATATTTGGTTCAACTTAATTAATTTGGAAATTCTTTAATGTTTTTGTGTATGGACATTTAGTGGGTTTTTGTTTTAACATCCCTTTTATACAATTGTCTTCTATTATTTGCTTAGTTTCTTTGCTATATATTTTGTCTTCGTAAATATAATATTTATCGAATGTTAATTCTGTTAAAATGTTATTTTGATTATCTGGATATGGGATAATTTTGTATACTGGGACATTAACAATTTCGCTCGGAATATTGGAGATTATATAGATTTCATTTATATCAACTTTTAATATAGTTTTAATAGTTCTCAGAATTTATGTGTTTCAGGTTATCTTGTTTTATTAGTTTTGGATTAAAAATACAAAGTCTAGTTAGTTGCATTCCCATTTCTATATCCTCTATGTATTCTGTGAAATGTTGTAGGTTGAAAATTAAAATTTCTAATTATTGATTTTTGGCTTCGTTTAATAGGTTTATTATGTCAATTCCATGGTTTACTAATTATATAACTAAATTTAGTTCATTTGTTTGGATACTATGGATGCCGAGATTTTCTATTCTCTGTTCTAATTCTTTCCTATCTTCTTGATCTAATGTACCTACGATATTTATTAGGCCTCTCCTGTAACATTTAGCTTTTTTTAAGCCATTTATTTCCCTATTTAATTTATGTACTAGGTATTTTACTTGAATTACGTTTTGAAATTTTTTAGCCATTACATGCAGTTTAATACTTCGGTTTGTGTTACCTTAACTATTAAGTAATGGTACTCATAGTTAATCGGGAGATCGATTGATCCCGTTTGATGATTTTAATTATGTTGCCGTTGATCGTTCCCTTCCATTTCGGTAAGCGGCCTGGAATTGTTATATTTGTTAATGTTAATTTTTTTTTCTTTTTATATTTAGTTTTGTAATGTGTTATCTTTCTTCCCCTATTCTTTTCTTCGAAGTGTTTTTCATCTACTTTGGTTATTTCACTCGTCTTTTTAGTAAGTTATATTAGACTTCACTTGAGGTGATTTTTATTTTCAAAGTCATTACGACTTTGGTTTAACTTGGTGATTTGATTCACCTTTTTCAGTTAAAAGTCATACAGGGGTGCCACAGAAATCACTTCCGCTGGAAAATCACCTCAATTCCATTCCGCCGTGTCACACACCGATTTTTCAGCGGAATCAAAATCACTCACAATTTATCCAGCGATTTGATTAAATACACCCATAAAACACACCCAAAACGATTGGAATCTTACTTTCCCATAAAGGTTATTCAATTGGTGATTAACCCTCATCCAAATAATTTAACATTATACATGTTGAGTTAATAAAATAACCATTTTAGTAAATCACTATTCAATCCGCTGACTGCATTTTCACTTAACGATTCCGCTCTCAATCCGCTGCAGAGCGAGGTGGCCACTTAGGGCGATTCGGACTTTCGAAGTTAATACAGTAATGCCACATTTTTAAAGTCGAATTCGGAGCAATATATTTAATATTAATTATACTGAAAGCATTCTGTTTTTCTTTTATTAAGCATTACAAAAAATAGCTCATTGCAGTAAAACTTCCTTTACGTCAAACGTGTGCATACTTTTTGTGCAAATTGTGAAAACATTTGTAGTCATTTGTAGTTCTACCAGGTGGCATCGCTTTAAAATGCCAAAACAGAAAAAACCATTTCTACACATTATAGCCGAAATACAATTATGAATTGCATTTATGTCAAAAACCCCTGATCGGCTAAGTGCAGACCCATGGGCCATGGCAGCACAAATATAAGCATAGCGATCAAAAACTGGTCATTGTAATGAACTAAATTAGCAGTAGTTTGAGAAGACAATCACAAAAACTACATGCGTATCGTCTGAAGGCGAAAACGAGTCCGATGCGCATCTTAGAAGCCTGCGCTGCAAGATTTGTATTCTAATATGTTGCCTCCGTAGTTCTTCGATGGCCAACAGTCTCGGTAAAAGCATTTTAATTAAGTTTACCGTAAAAATCAAATGTATCTTTTCTTGAATAGCTGGTTGCTGCCATGCACGGAGACTAGCCAGACAACTGCTAGAGTTGCCGAGTTTGACTCGCACGATATTGGATGTTTTTTTGCTTTGAAATTATATAAGTACAGTTTTGAAAAATCAGTTATTTTATATTAAAAAAGAAAAACCAATTGTTTTGATATGATAAAATCAATAATAACTTGGAATGAGCCCCATTTGAAATGAATTTTGAAAAGTGTTAACCCTAGCCTTAGTTCGAATTTGGTTTGTGACAATGCTAAGAAAAATGAAATCGCTCGGAATTCTGTGGCACGGCGGAAATTTTTAAGCGGAAATCCTCTGCGCGGTTTTCAGTTTCCCTAGTGATTTCTGTGGCACCCCTGATACTCTGGACTTCCTGCGTATATGAATATATCTGCAGGTGTTCGGTTGGTAGTATTATGTCGGGTCTTGTGATTATATGTGTACTTTATCAGTTCAAATTTAGTGTACTTGTTTTCGAGGTCATTCTCACTGGATATGATCCTCAATTTTTCGTTCACAGTTTTATGGAATCTTTCAACGTCTGATATTCCATTTTTACTGGTTGATTTTGCAAAATCTTTTCCAACCAATCGGGACTGTTTACTTCTATTAGTGTAGCGAATTTTGAGTATATATCGATACATGATAGGAACTGTTGGTTACCTATCAGATAGAAGTCTACGTACCGCTCTCGGATGTTAAAGACAACTTGGTGTTTCTATGCTCAGTCTTGGCAATATTACACGTTGTGCATTCGTTTATTATATTCTGTATCAATTTTTGGTGGTCAGCGTTGTAGTATTTTCCCTTAAACCAATTGTATTTGTATTTATTTCATGCTTTATCGTAACGCTACAAGTATAAACTTATTTTTATTGCACTAGTCACTCGGCGAATATATGTATATTAGGCTGGGTCAAAAATTTGTTTTCTGTATTTTCAAGTGAACACCCACCAATTCTGTTCTTTATTATTCAATAAAATTACACATTTTTTTTTTGCAAATTTTTGGTTTAATGTTTGGGGGTTGCTACCACGAAAAGAAAATACGAATTTTCGGGTAAATTCGTCAGTTTTTTCAAATAATATTGAAACTTTGAAACTAGTTCATATTGATAATAAGGTTTTTTTTAATTTTTTTTTTTTAGTTACTGTTAAAAAATTAACAATTGGTGAAAATCAAGAAGTTCAGCCTGAGGTTGATATATTTATTTAACTAGTTCGCAAAAACTTGTGCAGGTTTTTTACTGCCAATTGCTGATTAATGACGATATGAATGTTATCAATATATATGTATGCACACAATTATCACTCAATAAGAATAGACGTGCAAGTTACACGCTCCGTCAACAAGTGCATTTTTTGGTGAAACCTGCAAACAACAACACATCAGCTGCTGGTCAATACAAATATAAGGTGCTTACCAACATCAGAGCACTGTCAGCAGATCACGACCGGCTGGCCCGTGGGCTTATTATTGTTTTAAAAAACTGGTCATCGAGAAATTCAAAAGTAGCTCAAACTTGGCAAAGGAAGGCACGGAAAAAGCGGGAAACGAAATTTTTCACTTAATACTGAGTGGGAAACGTGAGTTGTTACACAGCTGTTAGCGATCGATCTGCCACGCATATTGCAAAAGCTCGCGCTAGAGGGCGCCCACCAATAGAGCACCAACATTGTGTGTAGCCTCGCCTCTGTTAAAGCTCAAGACCAAAACAATGCAGCCTGTCTCAAAACGTCTGCGGGAAAATACTGGAACAAATTTGAAGGGTCCGCGTACATCAGAAACGCCTGCCCCGGAATAGGTTCAGCTTTTAACCAACGATTTGAGGAGCAAGTCAGTCTCATTTCAACAAAGATGAATGAGGCAGAAGAGCGGCTGTTAAGTTTGCTAACAGGCAAGCTTAATAGTATGGCTGGCGAGATCCAGAATCTCACACAGAGAGTCCAGTTTCTAGAAAATAGGCTGGGTGAGACTCAAAACCTTACAAAAAAGGTAGAGGATCTGGAAGCCCAGCTTTCGTCAAGACTAGATGCACACGCTAAGGCCAATATCGCATGCGACCTGAGGATCCATGGAGTTCCGTACGTCGAAGGTGAAAAGCTGAAACATATATTCAAGAACTTGTGCCTCAGCCTAAATCACACGCCTGCGCCTGCTATTAGGGATATTTATCAGGGACTGCAAATAATGATTATTTGTTTTTATTTTTTATTACAAAAAATCATTCACTTAAAAAGACTTTAAGACAGCGAGAAATATACCAATATTCATCTTAAATTATAATCTATGCCTTTCCACCATGATTTGAAAATTTTCAAGTTTTATTGACTCACTCACAAAATAATGATTAATTTTAAGTTATACTTTATAACTCAAAAAATAATCATTATTCTTTGAGTTTTATTTTTTGCTCAAAAATAAAACTCAATTTGTAATTTCGAATTGTCTTTAGGGAATAAATAAAAATATTATATTTATTCGTACTCAGTAAGAAAAGACAAAACATAACAACCAATTTTTTTATAACAAACAATTCTTCAGGAAAACTCCTTAAGGAAAAGTTGAAATTACAACTTGAGTTTTATTTTTGAGCAATAAATAAAACTCAAAGAATAATGATTATTTTTTAGTTATAAAGTATAAATTAAAATAAATCATTATGTTCTGAGTGAGTCAATAAAACTAAAAAATTAATCATTATTGTATAATTGTTTGAATAAAACTTATAATGATTACAGTCCCTGATATTTATCGTATGAGGCCGAACAAAAATCTTCCTCACTCCATCGTTGACCCCATCATCATTGTCAAGCTGGAACGGGTGCGCGACAAAGTGGCATTACTGCGCAACATCGGTATGTACAGGCGGGAAACCAAGCAGCCCCTAACTCTGAAGTTACTCGGCTTAAACTCACCAGCCCCAGTATATGTCAACGAGCAACTTACCAGGGAAAACTACCAGATTTTTAGAGAAGCTCTGAAAATGAAGAAGCATCGGAAGCTGCAATCCGTGTTTACGCGCAGGGGTACGGTTCACGTCAAAGTGACCCAAGAAAGTGAGATCTGGGAAGTTCTCAAAATTGAGGATCTGAGAAATATGCAACCTGCTACTGAGAGCCCAGCAGCTGGAGACGAGAATAGCTCGTTTCGTCAATAATATAACTATAAACAAATTTTTCATGCTAGCTATAAGTATTACCAATCTAACCACCCTCCTGTATTTTACTTTTAAGTGGGCCCTTAACTGTACTTACTGTAATGAAATTCTTCGTTGTGTTAAACCACACCAGATATGGACGGTTCATTAGAAATAACCAAAGTGATTACATCTCAGATCCTCAGAATTCTGGTGAAGCAAAAATCGGGTCTGCAAATTTGCCATATCAATGCACAAAGCTTGACAAAAAAAAAATTGACGAATTCAGACATATTTTTATCGACTCTGGTGTGGATGTTATATGTGTGTCCGAAACTTGGTTTGTCCCCGACTTAAGTGACTCGTTAATTGAATGTAGAGGATACAATGTATTTCGTTCTGATCGTGTAGGGCATGCCGGGGGCGTTGCAATATACATAAATAACAAGATATCCGCAAAAATCCTCTGTAAGCAAGGACCAGATAGTGCCATAGAATACTTATTTCTAACGATCACCATCAATAGAAGAAAGATGCTTCTTGGTTGCATATATCGACCAAATCGAAACATTGACTACTCAGACCTGACATCACTTATTACTGACATTTCCTTGACTTATACAGACGTAATCCTAGCAGGTGACTTTAATTGTGATATTCTTAGAGAATCCTCGTTAGCAGATAGCATGTTGAGCCTTGACTTAAATATAGTGAACCACCAGCTCCCCACACACTTTACAAAAACAAGAAACACACTACTAGACCTATTCTTTGTCGACAGTACTGACAAAATTCTACTATATGACCAACTCACAGCACCAGGGTATTCAAAACATGACCTTATTTTCTTGACCTATGATTTTAATCCTGACTACGATAATTATGACACCTTTTACAGAGACTTCAAGAACATTGACCTTGAAAAACTACACACTGACATTAGCATCCTTGACTGGACGTCAATACATTATATGTTGTCCGTAAATTCTCAGCTTGCCCAACTTCAATCAAACATTGACTATCTTTACTGTGAACATGTACCTATTAAGAGAAAGACAGTCAAACGAACCGATAACTCATGGTTCAACCCGGAGATAAAGCTGGGTATCATAAAACGAAATGAGGCATTTAAAAAATTTAAAAGATATAAGACTGAAAGCCACTTTAATATGTACAAATCATTAAGATCAAACGTAACTAAACTAATATACTCTGCTAAGACCGCCTTCTACTCGTCAAAGTTTAACAACGCTCTGTGTAGCAAGCAGAAATGGCAAGTGATTAAAAGTATAGGAATTGTCAAAAAAGCAAGAAACTCACTAGTTGACATGGACGTAAATGAAGTTAACAAAAAATTTTTGCAATTAGTTGTACCGGACCCACCACCAACCCTGAACTTGACATCAGCGCCCTATAATTATACTGTTCCTAGCTTTAGTTTATGTTGTGTTAGTCCTTGTGATGTTCTAGAATCCATTCTTAATATCAAATTAAATGCTACTGGCCTAGACGATATGAACCCGAAATTTTTGAGAATTATACTCCCTAGAATCATCATGCACGTTACTCACATTTTCAACACAGCCATTACCACATCAACGTTCCCGGAAAAGTGGAAGGAGGCTAAAATAATCCCTATCCCAAAAGCAAACTCTGCAGAATATAGGCCAATATCCATACTCCCGACCCTGTCAAAAGCGTTCGAGACCTTGGTCGCTAAACAAATAAATTCATTTCTTACAGAGCACACATTACTAAACAACAATCAATCTGGATTCAGAACAAATAGAAGTTGCACAACTGCAATGATAAAAATTGTAGAGGATATCCGTGAAAGAATAGACGACGGAAATGTAACGTTCCTAACTCTTCTTGACTACACTAAAGCTTTTGACTCAGTTGACCATCGCATCCTCATCGCAAAGCTTCGCGAATCCTACAACTTCTCTGACTACACTAGTCAACACGATTTTTCCTCAAGGAACAAAACTAACTTTTTATTAAAGATTTGGGGCTTAGAAATGGTTTGATGATATTTTTTTTTTTTCTATGTCAGAACTTTTTTTTGAAGAATTTTTGAAAACTGGTATTTTTTTTGTAAGCTTTTTTCAGAGGTAGCGCTTGTTTTTTTCACATAACTCTAGTATCTTTCATCTGGTTGTTAAGAACTTTAATATTTTAAAAAGATAATTAAAACAGCTAGAAGATAAGCCCAAACACTTTGTGATTTCAGCTTACCGTCTGGGAAATATAAAGCATTGAAATGCAAAAATGATGATTTTTGTGCGGTATTATTTACGAAATTTTGACTTTAAAAACTCAGGAAAAGTCGAAAAAATTATATCCTGTGTTCTCTATTTTTTTGTGTAGAGGTGCATTAATTTGGCGTCGTTTAAGGCATCGCTCATTAAAATCTATGGAGAGACTTTGGAGCTAAAATTCGTTAACCAAACCTAAAAAAATGGAAAAAATGGACAAAAAATACATTTTTGAAGTCTGCGGGCCCAACTGCCCATCGGGAATTGCGATCGCGATCAGGTACCAAATGTACAACCCTTTTTCGTTTGCTTTGTTCCCAATTGGCAGTTGGGCCCGCAGCCTTCAAAAATGTATTTTTTGTTCATTTTTTCCATTTTTTAGGTTTGGTTAACGAATTTTAGCTCCAAAGTCTCTACATAGATTTTAATGAGCGATGCCTTAAACGACGCCAAATTAATGCACCTCTACACAAAAAAATAGAGAACACAGGATATAATTTTTTCGACTTTTCCTGAGTTTTTAAAGTCAAAATTTCGTAAATAATACCGCACAAAAATCATCATTTTTGCATTTCAATGCTTTATATTTCCCAGACGGTAAGCTGAAATCACAAAGTGTTTGGGCTTATCTTCTAGCTGTTTTAATTATCTTTTTAAAATATTAAAGTTCTTAACAACCAGATGAAAGATACTAGAGTTATGTGAAAAAAACAAGCGCTACCTCAGAAAAAAGCTTACAAAAAAATACCAGTTTTCAAAAATTCTTCAAAAAAAAGTTCTGCCATAGAAAAAAAACCATAATTCTTTAAAAAATTTTAAATCCCCATATCTATCAGAAAAAATCGGTTTGGATCCTTGAGGAAAAAAAAAGTTCGATTTTGTCGAGTAGTGTTATCATTATATTAATTGTTATTAAACAGTGAGTAAGATGAAAGGGTGGAAGTGAGGTGTGCGAAAGTACTAAGAACATTTGCATTGGAATATAGTGATTAATGAGTAGGAGTAATGAGTGTAAAAGAAAGAAAAAAAGGGAGAATTGTGGAAGTTGGAAGTGGAAAATAAATTAAAAGGAAAAATATTAAACGTGTCGGACAGTGTAAGCATTGCAGCAGCGAAAGAGAAAAATCGTAAATGAGAAACATGAGCTGAACGGGTGGTCCGTCGTGGAAATATTCGAACTAGTTGGTTCAATTGTGTAAACGTAAAAAAAAAAAAAAGAAAAGAAAAGAAACATAAATACAAACGTTGACTGTCCACTCCTGACCGGCACTCGGTTCGCTTCAGCACGTTGAGTAGCCAAGTGTATTAGGGTACCACTGCATCGCGCAAGGGTACCCAACAATCACTATGAAAAAAAAGTAAATGAAGATGTATTTAAATTGAAAATTGAAGGGAATAAGGTTACCACTGCATCGCGCAAGAGTACCTGACAACCAGTATAGAAAAAAGAAACATTTAAAGATGTATGTGAAAAAAAGAAAATTGAAGTGAATAAGGGTACCACTGCATGTATATTAAAAAATTAAAGAATAGAAGGGTATCTACCAGTCGCAATATCACAATGGCACATAAGAACAAACAAAGAAAAGAAAAAAAAAAAATTTTTTAACTTTTGCACACAGACTTCCAACCCATGCCTTCGAAAAACAGAGAGGCGAAGAAAAAAAAAACACAAAGAGAACATTTCCCATATATGTCTTTTACAGATTCTCAGCGCACACCTCGCTTCCAGAGTAGGCAACACAAACACAAACGCAAACACAAAAACACCCGAAATACACAAATAAGTATAGAGAGATAAGAGTTAACATAAGTAACAGAAGAACATACATATACAATAGAATAAGATATTACACAAATAAGAATAAGGAAGTAAAGGGTAGCAAACAGTAGAACACAAGTGAAAAGGGTGTCTAAATGCCAGCATTGGGTAGAGTAGGGAAATCCTTAAATCCGCTAACGAGGTCAAAAGTAAAGAAGGCGAGTAGCCTACCCAACATATCAGAAGAGTTAGAATTACATGAGCAGAGTACGTCAAAGCGTGCAAAGAGAGAGTCATGCAGAATCAAGATCAGGTAGTCGTTGCACCCGGAGGCTCGATGGCAGCAATTGACGTATTAGGAAGGTTTAGAATATCGGATGTGATCCGTTCTATGCCTATCTATGAAGGGAGTTCTAAAACGTTGAATGAATTCATATTAAATGTAGAAGAGATTCTCTTAATAATTAGGGGAGCAGACCAGATCGCCACTGGGCTCATGGTCTTAAGGACGATTAGAAACAAGATACAAGGTGGGGCTAATGACGCTTTGGTCAAGGCTAGTACGAAGCTAAATTGGGACGAGATAAAAAGAGTTCTTGTGGGGCAATTTGCGGATCGACGAACGGAACAAGACCTGTTGAGGGAATTGAATCAGCTAGGGCTCAAGCGATTATCTGTGGAGAAAATTCATGACGAGGTTTTGTATACGGTTGCTGTAGACACCAAGAAGAAATTTTTTGAGATCACTTGCCTTGATACTTTCCTGACAAGGTTGAAAAGTAACTTGGGAAGTGCCGTTAGGAACAGAGAACCAGAGTCATTGCAAAAGGCGTATGAGATAGCTCTGAAGGAAAGAGATATATATTATATAAACAGGGACCCTGTAGGTGTTAGTAACGCCAGCAGGCCACAGAATCTATGCTACAACGGAGACCGATATTACAATTGTTCAGAGTGAGGACGGCGCTGGCGGGGCAACATAAGCGGTCGCCCTCGCTCTCGCTCTCGCCCTCGTACTTAAGATCATTTTTCCCCCTGGCGAAGCGCTCTCGCGCGCATATTCACCACGCTTGCGCTCCCTCCCACGCTCACGCTCCCGCTCTTGCCTCCGACAGCCCTAGGCAGCTTGAGTACCACCGATCTACAATTAATTCGCTTTTCCAACCACAAGCAAACGGCCGGTTTTGCACGCGATACATACTTACACTACAATTAACCCTCCGAATAAAAGCCCGAAATATATTTGGAAGAAATTGGATTGCCTGTCATATTTATCTGTGGGAAACATCTGTGGGACTTCGCTTCGCCTCTACGCTCATTCAATGGTCCTTCGAGCCGGATTCTACTTCGTCTTCCCCAACTATATCCAGCCTTCAAGCACGGCATCGCCTTCACCACACCAGGATCCCAAGATAAGTACGATTTTCGTGGGCCACAAGTCCCTTCTATTCGCGATTTGTTTTCCAAAATTCCGAATAGTCCGAGTTCTGCGATATAAGTACATATATATATTCTTATATATGTACTTATTCCTTCAATCTGTACCATCCGTTATCCGTGTCTCTTCTTTTTTCGACACAGCCATGTTATCGGCGATTCCGGCCGTTCTCCCGTCATTAACCTCCAAGTACCAGTGATACGGTAGTTTTTTCGATTAGTTGTGTCTGTCCATGATTTGCGTACAAATTAAATCAGTAAAAATTAAACCAAAAGTGCATTCCGAGCATATGTATGTACGCACATTCCAGCCCATAAGAGCGGCTTGCGTACATACACACACATCTACATCCGTGTCTCTACAGGTGCATTCCAGCACGAGCCACCCCAACCCACACTCCGAGTGCAACTACAATCACATCAAGAGTTTTATTTCCATACATTCATACATTTATTCCCATAGTTGGCCACAATATATTGCCAACTATATACAAAACAGAATTCCATTAAAAAAAAATACCAATCCCCGTAGAAAAATACCGCACTCCATACTACATACATACTCCGCGCCAGTGCCATATTTAATATAAAATTCGCGTTTTCGGGCAATTCGTGCATTCCAACGACTTTTATCGATCGCTACCACAACTCCAACATTCTCCACTTTCCAAATAAATTACTCGCGACCAAGGCACGGCGCACTAATAGTAATTATTGGGCAATTTCCACTGCCAAATTGGTGTTTCGGTTTTTATACCCGTACTCAAAAAAGAGTTAAGGGGTATATTAGATTTGTGGTAAAAGTGGATGTGTGTAACACAGAGAAGGAAAATTTACCGACCCCATAAAGTATATATATTCTTGATCAGCATCAATAGCCGAGTCGGTAGAGCCATGTCTGTCTGTCCGTCCGTCCGTCCGTCTTGTTTGACGCCTGGATCTCAGAGACTATAAAAGCTAGGGCATTCAAATTTTGTTTCGAGACTCATGTGATATCACACTGCTACAAGTGTATTTGAAATTTTCGCCCCGCCACCACAAAGGACGAAAATCTGTGGCAGGCACAATTTTAAAGATACGATAAAACTAAACTATTGTAGAGAATGCCCATATCTACCAGACTGCCGAATCTGAATCAGATCGGAACATAATTATAGCCAGAATAAAGAAATTAATTTTCAGTTGGTTCCCCCGCCCCCTCTTGCCCACAACCTCGCTACTCATTCTCTTTCTCGCTCGCACACTCTGCCGCGTTCAGTGCGCGAGCAACCCCTAGCGGAGGAGATGTAGAATATGAATGGTACATCTATAATCTACATGTTAGATGTAGAATATACATTGTAGATGTAGATGCAGATAGCAAATGTAGCAAAAAAATGTAAAATGTAAAATTTTTTTTTAATTCTAAAATTCTTAAAAATTATGCTCAAAAATTTATACTGACTGAGTACGGGTATAAGTAGAGTCGCGTCCCCAGAAGCGACTCACACGTTCCTTCTCGTTTTTGTTGTTTTTGGTCCGGGCATTAGAGGTGGCCTTATCTAAGATCCAACTATCGGCAGAAACACGAGTGGAACAATAAATAAATCACATTGATTGATTGATTTAATTGATCGTTTTGATTGAATTGGTTGACTGATTGAGAGTGATTTATTTTTCCACAATCTGAAAATTTATTTTTTGATAAGAAAATCTTTAATTATTTTTTGTGCGGTGTCCGTGTCACTTCCGTCCGCCGTCCATCCGTCTTCCATCCGCCAATAACCCGGTTCTGCTCACGATTGCGTCAAAGCGGTAATCGGAGGATTATCGCACTAACAATATTTCCCGAAATATTGCCACCACCAGTGTGACCGTTCCTCTCCTCAGCTCGGCTCAATATAAGGTCACTCGTTGTTTGGGACCTCCCACCTACCGGAGATCTCAAACAATCCGAGTCGATCTGCCAGCCGTCCGTAACTGGGTTATCATTTCGAAACGATTTGGTTGCCTGACGGTTTTTTCGGGTCGCTTCGACTCAGAGCAGTCTTCTGTCGCTCCAAGACTTCCAAATCCGATTTTCTGTGCGTGTGTGAGTTCGGAATATGCCAACAGGTCACAAGAACGGCAACCAGTGTGACCACCACCACCAGTCCCTTATACCGGGACGACCTACCGGTGGTGCATTCCAGCACGTACAGGTGCATTCTGTACCTGACGGTACAGGGGTCGCTGATGACAAATGACAATGAAATTTACGCCGACTCAGAAAATCAAGGCACCTCTCACTCTGAGAGCAGCCAGTAGCCGCCCTGCGGCAAGGACCAAATCGGTTCTGTTCCCGTCTCCCGTCGCTCTTAAGGTTCCAGCTGTGACCAAACAAGATCCGAAGGGCTCCTTAGTCCTTCAACATTGAGGCATTCTCCGGGGACTACGTCAGCTGGCCCACATTCCGGGATCTGTTCACTGCGGTCGTGATCAACAATCCTAGATTGTCTCCGGTAGAGAGGCTGTACTACCTCACTAATGACGGTTTCGAGTCCGCATGGTTGGCTCTCCGCAGCTGATATGAAAATAATCGGCTTCTGGTGACCAACCAAATCAACATCATTCTTTTTTTGCCCCGCGTAAAATCCGAATGCAGTCGTGCCTTGAAGGATCTTAAAAGTACGATGCAAGGAGTCCTAAATGCGCTAGCGGTCTCCAACGTCTGTACGGACAACTGGGATAGTCTGCTTGTCACCATTTGCGCTTCCAAATTGCCGAAGTTGAGCCGGGCGTTGTGGGAAGCGTCCGTAACGGACAAAAAAGAGGTGCCGCCCTGGACGGAAATCGACTCCTTCCTCACTCAGCGCTATCTGACTCTCGAGGCTGTTGAGAGCGACCCTTCCACCTCACGAGGGGCTACGAATCCGCCTCCTTCCCACTCCAATCCATTCTGTTCGCAAGGCAGTCCGACGCCAAACAAGGTTCACTCTTTCAATACTCAAGTGAGTCCGAAGAAGCTAACGTGTGACCTCTGTTCCAAAGAGAATCACCCGATTCGAGTTTGTCCCCGCTTTCTCAACATGTCCGTTGATGCACGTTCCAGCTGCATTAAGAAAAAGCAGCTGTGCCTAAACTGCTTCGCAAGAGGTCATCTGCTTCGCGACTGCTCCAGCAGCCACAATTGCTCCACTTGTGGGGCCAGGCATCACACGCTTCTGCATCGTGCCGCTCCTTCATCCAGCGTAGCGGCTTCGACTCCCGCCCAAGCCCCCAGCTCATCCGAACCTCAGCCCAAAGTACAGAGCTATTTCGCTTCCAGCACAAGTACCGTCCTTCTGGGCACGGCACTCATTAATATTTGTCACCTGGGGACCAATTTTCGTGCCCGCGCACTGATTGATTCAGGCTCCGAGGCGACGTTCATCACTGAACGTCTCTTTAACATTATTAAGCCACCGTTCGAAGCCATACAGGCTCAAGTCGCAGGTTTAAACCCAACCGTAGCGGCTAAGGCGCAAAGGCGCTGTCACTTCATGATCGGGGCCGCCTCCAGGCCTGGCCTCAAAATCGAGACCATGGCATATGTTCTGCCTCAATTAGCAGGTAACCTCCCATCATATCCGATACCGTAGCACTTCTTGGAAAAGCTTCCAAATCTCCCGCTGGCAGACCCCTCCTTCCACCGAAGCTCGCAGATTGATGTGCTTTTAGGCTCTGACAGCGGCTTCCGGTCTGACATTTGCGGCTCGCTGCTAGGACAAGAGACCATCTTCGGATGGGTCCTATCCGGTCCGGTATCAGCTGACTCGACTCGGACGGTTTCCGCCTTCACCACGAAGCTCTCGTTAGATTCGGACGGGATGGCTTGCCCACTTTGTCATCCAAGCCAAAATGTTCATGCAGGAAATTTGGCTAAGAGAGTTAGGGTGGGATGACGTCCACCCTAGCGATCTATCTCACACCTGGGAGACGTTCCTGAAGAGTTGTCCGGCCATCCAGGATATCCGCATTCCGCGGTGGTTGCACGTGTGTCCAATGGCCAAGTTGCAGATACATGGCTTCTGCGACGCGTCTCAACGTGCCTATGGGGCAGCGATTTACATCCGAGTTGAGCGACCGCAGGGCATTGTCTGTGCCCTTCTCACAGCTAAAACCCGCGTGGCCCCCGTGAAAACGGTTTCCTTGCCTCGACTCGAACTGTGCGGAGCCGTCCTTCTGACAGAGCTTTCCGAGGCCATCCTTCCACAACTGCCACTGGACACCAGCCACCAGCTGGCTGAACCGACCTGCATGCGATTGGACCACTTTCGTGGGCAATCGAGTAGCCAAAATCACTCGATGTTGGCCCAGCGAGCGATGGAGCCACGTCCGATCCGAGGACAATCCGGCCGACCTGGCCAGTCGAGGGCTAGGACCCTCTGACCTGGTTGGAAGTGATATGTGGTGGCATGACCCTGCTTGGTTGCGCAGTCAAAAATCGGAGTGGCCATGTCCGCGGGACTCAGTCCTTGAGACTGACCAGGAGAAGCGAGTCGTCAAGGTACACCATGCCACCAGCAGCGCCTCCGACATCCTCAGCCATTTCTCCGACCTCGGGCGCGCTCTGCGCGTGATCGCCTACGTTCGGCGGTTCACTCAGCGAGTTAAACGGCAGACGACCCATGTCTCCAAGGAGCTGAACGGAAATGAGGTCGCTGCCGCTCTCCAGGCGCTCACACTGACAACCCAACGCTTCCATTATGCTGGGGAGCATCGGTGCCTGCTAAACAAACAGCCACTCCCTACTACGAGTTCTCTTCTGAATCTTAATCCGTTCCTTGACCAGAACGGAGTCATGCGAGCATGTGGCCGAGTCCAAGCCTCGGCGTCCATGTCCTACAACGAACGGCATCCATGCCGGCATCCAGCTATGCACTTTTAAATTCGGCTCTCCTCAACATGGCGATTACTAATAAGTGGCTGGGAAGAGAGAGACACTTACGAAAATTAATAGAAAAGGAATGACGAAAAAATAACTGTAAAACTGCATATTCTACTGAAAAAAAATATTTTTCTGACCTTTTCACTACACTTATGTTATTTTATGCGGATCACTCGTATGGCAATTAAGCACTATCACTATGAACTTATTGCTACGAAACGAAAATAGAGGCAATTTTAAAAACGAAAAAGGGTATTTTATTTCCCGACGTGCTTCGGACCAACTTTCGCAGCTTCTCCGTCCCGTCGATGTTCTCGGAGGTGCGAATTCCCACTAAATCGTCTCCAAATTGCAAAGAGCTCTGATCTCTGTTTAGTCGCGCATATTAGAATGCGGCGAATTCCCGCTCAGCTGTATGCATGCCAGCTTCTTTGTTGCTGGTTTTAGTCGGCGAAGCGATCTCTTTTAGTTAATTGGAGTCAGCTGCTAATGAGCCAGCGATGTACTGGGCAATTCGAATTTAAAATTGCACTAAGTGCCAATTCTGCAATTGCACATAAAAAAAATGGTTGCCCAACAAATTCTACTGGAACAAAAATCTAGCCGACTTACCGCTTATTGGCGATTGGCACTCTTTTTATTTCCACTTGGTATCTAGTTGCTGCTCCACACTTTTGTCCACTTTATAATTGCTTCGATCTTTTTTTATTTTAAATTTCGGGCAGAAACACTGTGAGTTGACCTCGGCGCGGTTTAAGGTAGTCGCTATTTAATTGTTTGGTACTAGAGACGTAACCTCTTCGGGTGGGAGGCAGCATAGAAAAGACCATGACAGTAGCTGGGCTCACCTACCAGAACCTGATAACAGCAAAAGTACCGCATCCGCCATTTCCAAATAATTAACATAAATAGGTAGCCACATCATCAAACGGCACCCCTTTAAAACTATTAATTGATTCAGGCGCTACAAACTCATATTTGACACCCACAGTAATAGAACGGGAGAGATGGCAAGAGTTAAGAGAGGCATTCGTAGTCAAGCCAATAGGTTCGCATAGTATACGAACTTATGTTAGAAACATAAGAATTAAGGAATTAAGTGGAACGGAAGAATTGGATATCTTCTTATTTGATTTTCATTCGTACTTTGACGGGTTGGTAGGTACCATGGTTCCATGGTTCGTCACAGCACAGCTTTTACTTCTTTGATTACGTTAACAATATATCTATATATATAAATATATCTGTACTAATAAATAAGCCGTAAATTTCCCCAAGTGACATTCCTTTCCCACGGTACCGGGGCACATCGATCACCTTACCGGGTATTGAACACTTACTACAGGGCTAATGATTAGGTAAACTTCTGTTACAAATCAGCCCGTCTGCACTCGCAGATTATAATATATTTATGTAAGAACCCTTCCCACATTCTGAAGTAGAAATAAGATATCTGTAAGACATTCATGGGTTAATGTGTGTTTGTGTGTGTGTGTGATTTGGTATGCATACGGTACATAAACCGTTTACAAATTTGTCGTCGCAACTAGAACTCGAACCAGTTGGACTGCGGAGAGGGTTTCCTACGTCGAGCAAAATGAGGGTCTGAAGACACAGCGACAGCCTCTGATGATTGCAGTTGTAGAGAATGAGTGAACAGGCAGTGATGGTACTGTCTCTGATACTAATTTAATTCAACAAACTTATATTCTATTTATAGGTAACAAAAGGTACATTAAGTGCTGAATCTAGTTAGAATATGGTAAAAGATAATTGGAATTAATATTGAATTAATTTGGATTTACTATGATATTGTGTTATTGGCCAATTGTGATAGTCAGCAATTGCACCAGTGTTATTGCCCTCTGAAGAGGGCATAAGTATGCATAAGTGTGTTCAGTCGCAACACTGCCTAGCATGAAGAAGAAGGCAGTTAATCGAGAGTCGATCATAAGGAAGCACAATCATACGCGTCGTAACACCAATAAAGACAACCTAAGGCATAACATAAGCGAGAGCATAATAATACGAAAGAATAAAGATATCGAGTGTTGTGATTTCGCTAGGTTTGGCAAAGTTCCTGGCTTTCCAAACAAAGTTCTGCGAATTATAAATAGCTTGTAATTCAGGACCCTGGACAGACTGAAGCATACCTCAGCCTGAGATAGGACATTACAAGTGGCGCCCGAGCAGGGACTTTAAAGGATTTTTAAGGAAAACATCAAGAAAAACCGAAATCAAAAACTTCGTGGATTAAGGACCCACTGCCAGCAAAAGGAAAATTGAATAGAAACTCAACAAATATTCACTAACGTAATCCGGGCGCGAAAACAATCGCGAAAGTATACGCAGTGCCAATCCTAAAAGTTCCGTTTAACAGTGGCTCCCTGCCAAAATCAACAGAAAAAAAATCACCATGGAATATCACGACGACGAACAACCAAGGAGGTATACCATGCGGGATATTTTTCAAATCCAGGCGTCAGCACCGTCTGGATCCACAAACTTCGTCGCGACGAGCTAGAAGCCCTCGCCGAAGAATTCGGATTTGGCAGCGAAGGAACGGTCGATGAAAGCCGAAAGAAATTTGCCGCACTAGTCGCCGGGACACTCGCGGAAGAAGCCTGGGTTGGCTTAGGAGAGTTTGAGAGTCAATATGCCAAACCAGCCGCACGCTCTCGCTCCAAGTCACCACTGCCCACTACTCATGGATCATCCGACACTCGCCAAATGGATCCTAAGACCGGATTACAACCCCGTTTCCAAGGCCCCTAGCTACAGAGAATCACCCAGCGCCCGTACCGAGGGTCTTGCCAACGATCGACCGGCCCATGGAAGGACACTACTACAACCACGCTGCACTAATGGCGGAAAACATCCGAAAATGGGGAATCCAGTTTGACGGCCAAGGTGACCCTCTATCGTTCATTGAACTATTCGAAGAACGCGCGCTCTCGTATGGGGTGGACACAAACCAGCTGTTATGTTACTGCTTAGCGTAACAATACCGCTCAGCTTGGTGGCTTCTTTCAGAATGTTTATTGAATATCTTTTTGTTCTTATCCTAGGGTACAATCGTTCTTATGTATAACGGAGAGCGAGAGTTCTCCCATGCATTATATGAAAAGAGTACCACCGCATAAGTATTAGTCTGCCTGAGTCTAATGGAAATGCAAGGTCAGCGTTAAGGAGCTTTTGAGAGAGAGACCCATCGCCTCAGTGTTAGGGCGTTTGGGTTCTGCCTGAGTTCGGGTAAATGCCTGCTCAGCAGTTTTGGTAGCTGACCGATCTGCGTTCAAGTCTTAGATCGTTGCTGTGCAAAAGGAATGTGTAACATAAACATAAGTTGTTTATGTCACTGCTCATATGTACGCGCTTATATATGTATTTATATATATAACAGAGTGTTACATATGTACATGCATGGGTTCACTACACCTCCCTTTTTAAAAAAATAACGTAATATATGAAGTTATTTAAAACAATATTTGAATTTTGTGAACTAACATGTATGTTTATGTATAAAAAATATTTTTTGTTTTTTGTTTTTTTTTTTTTTTTTATATATTCATTGTTTTTATTTATTTATTTATTTTTTTTTTTCGATGAACTATGTATCATGGTTATATACGTGTGCTTACTTAAGTCATGGTTATTTTACGTATGCCTACCTAAGTCCTGGCTATTTACGTATGTCTACCTAGGTCATGGCCATGACAGGATAAAATGAAATTATTATGAAATGAAAAGTTTTAATCTATCCTTATGTACTTTTTGTTTTTTGTCTTTTATATTTGAAATTGTTATATTATCATTTTCTCCTATACTATCTACCTTATATGGTCCAGTATATTTAAAATCTAACTTATGACCTGTTTCATTTTTCAATAAAACCTGATCTCCTGTTTTTAATTTGAAATCTAAACAGTTTTTATCATAATTAATTTTTTGTTTTTGTTTATTAGATTCTATCATTAATCTTGCTCTTTTAAAAGCTTGTTCTAGTCTAAATTTTGATTCTTTAGCGTAATCATCTATATTATAAAGAGGATCTATTCTATCTATGCTATTAAAATGTATTGGTAAGTTCGAAGTCTTACCGAAAACTAATTCATATGGACAATAATCATGTGCCATAGAGGGGGTTGTGTTGAAGCAATATACGAAGTATTGTAGCCATACATCCCAATCTGTTTTGTCAGTTGAGATGTATGAGCGTATGAACTCATTAAAAGTTCTGTGGCTTCGCTCCACGGTTCCTACAGTCTGGTGATGATGTGCAGTGGATGTTATGTTTTGAATATTTAAGTTTTTACATAAATCTTCACTTATTGAATTTTTGTATTCCGTTCCCATGTCCGTAATGAACGTCTTCATTGGACCGTACTTTAGAATAAAATCTTCAAATATAGCTTTAGCTACTGTTTTTGCACTTTTGTTCTTGATTGGTATGGCTACAAGGTATTTTGTCAAGTCACAGATTAAAGTGACTGCATATTCGTTTCCTTGTTCTGATTTAGGAAGTGGACCGATCGTATCCACAATTACCCTATCAAACGCCATTTGTGGTGTTTCAGTTATAGTCAATGGGGTCTTGGTATGTTTAGTTGTTTTGGACTTTTGGCATTTGGGACACTTTCTCACATAATTTGTAATTTGACGTGTCATGTTTTTCCAATAATAATGCCTTCTTATTTTCGCTAATGTTTTAGCTATACCTGTGTGACCTCCTTGGATTGGATCATCATGGAATGTAGACAGTATCTCTTCTTTTTCTTTATTTTCTTTTATTGTGGTCACCGGCTTGAGTAGCGCTACTCTTAAATTCTTTAATATTTTATTGCCCTTGTTCTTAAAAGAATCTATTGAAATGTTCTCAAAGATTTCTTCGCTCGGTGCCATTTTAAGTTGGCTGATGTTATTTATACCGGCTTCTTTTTCAAGCCTTTGGAAAAATTGACCTAAGTCGAAGGTTCCATTAGTATAAAGGTCGCTAACTTTAATTCTTACAAATATCTTTTTCCCATGTATAAAGAAACACTTAGTCGAAGATAAATGTAAGGTCACTACTTTTTTAACATCATCATTTTGTATGACGTTGTATATATTGGGCTTTGAAGAGATCGATTGCTTTTGCAATTCTGTGTTTGAACCTGCGCAGGTTTTCTGTCTACTTTGATTTCTTGTAGTGACTTTTAATACTGTATTGGTTGTTTGTATATTCTTTAAGTCTTTAATGGTTATTCTTGATAACGCATCTGCTATATGGTTGTCCTTTCCCTTAAGATACTCCACAGTAAAATCATATTCCTCCAAATCTAGTCTCATACGTGTTAATTTTGAGCTGGGGTTAATCATAGAAAATAAATAGGTAAGTGGCGTATGGTCAGTTTTGACAGTGAAATGCTTGCCATAAATGTATGGTCGAAAATGATTTATTGCCCAATGTATTGCAGCTAATTCTTGTTCTGTTGTGTTTTTATTACTTTCTCCCTTTGTAAATGATCTTGATGCATACGCTACTGGTAGCTGAGTTCCATTATAATTTTGTGTTAGAACAGCACCACATGCTTGTTTACTTGCATCCGTTGTTATACAAAATTCTTTGCTAAAATCTGGATATTGCAGTAAGGTTGGTTTCATCAATTGTACTTTTAAATATTCGAATGCTTTCTGACATTTATCTGTCCATTCGAAGTTAACATTCTTTTTACATAATCTTGTTATGTGACATGAATAATCGGAAAAATTTTTAATGAAACGTCTATATTAATTGCAAAATGCAACGAATCTTCTAGCGCTATCTGCGTCCGTTGGGACTGGGTATTTCTCTATAACGTCATATTTCTTGTCGTCTGGTAAAATACCTTTATCAGTACACTTATGACCTAGAAAGGTTACTTCGTGTCTGAAGAATGAGCACTTTTCAGGGTGCAATTTATGGTTGTGTTTTCTACACATCTCAAAAACGCTGGTGAGGTTTTTAATCATGGGTTTTTCGGAACAACCGATGACAATTAGGTCATCCATATACAAGAATGCCTGAGAAGGTTCGATACCTGAAAATGCAATTGTCATCATTCTTTGAAAAGAATTGGGCGCTATTTTTAAACCATATGGTAATCGCGTGAAGCGATAGGAGCCATTACTCGTTGAAAATGAAGTTATATTTCTTGAACTTTCTTCAAGTTCTATTTGATGAAAACCTGACATCAGATCTAGACATGAAAAGTATTTAGCTCTACCTAATTGATCAAGAATATCATCTATTCTGGGAAGTGGAAATTTGTCTGATAAAACTTTTTTGTTTATTTGGCGGTAGTCAATCACTAGGCGCCATCTTTTACTATCTGAATTCGGTAATGATTTTTTCGGGACAATTAATAATGGACTGTTGTATTCAGAGACTGAGGGTTCTACTATTTTGTCTTTTATTAGCTTTTCTACTTGCTTTGTTACTTCCTCTTTTTGACTGTGGGGAATTCTGTAGTTTTTTATATATATCGGTTCATCATCTTTCATTCTTATCTTTTGTTTATAAAAATTATTAGTTGATATTGATTCGGTTTCTGTTCCGAATATATCACAGTATTTGGTGCATAATTCTGTAAGAATGGTTTTGAATTGAATAGGGAAGTTTTTATTTAACTTGTCTAAAATTTCGGTCTGATTACACTAGTCAACACGATTTTTCCTCAAGGAACAAAACCAACTTTTTATTAAAGATTTGGGGCTTAGAAATGGTTTGATGATATTTTTTTTTTTTTCTATGGCAAAACTTTTTTTTGAAGAATTTTTGAAAACTGGTATTTTTTTTTTAAGCTTTTTTCAGAGGTAGCGCTTGTTTTTTTCACATAACTCTAGTATCTTTCATCTGGTTGTTGAGAACTTAAATATTTTGAAAAGATAATTAAAACAGCTAGTAGATAAGCCCAAACACTTTGTGATTTCAGCTTACCGTCTGGGAAATATAAAGCATTGAAATGCAAAAATGATGATTTTTGTGCGGTATTATTTACGAAATTTTGACTTTAAAAACTCAGGAAAAGTCGAAAAAAAATTATATCCTGTGTTCTCTATTTTTTTGTGTAGAGGTGCATTAATTTGGCGTCGTCTAAGGTATCGCTCATTAAAATCTATGGAGAGACTTTGGAGCTAAAATTCGTTAACCAAACCTAAAAAAATGGAAAAAATGAACAAAAAATACCTTTTTGAATGTAGCGGGCCCAACTGCCCATCGGGAATTGCGATCGCGATCAGGTACCAAATGTACAACCCTTTTTCGTTTGCTTTGTTCCCAATTGGCAGTTGGGCCCGCAGCCTTCAAAAATGTATTTTTTGTTCATTTTTTCCATTTTTTAGGTTTGGTTAACGAATTTTAGCTCCAAAGTCTCTCCATAGATTTTAATAAGCGATACCTTAAACGACGCCAAATTAATGCACCTCTACACAAAAAAATAGAAAACACAGGATATAATTTTTTTTCGACTTTTCCTGAGTTTTTAAAGTCAAAATTTCGTAAATAATACCGCACAAAAATCATCATTTTTGCATTTCAATGCTTTATATTTCCCAGACGGTAAGCTGAAATCACAAAGTGTTTGGGCTTATCTTCTAGCTGTTTTAATTATCTTTTCAAAATATTTAAGTTCTCAACAACCAGATGAAAGATACTAGAGTTATGTGAAAAAACAGCCCATCTGAACAAAGCTTAAAAAAAATACCAGACTTCAAAAATTCTTTAAAAAAAAGTTCTGCCATAAAAAAAAAACCATAATTCTTTAAAAAATTTTAAATCCCCATATCTATCAGAAAAAGTCGGTTTGGATCCTTGAGGAAAAAAAAAGTTCGATTTTGTCGAGTAGTGTTATTATTAGGATTGGTATTTACTATGTCATAATTATCTAATGGTTCGAATTTTATTGTATTTAATTCAATGATTGCATTTGTATTTGTGGTATTTAATATTCGGACGAAGGTGTTTTGAGAGTCTGAAATAGAGTTTCCAATGTATACTCCATTTTGAATCTCTTGATTTGGTATGAATATATATTCAGTTGCTGTATTTATAGCAATCTTTCGGACAACTTCGGATCGTGCTGGCAAAATTGTTAAATTCTTTTCTAGTGTATGATATATTGGAATATTGATGGGATAATTGAAATTATTTGGTCTCAGGATGAGCCAATCATTTTCTGGTTTTAAGTCTATTTGACAATTGAATTTTTTCATGAAATCTATACCAATTATTCCATCGCAAGGAATGGGAATGTTTGAATCTACTATATGAAAATTATGTGGAATAGCATATTTTCCTGAGAGAAGTTCTATGAATGCTAATCCATTGGAATTGGTTGAACCTTCACCAATACCTGATATTTGTGTGATATTTTTGTAATCTATGTTACGAAATGTGTCTGTATTTTCTTTTATTAAAGATATGTCCGCACCTGTATCTACCAATAATGTATATATGTTGTGTGTTTTTTCATTTTGTAATGAAACAAAAAGGTTGAAATTAAGATTGATAGTGTGAACCGTTACTGTTTTTGTTTTCTTAAGGGGGCTTATTGGTTTTCCGGTGTGGTTTGCACCTGTCGGACATTATTATTTTGCCTGTTAGAGTTGGCATTATTACCACTATAGAATCCACCGTTCTGACGGTTGTTTCCTCTATAGTTTGTATTGTTGTTATTACTATTGTTGTAACGTCGAAAATTTCCTCTGAAATTTCCGCGTCCTCGGCTTTGGCTACTTTGGTAACTACCTCGGTAATTACCTTGGTATCCACCTCGGCTTCCGCCTCGGTATGAGTTTCCTCTATAGGAGTTATTACTCTGCCGATTATAGTACAGTACGGTATCAGTTTTACCGGTTGCATCTGTGCAACTGTTTACGAACTTGGAGACAGCTTCGTTCATGTTATCGAACTGTCCCGCTTCCATGATAAGTTTAACCTTTTCGATGGAGCAATTCTTTGTCATAGCTTTTACAGCTTGTTGGGTTGAATATTTAGTTGCAAGGGAAAGAGAAATTCCGTCTACAATAAAGGCGCTTTCTAGAGCCTTTGTCAATTGTTGAATTTCCTGAGTATAAACGTTTGCAGTTTTATTTTTCTGTTGGACGTTCAACATTTTAGCGTTTAGTACTTCAACTGACTCGCCTTTTACGTCATTTTTAAGCTTACGAATGACGTCTGCTATTGTTGTTTCTGATTCTATTAATTTCCTGGCATGTCCTTTAAGTTTTGATTTAAGGACGGATACAGCTAAAACTTCATGAGTTCCTTTAATAGAATCTACTATTTCTAGTGCGTCTAGGAAACTTCTCAGATTTTCGTGTTTACCATCGAAATCTGGTATAAGCCTGGAGGCTGAGCTGAGAAATTCTATATTTGTTTGTGCCATTGTTGTTTCTATTTCTTGGTCAGTTTCTAGGTCAGTTTCTAGTATTACTTGTTCTGTTATATGTATTGTATCGGGCAGAAATGATTTATTAAAGCTGGCTAGACTGGTGTAATTGTTTGGTAAGGAAAGTTTCAAGCTATGTATTGTACTGATTTTAAGAAGTTTTTCTTGTAGGTTTTCTAATACTTCTATAATTTGGGTATCATGTAAATCTGAAAGTCTTTCTTGGCAATTTTGATAGATAAGTACTACTTTATTATATTGTGCAATAAGTATTTCTGTATGCTTTGTTATAGTTTGTATTGTGATGTGCACATTTTTATTTAAACATTTAAAAGATCTATCAAATTCTGCTCTAATTCTTACAATTGCCTTTGTTATCGGTATCCAACCATTGTCCATAGATAATCGGATATTTTGAAATAATTTTAATTAATTTTTTTTTTTTTTTTTTTATTTTTTATTTTATTTTTATATATGTGTGTTTATATAGTGGCTGTTGCGTACTTTTTCTTTAATATCTTGTTGTGCATTGCATACAATTTTAGCAAAAGCATTGTGGATAGCAAAATAATTATTATTAGTAATAGTGTCCACAGTGAACCTATGTCTTCTGTGTGATCTACTATTTCAAGTTTATTGACGACATTTGCCGTCGGGTTTTCGATCTTTGATTCTGTTTTACCCATGATTGAATTATTGGGATTTTCTTTTATCTCAAAAATTATTTTTAAAATTTGATATATTATTATATAATTATATAAATTATCATTACATTTGTGTCCTACCTAATAGGCGAATGGCTTTACAGGCCAATCTATTTTACCGGTCGACTCAATTGTCGTCGGGTATTACAAAAATTCAATTTATTTATATTGTTTTAATAGTATTTAATATTATTTTGATGGGCGTTCTCTGCAACGCTATCGGTCCGTGGCCCAGCTTGTCGCACTGGCGGTGCCGGTACTGTGTCTTCCCACAGGCTAGTTGGATTGGGTGCTGGAGCTGGTCATCTCGCAGGCTGATGGGGTGCCGGCGCTGGTCATCTCTTTCTGTTTCGGCAACACCCATATGCAAGTGTTGTTGCACGTCGGGCTGTAGAGTGGCCCTTGGCAGTCTCCAGGGCACTTCTTTTGTTGTTTTGGTATAGCTCTGGGGGCAGGACGGTGATTAATAAGTTGTCTATTTTGTTTTTGTGTTGTGGTACAGGGTGAGCTTTTACTTTTTAATAGCGACTCGAGGTGTTCGAGTTCGCTCTGTAACTTCACTGCTACTTTCCACTTCGGGGGATTGTCGTTTTTATACAGAAGTTTAACGATATCAGACTTTCTCTTTCTGATCCGTTCTTTTAAACCACTTCTTCTGGGTTTAAGTTTAATTTGGGTGCTCATCCCTGTACTCACTCAGATATTTCTTTGCTGTTTCTGTAATTATTATTCCAGTTGGGCCAGTTGTTCATCACTGTCCTTAGTGTTCCAGTTTTTCCAGTTGTTCATCATTGTATTTATGCAGCAATAGCCCCATAGCACGGAACACAATAATGCAATCACACATGGCCACAGACTTTAATATGATTTGATTACGATGTTAGAATTATTAAGTTGTTTTAATCGAGTAGTGTCGAATTTGTCACGGTCGCCATGTTATGTTACTGCTTAGCGTAACAATACCGCTCAGCTTGGTGGCTTCTTTCAGAATGTTTATTGAATATCTTTTTGTTCTTATCCTAGGGTACAATCGTTCTTATGTATAACGGAGAGCGAGAGTTCTCCCATGCATTATATGAAAAGAGTACCACCGCATAAGTATTAGTCTGCCTGAGTCTAATGGAAATGCAAGGTCAGCGTTAAGGAGCTTTTGAGAGAGAGACCCATCGCCTCAGTGTTAGGGCGTTTGGGTTCTGCCTGAGTTCGGGTAAATGCCTGCTCAGCAGTTTTGGTAGCTGACCGATCTGTGTTCAAGTCTTAGATCGTTGCTGTGCAAAAGGAATGTGTAACATAAACATAAGTTGTTTATGTCACTGCTCATATGTACGCGCTTATATATGTATTTATATATATAACAGAGTGTTACATATGTACATGCATGGGTACACTACACAGCTGCCGCGGCAACGGCCGAAGTTCTCGGTCAGAGAGATCACCCAGATTCTACAGGCGCACATCAGGCTGGATCAAAGAAAAGTTCTGATCGTGGGGGGAGGTTCGCCAGTAAGTTGGGAAGGAAAATGTGACAAGCCAAAATAGCTGTATCGCCGAAAGTAAAAAGGGTGCGCGTGCGTCTGCTTCAGTTACGTTTATTCGTGACACTAATTTTATTCTAAGCTCTAAGTTCTTACTCTAGTCGGACGCGCAGGCCGCTGCTCAGCTCAGAGCTTTCGGGTTGTACGTGTGAGATTGAGGTTTGAGTTTGAGTTGCTGGCAGAGATGATCGGGCGCATGGTGCATGCTTTTCGGCATGAACATCCTCCCCCCCCTTGCAATATAATTGCAACAAGAAGGGGGCGCAACAGGAACGGGGGAGGACATTCGTCTCTCCGTTAAGCCGTGCTGCATGTTCCGGAGAGGGTCCATCCGAACACCGTGTTCTGGGCCACAGGGAACCCTTCACTGCTTGGGATCACTCCCGGCAGAATAATCTTGGGGTAGACATCTGCCCCTAGTACCATTGACACCGTGCTCGGCCGATGAAAGTTCTCATCCGCCAAGTGCATGTTAGCGAAGTGGTCCTTGACGTGATCGCCCAAGGGTCTCGCCGGAGTCCTTATCTGGAGTTGAGGTCGCACAGACAGCACGACCTCCAGCCTGACATCGCTCCTTGTCCTTGATTGGATGAAGGCGGTGCAAGCACCTTCGGCACCAACGCGAGTGACGGAAAGCCCAAAGGCCGTTGCCAATGATGCGTTGATGCAGCTGGTTGGGCTGCACGGATCAATAAGTGCGCCAGCCTCGAAGGTCTTGTGCCCTGCATCGACGACGACCCATGCCGTCGGGAGGATGCTGGTGCTCCTGGATTGCAGGAGCGATGCTAGTGTCGTCGGAGGAGCAGTGGATCTGGCGGTCGATCTAGCTGGTGGAGTGCCTTCCCTTGATGGAAGAGAGCGTGACTTCGGACGTGAAGTCTGGGGCGTTCCGCCCAGGTGGAGGAGTGTGTGGTGGGCCTTTCCGCACACCCGGCATCTGTCGCCGCTTCGGCATGAGCGACCGGAGTGCTGGTGAGCCAGGCAATTGTGGCAGTACTTGTTGATCAGCACTGCCCGTAGTCGTTTCTCCGCGGTCAGCTTCAGGAACCGTTGGCACTTCCTTAGCGCGTGGACTCCTCGGCAGACCCGACAGCGGAAGCTGTTGGATCCCCTCGGCTGGTTGCGCTGTACTGGACGTTGGCGAGGTGTCATGCTTGAAAAAGAGAGATCGTGGAATATTAGCGCGTGGATCATTTTCAACAAACAACATCAAACATATTGGTTAGTTGGATACTGGGACGTGGACAGCACTGTCTACCGGAAGAAGAATGAGTTTTGCTACTGGCCGCTTAATGGTGCCGCGGACAGTTAAAACGTCGACCACGCGGACCATGCCATCGACCCCTGGATACGTTCGCTCAATTCTTCCTAGGCGCCATTCACTGAGGGGTAGGTTGTCTTCCTTGATGACAACCATGTCGCCTGCTTGAAGATTTCTTGTTGGGAGTTGCCACTTATTCCTTTTGTGTAACTCTTTTAGGTATTCGTCCTTCCAACGGAGACAAAACTGCTGGTTTTGAGCCTTCAGACGCTGCCATCTATTGATTATTGACCCTGCTTCATCTTTTATTTCTGGCTCTGCAATGGAGATCAGCGGACCGCCAACCAGAAAGTGGCCTGGACTAAGGGCTAGGAGGTCAGTCGGATCTTCTGACATGGGAGAAATCGGCCGCGAATTCAAGCACGCTTCAATCTTGGAGAGGAGGGTCGACAACTCTTCAAAAGTGTACTTCGATGTCGACGTGGACTTGTAGAAAAGCGTCTTGAAACTTTTCACTCCCGCTTCCCACAAGCCACCCATGTGAGGTGCGCTTGGTGGATTGAAACGCCACGTGAGGTTCTGTTGAGGATAGGCGGAAATAAAACACTCTCTTGTGGCTACTAGGAAGTCATGGGACAGGGCTTTTGAGGCTCCTACGAACGTTTTTCCATTGTCGGAGTATATTTGCAGAGGGCAACCACGTCTTGCCACAAACCGGTGAAAGGCGGCGCGGAACCTTTCGGTTGTAAGGTCGGAGGTTGCTTCTAAATGGATCGCCTTCGTGCTGAAGCACACAAAGACACAAACATATCCCTTGGTTATACGGCACGCTTGACCAGTGTATGTCTTGACATCGAACGGTCCCGCAAAATCGACACCCGTTCGAATAAATGGGCGAGAGAAGGATGTCCTCTCCTTGGGCAAGTCCCCCATAAGCTGGGTTTGCAATTTTTGGCGATAAATCGTGCAAACTCGGCAGGAATTAATAGTCGTCTTCACTAAGGTCCGCAGTTTCGGGACCCAGTATTTGGATCGGACAAGCCTCATCACAAGTTGGTTTCCACCGTGCAAGGAGATGCGATGAGTAAACCGAACGAGGAGACGCGTGAGTACGCAGGAATAAGGAAGAATGATCGGGTGTTTCTCATCATAACTCAATGACTCGGAGGTTCGCACCCGACCGCATGCCCTGAGGACACCTTTTTGGTCTATAAAGGGGTTGAGGTTACTGATGGTGCTGGACGCTGGAAGTGACTGCTTGTCTAGCAAGCGCTGGAATTCCTTTGCATACTCGGCACGTTGAGCACAGATGACCATACGCTCTTGAGTCTCGGAGAGCTCGTTGCTACTGAGCTGGACTGGAACTATAGGATCGGGCTGCTGACACAGCTTTATAAAACGGAAGACATAGGATAGGACCCTCATGGCCTTTCCGAAATCTGAGAAACGGTCGATGACATTGGGTTCCGGTGACGGCTTGGACAAGTTGCACTTTACCGTGCGTTGCTCCAGTTCCGTCTCGTGCGGAGGTTCAGCTGGGATGGGCCATTGGTCTTGCTTGAGTTGCAACCATTCTGGCCCGTGCCACCATAGATCGCTGCTCGCCAGATCTTGGGAGGAAACCCCTCTGCTAGCTAGATCCGCTGGGTTGTGCTCCGATCTTACGTGAGACCATGTTCCCTGGATGACGGACTGTGTGATTCTAGTCACCCTGTTGGCCACAAAGGTTGTCCATCTACATGGAGCTTTGTTTAGCCAGGCTAGCACAATTGTGGAGTCTGTCCAATAAAAGCATTCGTAGCTCTCAAGGGACAGTTGAGGAAGAAGAGACGAGGACAGCTCAGCGAGAAGAACGGCCCCACACAATTCCAAGCGTGGTAAAGACACGGTCTTCACAGGAGCAACTCTCGTCTTTGCTGTTAGTAGATGGACGGAGATCTGGGTGTCCCTCTCTACACGAACGTAGATGGCAGCACCGAAAGCGCGCTGGGATGCGTCACAAAACCCATGAAATTGTAGTTTCGTGCGAGGGTGATACTGCACCCATCTCGGAATGCGAATTTGTTGAAGAGCAGGATAGCTAAGGAGGAAGTCCTGCCATCTTGTGAGGAGGTCTTTTGGCAGAGAGCCAGCCTATCCGCCTGCCACCGTATACGTAAGGTCTTCGCGGAACTAGAGTCCTCCATCTCAAGAAAATCGGCACGCAGTAAATGGTCCGTAGGAATGTCTTGGAGGACCGGCTTTGCATTCGAAGTCCACTTCCTCAGCGGAAAACCCGCACCGTCAAGTGCAGCGCGAAGCTCTTTTATAGATGCTATTGCACCTTGTATTGTGTGGGCACCCGCAAGCACATCGTCGACATACATCGAATTGGATATGATGTCGCTTGCCAGTGGGAATCGCTTTAGGACTTCTTGCGCAAGGTCCTTCAGCACACGAATGGCCAAGAATGGAGCGCAGTTTACCCCGAAAGTAACAGTGGTGAGCTCATAATCACAGAGCTCGCCATTTTTATTCCTAGACAGAATTCGTTGGAATCTTGTATGCGAAGGGTCGAGGGTAATTTGCCGATACATTTTTGTGATGTCAGCACCAAAGGCATATCGGAAGAATCGCCATTTCAGTATCTGAATGGTCAGATCGGATTGGAGAACAGGTCCTGGATGAAGCATATCGTTTAAGCTGTTGCCGTTCGAGGACTTACTGGAGGCGTTAAAGACTACCCGCAATTTTGTAGTGGTGCTGTCCGGCTTTTGGACAGCGTGATGGGGCAGATAGAAGTTATCGGAATCGTTGCTTGGTGGCACTTGGCGCATATGACCTAAGTCTAGGTACTCCTGGAGGACTCGATCGTACTGCTCTTTCAACGGAACGTTTCGTTTCAACCGACTTTCGTTTTTTAGGAACTGAGCTAGCGCAATTGATCTTGAATGCCCTAAGTTTATGCATTCGGGATTCCGAAAGGGCAACGACACCGTATATCTGCCACTTGCATCTCTACGGGTGGTTCGAACAAAATTGTCCTCGCAGAAAGACTCCGAAGAATCTTCAACCCGACTGGCTGGAAGATCCTCCACCTCCCAAAACTTCGTTAGAAGGTTTTCTAAACGCTGTTCTGCGCTGACATTGATCCTTGTAGCAAATGAGGAAATTGAGGTGCGAGTTGACTCAGCTACTGGTCCGGTAAGGATCCATCCAAAAATGGTCTCTTGGCCTAGTAGTGATCCGCAAATGTTGTGTTGAGAGCCGCCAAGCAAAATGGATGGAAGGATATCTGCACCTAGGAGCACATCTATCTGCGAGCTTTTGTGGAAAGAAGGGTCAGCCAATGGAAGATTTGGCAGGTCCTTTATGAACCCTTGCGGAATTGGATACGAGGGTACGGCGCCGGCCACATTTGGAAGTACGAATGCCGAGGTTTCTACATGAACCCTCGGTTTGGATGGGGAGCCGATTTGGAAGTGGCATATCTTTTGAGGCCTGGCGGCGATTGCTTGGTTCAAGCCCGCAACTTGAACTTGAACTGGTTGAAACGGAAGCTTGATGATTCTGAAGAGGCGCTCTGAGATGAACGTCGCCTCTGACCCAGAATCGATCAACGCACGAGCTTTATAATTAGTGCCCAAGTGGCACACGTTTATTATAGCCGTGCCTAGCAGAACACCTTGTGTGTTTGCTGTGTAATAACTTTGGACATTGGAGGATGGAGTGGACTGTATGTCTTGAATTGGGTTTGATTTGGGAGGAACTGTGGTAGAGGGATCTGGAGGAGGGCTGCCACGGTGCAGAAGCGTGTGGTGGCGACGTTTGCACGTGAAGCAATTATGCTGACTTGTGCACTCTTTTATTTGGTGCCCTCTTGCAAAACAGTTCATGCATAGCTTTTGCTGCTTGATGTAGTCGGCTCGATCATGAGCTGGCATTTGGAGAAATCGTGGGCATTGGCGCACCGGGTGGTTTTCTTTGGAACAAAGACTGCAGGTGCGAATCTTGACGGAGCTTTGGCGGAGGTCGGCGCTTACTTTTGCCTCAAAAGAATTAACCTTTTTCCGTTCTTTTCCCTTCTTTCGGGCCTGGAAAGCGCTTGCATGGAGGCATTCGCGTTCTCCATTGCTTCGAGAGATAAATATCGCTCACTCAGGAATTTGTTCATGGCGCTCCATGACGGTATCTCGCTCTTGCTCGGAAGTGACTGTTCCCAAAGAGACAAGGTCACTTTCGGCAACTTTGAGGAAACCAGAAACACCAGAACGCCGTCCGCGAACCGATTATCAATGGGCACCTCTGAGTGTTCTAAGGCCGTGAGGCATCCCTGGATGGCACTTTGGAGCTCTTTTAAAGCGGCCCCGGATTCATTTTGTATAGGGGAGAAACTAAATAGGATTCTTAGTTGGCTGTTGACCAGAGTTCTCTTGTTCTCGAAACGTTCTTTCAGGGCGGTCCATGCGGAATTGAAACCCTCGTTCGTCAGCGGAGCTTTTTCAACAATGACTTTGGCTTCACCACGAGTCTTGTGGCAGAGGTGATATAGCATCTCCACTTGAGTCAGTCTTGGATTGCTTATGTAGATTGCGGAAAATAGATCGCGGAAAGTGGGCCACTTTAGATAATCGCCGTGGAATACCTCGATTTCAATTGGGGGCAGACGACTATAGCCTCCTTGATGAGAGCTAGGGGTGGATAACGGGGGGGGAGCCGAAGCGCTCTCGATTTGCTCCTGTAGGCTTGTAGCGCACCTCTCATATACTGAGTAGCAATGCTCATATTTGGCTTGCATGGATTGCAAAGCATCACCATCGGGTTCAGTTTCACTGAGAGCCTTGGTGCAACGCTCGCACTCCAGCCGTACCTTTTCCCACAAGGTCCTCACTTCGTCTAGGCGGATCTTAAGGGTGAACGTGGACACCACCACAGAGGATGGAGTAGCGAGCCTCGCCTCGAAACTGCCGAGTCGGTCTGATGCCGCGATAAAGTCCGCTAATGCCATTCTCTTGACCTCCGCAAGTCTTTGTCCCAGGGCGCGAGTAATGCTGACTGGAGTAAGTTTGGATTCGTCTTTCGATGAACCCGAAGGATCTTTCCTAACGGAGGACGATGGAGTCTTGGAATGTGGCGATGGTCGCGTGCTTGGAACTGTGAGGCGTTTCTTCGCGTCGCGCTCACTGGACATAATAAGCTATCAGCGACGCGTATGAAAGTGGAACGGTGGAAACGAAACGGAGATGGTATGAGCAATAATTTGGAAAAACCGAGAGGTTATTATGTTACAATTATATTTTGTATTTATATTGTATATGTACCAAAAATTCTGGAACGATGGAATGGAACAGGTACCGTTCGAGGGAGAGATTTATGGAGTGTCACCCAAAAGTACTTGACACAAAGTTTTAGTTTAGCTCTTTTTTTTTTTTTTTTTGCAAAGCCCTCTTTGATTTCGTATTATTATTCCTCCCGGAACAGTGGAATGGAACGTTCAAAGAGGTTCACGATTGGCAACAAAATTTATTAGAAAAAAAAAAAAATAAATATTTGGATATGTCCCAAGTGCCGTACCTTTTCATGAAAACTATATACCCGCGTCGTACAGGGCATCACCATAAGCACAAAGAGGAATGGAGCAGCTGCTGTAAGCTAAGCTCGCGGTATGTATGTATGTACGTATGTAAATGCTTGAGGCTGGTCCCGTACTGTGTGGATATGCGTGTATGTATGTAAGGTGTTTTATATAGGTGGTATGATTTGTTTTAATAGAGGAAAAACGCTGTGTATATTTTATTTTATTGCAGGCTGTGGATGGTTCAAAATTGCTGAAGTATTAAATGGATGTAGCATGCACTTAAATAATATAAGGTGATTGGGTGAATGGAGTTAGTTTCGGCGGAGAAAAAGGAACAAAAACATAAAGTACACCTACAAAAAGAGTGGTACTATGTACATGCACTTAAACGTTATTTTATTTTATGAATTTTTTTGTTTGGTTCTTATTTAAAATAACTTGTGCGGATTATGCATATGTGTGTGCAGTGCAAGAGACGAGAGCGCCAAAGAAAAAAAACCGTATGTATGTGCATATGTATGTTCGCCACCCTAGTCGCGATCCAACATGTTCGATGCACTAGGTTCGATGCAGTGCTTCTCTAAGCGGAATGGAATTAGCGGAGATCAGCGTGTGCCTATGTATATAAGTACGTACATATGTGCGCCTGATGGGTCGTTGCACTTGTCCGATTTTTTGGCGGAAAAAAAGATGGCGAGGTTATATATATGGAAATAGGCCGTTATGTACATATGCCAGGTACGTTTGGAAAGAAAAAAAAGGGGAACAAATAGCGGTTTTTTTCTTCACTTGCACTTTTTTCACTATGGAGTTTCTCCACACACTATACACTACACAGAACCTTTTTGGTTGCAAATTGGACGGTTTTTATATACTTAGCTGGCAATTCCTCTTGAGCAAGCTGGGGCGAGCGGATTGGGGGGATGATCTCCGTGATTTTTCGGTGAAAAAATAAAAAATCCAATGATGAGAATCCGGCTCGAAGGACCAATGTTCGTGGGGGGAGGTTCGCCAGTAAGTTTGGATGGAAGTTTGTCAAGCAAAAATAGCTGAATCGCCGAAAGTAAATATTGTGCGCGTGCGTCTGGTTCAGTGGCGTTTATTCGTGACACTAATTCTATTCTAAGCTCTAAGTTCTTACTCTAGTCGGGCGCGCAGGCCGCTGCTCAGCTCAGAGCTTTCGGGTTGTACGTGTGAGATTGAGGTTTGAGTTTGAGTTGCTGGCAGAGATGATCGGGCGCATGGTGCATGCTTTTCGGCATGAACAGTTCAAATACCCATCCTTGTCCTACCAAACATGTTGGATCAAGTTATCGTCGGCATGGACTTCCTATGTGCCATTGAAACAACGATCAAGTGCGGTACCACACTTCTACAATTACGAGATCAGTGACCCACTCCACCTATCCACCCCGTTCCAACCAACAGCGTACAAGGCAACGAACCTCGACACTAGAAACCGAAGCCAACGGCAGCCGTCATACGTTCACAACCTATCTCAACAATTTTGGCACCCAGCAGCGCCAGCCTGACACCGATACCAGCAACAGCAAACACGCGACCACGATATAGTTCAACGAATACACTGACCCATATCGCCACGAAGAACACGACACCCAACCCAGCCCCAGCAAAGGCAAAACGTCGGGCAATAACGAAGAACACGAATCCGAAGCCGACACCAAGAAACAACAAACAAGCAACCGGGAAAACTAGTCCCACGGTCATTACGGAGCAACCGCGTCCAAGGCCAACCACAGGGGACACATACCCCAAAGAAGCTATGACAATCTAACCCACGAGACATGCACTCACGCACTGGAACCCGTCGCTAGACACAGGAAGCCCAGGTCCAAGCCCAGCAACAGAGCATGTAAGCACCATCTCCTCCAAGGAGAAAGTGAACACAGAAACACCCTCCTAGACGACCATCAGCCCTGAACCAAGTTAACAACATCGACACCGACAACGGCAGCAACAGATCAACAGCCCAGCAGCAAGGGAAACAGCCACGCTAACCCCACACTGGTCGGGGCCCATAATCGAACTGATATCCACAGAGCCCCTCAACGCGGGCCTGGAAACCAGGACAATGACCCCACGATACACCGACCGCCACACAGATCTTCGCCAGCCCATTGGAGTACCTTCCGCGTACCGACATGATTCTTAGCGCCATGCACCAAGCCATGCCTAGAGCCATGTCCGAGATATTCGTCTCCCAAACAAGTCGTTGTTGCGATACCAGAGGCGTCATCGCGACACACCTGTTCACGTACCAGTCTGGCGTACCAGTCTAAGGCGAATACTACACCCGACGTACCAGACTGTCGTACACACGGTCGAGACCACACTAATTGTCGCCCACATCAGCGAACTTCCCCGCAGCATCAAACCACCCAGCGCGTTTGACACCACCATCCTACCCGAAGCCCCGAACCAACACTTTGACCCCGAGATCGAAGACGAGTCAGAACCAGCCCCGGATCCCTGGCCACCAGACATAGCTCCACAAATTCAAGCATTTCTGGACGAAGAGCTACGGAAGTTCGCTACTCTCCATGGCACCTCAGACATCGCCGAGCATACCATCGTAATGAGGGATAACTGACCCATCAAGCAACGATACTATCCTAAAAACCCGGCCATGATGTGAATCATCGACGAACAAGTAGACCAATTGATAACGGAAGGTCTCATCAAGCCCTCCCGAAGCCCTCACAGCGCGCCAATCGTACTCGTGCGTAAAAAGAATGGGAAATGGCGCATGTGCGTGGATTTTCGACAGCTCAACGGACACGTACCCATTGCCCAGAATCAACTACATCTTGGAACGTCTACAAAACGCACGATTTATCACCACTCTCGATCTAAAGAATGGATACTGGCAGATACCAATGGCAAACGGAAGTCGAGAAGCAACAGCTTTCACAGTACCAGGCCAAGGCCTCTATCAATGGAAAGTGATGCCTTTTGAACTACATTCAGCGCCGGCAACGTTTCAGCGAGCCCTCGACACTGTAATTGGCACCGATATGGAACCATACGCATTCGCTTACCTAGATGATATCGTCATTGGGCGAGATTTTAATGAACACCTACACAATCTGGAAGTGGTTTTTTCTCGACTACGAAGAGCAAATCTACGCATAAATTCGGAAAAATTCACTTTCTTTCAAAGCCGGATCAAATATCTGGGCCACATGGTCAGCGACAAAATTGCCGCCGTCAAAGAACTCAGGCCTCCTACAAACCTGAAAGAACTTCATCAATGCACCGTCCTTGCGTGCCCCGATTTCAACGTCAAGTTCTCACTGTAAACAGATGCGAGCAACCTAGGAGTTGGCGCAGTTCTCACCCAAGAAATCGAAGGCAAAGAACCAGTCATAGCATACGTCAGCCGACGACTAAACCAGGCGGAGGAGAATTACTCCGCTACCGACAAGAAGTGCCTTGCGGTCATTTGGGCCATTCGAAAACTACGCTGTTACATGGAAGGATACCGATTCGATGTAATCACTGATCATCTCATCTAAATACGCTTGACATCCCATACGGTAGAGTGGCGAGATGGGCCCTCAAACTTCAGCAATACCAATATGACGTGCATTATCGAGCGAAAACAGAACGTAGTTGCAGATGCATTATCCAGGCAACCATTACGTACACTCGCACGGATCGAAGAAGAGAAGATAGCCTGCCCCTGGCTCCAGCGCAGGATAAATCAAGTCCAGGACGAGCCTCAGAAATAACCCGAATACACTTACGCCAACGGGGAACAATATCGACATCTGGGCCATGGCGACGACTATATAGCACGGAAACTCTGCGCAGCAAAAGATCAACGGTACTATTGCCCAGGTTTCTACAGAGACGTAAGGAAAAATGTCCGTGGCTCCGTAAGCTGCCAGAAGTTCAAAGCTCAACAACGCAAGCCGGTGGGCCAGATGCTCATGCTCACTTCGTTGGACACCTACCTCGATGAAAAAAGGGAAACACGATGCTGCTCCTCTTCTTTGACACGTTCACGAAGTGGGTCGAATTGGTGCCACTCAAAAAGGCCACCACCGCTACCCTGGAACTGGCTTTTCGATAACGAATACTGAGCCATTTTGGCACACCCAAACGCTTTGTGTGTGAAAACGGCACACAATTCACGAGCCGATTGTTTCGGTCATTTCCGCAGACAGCAGGAGTAGAACTGCAATATACCGCACCGTACTGCCCCCAGGAAAATCCAACGGAAAGGGCAAATCGGACGGTCAAGACCATGATTGCCCAATTCGTAGGCAATCGCCAAAGCACCTGGGACGAATTCATACCGGAAATATCACTTGCAGTAAATTCCAGCGTCTCTGAGACAACGGGATTCAGCCCAGCTTTCCTACTGCATGGAAGGGAACCCCGTTTGCCTGGAACGCTTTATGACGAACTCACGACAGGCACAGGGAGCCCCCCAGAGACCGCTCTCGACAAGGCAACCAAACTCAACGAAGTATTCACCATTGTCAGAAATAACATCCAGAGGGCAAGCCAAGAACAAGGAAGGCATTACAATCTCCGCCGGCGGCAATGGCGCCCACAAGGACAGGGATGCAACCGACGAGGCAAATACTACCCTGCAATCCCCCTAGCCACGACTTTGGTTCCATACATTGGTAGCTGACCAGCCAAAGTCAACGAATTTAAAGGCGCAGCGCAAGTCAAAAGGCGCCGCTACGACTAATCGCTGCTCCCCATAGCTCATCGCCACCACCTCCTACCGGAAAAAAGGGGTGGGTTGAACGCAGGCAACACCTACTTTCACTTCTTTGATTACGCTAACAATATATCTATATATACAAATATATCTGTAATAATAAATAAACCTTAAATTTCCCCAAATGACATTCCTTTCCCACTAGTATCCCGTTCAAGAAACGCAAAGTGCCAACGAAAGTTGACCTTTCCTTTCCCACGGTACCGGTGCACATCGATCACCTTACCTGGGACATTGGACACTTGGGAGGTGACTCACATGTGCGAGCCCGTGAGCAGTCTCCGACTTTCCTTACCGGGAATATTGGACACTGACTTCAGGGCTAACGATTGGGTAACCTTCTGTTACCGATCAGCCCGTCTGCACGCGCAGACTATAATATATTTATGTAAGAACCCTTCCCACATTCTGAAGTAGAAATAAGATATCTGTAAGACATTCATGGGAAAATCGAAGGCCGGCCGATCCATAAAAGGCACTGCCTTGCATGAAGACGAGGCAGTCGATCGGGAGTCTACCAGCCATCGTAAAGAGGCACAATCATACGCGTCGTAACACCAATAAAGATAACCTAAGGCATAACATAAGCGAGAGCATAATTTTACGAAAGAATAAAGATATATTTTAACAAAGTGTCAAGGAACAAAGAGTGTTGTGCTAACCCATTTTCAGTTGCTGGCAAAGTTCTTGGTTTTCCAAACAAAGTTCTGCGAATTATAAATAACTTGTAATTCAGGACCCTGGACAGTTTGAAGCATACCTCAGCCTGAGATAGGACATTACAACGGTAAGTTCATGAATAATTTAGAATTGATTTTTATTTTAATTGAAATTACATTAAATTTAATTCAATTGTAGGTCGGGAAGGAACAAAGAAATTTAGTGCTATGAATTATTATAGCATATAGCATTATTATTATTACTGCAAAATCAAGAGAACCATATATTGAGGTGTACAGCACTTTTCCACCAGTATATTGTTGACATGGATCTAAAAATTTAGTCGGAACAGTTGAATTTTTTTCGATTCAACCAAGCCAAATTACGTTCCGAAGAGTATGTTCATTTACGTGATGCCATTAACAACAATGGTAATGCACAAAACGTTGGAACTATGATAATATTACTTCACGAGTAGGCAAACCTTCGGCATTAATTATTCATTGTACCAACTTTGTTGAGCTATTGAGCTTTTTCAGTAGAGTTGTTTTGCGGAATATTAAAGAGGCGATGATTATTCAGTTCATATTTTCATAGTTTATTGTACTTAAGTTTATATATATGTTTGTATAGAAAAATAGCGAAAGGTCGATTGGGTCGATTGAAGGGACGGGGCCGATTCAAGACTTTTGAAAGCGAGATATTTGTGTTATGAGCGTATAGAACTTGTGGCAGGCAGGTCACTGTGCCAGACAGCAAAACGTTTAACTACGGAGATGATCGGATCTGAAGTGTCTTCTGCTTTCTCTGACGAGCCTTCCCCATAGCGGCTGACGATCGCCGACAGAGAGCAAAGCACCAGATAGAGCATAAGCAAAGGCAAGCAAACCGGTGATAAAGAGAGACGTTACATTAAGAGATGTTACATATGGTCAACTGCTGATTGTGCTGCTATGGGCCGTCGCTTAGCCGAACATACTCCCCCCGTTGAAGAGCACGGGTCTTTAACATCCTTTTTTGGCAACACTGTTGTTGTCTTCAGCACCGTCTTCAGGACCGTTACTCCGGACTTTATGTCTGACCCTATGCTGGGTCGATCGAGGGGCCAGACGAGAAGTGATGAAATGCACCTGCGATCCAGAATCGAGCAGGGCACGGCAATGAATCAACATCCCGGAGCGACTCCTCACGCTGATTATGGCAGTGGGCAAAATCATGGCGTCCCGTCGATAACTCTGGGCCAAGAACGACGTGGCTGACGATGTTACGGTATGTTCACCGACAGAGGATATCGCGGGAATTCGTGGAGTCGATGTTGACTTGAAGAGTTGAGGCAGAATGGCTTGAGAAGTGTAGGACGAAGACTCGAAATTAAGTAATGTGTGATGCTTAGCACCACATACTCGCCAGGATCGTGAACGATATACACCTTGCTGATGGCCTGATCGGATGCAGATAGATTCTTAGCTTCCTGTAGCCGAAGTCGAGAAGAAAGGTTGCTGAAGGGAGAACATCGATATATCGAATGCCCGGTATCGCCGATTGCTATTGGTGTACATGTCCTTAGCGTGCTCCTGAGTCTGCGACCTCTGACATCTCTGCTCCAGAAAAGCAGTAAAGAGTGGGTATGCTATCCATTGACGAGCATTCCTCCCACTTGGCTTGTGTGGCGCTGTCCACTTTGTGTAGCAGGCTATGTATCAGAATGCAGTCAGCAATCTGGTCCTTTGTCCCCACACTCTGCAAGGCCCGCAGATTGGCATTTACAGTATCTGACAATGACCGGAGCTGGGACACAGACGAGGTCTCAATACGCTGCACACCGAAAATGTCGGTGACATGTGCCTGAAATATTAAACGCTTGTTATTGAATCGTTTGTTAAGAAGGTCTAGGCCGATGGGATAGCTGGCGTGGCTGAATTCTAACGAAGAGATTGTGTCTAGAGCAGGTCCTTTCAGACACGATCGTAGGTACTGCAGATTCTCCACATTCGTTAGGTCAGAATCCTTATCAATTATGGAGGCAAACATGCCCCAGAACGCGGCATATTGCGCGTAGCCCCTCCTGAATTTGGGAAGCTTTAATTCCGGCAGGCGAGGCCGACTCTGCACTATGACTGTAGCTGGGGCCTCTCCAATATGGTCCGTCCGCATTGTTGAGCATGGGAGTATTGTGGGCTGCCGCTTGTTCAACTCCCGCTTCATGCTAATCTCCAGCATGACCACGCATTCGTCAAACTCCTCCCTAAAGGGACTGCCAATCTCATCGAGATCAATCATCTCCAGGGCATTTTGGTGCTCGTTGAACGAAGCGACGAGATCCGCTAGCAACTTTAGTCGCACATTCAACTCCTCCTCACTGGCGGCAATTTCCATTCTCCGTGGAGAACTACTATGGATTGCACCTTGCGCTTGTAGAATGCAGCTTCCGAATCGACAAACAATGGTGAGGGGGGAAATATTGAAGGGGTGCTATTAGAAGCCATGTACACATAAAAGAAAACGAATTATCTGATATTGCTGCAAAGAAAGCTAATAGACGGAATAGACAAAATTTCACTTGCTAGAATGAAAGTAATAAATAACAATTTATGTGATACCTGCAACCTACCAGAAGACACATTACATATAATTTTCAAATGTCCTGCTTACTCTCAAGAAAAAAATCGTTTTCCAGTACTCAAATCCTATACTGATATATATCGTTTCTTTGAAAAAGAACTTAGCGCATCTTACAAATACATTGTTGAATTCACACGCATCGCAAATATCAAATTGTAAATCAAGCACGCTAACCATTTACTAACGGAAACGTCATTGAATGAGCATCATACATTCACTTCCAGTCATCATATTTAAAGCCTAGTACTCAGATCGAATAACTGTTTGCCAGCAAACGAATGTCATATATTCTTCGAGCGGCCTGTGTGTGACCAAAGGTGTGCACTGCATTCCGAACGGATACTCTGCTCTGACAGCTGCTTGGTTCTGTTTAGAGTCAATAAAATGCACTTCTTCATAATTGTAATTCATATAATACTCCATGAATTAGATTCTTGAAGTGTATTTGACTTCATTATTAAAATATTTCATTTGGTTTTGTTTCTCTTATTGCAAGGTTTTGCTTCGTGTTTGCTGGCAAAATATATCAAATTGACATCTTTTTCGAGGAGGGTCTAAACATACCAAAAAAACAAGCAAATACTTATGATACTTTTCCAGTATAAACCGACCTTTATATACCCGTACTCAAAAAGAGTTAAGGGGTATACTAGATTTGTGGAAAAAGTGAATGTGTGCAACGCAGAGAAGGAAACGTTTCCGACCCCATAAAGTACATATATTCTTGATCAGCATCAATAGCCGAGTGGATATAGCCATATCCGTCTGTCCGTCCGTCCGTCTGTCCGTCTTCTTGAGCGCCTGGATCTCAGAGACTATAAGAGCTAGGGCAACCAAATTTGGTTTTCAGACTCATGTGATATCACACTGCTACAAGTGTATTTCAAAATTTCGCCCCGTCCCCTTCCGCCCACACAAAAGACGAAAATCTGTGGGAGGCACAATTTTAAAGATACGATAAAACTAAAAACGCAGTATCGTGGATGTGTGCAAGGCAGAGAAGGAAACGTTTCCGATCCCATAAAGTATATTTAATCTTCAGCATCAATAGCCGAGTCGATAGAGCCATGTCTGTCTGTCCGTCTTGTTTGACGCCTGGATCTCAGAGACTATAAGAGCTAGACAAACCAAATTTGGTTTCCAGACTCATGTGAATTCACACTGCTACAAGTGTAATTTAAAATTTCGTCCTGCCCCCTTCCGCCCCCGCAAATTACGAAAATCTGTGGCAGGTAAAATTTTAAAGATGAAGGAATTAATTTTCCGTTGCTTCCCCCGCCCACTCCTGCAAGAGAAACGCTACTCTATCTCTTTGTGGCTCGCACACGGAGCGGAGGAGATGTAGAATGTTAGATGTAAAATATACATTGTAGATTTAGATAACAGATGTAGCAAAAAAATGTAAAATGTAAAATTTTTTTTTAAATTCTAAAATTAAAAAAAATAATACTCAAAAATGAAAAGTAAAAGTACGGGTATAAGTAGAGTCGCGTCCCCAGAAGCGACTCAACGTTCGTTCTCGTTTATTTTATGTTTTCACAAAGTTTTTGATTCGGCTAAGAAACTTTTAAAAGAAAAAATAAATGAATTCAATATGGTATGCAGCAATATTAAATTCGACAAAATCTACCGTAATTCATTTTAGTAATAGAAAACGTCCATTAAATATAGTACATATCAATGAAACATTAAAAGAGGTAGGTAAAGTAAATCACTTTGGTAGAATAATTACTGCCAAAAACTCCTCAGTTCTTCATATTGATGAAATAATTTAAAAAATCAAATAAGAATAACATGTTTTTAGAAATGCTCAGTGGAGGTCACTTCGGAGTTAGTCCAAGCAAATCTTTAAATTTTTACAAAGCCTTTGTACGCTCCAAATTAGAATGCTCAGCTGTGCTCTTCCGGCGTCATCGCTTTTGGTCAGTTATTTTGCGGCACGGCATACCAGCTACGCCAAAGTCTACGACGAGTTTAAAGAATTTTGAATGGATTTGTATCACAGATGTACGTAGTTTTAACAGCAAAATTTCAGCCGACACAGATTTTTTCAAGGGCTCATGTCGAAAGAAACGATCTGCAATTAATGTTCTTATAAATTCGTTAGCTCAAGAAAAATTAACTCATTAAAAAAATAAACACTTCAATTTAATTTTCACGGAACATAGGTAGATATGGTCATTCTTTACGATACTGCGTCTTTAGTTTTATCGTATCTTAAAAAATGTGCCTGCCACAGATTTTCGTCCTTTGTTTCGTAATGTCGTCGTCGTAGTCAATGTTTAATGTTGAGATTATTTTGAATTGTTTGAAGTCTAGTGCAAGTAGGTTAGGGCAAGGCGGGAGCGCAATAAAAGCTCGCTCAAGGCGAATTCGTCCCGCTTTGCCACCGTAGGTTAGCTAGGCTTAGAACGAAATGTATGAAGTTTTAGAATATAATCGTAAAATTGGAATTCGATCGAGCGCACACAAAATATTTCGTCCCCGCTTTTTAATAAACTTTACGCCACCCACAGTCTTTCGGTTTCGTTATAAGAAAAACTATTCAAATTTTTCATGGCGCCCCCGGGTGGACGATAAAGAACAAATATAAAGGCAACAAATAATAGTGACAGTGACACAGTGATAGCACAAACAGTGTAACAAAAATACATACATACAGACAGTTATAAATAATATAACTAATTAATTCTATATTATAGAATAAAAAGTATTGTATAGTTGCCCGCGTCGTGTTGTGTATCAAATAACAAAAGACTTGCCAAAACCATCGTGTCGGCCGCGAAATACCCTCACCCGCTTTCTGATCGTTGCTGCTACCCTGCTCGTTCACCGTTGCTGCTATCCTGCTGGTTACCTGTTGCTTCACCATCTGACACCGTTGCTGCAACCCATGAGACGAATGGCCCCTTGTGATTTCACGGACTGCAAGAGGAAAGTGGCAGCTGGACTTAAAGATCCGAACGCAGAGCCTGAGGTATTTGTGCAAAAAATTGAAAGCTAGAGCCGAAGACATACATAAATACATATATAAATTGTCTTGTGCTGGAAAAATTGCACCTCGCTTTCAATTCTTGGCACAGCCGTATGATATAGTAGAGTTTGATTTGCATGCATTTAATTTATTAGTGCACATACATACATATATAACACCATATAACACATATGTACAAAATCCATACCATACTCTAGTTGAACCGCTATTTGGACGCACAATTATATATATATCGTTTACCGCAATCATTGTCGTTCTCGATTTTCGTTCTTGTTTGAACATTTATTATTTCTTTATCTACAAAAATATTGGTTTTCGTCGCGTAGATTATAAATAGTAAAATGACACAAGAAAATAAGTCTGTTCTCGATGACTTAAAAAGTAAGCTCAGAAACCGAGTCAAAAGCATTCGCCGCTTAGAGGATCGATTAGAGGGTGGGTCGATTCCATTGCAATTGACAGAGCTACAATGCAGACTCGATGTTCTGAATTCTGCTATTAACAAGGCCAACCTATTGCAGGAGCAAATAGAAGAAATTGATAGCAAAGATGAATTTGGAGCCGAGCTGGAAGAAATGGCCATTGTAACCAAGGCAAAGATAATGTCGCTTATCGATGCCGTGAAGCTAACAAGCGATACGCCGCCCTCGGTATCAGCTTCTACAGCCTGAACTCGTGCTCGACTTCCGAAATTGGCACTACCAAAATTTAGTGGTAAATATTCGGAGTTTAAAAATTTTATTAGCCTTTTTGAGACTCTTGTTCATAATGATGAGAGTATACAGGTGATCGAAAACTGTAATCATTTAATTTCGTGCCTCTCTAATGAAGCATTAGGAACAATAAAGTCGTTCCAAGTCACCGAGGCCAATTATGCAAAGGCCATGGACGAATGTCTAATATTCTCGAACCAAATCTCCGCACTGTTCAATCTGCCAAAAATCTCGCAACAGTCCGCATCGTCCCTAAGAAGCCTCATCGATACAGTGTCATCGATCTATGGTTCATTATTATCGATAGGAGACGATACGAAGATTTCGAATGCAATGCTCATTCATCTCGTTTTGAACAGAGTCGACCCAGTGACTAGACAGAAGTGGGAAGAACAGCTTGACTTCGAAAAGTTGCCGCTTTGGTCCGACTTTGAAAAAGTTTTAAATCTTCGATACCAGCATTTGTCTGCGGAAGAGTCGACAAAGCCAAGGCAAGAAAAAGTCATGCCAAGCAAGTCGCACAATCGCAGTTCATTTGCTTGTTCTTCCACTCCCCCCAACAGTAGAGCTCAGCGAACATGCAGCTATTGCAATTCGGGAGACCATGTAGTGGCCAACTGCACGCCATTTTCACGTCTCTCGGTTATGCAAAGGTTCGAGTTCACAAAGTCTGCGTCCTTATGTATAAATTGTCTGCAAAAGGGTCACACTATTGTAAGATGCAAGGTCGCCAAATGTCGAGTTTGTGGCCGCTCACATCACATTTTGTTGCATCGATACACAGTGACTGATAATAATCTCGCGTTGCCGCCACCCCCAGAGAGTTCGTCTCCTCAAAATCAGGATTACCCTTCCACCTCTCATGCTCTGCATGCGACTTCATTGGACAGGGTTATTTTGGCTACGTCGATTGTATGTGTCGGAAGACATCGCCCACCGCTTACAGATCCGTAGAGAGGAGTCGTGTTTTACCTTGCTTGGTATTGGTGAATCCAATTCTCATGTTAAGAATAAAATACACACTGTGGTGAAGTCGCGCATAAATGGTAGTGAGTTCTCCTTTGATTTTTGGATCCTGAAATCAATTTCAGGTTATCACTCTGACCAGTCAGTTAATGTAACTGATTGGAAAATACCAGAGAACCTACCTTTGGCAGACCCCTATTTCTACAAGCCACAAAGAATAGACATGCTGATTGGAGCTGAATCATTCTTTGAGTTATTAGCTGTTGGTCAAATCAAGCAAGGTCCTGACTCTCCAACTCTTCAGAAGACCCTTCTTGGCTGGGTTGTTTCGGGAAAATATGTTTCCAAAAGTTCTACCCCCAAACTGCAAGCAGTTTTAGTTGCAGTGTAGAGTTGTTAGTTTCCATTGATAGAACCTTGCAAAAATTCTGGTCACTGGAAGAAATGCCAATGTCAAAAACAATTTATTTCGCCTGAGCACACGTTATGTGAAAAGCACTTTCAGAAGAATACTCAGGTATTGCCATCAGGTCGGTTTGAAGTAAGGCTGCCGTTTAAATCAGATCCAAATTGTCTGGGCGACTCCTTTGAGGTTGCTAAACGGCGGTTTTCGTCACTCGAAAGAAGATTGTCTCGTGACCCTGAGTTGAAGAAAATTTACTTGGAATTCATGGAAGAGTACCTCTCCTTAGGATATATGTCGCCGACTGACAATACGGTTCCCTCTACTCCACACTACGTTATTCCACATCAGTGTGTCCTTCGGCCCAAAAGTACGTCCACCAAGCTTCGCGTCGTGTTCGATGCGTCGTCGAAGACGTCCTCTCAGGTGGCCTTGAATGAGATTCTGATGGTCGGACCGACCATTCAAGAGGAATTATACTCAACACTGCTCCGCTTCCGTCTCCACAGGTTCGCCCTGATTGCCGATGTGAAAAAGATGTATCGCCAAGTGATGGTGAATGAAGCAGATAGGCAGTTTCAGATGATAGTGTGGAGAAGAGACCCATCTGAGTCCTTGAGATTATACAAGCTTAACACCGTGACTTATGGGACTGGACTAGCCCCTTTTTTGGCAATCCGGTGTTTAAAAAGGTTGAGTGAGTCTGTGAAGCTATCATTCCCTAAAGCTGCTGACGTTATTGGGTCCGACTTTTACGTTGATGACATGTTGACTGGTGCTGCATGCGTAGAGGAGCTAAGGGCAATTAAGTCCGAAGTATCTCAGGTTCTTCAGACCGCAGGGTTTGAGTTAGCGAAGTGGTTTTCGAACTCACCTGAAATCACCGCATCTGAGAGCACAGCAAAACCCATAACGATCTCGGATTCAGAATCGACTAAGGCGTTAGGAATCTCATGGTTGCCTAAGGAAGATGCCTTTCAGTTTAAAATTGACAATGAAGTCATGGGTCTCCGAGCGACAAAACGGAACATACTGTCGGTGACATCGAAGCTGTTCGACCCCCTTGGATTGTTAAGTCCTACCGTCATAAAGGGCAGGAACCTATTGCAGGAACTTTGGCTTAACAAATTAGATTGGGATGAGTCGATTCCGATGCATTTGGAAACAGCATGGAATATGTTGAAAAATACACTGTCTCAATTGGAAGAGATATCCATACCTCGGTTTGTATATTCCGATCCGATGCCACCGATCCAAATACATGCCTTCGCTGACGCCTCCATGAGAGCTTATGGAGCGTGCGTCTATGTCCGTAGCAGAACTGTAGAAGTTTTAAAAATATCATTGTTGACTTCAAAGTCCAAAGTAGCGCCGTTCAAGACCAAAACGCTCCCACGGCTTGAGTTATGTGCCGCTCACCTTCTCGCGGATCTCTGTCACAGAATCAAGCCCCTATTAAAGGTCCCTATCCAACGAGCTGTTTATTGGTCAGACTGTGAAGTAACTCTTCACTGGATTCGGTCGCATCCATCTTCGTTGTCGACGTTCGTTTCGAATAGGGTGGCTGAGATTCAGGAGTGGTCAGATGAAGCTACGTGGCGGAATGTCCCTACAAAACAGAACCCTGCAGATATTGTGTCAAGAGGTTGTGACGTCAAAGGAATCGTCCAGTCAATCTGGTTTGAAGGACCATCATTTTTGAAGGATGAAGAAGAGACCTGGCCAAAAAAACCTCATTTCGAGCCTACAGAAGATGTCGAGCTGGAGAAGAGGAAGAACGCGGTCGGGCTGACCGCTGCGGTAGAAATTTCGGATTTGGTAGATTTCATCGAGGGATTCTCGTCACACCTCAAGCTGCTTAAAGTGTTTTGTTATATGTTCCGCTTTATAAAAAAATGTAAGAACCCGAGCATAACGTTTGAAAAAACGGTTTCACCGACCGAGTATGATGAAGCCTTTCGCAAAATTGTTGAAGTTATCCAACATCACGAGTATCGTGAGGAAATCGAGAAAGTTCGGAAAGGAACTAGAGTTGGTCCTAGTCTTCAGCGGTTGAACCCTTTCATCTATGAAGACACTGGTACTTGGTGTACTTTTTCGTTGTTGAGAGTAGGGAGGCGACTAGCTAAAGCTCCTGTATCATACGATGCCAAGTTTCCGTTGCTTTTGACGAAGCGTTCACATTTCGTGCGGAGCTATGTTCGTCATCTGCACCATATCAATTTTCATGTCGGCCCACGAGCACTTGTGAGCATCCTTCGACAGAGTGTTTGGATCGTAAACGCTCAGGAGGTCTGCAATCAGACAGTTCGATCGTGTATCCGTTGCTTTAAATGCAAGCCTCGACTGCTGACGCAACTGATGGGAAATTTACCCGCAGACCGGCTCCGTGCTCTCCGCCCATTTTCAATTTGCGGCGTTGATTTTTGTGGACCTGTCTCGACGACATTGAAAATTCGAGAAAGGCCCCCATACAAGTCCTATATCGCGCTTTTTGTTTGTTTTGCGTCCAAAGAGGTATGATAATGATTACTCAATATGCTATTTCTTTATTCTCTTTGTTTATTACCCTAGTGTAAGCCTTTAACCAGTATATTGTTACGCACCTTTTTATACTTCACTTAGAACTTGTATCCGACTTGACCACTGACTCTTTTTTATTGGCTTTCCAAAGGTTCGTTGGGCGCCGAGGATATCCCCAGATCGTCCATTGCGACAACGGGACGAATTTCGTCGGAGCGAGCCGCCACCTCAGCGCTCTGCAGAAGGCGCTCGAGGACGGGGCGGACGCAGTTCGCGAATTCGCGTCAAAAAACGGATGCGAATTTGCGTTCATACCGCCTCGAGCGCCGCACATGGGAGGACTTTGGGAGGCAGGTGTGAAGTCTGCGAAGAGCCTACTCCTACGGGCCGTAGGCAGCGCGCTCTTGACCGCCGAAGAGCTCGCCACAGTCCTCGTCGGGATCGAGGCCGTCCTGAACTCCAGGCCGCTGGGAGCCCTCAGCCAGGACCCCAGCGACGGCGAGGCACTCACGCCCGGGCACCTGCTGACAGGCGGGTCGCTCATCGCCCCCCCCAGCACTGCGGACTCCGGACCAGGAGGGTCTCAGCTGCTTGCGGCGATGGCAACTTGCCTCGTCAGTCAGGCAAGCGTTCTGGCGGCGATGGTCCAAGGAATATGTCCTGGGACTTCAAATTCGGGGCAAGTGGCACCTACGGAAGCCCGACGTCAAGGAGGGAGACCTCGTCCTCGTGGCCGAGGACAACATGCCTCCACAGGAGTGGCTCCTCGGGAGAGTGATCGCCACGCACGCCGGGGAGGACGGCATGGTCAGGGTCGTCGACCTTAGGAGGAGCGATGGGGGTATTTTTCGACGGGCCATCCACAAGTTGGCGCCGCTACCAATGTGTTGAAGCCGCTCAGGCCTTCAACGGGGCCGGTGCTTCGTAATGTCGTCGTCGTAGTCAATGTTTAATGTTGAGATTATTTTGAATTGTTTGAAGTCTAGTGTAAGTAGGTTAGGGCAAGTCGGGAGCGCAATAAAAGCTCGCTCTTTCGCTCAGGGTAAATTCGCCCCGCTTTGCCACCGTAGGTTAGCTAGGCTTAGAACGAAAAGCATGAAGTTTTAGAATAGAATCGTAAAATTGGAATTCGATCGAGCGCACACAAATTATTTCGTCCCCGCTTTTTAATAAACTTTACGCCTCCCACAGTCTTTCGGTTTCGTTATTAGAAAAACTATTCTAATTTTTCATCCTTTGTGGTGGCGGAAGGAGGCGGGGCGAAATTTTGAAATACACTTGTAGCATATTACACTGCTACACATGAGCCTGGAAACCAAAGTTGGTTGCCCTAGCTCCTATAGTCTCTGAGATCCAAGCGTCAAACAAGACGGACAGACAGACATGGCTCTCGACTCGGCTGGTGATGCTGATCAAGAATAAATATACTTTATGGGATCGGAAACGTTTCCTTCTCTGCGTTGCACACATCCACTTTTTCCACAAATCTAATAGGCTGTTTACATTGGGGCTGCGTCATGCTTCCTTGCGTCTTGCCGGAGACGCAGTTTTTTTTACATAGGTTAAGCATAGGACCCTAGTGGTGGCAAAATGTTGCGTCAGTTTCTGATTCATGTGCATCTATTGGATATATTCGATTGCTAATTTTTGCGCTTTTCTGCCTATCAGCTATCAGCTATCAACTATCACCACTAATAACAACAAAAACTTGTGGATCAAAAATCAAATTATGGCGCTAAAAATGTATGATTGTGCAAAAAGGTGAAAATATACATAAAATCATTAAATAAAATACTTGAAACCCCCTGATGCCATTAAGACACTGCTGGAGACGAACTTCGGTGGTTTTCATAATTTGAAGAAGAACTCCCACAAACTCTATAATGAAATGTCTGAAAATAATATATAAATATGAGAATCAATTCTCTTTCGTCCATTTTCTTGCCGTCTTGCATAATTTTGTTGATATTCAAAAATTTGTGTTTCTTTCCTTGTCATCAAGCACCCAAATCCAAATTCAAGACGCACGTCTGTCAATGTAAACGCCTTTTCTGCTTCATTGCGTCTATTCCGATATCGATAGCAGACGCGCCCAGTGTAAAAAGGCTATAATATACCCCTCTTTTTTTGAGTACGGGTATATAAAGGTCGGTATATACTGGAAAAGTATCATAAGTATTTGCTTGTTTTTTTGGTTTGTTTAGAGCCACCTCGAAAAAGATGTCAATATGATATATTTTGCCAGCAAACATGAAGCAAAGCATTGCAATAAGAGAAAAAAAACCAAATGAAATATTTTAATAATGAAGACAAATAGAATCTAATTCATGGAGTATTATATGAATTACAATTATATGGATTTTATAATTTATTATTTTTATTAATGTTCATAAATTAAAAACATATAATTTTCAAAACATTTTTTCTTCACGGTGTCCGGCACGGGAGGCGTCGCCTTCTGCTGATGCTGATAGTCAGACACATTACCTTGCCAATAAAATGTTGTGGAGCCCAGGATATGGCTGGGGAAGAGCGGCCCCAGCCGAATAAGTGCATTTTATTAACTCTAAACAGAACCAAGCAGCTGTCAGAGCAGAGTATCCGTTCGGAATGCAGTGCACACCTTTGGTCACACACAGGCCGCTCGAAGAATATATGACATTCGTTTGCTGGCAAACAGTTATTCGATCTGAGTACTAGGCTTTAAATATGATGACTGGAAGTGAATGTATGATGCTCATTCAATGACGTTTCCGTTAGTAAATGGTTAGCGTGCTTGATTTACAATTTGATATTTGCGATGCGTGTGAATTCAACAATGTATTTGTAAGATGCTCCACGGAGAATGGAAATTGCCGCCAGTGAGGAGGAGTTGAATGTGCGACTAAAGTTGCTAGCGGATCTCGTCGCTTCGTTCAACGAGCACCAAAATGCCCTGGAGATGATTGATCTCGATGAGATTGGCAGTCCCTTTAGGGAGGAGTTTGACGAATGCGTGGTCATGCTGGAGATTAGCATGAAGCGGGAGTTGAACAAGCGGCAGCCCACAATACTCCCATGCTCAACAATGCGGACGGACCATATTGGAGAGGCCCCAGCTACAGTCATAGTGCAGAGTCGGCCTCGCCTGCCGGAATTAAAGCTTCCCAAATTCAGGAGGGGCTACGCGCAATATGCCGCGTTCTGGGGCATGTTTGCCTCCATAATTGATAAGGATTCTGACCTAACGAATGTGGAGAATCTGCAGTACCTACGATCGTGTCTGAAAGGACCTGCTCTAGACACAATCTCTTCGTTAGAATTCAGCCACGCCAGCTATCCCATCGGCCTAGACCTTCTTAACAAACGATTCAATAACAAGCGTTTAATATTTCAGGCACATGTCACCGACATTTTCGGTGTGCAGCGTATTGAGACCTCGTCTGTGTCCCAGCTCCGGTCATTGTCAGATACTGTAAATGCCAATCTGCGGGCCTTGCAGAGTGTGGGGACAAAGGACCAGATTGCTGACTGCATTCTGATACATAGCCTGCTACACAAAGTGGACAGCGCCACACAAGCCAAGTGGGAGGAATGCTCGTCAATGGATAGCATACCCACTCTTTACTGCTTTTCTGGAGCAGAGATGTCAGAGGTCGCAGACTCAGGAGCACGCTAAGGACATGTACACCAATAGCAATCGGCGATACCGGGCATTCGATATATCGATGTTCTCCCTTCAGCAACCTTTCTTCTCGACTTCGGCTACAGGAAGCTAAGAATCTATCTGCATCCGATCAGGCCATCAGCAAGGTGTATATCGTTCACGATCCTGGCGAGTATGTGGTGCTAAGCATCACACATTACTTCATTTCGAGTCTTCGTCCTACACTTCTCAAGCCATTCTGCCTCAACTCTTCAAGTCAACATCGACTCCACGAATTCCCGCGATATCCTCTGTCGGTGAACATACCGTAACATCGTCAGCCACGTCGTTCTTGGCCCAGAGTTATCGACGGGACGCCATGATTTTGCCCACTGCCATAATCAGCGTGAGGAGTCGCTCCGGGATGTTGATTCATTGCCGTGCCCTGCTCGATTCTGGATCGCAGGTGCATTTCATCACTTCTCGTCTGGCCCCTCGATCGACCCAGCATAGGGTCAGACATAAAGTCCGGAGTAACGGTCCTGAAGACGGTGCTGAAGACAACAACAGTGTTGCCAAAAAAGGATGTTAAAGACCCGTGCTCTTCAACGGGGGGAGTATGTTCGGCTAAGCGACGGCCCATAGCAGCACAATCAGCAGTTGACCATATGTAACATCTCTTAATGTAACGTCTCTCTTTATCACCGGTTTGCTTGCCTTTGCTTATGCTCTATCTGGTGCTTTGCTCTCTGTCGGCGATCGTCAGCCGCTATGGGGAAGGCTCGTCAGAGAAAGCAGAAGACACTTCAGATCCGATCATCTCCGTAGTTAAACGTTTTGCTGTCTGGCACAGTGACCTGCCTGCCACAAGTTCTATACGCTCATAACACAAATATCTCGCTTTCAAAAGTCTTGAATCGGCCCCGTACCTTCAATCGACCCAATCGACCTTTCGCTATTTTTCTATACAAACATATATATAAACTTAAGTACAATAAACTATGAAAATATGAACTGAATAATCATCGCCTCTTTAATATTCCGCAAAACAACTCTACTGAAAAAGCTCAATAGCTCAACAAAGTTGGTACAATGAATAATTAATGCCGAAGGTTTGCCTACTCGTGAAGTAATATTATCATAGTTCCAACGTTTTGTGCATTACCATTGTTGTTAATGGCATCACGTAAATGAACATACTCTTCGGAACGTAATTTGGCTTGGTTGAATCGAAAAAAATTCAACTGTTCCGACTAAATTTTTAGATCCATGTCAACAATATACTGGTGGAAAAGTGCTGTACACCTCAATATATGGTTCTCTTGATTTTGCAGTAATAATAATAATGCTATATGCTATAATAATTCATAGCACTAACTTTCTTTGTTCCTTCCCGACCTACAATTGAATTAAATTTAATGTAATTTCAATTAAAATAAAAATCAATTCTAAATTATTCATGAACTTACCGTTGTAATGTCCTATCTCAGGCTGAGGTATGCTTCAAACTGTCCAGGGTCCTGAATTACAAGTTATTTATAATTCGCAGAACTTTGTTTGGAAAACCAAGAACTTTGCCAGCAACTGAAAATGGGTTAGCACAACACTCTTTGTTCCTTGACACTTTGTTAAAATATATCTTTATTCTTTCGTAAAATTATGCTCTCGCTTATGTTATGCCTTAGGTTATCTTTATTGGTGTTACGACGCGTATGATTGTGCCTCTTTACGATGGCTGGTAGACTCCCGATCGACTGCCTCGTCTTCATGCAAGGCAGTGCCTTTTATGGATCGGCCGGCCTTCGATTTTCCCATGAATGTCTTACAGATATCTTATTTCTACTTCAGAATGTGGGAAGGGTTCTTACATAAATATATTATATTTATATAATATATTATGGACAGTGTCCAAAATTCCCGGTAAGGAAAGTCGGAGACTGCTCACGGGCTCGCACATGTAAGTCACCTCCCCAGTGTCCAATGTCCCAGGTAAGGTGATCGATGTGCACCGGTACCGTGGGAAAGGAAAGGTCAACATTCGTTGGCACTTTGCGTGGTGGTCTTTTTGAGTGGCACCAATTTGACCCACTTCGTGAACGTGTCAAAGAAGAGGAGCAGCATCGTGTTTCCCTTTTTTCATCGAGGTAGGTGTCCAACGAAGTCGCGTGAGCATCTGGCCCACCGGCTTGCGTTGTTGAGCTTTGAACTTTTGGCAGCTTACGGAGCCACGAACATATTTCCTAACGCCTCTGTAGAAACCTTGCCAATAGTACCGTTGGGATATTCGGTTGATGGTTTTCCTGACCTCTAGGTGGCCGGCTGTAGGTTGGTCGTGGCATTCGTGAAGTATTCTAGCTCGTTGATCTTTTGCTGCGCAGAGTTTCCATGCTATATAGTCGTCGTCGTCGTCGCCATGGCCCAGATGTCGATATAGTTCCCCGTTGGCGTAAGTGTATTCGGGTTATTTCTGAGGCTCGTCCTGGACTTGTTTTATCCTGCGCTGGAGCCAGGGGCAGGCTGTCTTCTCTTCTTCGATCCGTGCGAGTGTACGTAATGGTTGCCTGGATAGTGCATCTGCAACTAAGTTCTGTTTTCGCTCAATAATGCACGTCATATTGGTATTGCTGAAGTTCGAGGGCCCATCTCGCCACTCTACCGTATGGGATGTCAAGCGTATTTAGCCATTTTAGCGCGAGATGATCGGTGAGTACATCGAATCGGTATCCTTTCAGGTAACAGCGTAGTTTTCGAATGGCCCAAATGACCGCCAGGCACTCCTTGTCAGTAGCGGAGTAGTTTTCTTCCGCCTGGTTCAGTCGTCGGCTGACTCGTTCTTTGCCTTCGATTTCTTGGGTGAGAACTGCGCCATCTCCTAGATTGCTCGCATCTGTTTCCAGCGAAAACTTGACGTTGAAATCAGGGTACGCGAGGACGGGGGCGGTCGTGAGAAGTGTCTTCAGTAGGTCAAAATCAGCCTGTTGTGCTTCGGGCCATATCTATGGTGTTCCCTTCTTGAGTAGGCAGGACATCGGTTGGACGACTGTCGCGAAGTTTGATACAAATCTCCGGTACCAGGACGCCATTCCGATGAATTGAATAGGCGGCCTGAGTTCTTCGACGGCGGCAATTTCGACGGGATCGGTATGGATGCATTCTTCGCTGATCATGTTACCCAGATATATATTTTTTTTTTAATTACTTGATTTATTTATCGAATCTTCCCTAATAAAGACTTACGACAAGTATGCAAATCTTAATCTAATATGTTGATTTAATTAATTACACATAATTACTTAGAGTACGTCCCTAGCTAGATATTATTGCTGGTTCGGGAGGTCTCTTCGCCGGAGTCGAGTATGGCTAGTGTGCCAAGTTAAAGACTGCGCAAGTCTATTAGGATGGGCTGGAAGCTTGGCCTGATTCTTTGCTTTCACTTTGGCAATTTCATCTTTAACTGATCCTACATTTAAGTCTTTATGGATATTTTCAATCCGTATGTACCATGGTGCCCCAGTGATAGTTCTTAGTATCTTCGATTGAGCTCTCTGGATTATTTCTAAATTACTAACGCAAGCATTTCCCCATAGCTCGGAGCCGTATGTCCAGATGGGTTTGAGAACTGCATTGTACAAAAGTACTTTATACTCCAGTTTAAGTGGTGAACGGGTGTTTATTAGCCAATGTTGATTACTAGCTTTAAATTTAAGTAGATTTCTTTTCGCTTCGATGTGTTTACGCCAAGTAAGCCTTCTATCCAGATGAACACCAAGGTATGTCACTTCGGTGGTTTGTGGAATGTTGATGTTGTTCAGATGTAATGCAGGGCAAGTTTGTCTGTTTAACGTAAAAGTGACATGCTTGCACTTGTGCTCGTTTACGCGTATGCGCCAGTCTGCCAGCCATTTTTCTAAGGCCACGATATGAGACACTTGGAGCGACTTAGTATGGCAGTATCATCAGAAAATGTCGAAGTTGTTGTTAGGCTGTTTTCCACAGTGGGAATCGTTTTCTAGTTGGGGTGAGTTGCTCCATATAGGATATTTTAGCTCGGTTGGCTATTTTTAGCCGCTCTTTCGAGGCATGTTATCTGTTTGCTTGCCACTCTAACCGAAGACTTCTTTTATCGCGTAGCAGCACTTCAATGTGCCTAGAAATACGACTGCTGTTGGAAAGTTTATTACTTGCTAATATTGGTATTGAGTGTTTTGCCGCCAGTACCATTGAGGATACTAACCCTTCGACTGACCTATTAATGTCATATTTACAATAAATTTTTAGGCAGCTATCAATATGGGATCTTATGAACTTCCTGTATTTGAGCTAATCTGTTTTGCTAGATGTCAGAAAGTGTGGGAGTTCCGAAAGCTGTGGATGGTCGTAGAGGTGAAGTAGAATGGGCGAGTGATCCGATGATAGATCTATTAGGGATCTATATGAATATGATCTTGCATCGTTTGCTATATTCCTACCAATGTGTTATTTATAGTTACCAGCATTGACTCATTTCCACTAGGAAAATGGTATGGATTTGCTGGGGTATGCTGGGCAGTAATTTCTGGGATCTGATTTGATACCTGCATTATTCCAAAAGAAACTCCTGGTGTCGTAGTTGATGGTATTTATGGTAAGTTTTGTCGGACAACCGGTTTTCAAGCTGTAATTATTTGTTAGTTTAGTCGATTTTTCAATCCTTTATAGACTGGACAACCTCTATAGTTGGCAGTATGATTTCCCCCACAGTTGCTTCATTTTTTGGCAGATGGGTCCTCCTTATTTACGGGGAAGGCCTCAGTGAGAAGGACATCCCCCAGACTGCCCGTAGAGTGCAATAAGTTTTCGTGTGTTTATATTCCTGAACATTTTTGCATTGGACGGGTCCATTTCGTTTGTGTGGTTTCTCAACGGTGATCCTACGGTGCAGTAGATAGATAGGTCGAACTTCATTTTTACTTATATGCATACTTGGCTTGGGAATTTTATTTCTATTTATTGTGTTTGGTTGTGCAAAAGGCCTGCCGTTAGGAACCATTTATGAGGGCTTAATTGTGGCCAAGAGCTTGATTTCAAACATTTATTTTACTTACAAAATATAGATATAGGTAAGCAACTGATTTGCTTTAACAATGTTCATAGACATTTTGACTTCGAAGCCCCAATCGTTAAGTCCATATATTAGCACATTGATTGGGACTGTTGGTTCGATTCCTTTGATGACCACTTTTAATCCTTTGCTACTTTTAAGTTGGTGGGTGTAGTAATTAATTTTTTCATTTTCGAGGGATTTCGCAACTGATTAATAGTTTTGTTCGTCGTTGACTTGTATTTTGGTTTCATTTATGTTACCCCATTTTATGGAAATGACATAGAATGTGTTTGCGCCAATTTTATCAGCTACTTTTGTGACCAGTTCAATACAGTTTTCCTGACGAACATAAATAGGTTGCGGCTTTAATTTGTTGGCCTTGGGTGTATGGGCGATCTCATCACCGAGCATCACCTGTCCGCTTTAAAAACTGTTTCTTGATCGCTATCTGATAAAGAACATACGATAAGTCTTGGTGATTTCAATTTTTCAGGTACTGTTTGGTATTCGGTAAACGAGTCTAATAACTTTGTGCCCATGTTACGACAGGACTTTATCGACGGCTTGTTAGACCTATCCCTGTCTCAATTCAACTTAATTTCTTTGTTCCTTCCGCTTTGTAGATCAAATTATTCCTTGCACGAACCATTCAGGGTCCTATTCTCGGACTTCAATTCCATCTACCATATAATATTCACCACTAATACCCTCCCTCTTCTTAAATCACTAATACTAACATACCTTTCCCGTAACTAGCTATCTTTGCATGTTCAGCTCTTTGAGTTGCGTTTAGCTCTAATTTTCATCGACTCTTAGTCTAACACCTATCTTTCCTGCATGCTTGCGATCGGTTCGGTAACACGCGGTTGGGTTCGGTTCGGTTGGGTTGGGGGAGGAGGGGCAGCTTTTCTGCCTGGGTTCCGCGCGTAACATACTTCGGCTTGGTGTCGCTTGGGCCACTTGATGGTGCAGTCATTGCATATAAACGTCCAGACGACTGAAGTCTGTGGGATGAGTCTCGAATTTCCCTGTTTTTCGCACGGTATATTTGATATATTGTAAGATACTTATTCCATGCTGTCGTTTGAAATTTGTCATTCCTATGGCGAGTTTATCAGGAACGGGGCTGAAATCAAGAATTTCTAAAGAAATCACAATACTTGTTCGGTTTTTTTGTCTTTATTATACGTCTTATTGTGTTCATATGTTGCTTATACCGCGCGACGCGTAGGCTAGTTCTGGTACTCGATCGACTGACGTATAGGCTAATTCTTGTATCTTGATCGACTGACGCATAAGCTTATTCTTGTATTTTGATCGGAGGTGCCTTTTATGGATCGGCCGGCCATCGATTTTCCATCAAGGTCTTAAAGGATGTCCTATTCCTAATGGGAATGGTGGAAGGGCGGTATACATATGGTTTGATTATGACCCGCGCGTGCCGACTTGGTTTTTTGTAACAGAGGGTTTCCTAATCATCGGCCCTCCAGTCAATGTCCAATATCCTCTGGAAGGGGAGACTGCTGACTGGCTCGCGCGTGGCTAAGTTCTCGGTTTTCTTTCTTCGGTCGACGCATTTCCTGTCTTTTGGCGTGTGCTGAGTCTTCGACTTCGTTGGTGTTGATATGCCCCTAGGAGTAGCGTTGGTTACGTCGTTTGCTGCTGCTGCGATTGTTTCATTTTTCGTGGGGAGTCTTTCCGCGACTGTGTTTTCGGTGGCGCGTGTGCTGAGGTTTCGTTTTTGGAGTGTCCTCGTCATTTGAGATCTTTGGTTGCCGTGCGTGTGCCTTCCCCCTTGTGACGAACCATGGTTCGTTACAATATGATATTTTTTTAGACTATTTTTACTGTGTTGTATTTATTTGAAAAACTGATAATACATTTATCAATAGATATATAATCTTTAACATAAATACTTATATTGTATTGAATTGATTCGATTATGTAAAACAATTACGGGCCGTTCGCTTTTGTGCTGTTCATATTTCCCAAATATTTGTTGTTCATTTTGCTATATACTGTTGTTAATTCAGTCGTAAGATTTTTCTGGTTTTTTAATCTAACAGGCAAAGTAAACCTTTTTTTTTCGTTTTCGATACTGTTTTGTATGTTACTATAATTTGTAAATTTATTCAACGAACGACTCAATTCAACTTCCTGCCATTGCTGAACAATTGCTTTCCGTGGCGCGGATGGATATATTATGTGCTGCAAAAAATAGACACAAAAATAGATGAAGATAATTAGGTTTACAATTTAAAAAAGTATATTGAGATACACGGGTATTTTTAGTAAACATAAGACATTACAAATTACCACAAAAAGAAAATACACTTTTTTGGTTAAATATACATTAAAAACGAGAAGGAACGTTTGAGTCGCTTCTGGGGACGCGACTCTACTTATACCCGTACTCAGTCAGTACATATATTTTTGAGCATAATTTTTTACATTTTTGGAATTTAAAAAAAAATTTTACATTTTACATTTTTTTGCTACATCTGTTATCTACATCTACATCTACAATGTATATTTTACATCTAACATGTAGATTATAGATGTACCATTCATATTCTACATCTCCTCCGCTAGGGGTTGCTCGCGCACTGAACGCGGCAGAGTGTGCGAGCGAGAAAGAGAATGAGTAGCGAGGTTGAGGTCAAGAGGGGGCGGGGGAACCAACTGAAAATTAATTTCTTTATTCTGGCTATAATTATGATCCGATCTGATTCAGATTCGGCAATCTGGTAGATATGGTAATTCTTTACGATACTGCGTTTTTAGTTTTATCGTATCTTTAAAATTGTGCCTGCCACAGATTTTCGTCCTTTGTGGGGGCGGAAGGGGGCGGGGCGAAATTTTGAAATACACTTGTAGCAGTGTGATATCACATGAGTCTGGAAACCGAATTTGGTTGCCCTAGCTCTTATAGTCTCTGAGATCCAGGCGTCAAACAAGACGGACAGACGGACAGACAGACAGACAGACATCGACTCAGCTATTGATGCTGATCAAGAATATATATACTTTATGGGGTCGGAAAATTTTCCTTCTCTGTGTTACACACATCCACTTTTACCACAAATCTAATATACCCTCTTAACTCTTTTTTGAGTACGGGTAAAATAAAAAAAAATTTTGAATTCGTCGGTTTTTTTCAGATAATATTGAAGCTTAGAAACTAGTTCATATTGATAATAAGGTATTTTTATTACTTTTTTTAGCTACTGTTTAAAAAAATAACGATTGGTGAAAATCAAAAAGTTCAGCTGAGGTTGATATATTGAGTTAACTAGTTGCCAAAGACTTGTCCAGGTTTTTACTGACAATAACACTAGTCGACTCGAGTTTTCCTCAACGAACAAAACTAGCTTTTTCTTAAAGATTTGGGGCTTGGACGCATATCGTCGCGTCCCCATAAGCGACTCACACGTTCCTTCTCGTTTTATCTACCTTGGACATGACGATGTTTATCAAAGCCTTCGAAAGCATTCGAAATTTGCTTATCGTCTCCTACAGATAATAGCGACTCGTAAATAGCGGAAGCTGTGTCAAGAAGGGATCTCACCCAGATGCAGACGACCTTGCACGCTTTTGGAACTCGAACAGACGGGCTATCCTATTTAAGAATATTAAGCAATCATTAAAGTACACCTGCATCAAGGCACTAAGGAATTCGGATAGTTTGTTTCGGTCACTGGATAAGCCTTTACTACTCCTAGCGCTTCTTTTTCTAAACAAGTCAATAAATGATTAAATTTCTCCACATTGCCTAATGTGGGATCGATATGCATTATGCTATTAAATAGGCCCATAAAATTTGTATACTCGGTATAATCGCCACTGAACTTGGGAAACATAAAAAGCGGCAAATTTCTACTTGTAGAAATAATACCGACTCATTAGCTGTCCGTTGCTCAAATTTAGCAGACATGGACTTTAGTGTGGCTTTAGCTTCAATACATAAATCCTCAAGCTCGGCTCTAGAAGCTAAATCTAGGTTGAAATCCTCAGTTTCTCATTGTAATTGGAAAGCCCGTTTAATATATGACTCTAATATGTCCATGCGGCACTCCAATTGCTCCTTTTAAAAGTAAGACTCTTTATCTTTAAGAACGCTCCACTTACGATTGACATCTTTCCTAACTGCACTCAGCTTGCAAAGAATGTTTATCGACTCCACACCGTCATCTTCTGTATATTGTCTAGTCATATCTCGCCCTTTTCCAGGCATTTCTGTTCTATAACATTTTTGTTTCTCAAAAATGTCCCACTGTCACACTCAGCAATTACACTCAACAATTATTTATGCCTGCTAACTGCCCAATGCTGTTAACAGTGCTAGAGAATACGAGACAGAGGTGATCGCCAAAATGCCTACAAGACAACGCATTCGAGTTCGAGTCGAGCTTGTAGTTCACCGAAACGCAGATTACATGCGCTTATATGTGTATGCTGTTTTAGCGACCGATTGATGCACCTAAACCACAAAGCAATGGTATGTGCAGTATATGTGAGTGTTAGCGATAATCGCTGAAAGCGTGGGAGACAAGGCGAGAACATGAAGCGAGAAAGAGCAAGCGCGAGCACTGAACTAGAGAGCACAAGAGTGCAGCTGCGCAGCATAAATGAAGAACGTCCATCAAGAACAGTTCGCGTAGAGCAGAAACGAAAATGTATGACGAAGTCGGGCGAGGGAGGAATGATGCGCAGCGGTTAGAGCTTTCGCGCGAAATTAATGCCGTTTCTCCTTTCCATGTCGGCTCTTTTTGAAAATGTCATGAGCCACAAGTACAGTGATCACTCAATGTATAAACCAAATAACTTTGAATCTGTGTACGTACATGTACCTGGCCGAATCTCGTTTATTGAATATTTTATTCGCAGCCCTTTTTATACGTACAGTATGTCAACTAATTGTTTGCAAAATGAAATAAGTCAGACAATTTCAACTTTAGCATTAAAAATATAAATACAGGCATTATTTGGGAAAATTTTGTTTATTAATTATATTATATATATGCATAAGCTATAGGTATGACAAAAAAAAATTACGAAATTCCAAGCAAAACGTAAAAGAAACGAAGAAAACCAAAAAATGGCATTTTTGACCCTGTCAATTAATTGTTTGCAAAATGCAAACAATAATACTCAAAAAATATATATCTTTGTAACAACAAGGTATAATTGGCTAATATTTTGTATGCATAATATTAGCATCCATAACTGCCCTGAGGCGACGCGACATCGACGATATGTGCCTCTATGTTGTAGTATTTAGATATTTCTCCTCACTCCTCATTTATACACTTTATCAAATCAGTTTTTGAACTTGGGGTGACATTTGGCCATCTTTTTCTTGAGCAATGCCCAACAATTTTTGAAAGGATTGAGATCTGGATTCTGGGTGGGCGTGTCAATAACTTTACTGCAATTATGAAGCACCCAGGTGCGACTCAGCAGCGATTTGTACTTCGGATCATTGTTTTGGTACAGCTTTTATTTGATTTTGCTGCTGTTTCCTGGATCAACGAAGCCAAACTTTTGCGCACTTCTGGTCAATTCATATTTTTAAATGTCCAACTAGAACTCCTTGATCATTATATCATTAACGAGAAGGAACGTGTGAGTCGCTTCTGGGGACGCGACTCTACTTATACCCGTACTCAGTCAGTAGATGCATTTTTGAGCTTATAATTTTTTTGAATTTTAGAATTAAAAAAATTTTACATTTTAAATTTGTTTGCTACATCTGTTATCTACATCTACATCTACAATGTATATTTTACATCTAACATGTAGATTATAGATGTACCATTTAAATTCTACATCTCCTCCGCTAGGGGTTGCTCGCGCACTGAACGCGGCAGAGTGTGCGAGCGAGAAGGAGATAGAGTAGCGTGTCTCTGGCTGAAGTGGGCGGGGGAACCAACTGAAAATTAATTTCTTTATTCTGGCTATAATTATGATCTGATCTGATTCAGATTCGGCAATCTGGTAGATATGGTAATTCTTTACGATACTGCGTTTTTAGTTTTATCGTATCTTTAAAATTTTGCCTGCCACAGATTTTCGTCCTTTGTGGTGGCGGAAGGGGCGAAATACACTTGTAGCAGTGTCATATCACATGAGTCTGGTTGGTTACCCTAACTTCTATAGTCTCTGAGATCCAGGCGCTCAACAAGACGGACGGACGGACAGACAGACATATCTATATCGACTCGGCTATTGATGCTGATCAAGAATATATATACTTTATGGGGTCGGAAAATGTTCCTTCTCTATGTTACACACATCCACTTTTACCAAAAATCGAATATACCCCTTAACTCTTTTTTGAGTACGGGTATAAAAATGCGCAGCTCTCCGACGCCATTAGATGATATACAACCCTACACGATGACTGAGAGATTGCCAAATTTGACGGTTGGCACAATGTTTTTGGCCTGGAGTGCTGTGTTTGGCTTCCGCCAAACTTTTCCTGGTCCTTCATTATAATACATCATTATCTTTGTCTCGTCACAAAAAATGATATCGTTCCAATAGTCTGGCGAATTGCTAGAATTTAATATAGCAAAATTCAAGCGCTTTTTAATGTTAACAGAGGATAGCAATGGCTTCTTCCTTGTCACTTATGATGAGTACTTGTGTCGTTCAGTACTTTTGTTTATTTTCTCATGGCATATGGTCTTATTGCAAAGTAATTTAATGTCATTCGTCAATTCTCTGAGGCTTTTTTAAGGTGTAATTTCATTGTTTTTAAAACTTCTGCACAGTCCCGCCGAGAAAGATTTGGTGGTCTGCCGTCAGAGATCGGTAATTCCAGCCTTTTTTCTGTCCGGACGGTTAATTATATTATATATTGTTCTAAGTCTAATTTTTTAAGTTTCAGCAAACTCTTTTGCTATTTCTGTATTTTTAAAACGATAATAAACTAATTAAATCAAATAACCTTCAGTGCGTTTGCCAGGCATTGCAAAAATCATGAATAAAAAAAAAACATGACTTGAACCAAAGAAACTTTTAGCAGGAATGAGACCAAGGAAGACTAGAAAAGAGCCCGCGATCGGTAGTTTTCGAATTTTCTGACCCGCTAGTTTTTCTGTGGTATTCTTTCAAGCAGTGTTTGCATTTTGCAAGCAATTAATTGACAGCGTCAAAAATGACATTTTTTGGGTTTCTTCGTTTCTTTTACGTTTTGCTTGGAATTTCGCAATTTTTTTTTGTCATACCAATAGCTTATGCATATATATAATATAATTAATAAACAAAATGTTCCCAAATAATACCTGTATTTATATTTTTAATGCTAAAGTTGAAATTGTCTGACTTATTTCATTTTGTAAACAATTAGTTGACATACTGTAGGTATTTTTGTACTTTTAATGGAGGGTTGATGAGGGCTATTTGAACACCGATGCATTCCCTCCAATGGCCCTCCCAGCGGGCCAACAATGACAACTGCAGGAACAGCAACAGCAACGAGTGGGGGATGATATCCAATGGGGATATCCAACGAAGCGCCAAAATTAATCCAGTCCAAATTCTGTCCAATCCAGAAAATCCGAGTCCACCCGGGGGGCCAAAAATGTTTGTGCAAAAGAGCCTGCTGTTAGGCACGATTTATGAGGGTTTAATTGTGGACACGGGAAACAGACAGACCGACAGGAAAACACTTGTGCATTCAATTGATTTCCAATCATAAGTGTGTTTAGTCTAAAGCGGCACCTTCTTCATGAGCGGCTGCTGCAGGCCTACGCTCCGTTCGCGACATAGTATAAGAGCTTGATTTCATACATTTTTATTATAGGTACAAATTATATATGTTGCCCCGAGTTTTCCGTAGTTGTTAGAATGATCCAGGACGACAGTGATTATTATATTTAATGTTTTATTTGTATTGTTATTAGATAGTTGCTCTGGTTAAAATGGGTGTATGTTTGCTTCTTGCGTGTTTTCGAGAGAGACTTTGGCACAGAACTGTCTGGCGTCGATCGTTGAACTCTTCTTCTCTTTATTCTTTCGACTACCGCTTCTGGTCTCTCTATCTGTTACGGCCGCTGTTAGCTTAACAGACTCTGCTGCTTTCTGTGGCTTCTCACCAAATCCCACATTCGGCCCTCCTGACGTTAAGTTCGACCCGAACTCCTTCATAAATACCGCAACGGTAGAGGTCTTAAAAGGACCTTCTCCTTCTCCTACTTTCTCTACATCATACCGGCCATGCTTGCAAATCTTGACCTCCTTATAGGGCCCCAGAAATTTCCCCTTCAACTTCAAACCAACACCATATTGGGTACGCCTGATCGCAACTAAGTCGTTGATACTATATTCCTTTTCATCCTTTCTCTTTTTGTCAAAGGTTCGTTTATTCTCTTCCTGCAATGACTGAATATTGTCCCTAGCATCTTTCCTTAAAAGATCACGCTCTTCATCTAGCTCATCTATAAGGGACTGCTGCACCAATTCTCTCAACTCAGCTATACCAGTATACCCATGTCTACTCCGGTTAGCAGTTTAAATGGAGTTACTTTGGTGCTCCTAGGCTCAAAGTTATTAATCATTTGCTGCACTCTACCTACGTGCTTATACCAATTACCTCGACTTTCCAAACACATCTTAGACAGCATCGGTACTACTATCTTGTGTATTCTCTCGACCTGTCCATTTCCTCGAGGTACGCCTGTATTTATTAACGAATGCTGTATCTTCTGCTTCTCACAGTACTCCTTGAATAAGTGTGATGTGAAAGCTTCGCCACGGTCCGTTACAACTCTGAATGGGTTACCGAACGATACTGCCTGCCTCTCTAAGCAATTCACCACCTCATCTACTCCAGTACTACGTGTCGGATATAACCAAACGTATTTTGAAAACGCGTAACAACAGCCAAAATGTGATTATATCTTTTCTTTGTAATCTCCATCGGTCCAACGTGGTCTATGTGATAGGTAACCAATGGTTTATCACCTTTATCAATGGGAGCTAAGTACCCTTCTTGTCTGCCTGCTTTGGTAATAACTAAAATACACTCCACACAACCGCCTACTACTTTGTCTACTTTTTCTTTTAACTTAGGAATGAAATAAGACTTCTTTATTAAATCCTGAGTTTTCTTCACTGAAAAATATCCTTGTCTGTGTGCAATCTGTATTATCTCCGTTTCCATTTGCGATGGAACTACTATCAACCCTCGGTTTGGGTCTTTAAACAGTACTTAATTTGCTATATAATAATCCTCGTATCCCTTATTTTTCACCAGATTCCTAATTACCTTGGTCCATTCATCTGCACACTGTGCTTCCTTAAGCCTGTGCATCATACTCTCTGTCAGCATGTAACAAGTAGTCCGGCTGAGTGCGTCTACGTGTCGCATCTTCGATCCAGAACGATGTTCTATTACATAGATTTAATCTTGCAGATTCATCGCCACCCTACCTACTCTCAATGGAACGTCTTTCTTTTTTATTGTCATCGCGAATGCGTTACAGTCCGTAATGATTTTGAATTCCAGTCCTAGCACATACACACGCCATTTAGTTAAAGCCCCTATCACCGCTACTATGTTCTGCTCGCTATAAGCTATACGTCTGGGATGCTGATACACAACTCATTAATCAAGTCCATGCATGAATTAACATCTTCTTTTTTATCTGCGTGTTCCTGAACATTTCCTGCAGCACCCAATTTGCTTTCTGATCTGAGAACAAAGGACGTGCCATCTTTTGTCACCGTCATGTCTACACTCTCTAGAAGAGTTCTACCCAAGATAGCATCAAAGGCCATGTCTTCGTCTGCAATCACATGAAATTCTACTATTAAGTCAATATCATCCATCTGTACAGGTTATGCTTCCAAGAGTTATAATTTGAATTTCACCAATTCCTGTTAGACATTTTTCACGTCCTGCCAATCTTTCTTTACCGATCTTCAAAAACACACTTCTGCGTAATAGACACAAGTCGGCACCTGTATCGACTAGTCCTTTAAACGCTACTCTTTCATACCCTACCGATTTGAACTCTAATCCGGAAGACAGTCAAGCCTTATTTGCATTAGAATCTGGAATACCATTAACAAAATATTCGATTAAGCTTTCGTCCTCAATATCGATCGGCTTTGCCAACTCCATCAGAGCGTACAGATCCTCTTGCAACGTTTCGTTCTTTTTCTTCTGCCGTTTCCCTAGTCTACGATGTACCTCCGCTGATGACACCCTCACACCAAATTCGTCGATCAAACCATTCTTCAAACCATTCCAATCACGAATATCGCGCTGACTCCTTACAAACAACTTTGCTGACCCACTGAGCAATTGCTTTGCATAAATAAACACCTGCAATTTGTTCCATTCCACCGTCAGCGCACACTCTTCAAGTTCTTCTATCCATTGATTTACGCCTGACGAGCTTACACCTGAAAACTGCGACACACTGCCTTCTATGTCTTTCAATGTAAACCAGGATCTACCTGAACTAACCATGTCAGCTTGACGCTTCGGATCCACTTGGATTTTCATCTCGCCTTTCCCTTCTACCCTGCTGTGCAGTATTCGAATCTGCCGTTGTAAAAGATAATCCTCCATTAACGTCATCTTGAATCTCTTCTTCATCACTCACTTCATATTATTCTAATTTGTCTGAATACCATAGTGAGCCAGCAGTCTGTCTTACAACTCAGCTTTCCTTCCGTTTCTGTTTAAACCTATTTCGGCCAATTTCTCACGCAACCCTGCCACAGCCAATGCCAAAATCTCGTCTCTATTCATTTTTACAAACTTTTACAACAATACGAAAGAATATGAAATAGATCTACGCTGTTCGCTCGGCTAAATACAGTTTTAGAATCTCAGCGCTTCTTAGACCTTAATACTTAACAGGTTCCGTTCCTCAAACTTTATGTTAATTATTATTGTTCGGGCCAGCGGCTACTTAAGCGTATACCTAAAAGTAGCTATAACTAGGTGTATAAGAGTATCGAAACCTAAGCTTATGTATGTCCCCAGCGTTCGGCAGTGCTGCTGCGCTTTCCCTGTTAAAGGAGAGAAACGCTTCGGCGTTCTATGCTTATCTCTCGCCGCAGAGGTTGCATACTGAACCCCCGCTTGTGAACATTTATCTGGTTGGGCAAAAGAGCGAGCAATTGGCTTCAGCTAGCCGCCGGTATAAATAAACATTATAACGTTTTAAATCAAACTCTTTAACTTATTTTTGGATAAATATAGGTGCCAAAAAAGCTTGGCATCTACAACTTTTAATCGCGTTTCGTTTAAAAACTATAAAAATCGAATAAGACTTTCGTTGCTGTGCCGTTTAACGACCAACAAATACATTTTGTGCAAACAAGAAAAGTTAAAGTGCAAGTTCAGTGAGACTGCAGCCTTCTAATATTCCGTTGCTTAATCGCCGATTCTCGCTTGCTCAGCGTCGCTGCAGCCGCGGCCCTTGATTTTCCGTGCCTTCTATTCTCGCTCCCGTTCTTTCGCCGTCGCTTAAGCGGACATTTTCCGTTGTTTCGTTGCATTACACCGGTTGGCATGGACAACGAGCCGAATACAGGTGCGGTCGGAAATATTGCGATGGAGGAAAAAAGGCTGAGGCTTTACAAGCGTAAAATTCAGTCTCTGCATGATCGGCTGCAGCGTCTTGGTCAGTCATTTCATTCATTTCTTTGAAAGCCGAGCTGCTGGCGGCTCTCGAACTAGGCCATTTGCGCGTAGCTGCTCATTCCAGTAGCATGCCAAATAGCTCTGGAGGTCACACCATCATCATAGCTCACAAGCAGCGGCTTCCTAAGCTGAAGCTACCTAGCTTCTCCGGTGGCTATGTGGAATATGCGGATTTTATTGCCATGTTCAATTCGGTCATCGAAGGGGATGCAGATCTCAGTGAATCGAGAAGTTCCAAAATCTTCGCTCATGTCTCTCGGATGCGGCCCTGGATTCTGTTCGATGGTAGCGCTCAGGTGGGAAAAAGCCAGTCTACACACCTAAAGAAAACCTTTGTTGCCTCTAACTCTTCCGCCGGCCCGTCTGGATGCCCTTTCTGCCTTTCAGCGGTTCACGGAATATACTCGTGCAGCATCTTTACAAATTTATCTCCTTTTCTGCGTCACAAGGAAGTGAAGAAGCTGTCACTTTGTTTTAACTGCCTAAAATCGGGTCATCGGACTCGTGCATGCACAGGTGGCCAGTGTAGAGTTTGCGGAAGAAGGCATCATACCTTGTTGCACTTCGACTCATCTATGGCGCAAAGCTCCATAGCTGTTTTGGTCCCTCGCGCGCTATTCTAGATTCAGGATCTCAGCTTCATCTCGTTACCACCAAGTTCGCCCAGCAGCTTCAGCATAGGAGAACTCAATCGTCTGCCCTTGTTTCTGGTCTGGGCGATACTAGCGTGTCCACTGAGGGATCCACCGTCAGCATTTTCATGCAGTCTCGCACTTCGGACTATTCGACCACACTCATTGCTCTCATCGCTCCCACAATCACAGATAGCCAACCAAGTCTGGCAGTTAATGTAGCCGATTGGAACATTCCCTCCAATATTCAGCTTGCCGACCCTGCATTTTTTAATCCTCAGCGAGTAGATCTGCTCATTGGCGCGAGCATTTTCTATGACCTTCTCTGCGTAGGACAAATCAAGCTCATAGATGGATTGCCTCTTCTGCAGAAGACACGGCTTGGGTGGATCGTATCTGGTGGTGGACAGAGGGTATCAAGCTCGTCGCTTTTGGCAACCCGAAATTCTGCGGATCCGGAGGATAGAATGAATGCAAGGTTGGATCAAACTCTTCGTATGTTTTGGGAAGTTGAGAATTGTGTGGAGGCTAGCTTGAGTACAAAGGAAGAAGTAGATTGTGAGGCGCATTTCGTAAACCACTTTTCACGGTTGCCATCAGGGGAGTACTCCGTTCGGCTGCCTTTAAAGCATGATGCTGAGTCCTATACTCAGGCGTATCGACGATTTCTCAGCTTGGAGCGAAAACTGGATCGCAATCCCGCGCTCAAGGAGCGTTACTCAGCTTTTATGAAAGAGTATACTGATTTAAAGCATATGTCCAAGGTCCATCCTGACTCACGTAGCCTCTGCAAGTATTTTCTGCCTCATCACTGCGTTTTAAAGGAGGATAGTACCACGACAAAACTCCGTGTCGTTTTCGATGGCTCTGCAGCTACATCAACTGGATGCTCCTTAAATGATGTGATGATGACAGGTCCTGTTATTCAGCCAGAATTGTTTAACATACTGATCCGGTTCCGCACATATCCCGTCGCTCTCACTGGTGACATTTGTAAAATGTACCGTTGCGTAAAGGTATCTCCACCCGACAATTTTCTCCAGTGCATCCTATGGCGAGATTCCATCCAGTATGGTACGAGGGCAGCCCTCGTTTTTAGCGGTCCGCGCAATGCACCAGCTGGCCATTGACGAGGGTAATCCCTACCCTCTTGGCTCAGCTGCTCTGCAACAGGAGTTCTATGTTGATGATCTCATCTCTGGCGGCAACTCGGTCGCAGAGGTCAAGGAAAAGATGCGCCAAACTTCAAGTCTGCTGTCTTGCGGTAACTTTAAGCTTAGAAAATGGTGCTCGAGTAACCAGGAGGTGCTTGATGGAATTCCAGAGGATGACGTGGAGAATTTTCTGCGGTTTCATGATGGAAGCGACATTACCAAAACTCTTGGTTTAGCTTGGGACCCTGCGTCAGATCAGCTGCTGTTTGCCTTGTCCGCGCTGGACACGAATTTAAAGCCCTCCAAGCGGTCGGTTTTGTCAACTATTGCGCGTTTCTACGACCCTCTTGGATTGATTAAACCTGTTATTGTGAAGTGCAAGATCTTTCTTCAGCAGCTTTGGAGAGAACATTTGGGCTGGGATGAAAGCCTACCGACAGCGCTGCACTCAACTTGGATTGACTTGAGAAGCAGTTTGGCAAGCATCTCTCGCATTTCCTTTCCTCGCGTTGTCCATCTTTCCAGCACAATTTTAGAGGTTCATGGATCTTGTGATGCCAGCATGGAAGCATATGGTGCTTGCATATATGTCGTGTCCAGGCAAGGGGAGTCGTCGAGCAATGTTTTGTGCTCAAAGTCTCAAGTGGCGCCACTAAAATCATTGTCGATTCCAAAGCTGGAATTGAGTGGAGCCCATTTGCTTGCGAAGGTTATGCGGAACTTAAAGGAGACGGGAATTTTCCCAGGTCAGTTTTACTGCTGGTCGGATTCGTCTACGGCGTTATCTTGGATTCGGGATGAGCCAGCCAAATTCCAGGTTTTCGTGGCAAATCGAGTGGCAACAATTCAGGAGTTGACGCAGCGCATGGAATGGCGCTATGTTCCCACATTGTTGAATCCCGCTGATATCCTCTCCAGAGGCTCGCTTCCCAGCCACCTCATCCAGTCAGAGCTGTGGTTTCACGGCAACTCCGACCATTGAGCTTCGCAAGCGTGTATTGCTGATCGCGTCTCCACATGCCGATCTCACGTCCGGATGCAAATTTGCTAATTCTTTCTTTAGCATGCAGCGCACATTCGCCTACATGCATAAATTCGTTCATCGTCTTAGGCATCCTGGACTCACGGTTTCTGACATACAGCAAGGAACGCATCTTCTTGTTCGACACGTTCAGCTGGCAAGTTTGTGGTCGGACCTAAAGGAGAATAGACGCAATGGGCAAGTCTCGCTCCATCAGTTCGCTATCTCCGTTCATCGATCCGTCAGGTTTACTTCGAGTTGGAGGTCGTCTCAGCAACTCATCGCTCCCGTTTAATGCTCAGCACCCGCCTATTTTGCCCAAGGGGCATCCCGTAACATCTGCAATGATAAGCTATTATCATCAACGGAACCTCCATGCCGGACCTCGCGCCTTGCTTGCTAAAATTCGATTAGAATATTGGCATATTGGAGGAATCAAAGCCGTCTCGAAAGCGGTTAGCAAGTGTGTAAGATGCTTCAGGACGAGGCCGCGCATGGTTGAGCACATTATGGGAGACTTGCCTAAGGAGCGTCTGGAAGAATCGCGGGCCTTCGAAGTAACTGGAGTGGACTATTGCGGACCCTTTTTCTACCGATCAGAAATCCGCACGAGGCCTCCGATTAGGAGGAACCATCAGGATGGCCGTTACTCGGCTGTGTTTGCTGCCCCTTGAGAAGTCGGTTGAAAGGCGAGCTTCCAACGGGGGGAGTATGTTCGGGCCAGCGGCTACTTTAGAGTATACCATAATATTAAAAGTAGCTGTAACTAGGTGTATAAGAGTATCGAAACCTAAGCTTATGTATGTCCCCAGCGTTCGGCAGTGCTGCTGCGCTCTCCCTGTTAAAGGGCGCTCTGCACCTGCCGCTTCGGCGTTCTATGCTAATCTCTCGCCGCATAGGCTGCATACTGAACCCCCGCTTGTGAACATTTATCTGGTTGGGCAAAAGAGCGAGCAATTGGCTTCAGCTAGCCGCCGGTATAAATAAACATTATAACGTTTTAAATCAAACTCTTTAACTTATTTTTGGATAAATATAGGTGTCAAAAAAGCTTGGCATCTCAAACAATTATGTTATATTATTGAACATGCAAACTTAACACTATGTTAAATGACTCTGTTAAACAACAGCACAATTGCCAAATGCAATCTGTTATTCTTCCAATACAACAACAAAATGTTTGCCTGTCTGCTTATAAAGGTTGTTTGTCGGTTCCTCTTTGTCAGTCTTAATTCGGGAACAGACTTATCTCGCTTTGGAATATTCCGCTGCCCCTCACCCTCACCAACCAATTCCAGAATTTTCGTCGTCCTCTCACCAACACAGCTCCAGAATTGTCGTCGCCACACCAATACAGCTCCGGAATTGTCGTTGGTCTCTGTCTCTCTCACCAACATCGCTCCAGACTTGTCGTCGCCACACCAATCTAGCTTTAGAATTTTCTCGTCTTCTTCTCGCCGAAATGATTCTCCCGAGTTTTCTTTCCCTGTTCCACGCTTTCTGCTTTGTCCAGATGTCCACCGCCAACGATCCTGTCTACTGCACGTTGCTGGTTTGTTTGTTTGTATATTTTGATTTTCCTAGTGCTACAAGGTTGTACCTTATGATTAGTGCACTAGTCACAAAAATTTCAATACGATTAATTATTAAATGAAATTGGATTAGATTGAATATTTCCTATAGCTAAATTTGCTTAACTTTATACACATTTTTATTAATAATATATTTTGAGTTATATTATTCTTTTCTTTTTCCTTTTAATTGAGAGTTTTCAGATGTATAGTCAAATTTGTCCTGAATTTTAATGCGTCTACAGTTGTTTATAAGCTATTTGGTAATTGGTTCCATAGGCGAACAGTGTAAATGAAAAAGTGTCTTTCAGAGCTAGCTAGTCTGTGCTTAAGACATACTATATTATTTGTTTTTCGTGATGCAGTAAACCTAAGTATTTCTGATAGATATGGTGGTTCTTTCTTGGTTATAATTTTATGTAAACATATTAATGCTCGCGAGTCAATCCTTTTCGTTAAACCTATACCAAAAATTCGGACTGCATGAGTGTTTATATGCTCCCTCTTTCTTATATTAAACGCATATCTATACTATTAAATACGACGTTCAGTTTTTGCTTACAACTACTATCACAGTTTGCAAATAGCTCTACGCCATACAAAAGTGTTGGTATCAATAGTGTTTTAGCAACTAAGAGACGATTATTTTCTGGAAGGTAACGTTTAATGTTTAATGTTCTTAGCAAACCATAGGTTCTACCTAAGACCTTTATAATGTGATCATTCCATGGAAGCATGCTATTAAAAACCAAGCCCAGATTATTTGCTGTTGTTGTGTATGTAATGGTATGATTTATTATTATTTTGCGTAGGTTAGTAACTTCGACTTTCTTTTTCGAGATTACTAGGCATTTCGATTTAATTGGGTTTAATCCTAGACCGTTATTGTTTGCCCAGCTGCTTATGTTTGATAGTTCCCTATTGGTTATTATTGCACACTCATTTATGTTATTTACGGGACGGCATACATACATTTGGACGTCATCAGCATATAAATGGACTTCACACTCAAACAATACGTTGGGAAGGTCATTTACATAAACAGTAAACAATAATGGTCCAAGGATAGATCCTTGCGGAACTCCTCTCGTAGGGTACAGAGATGACGAGTTTAGTTCGGTTGCAGTGCTGTCCAGTCTTTGTAGTATAGTCTTTGTAGTTTTGTACACATAACCTCGTGATTGACGGTATCGAATGCTTTGCTATAGTCTAATAATGTCAATAATGCCACCTGTCCTTCATCAATTTGTTTACGGATGTCTTCAATGACTTTAAGGATTGCAGAGATACAGCTCCTGTTTTTCCTAAGCCCCGATTGTTTTTCATTAAGTAGTTTATTACTTGCCATATAGTTACTAAGTTGGGTTGAGAGCAATCGTTCAAGAGCTTTTGAAAGAAAAGGCAAAATGGCAATCGGTCTAAAGTCATTATTTGACTTCGGTATTGGGATTATATTGGCTGCTTTCCAGGCCTTAGGAAATGACGAGCTCATTATTGCACTATTAAAGACATGTGTTATATATAGTATTATCTTTGGTAGCAGTGGTTTAAGAAATTTGGGATTTATATCATCTGGTCATGTTGCACTAGATTTAATTTTAAGAATCGACTTTACAACATCACATTGGGACACACATTCAAAGCTAAATCTATTATCACAATAGATATCACAGTTAAGGTATACGTTATTTAGTACAGTAGATACGGTAGATTGCACAAATTTTCTGTTCAAATCATCAAGGTACAGTATGTTATTCTAAAGTAATGAAACTTGTTCGTCCACTGAGGTTGTAGCAAGGATTCTATTCCAGTCCAGTTTGTCACATTCAGCACTTAACGAAACATAGTCAATATTTTTAAAGTCCCTGTAATATATTGTTTCGGCAGAGTTTTCGAAGTAAACATCATACGTCAGAAATATTAAGTCATGTCTAGAGAATACTGGCACAGAAATTTGGTCATATACTAAAATACTTTGGCGATCACTAACAAAAAATACGTCAAGCAGGGTGTCAGTACTTTGTGAGAAATGAGTTGTGTAGTCAGAGTTTGCAGCTTTGAAGCTATCGCTTCCAAATTGTTTTTTAGCTCTTTCAGCATGTTGCTATTTAGGTCATCGGTGATTACTACATTGTCATACCCTAATGATATTGTGTCCAGTATTGAGATGGCTTCCGAAAAGTCTGTTGTGCGATTTGGTCTGTAAATGCAGCCAATAAGTAACCTGGACGCTTGTCTGGCTCCTTTTATTTCGAGAAAGATATACTCTTTTTGACGCTCGTTGGTGTGCTTACTTATAACATTAGATGTCAGGTTGGACTTAACATAGATTGCAACACCCCCAGCATGTCCCTCACGGTCCGAACGAAAAACATTGTATCCGTCACACGTAATCATAACATCACAGATATTAGATGTAAACCACGTTTCAGAAACACAGATTACATCAACATTTGAGTTAGTAAAAAGGTACCTGAATTCATCATACCATCTTCTTGGTTAGACTTTGAGCATTAATATGACAAATATTTATTCCTGAGTGTTGCTTGCTAAGAATACGGATTAGTGCATGACTGCTCGCCTCTGAAGTCATATTACTCTGCATTTTGCAGTTAATTTATCCATAATTAACTGACGCACACACAAATTCAAAGATATATTCGACTTACACCTTAAAAACGTACATAAAAACATAAAGTTACAAAGGAGAAAGAAATGCAGTAAACTCTTAAGACTAACATTAAGTACATAGAGAGAAAGGTAAGAGAGACATTTAGCTTCGAAAGCTCCCCTGTTGATTGTGTTCTTGGTGATGAGATTGAGATGCATACATGGACAAAAGCTCTTGCATGCTACTAATGCGAACGTAGCTATCGCTCCCAGCCTCTCTCACATGAACAGCGGAGCGGCGCGTAAATACTGCGGTGAGCTTTTTTTGCCTCTTCCCTTTCATAGCTTCTTTGAAAATTTCCTATTGAGCTTTTGTAAGTTGCTCGTTAACATAGAATGGCACGTTTGAGTCGAAAACCAGCAGCTGTAAGCTAAGCGGCTGTTTTTCTGTTCTCCGATATGCACAAATTTGTCGGAGCAATGCAATTTTGTCGCGTGTATGATCCATTTTAACTATAATTGTGGGATCAACAATAGTGCCGTTCGATGCCCTCTGTTGCCTTATTCGGAAAATATCCCAAATTTTTGGCGGAGGCGTAAGATTAAGTGAAAAACAAAGTGTATGAAAGATAGTTTTTAAGTTTTCGCCGTCAACAAACGGGACTCCGTGCACTCGGACGTCAGCTGCGACCCCATCCATTGCCTGCACCTCCAGCTTCTGCTTAAAACGCGCTTCCAGTGCCAATATTTGATCCTTTAGAGTGCCATTCTCGGATGCCTCCGTCTCCAGCTGTTCCACACGCTTGGCCAGGCCCTGGAGCTCCTCGTTCAGTTTGGAGACGTGATCTTGGAGCTCACCCAGAACCCGCTGTTCGGTCTCCCGTAACAACTCATACGCCTGCTTCCAAAACTTTTCGGAGATAATCTCCAAAGGTCGTGGTGAAGGTGCATCTGTGCTGCATCGCTGCACATCGGCAGCAGCGCTGTCCCGTGGGCGTTTTTGTGATGGTGCCATCGTTGTTTAGAGAGTGTGTTTTAAGTGTTTATTTACTTGTTTTCTTTTCTCTGGTTGTCTGTATTCAGTGCTTTCTGTGTCTGCTTTTACAGCTTTTGACTGCTGCGTCTCATTTCTTGCACGCACAGTCTTGCCGATTAACACGCCGTCTTTTCTTTGCAGACCTTTGGCCTTGACCAGCCGCCTTTGTCTTGCACTTGCGATCCACCAGGTACCTTCACTGCTCCACGCCTTCCACTTTGTCCAGATGTCTACCGCCAACGATCCTGCCTAGTGCACGCTGCTGAACATCCACAAAGTTTTACGTTGCCTCCAGCTCGGTTACTCGTTTATTTCTGTCGCCTTCTCTGCTGTTCCTCTCCGCCGTCTCGCCCACTCGCACGCTTATCTGATATTTCTTTGCGCGACGTAGAGTTTCGTTTGGAAATTTGTTTCCAGAATGTTCCAAGCAGCTCCGAAGCGATTCAATTAATGTAACAATATATCTTTTTAAGCACACATTCCAGTTTGGTGACTTCCCGATTGCAACTGTTCAAATCTCCGGCTGAGCCCTGAAAAATTTGGCAGTCTTTCGAATGCCGCTTCTGGTCTCTCTATCTGTTACGGGCAATGTTAGCTTAACAGACTCTGCTGCTCTCTGTGGCTTCTCACCAAATCCCACATATACAGTTGCGGCAGAAAGAATAGCACTGTTTGGTACCCACAGTTTTTATACCCGTACTCAAAAAAGAGTTAAGGGGTATATTAGATTTGTGGTAAAAGTGGATGTGTGCAACGCAGAGAAGGAAACGTTTCCGACCCCATAAAGTATATATATTTTTGATCAGCATCAATAGCCGAGTCGATTAAGCCATGTCCGTCTGTCCGTCCGTCTGTCCGTCTTCATGAGCGCCTGGATCTCAGAGACTATAAGAGCTAGGGAAACCAAATTTGGTTTCCAGACTCATGTGATATCACACTGCTACAAGTGTATTTCAAAATTTCGCCCCGCCCCCTTCCGCCCCCACAAAGAACGAAAATCTGTGGCAGACACAATTTTAAAGATACGATAAAAGTAAATCGCAGTATCATAGAGAATGCCCATATCTACCAGATTGCCGAATCTGAATCAGATCGGATCATAATTATAGCCAGAATGACGAAATTAATTTTCTGTTGGTTCCCCCGCCTCCTCCTGCAAGAGAAACGTTACTCTATCTCTTTCTCGCTCGCACACTCTGCTGCTTTCAGTGCGCGAGCAACCCCTAGCGGATGAGATGCAGAATTTAAATGGAACATCTATAATCTACATGTTAGATGTAAAATATACATTGTAGATGTAGATGTAGATAACAGATGTAGCGAAAAAATGTAAAATGTTATTTTTTTTTTTTTTTTCATTAATTATAAAAAATCATGCTCAAAAATGTATATACTGACTGAGTACGGGTATAAGTAGAGTCGCGTCCCCAGAAGCGACTCACACGTTCCTTCTCGTTATTGTTTCAAAACATGAACTCTAACCAACATATTTTGACCTCTACTAATATCAATTAGGTTTACATGTCTCCTCTCTGATAGAAATGTGCTTACTCTCAACTTCCTAACGGTTCTTTTACTATTGGCACTTTACCAAAAAAGAAGCGAAATAGGACGGCAACAAAAATAGCACTAAAATTGGTTTTTTATAAAAACTTTTACTTTTCCGAGCTTTTTGGTATTTTATGATCTTGATTAAATTAAAATTCGATGTCTTAAGTAGATTGTGGCAAGAACTTAACAAAATAAAAGTAGTTTTGGGCCTTAGAAACCACTTTAGGTAAGAAAAAAGCAAGAGGATCAAAACTTTTATTCCAGAATCTTAAGGTTAATCCAATTGTTGGTTGATCATTGAGCATTGATTCGCAATGCTTTAAAACATGCAACCAATAAAAAAAACATCGCGATACCGCCATGTCCGGTCAAATTACTGCTTGATGAGAGCAAGAAGGGCCCTTATAAATCGTCCACAGAGCTAAAAAAGGATCTTAAAAAATCGCCAAGGATGTGCAAAGTTAGTTCTTGCATACAAGAACATAAATTAAGTGCCAAAAGTCCGAGGAAAAATTCACTTTAGGAAGAAAGCCATGGAGCAAAGTGAGTGCAGTATGCAAATAGCACTGGAGTTGTCCCAAAAAAACATCATGTGGTCCGAAGAAAGTCAAATTGTTTTTATTTTGTGGAAAAGGCTCTCAATCTTATGTATGACGACACCTAGTGCAGAATAAAAACCCCTGGCTAATATATAAAACCATTAAACACTCAGGGATAGGTATCACTGCATGGGCATGCTTTTCGTATTATTGAGGTGGTCCAATACATGGCACAAATAGATGATGTATCAAAATGTCTATATTAAAATATTAGAAAACAATGATGCTGCCTTATATCACTAAGCAAACAGTGCTTAGTGCTTATATGGAATGGGAAATGCCGTTGTTTTGTGTCTGCCATCAGGACAATGATCCAAAACAGACCAGCAAGGAAGCTCGAATGTGGTTCGAGATCAGTGTATTTAATGTAATGCATTGGCCTGCTTTGTCGCCAGATATGAACACCATGAAAAATCTTTGCGCTAAAGCTAAAAAATATGTTTCTAATACGAAACCAAGGAACAATTTTGATCTTTGGGGTATCAGGAATTATTGGTGGAGCCATATCTCCCGGGAAAGAAGCGAAAATGAGGTGAATTTTCATGACAAGTCGCTGAGACACTGTGGTTGCTTCGAACGACCTTAAAACAAAACATTAACCTTTGAATATAACTAAAGTAACCTACTTTAATGAAAAATTTGGAAAGCTTCTTTTAAATTTGCATTTTTTTTTTAATTTTTGGATATCAGTGCTATTTTTGTTGCCGCCAAAATTCCTGAATAATTCCTTTTCTCTTTGATAATTTTCGTTTGAAGTCTGCAATACAAACTATTGCTTTCGGAAACATTAGATTACATCCTAAAGTATATATATTAGTTCTTAGACCGTTCATTAATACCACTGTATAAACAAAATCCTTCAATACAGAAAATTGAGTGCCATGGTGCTATTATTTAGCCACAGCTGTATATAGGCAAGCAACTGATTTGCTTTAACAATGTCCATAGCCATTATGACTTCGAAGCCCCAATAGTTAAGTCCATCTATTATCTCATGGATTGGGACTGTTTAATAATCCTTATAATCCTTTGCTAATTTTAAGTTTTTAGGTGTAGTAATTAATTTTTTCATTTTCGAGGGATTTCGCAACTGATTAATAGTTTTGTTCGTCGTTGACTTGTATTTTGGTTTCATTTATGTTACCCCATTTTATGGAAATGACATAGAATGTGTTTGCGCCAATTTTATCAGCTACTTTTGTGACCAGTTCAATACAGTTTGCCTGACGAACATAAAAAGGTTGCGGCTTTAATTTGTTGGCCTTGGGTGTATGGGCGATCTCATCACCGAGCATCACCTGTCCGCTTTAAAAACTGTTTCTTGATCGCTATCTGATAAAGAACATACCATAAGTCTTGGTGATTTCAATTTTTCAGGTACTGTTTGGTATTCGGTAAACGAGTCTAATAACTTTGTGCCCATGTTACGACAGGACTTTATCGACGGCTTGTTAGACCTATCCCTGTCTCAATTCAACTTAATTTCTTTGTTCCTTCCGCTTTGTAGATCAAATTATTCCTTGCACGAACCATTCAGGGTCCTATTCTCGGACTTCAATTCCATCTACCATATAATATTCACCACTAATACCCTCCCTCTTCTAAAATCACTAATACTAACATACCTTTCCCGTAACTAGCTATCTTTGCATGTTCAGCTATTTGAGTTGCGTTTAGCTCTAATTTTCCTCGACTCTTAGTCTAACACCTATATTTCCTGCATGCTTGCGATCGGTTCGGTAACACGCGGTTGGGTTCGGTTCGGTTGGGTTGGGGGAGGAGGGGCAGCTTTTCTGCCTGGGTTCCGCGCGTAACAGGCTTCGGCTTGGTGTCGCATGGGCCACTTGATGGTGCGGTCATGGCATATCAACGTCCAGATGATATTCAATATATTGAAGAAGAAATATTTATAATGGTGGACAAATCATTCATGATAAAAATGTAGACATTGACAATCGATTGGTAGTACCATATTCTCCTCTGCTGGGCAAAACATTAAAATTAATGTTGAGTTCTGCAATTTAGTGAAATCTATGAAATACTCAACTACATATGTGAATAAAGGCAGCGATATGGCTGTATTTCAAATTCAAAATGCTGATGTCAATGCTTTTCGATTAAGAGGAAATAATATGAGATTATGTTTTTTTATTAATATGAATGAGAAAAACAAAAGAAAAATAACTTTTTAATAAAGATCTATAAAATTATATGGAAGACTCGTGGTTGCCCCCTAGTTAATATATATTGTTACGTTTTTACGATTCGTACTTAAGTGCTGTGAGCACACACTGATAAGATTAGTGAAAAGCCCTGACAACGCAATAAACGTAGTATGTCAGCCTACTTGGTTAGCACTGCCCTCGCTTAAGCTTGTTCGTCCCGAATTTTATAGATCGAATTTCTCCTAGTCTCCGAAATAGCACAGTGTTAATCTCTCGAGATGTATCAAACGCAAAAATTTTCCAAGTAGATGTACCCAATTTTGTATCTGTAATCTTTCCAAAGGGCCAGGTTAAACATTATGACTATTTATAGGTGATTCATTTGTTTCGCAGTTTACAACCATCGTAATTTCTTGATACTGTCCAATTAGTTATCCCGTCTGGATTACTTGATTCGTTTTGGTTGGGTTTAAGAGCTGTCCATCTTCAAAAGCGTTTATAAGGGCATTTTCCGACAAATTATTAAGTGATTCTTTTTCAACGATTTTAACAATCAATAGTTTTTCTTCTTCAGACTTTTCAGACTCCACGGTATAGTTTTCATGTTGGGCGGAACTATTACTTTATGTGATGCGTAAATATTCCAGACATAACCGTCGCCTCCACTTTTACTCATAGGCAAATCAACATATCTCAGAACTTTTTATTGTAAATCGCGCCTAAAGTCAGTCCACGATTTCAACAACGATGAAATCAAATTCAAAATGTGTATTTGCAACTCCGATTTTGTTTTTCGTCTGGACGTTGATATGAAATGTCTGCACCATCAAGTGGCCCATGCGACACCAAGCCGAAGCCTGTTAGGCGCGGAACCCAGGCAGAAACGCAGCCCCTCCTCCCCCAGCCCAACGGACGGAGGGGCGCTGCAGCATGACGCGCGACGCTTGTTACCGAACCGATCGCAAGCATGCAGGAAAGATAGGTGTTAGACTAAGAGTCCAGGAAAATTAGAGCTAAACACAACTCAAAGAGCTGAACATGCATTTCTGGAAAGGTATGTTTTAGTGATTTAAGAAGAAGAAGGGAATTAGTAGTGGATATTATATGGTTGAGGGAATTGAAGTCCCAGCATAGGAACCTAAATGGTTCGTGCAAGGAATAATTCGATCTACAAGGCGGAAGGAACAACGGAATAAAGTTTCTAGCAGATCTAACAGGAATCCTAAAGTTTATACGGCCCAACAAGTCAGGGCTATCTACGTCACCCTTGATCAGGTTGTGCATAAAAATCACCCCAAGCATGTTTCTACGACTAACTGAGGTTGAAAGCTATATTAAAAGCAATCTACGAGGGTAAGTTGGCAGTCATACACCAGCATCCCAGTTAAGGCCACGTAGAGCAAAGAGTAAAAAAGTTTTTCTGGACTGATTCTATACGGTCCTGATGTACTTTGTACTGGGGGCACCATACACAAGAGCCGTACTCTGAAATCGGACGAACAAGCGAGATATAGATAGGCTTCGTAGTATAGAGGTCGTCAAATTCCTTTGACTACCTCTTTGTAAAACCAAGCACGCCCATGGCCTTGTTTACCATGGTAGAAATGTGTTCAGAAAACTTTAACTTTGGGTCTAATTTAACACCAAGATCATCAACCAAGGTAATTCTTTCAAGAGAATAACCGCAGAGGCTATAAGGAGCCAAAATGGGGCTGGTGCGATGAAATGTCATTACTTTGCATTTCGTGGCATTTAGGTGTAACATATTTGCACAACATTGCAAGCGAGAGTGAAATGAAATGTATAAGCTGGGCACAAAGTTTAACAACATCCGAATATATTAGTACTCGAGAGTTTCTTAATACTGAAGGCAGATCATTAATAAAGAGTGTGAAAAGTAGGGGGCCTAGATGGCTGCCCTGTGGTACTACAGAAGTAACCTTAACTTAAAATTTTTTTTAACATTTTAGGAATAGCGGATAACTTAGATATACCTCTATAATTATTTGCATCAGACTTTCTACATTTCTTATGGAGCGGAATAATTAAAGATTCCTTCCAGTTGAGGGTCCACACAGAGCCTCGGCACAGTACCTGAGTACACAGCCGGGAACTCCGTCGGGACATGGTGGCTTAACTAGTCGAAGATCATGAAGCAGTGTGCTTTTATTTAACAAGGTGCTGAAAATGCCATTCGACCTTGGTAAACTGTACGGAAACGGCTGACCAGAGTAGCTTTCATGAGAATAGGTTGTTGACATTTTACATAGCTAGAGAGAGAAGAGGGAGAACCAACTTCTCAAAATTTTGTATAAAGTCTTGATTTAAGTTTTTTAGACTGGATAACTCTTTGGTAAACCAAGGAGGCTTTCCAGATCTAACCGGACATGAAAGTGGGGCACAGGAATAAAAAAATGTGTCAAGCACATTGTTCGGCTAAGCGCCGGCCCATGGCAGCGCAAAGAGAGCAGAGCTAAGCTCTTAAGCACAACATTGCCCGCATCACTCTGCGCTCTTGAGTCATTTGCCCCCTTCCCGAAAATCGTCAGCCGACGAAGGCTGTGAGGGAGGCTCGTCTACGCGGCAGAGGCACTTCGAAATCTCGCATCATCAATAAAACAACATATCGTCGGTTGGCACAGTGGCCTGTCATTCCGTTATTAACCTTTTATACAAAGCCTTTTTTTGTTTCTCGCGTCAACACGGTCCACCACGGGTCCGCCTGTTGCTAACTCTTACCCATATTCGTCCCACTCGCCTTACATGGAAAATAAAGAACCTAAGATAATCAAACAAAACTGTGTTGTGAATTAATCAGCAAAAACAAATTTTCGACTTAGTTCTACGCTATTGAAAAGGCTCAATAGCTCAACACACATTGTAAAAAATGTTTGTGCCTTTCATAACGACAGTGTACAAGTACAGAGCGGACCAATTAAAATGAATTATTAAGGTTCGTAAACTCGGCTGTACGAAAGTAGCGGACACGTTCAGATATTCAAATTTTAAAAGCAGTGTGATATCACAGTCTAGAGTCTAGAAGCCAATTTTGGTTTCTCTAGCTCTTATAGTCTCTGAGATCTAGGCGCTCACCAAGACGGACAGACGGGCGGACAGACAGACGGACAGACAGACATGGCTCTATAGAAAAATATATATATTTTATGGGGTAGGACACGTTTCCTTCTCTGCGTTGCACACATCCACTTTTGTCACAAATCTAATATACCCCTTAACTCTTTTTTGAGTACGGGTATAATTAAAGGTTTTTTTTTTTTTAATTACGTGATTTTATTTATTGAATCTTCCCTAATATGGACTTATGAAAAGTATTCAAATCTTAATCTAATATGTTTATTTAATTAATTACACTTAATTACTTAGATTACGTCCCTAGCTATATATTATTGCTGGGTGGGGAGGTGTAGTATGCACACATAGCCAATACCCACTGTACCAAGTGTACTTAAGGGGAACACACTGTAACACTTTGTTGCAGTGTTTATGTAATTACAAAGTCCCAGACATAACTTGAGCTATCGTATTACGATCGCCCAAGAATGTCTCGAGCGACATAAGTGCAGCGTCAGCATATTCTCACAGCTTGACGATACATAAAGTACACGCGCATCCGATTCCCCTCGCGCCCCCCGCTATCAGCAGCGCTGGGCATATATATAACAAATATATAAATGCAGCCGCTCCGCTGCCGGCGTACATGGCAGCGCAGCTGCGCGGCTTTAGCTTAAGCTAAAATTATCAGAATACCTAAAAATCATTGAATAAAGATATATCAAGTAAGCCGGACGTCTTCGGGCTCAATATCTTGGAACCTATTTTTACATGGCGACCGTGACAGTGAGACCCAAAAATAATTCTGCAAAAACAGTTTTCACGCAAAAACAAAAAAATGTGCATTTAAAATACACTTCCAAATGACCGTGACAGTGAGACCCAAAAATAATTCTGCAAAAACAGTTTTCACGCAAAAACAAAAAAATGTGCATTTAAAATACACTTCCAAATGACCGTGAACAGTGAGACCCAAAAATAATTCTGCAAAAACAGTTTTCACGCAAAAACAAGAAAATGTGCATTTAAAATATACTTCCAAATGACCGTGAACAGTGTGACCCAAAAATAATTCTGCACTTCCAAATTTCACGTTTAAATTGCCTGTAATAAATTACTGGATTTTCACAAAAAAATCCAACCGAAGCTAATCATGTGTTCTTAATAAAAAAGAAGCGTGCTGAGAATAAAAGAAGATAAAGACCTGAAAAGGCACCGACAACGCTACATAGAGCGTATTTCAACGACCTGTGCGATGACCGGCACCGGCCCAGCCTGAGCCCATAGGCCTCGGACACCTGCAGCGGCGAAAATAACGCGTGAGAGGCCTGTCGCCACTTACGCCACCGTGGAAACAAACTGGAGACGGATCTCCTCAAAGCTGCTCCCATCGAGAAAAGGGACAAGCCAAGCTTACAGGAGGCTCTGGAGGCTTGTCCAACCGATGGACAAGCAGGAATTAGCAAAAATTAACGCGGAACTTCGCACATGTGCGGAGAAACGTAAATAAGGCTGCATTAATGCAAATGCCTTAATTTACCATTAATATAAAATAATTTTAAAAACCACAAGTAGATGCGTGAAAACGCTGCTTGTAAAAACTAACCAATTTTTTTTTTACGAAAGGCATTAACTAACAACATATGGCTGATATTGAAATTATATCGAGCATGCAAATGTAAGTCAGCCATATGACTTGTCTGTCCTAACATTTTCAAACATTTTTTTTAAAAAGGCGAATACATATATACTCTTTTTTTTTACATTTCCAAAATAAAATCCAATATTACATGGCATTACAATCCAAAATCCAAATCCAAGCAGTAAGTCCGGTATCTCGGCATAGCTCTGGAATAAGAACTACGACTTCACTGGCATTGGTTTCTGAGCTCGTCCCTATTTTTTTGAAATTAACAAGGGCTGATTGTGGTCACGAATTCGTATATTATATTTAGTCAGATAGTACTCGATAAAACTAATATCTTTCCCTTTGCAACTAAATGTAGACTTTGGGGTTTGTGCAAAATCCACATCGTTAATGCGGTATGTTTTGTTGTTATAATCTGTAAGAACAACTAAATCTAGAACATTCACGCGAAATTCATCGTGATGACGTAATGGGTTATTAGAACAACGTTTCAATATCTCATACACAGTTTCAGTGCGCATAACTTTATGTGTTATTTCTGTACACAGCATAATATCTTTTTCGTGTTGTCGGATAGAAGTTTTATATCCTGGCCAGAGTTCCATTTGATGATCTCGGATCGGTATCTTTGCGAGTGGATCAAAAAGATTGCGTCCAACTAACTCAAGCTTCAGACCCTTCATGGAGCGGCGCAAAATAAGATTTATCACTTGCAAAAATCGTGGTTCTGCGTTCGATATAATTCCAACACACTTTATGGATATTTTGTAATCAATTCCAATTTTCGATTGTCCACACAGTACAGTTAAATCCTTCTCAAATTTTTTGGTTGTGAACAATTGAACAATATATTAGTGTGATTTGACAGTATGCCCATACGCACGCGTATATTTTCCAGCTCAGGCTCAAAATCCACATGGTAGTGAACTATACGCCACTCTGGCTTGGTTTGTAATCGAAAGAAGTTTGATTGCAAACGAATAGGTTCTCCCTCATGGCCTTGCTTCGACACGACATCAGCCGGACGTGTCTTCAAAATATCAAAGCGATCCAATCGTAACCAAACCGGAAATAATAACAATCTCTGAAATGGCACAAACAGTTGTAGAGTTTATCAAGCTAGCCACATCTCTGATAACAGGGGTTGACGGTAAGCCGGAAAATCTACAAAGTTTTCTAGATTCTTTGAATCTATTAGAAACCTTAAAAGGCACACATGAGCTAACAGCCATAAGCCTTATAAAAACAAAGCTAAAAGGCCATGCGAGAAATTTAATAAGTAATGAGCAGAAAATTGCTGCAATCATTACGCAACTATCAAATGCAGTAAAAGGAGAATCGGTAGAAGTTGTATCTGCTAAGCTTCTTAATCTGCAACAGAAAAACAAAACGGCTAACCAATACACCCAAGAGGTGGAAAAACTGGCAAAGGCCCTTGAAGGCGCCTATATCAGTGAAGGTCTAAGCCAATCACTTGCAAACAAATACAGCACTACAACAGCTGTAAAAGCTATGACCCAAAATTGCTCAATTGATAAGGTAAAACTTATCATACAGGCAGGCACATTCACAAATATGAATGATGCCGTTTCCAAATTTGTCAATAGTTGCACGGAGATAACAGGTCAAAGTAACACTGTCCTGTATTATCGACGAGGTGCAAACATCAATAAAAGAGGAGGCCGAGGTTATAATCGTGGCAGAAATTACAACCACAACAATTAAAACCGAGGCGGTAACTGGTGCAGATATCTCACTTTTTAAAATAAATTCACATAATTTAAAAATTCAAAAAGAAAAAATTATAAACATCCAATAAAATCTCAAGGAACAACTTATATCAACAAAATATATTATTCCACACGAATTTCATTTAGTAGATTCAGATTTTTCAATACCGTGTGATGGAATTGATTTTATTAAAAAAATTCAATTGTCAATTAGATTTCAAACCAAGTGAAGACTGGTTTATAATTAGACCTCAAAATTTAAATTATCCTATTTATGTTCCGATAACATATAGTGCTGGCAACAATACAGTTCTTCTGCCAGCCAGATCCCAAGTAATTCGAAAAATAGATATTAATACATTAAATGATTATATATTCGTAATCAAGAAATACATAATGGAGTTTATGTTGCAAACACAATAGCAGCATCCAAACATGTATACATTCGCCTTCTAAACACAACTAATTTCGACCAATTGGTCAAAGTAAACAAACTCCAATATGAAAATTTAACAGATTACGACATTCATACAACTAATCCAAAAAAAAAAAGAAGCGAACAAGTACTTTTAAAATTACAGAAAAATTTTCCAGAACAATTCAAAAGTCAACTAACAGAATTAAGCACCAAGTATATTGATGTGTTCGGACTCGAAACCGAACCAATAGCGACAAATAATTTTTATAAACAAACTTTAAGACTTAAAGATGATGAACCAATTTACATTAAAAACTACAGAAGCCCGCATAGCCACGTGGAAGAAATTCAAAAACAAGTAGGAAATTTAATAGACGACAAAATAGTCGAACCTTCCGTATCAGAGTATAATAGCCCCTTATTACTTGTACCAAAGAAAGCCCTTCCGGGCACAGAGCAAATGAAATGGCGATTAGTAATTGACTATCGTCAAATAAATAAAAAAACTCCTGTCAGATAAAGTGACTTTTCTCGGTCATAAATGCACAGATAAAGGAATCTTGCCTGATGACAAAAAAGATATGACGTCATCAAAAACTATCCAGTCCCGCATGACGCGGACAGCGCTAGAAGATTTGTTGCATTCTGAAATTATTACAGACGTTTTATCAAAAATTTCGCCGACTATTCAAGGCACATAACTAGATTATGTGAAAAGAATGTTCCATTTATATGGACAGATGATTGCCAAAATGCATTTGTTCAAAACCATAAAGACCTCTAACTTCCTATTGTATACGCATCCAGATCATTTACCAAAGGCGAAAGTAACAAGAATACAACTGAACAGGAATTAGCAGCAATTCATTGGGCAATTACTCATTTTCGACCATATATATATGGCAGACACTTTACAGTGAAAACAGATCACAGACCATTAACATATCTATTTTCAATGGTCAATCCTAACGCAAAACTCACACGCATACGGCTTGAATTAGAAGAATACGACTTTACAGTCGAGTATTTAAAGGGGAAAGATAACTATGTAGCAGATGCGTTATCAAGAATAACCATCAAAGAATTAAAAAATATGTCAGCAACAATATTAAAAGTCACTACAAGACAGACAAGTAGACAAAAATCCTGCGCAGGAAAAGAAAAATAGAATTGCCTAGGCAATCTCTAGAAAAAGCTTCTAAGCCCAACGTATATGAAGTCATCAACAATGACGAAGTACGTAAAGTAGTGACCTTGCATGAAAATAATAAACTATGTTTCTTCAAACATGAAAAAAAATTACAGCAAGATATGAGATTAGCGATTTGTATACTAATGGAACCCTTGACTTAGGTCAGTTCTTCCAAAGACTTGAAATGCAAGCCGGTAAACAAAGAATCAGCCAACTCAAAGTGGCACCGTGGGAAAATATCTTTGAATTCATTTCAATAGATAATTTTAAAAATATGGGCAATAAAATATTGAGAACATTAAGAGTAGCGCTACTCAACCCGGTGACCCTAATAACAAATATTAAAGAAAAAGAAGCAATATTGTCTACACTACATGATGATCCAATACAATAGGAGGACACACAGGCATATCTAAAACGTTAGCAAAGATAAAAAGACATTACTACTGGAAAAACATGACAAGTCATATAACCAAGTACGTACGTAATTGTCCAAAATGCCAAGTATCAAAAATAGTTAAACATACTAAGACCCCTCTTACCATTACAGAGTCACCAATAAGTGTATTCGACCGAGTACTAGTCGACACGATTGGACCATTACCAAAATCTGACAATGGCAATGAATATGCAATCACCCTAGTATGTGATTTGTCAAAATACTTAGTAGCCATACCTATATCTAACAAAAGCGCTAATACAGTTGCTAAAGCTATATTTGAATCATTTATTCTAAAGTACGGTCCTATGAAGACGTTCATAACGGATATGGGTACAGAATATAAGAATTCTATAATCAATGATTTGTGCAAATATCTAAAAATAAACAACATAACATCAACAGCACACCATCACCAGACTCTAGGAACGGTTGAGCGAAGCCACAGAACATTCAACGCATATGTACATACGTTCATATATATCAGTAGATAAAACTGATTGGGACGTATGGCTTCAATACTTCGTATATTGTTACAACACTACACCATCAATGACACATAATTACTGTCCTTACGAACTAGTTTTTAGTAAAAAATCCAATTTACTACAACATTTTAATACCATAGATAGAATAGAACCTCTATACAATATAGAAGACTACGCTAAAGAATCTAAGTTTAGGCTAGAAACAGCATATAAAAGAGCCAGAACAATGCTGGAAAGCAAAAAGCAAAAAAGAAAATTAGAATACGAAAAAAACATAAATGACTTCAAAGTATCAATAGGGACAAAAGTTCTTTTGAGAAACGAAGTAGGACATAAACTAGATAGTAGATATGTAGGACCTTTTACAGTAGTTCAAATAGAAGATAACAACAACATAATAATAGAAAATAAAAAAAAAAAGACAAAAAGTTAATAAGGATAGACTAAAACTATTTAAGGAAACATGAAAAAAAAGATGTCCTGATCAACCAAAGAAAATTTTGAATTATTGACAAATAAATAAAAAAAAAAAAAAAAAAAAAATATATTTTCATAAAACATATTTTAATACAAAATAATTTAAAAAAAAAGAGAAAGAATAAGGTGAACAACTTTATTTGTAAATCTTTAATCATATATATGTATCATATTTAATCATATATATATATTAATCATATATATGTATTTGCGCAAAGAAAATTTCTTTTAAACTCCTATACTTAATACATATTATTATTACAACTCGATGACAATAATTTTTATAAATAATAACTTGTAGAAAATAACTCCAATATATTACGTTATTTTTCAAGAGGAGGGAGATGTAGTATGCACACATAGCCAATACCCACTGTACCAAGTGTCCTTAAGGGGAACACACTGTAACACTTTGTTGCAGTGTTTATGTAATTACAAAGTCCCAGACATAACTTGAGCTATCGTATTACGATCGCCCAAGAATGTCTCGAGCGACATAAGTGCAGCGTCAGCATATTCTCACAGCTGGACGATACATAAAGTACACGCGCATCCGATTCCCCTCGCGCCCCCCGCTATCAGCAGCGCTGGGCATATATATAACAAATATATAAATGCAGCCGCTCCGCTGCCGGCGTTCCTGGCAGCGCAGCTGCGCGGCTTTAGCTTAAGCTAAAATTATCAGAATACCTAAAAATCATTGAATAAAGATATATCAAGTAAGACGGACGTCTTCGGGCTCAATCTCTTGGAACCTATTTTTACAGAGGTCTCTTCGCCGGAGTCGTGTATGGCTAGTGTGCCAAGTTAAAGACTGCGCAAGTCTATTAGGATGGGCTTGAAGTTTGGCCTGATAGTTTGCTTTCACTTTGGCAATTTCATCTTTAACTGATCCTACATTTAAGTCTTTATGGATATTTTCAATCCGTATGTACCATGGTGCCCCAGTGATAGTTCTTAGTATCTTCGATTGAGCTCTCTGGATTATTTCTAAATTACTAACGCAAGCATTTCCCCATAGCTCGGAGCCGTATGTCCAGATGGGTTTGAGAACTGCATTGTACAAAAGTACTTTATACTCCAGTTTAAGTGGTGAACGGGTGTTTATTAGCCAATGTAGATTACTAGCTTTAAATTTAAGTAGATTTCTTTTCGCTTCGATGTCTTTACGCCAAGTAAGCCTTCTATCCAGATGAACACCAAGGTATGTTAGTTGGGTGGTTTGTGGAATGTTGTTCAGATATAATGGAGGGCAAGTTTGTCTGTTTAACGTAAAAGTGACATGCTAGCACTTTTGCTCGTTGTTGTTTGATACGATTCATTAGCAGCTTTTCAAATATCTTAGAGAGGCAAGGCAGTAGTCTAATAGGTCTATATGATGATGGCTTGGACTTGTCTTTTCCGGCTTTATGGATCATTGTGATGACTGATTTCTTCCATTCTTGAGGATAATAGCCCCATTTCATCATGCTGTTGAATATTACAGTAAGGAAATACACTGTACAGCTCGGCCATTCTATGATCATTTTAGGGGAGATGAAATCGTGGCCCGTGGTTGACAACAAAATTTTTCCACCTTTAGCCTATTACTCAGACGCGCTAAATTTTCCGTCGACCGAAAGTGCTATTTATTCCGCTCTTTACCCAGTGGGAAAACTTCATGCTCTACAGTTACACTGTTGTTTTGTTTACTTTTGTTACTATATGCAAATTCAGAGAAAACTTATTAAAAAAGTTAATAATAATGGACCCAAGTAGAAGGATTGGCGGCGCTTGTAGTAGCGGTTCTAGTAGCGAAGGAAGAGGACAATCAACGAAGAAAGCGGCGACAACATTGGGTTAATCCAATGTTTATTTCTCTAGCCACAGAATCCCAAACATTTTTGGTTGCTATGGAGTCGAAAATTTTCTTATTGGCCAAGTCCCATATCACTGGCCTTTTCTCTACCGACTTTATTAAAAGTATTTTGCACTGTGAAAACTCGGCAAGTCGCTTGTTTTTTAATACCCTTCCCTCCATATTTAAAGTCTGTGTGTTGTGTGTGTTTTTGTGTCATGTCATTTGTCATTAGACGACGGAAGTATTTTGCACTGTGAAAACTCGGCAAGTCGCTTGTTTTTTAATACCCTTCCCTCCATATTTAAAGTCTGTGTGTTGTGTGTGTTTTTGTGTCATGTCATTTGTCATTAGACGACGGAAGTATTTTGCACTGTGAAAACTCTGCAAGTCGCTTGTTTTTTAATACCCTTCCCTCCATATTTAAAGTCTGTGTGTTGTGTGTGTTTTTGTGTCATGTCATTTGTCATTAGACGACGGAAGTATTTTGCACTGTGAAAACTCGGCAAGTCGCTTGTTTTTAATACCCTTCCCTCCATATTTAAAGTCTGTGTGTTGTGTGTGTTTTTGTGTCATGTCATTTGTCATTAGACGACGGAAGATGAAATATTTCAATGTTAAGATCGTTTATCGAATGGCCTTTTTCGGAACTGAGTACCGGTCTGCGAAACGCCTGCTGCGATATTTTCAGGGATGATTTCTTATCGGTTTCATACGAATATCATCCCTGATTTCGGTCGACGGAAAATTTAGCGCGTCTGAGTACTAGGCTTTTCACAAGATTTTTAATTCGAGGTGATAGACCTGAAGATTTAGCGACTCAAAGTTGAAGTTTACTATAATTTTTAATGTTTCTTCAACTGGTTCATGCTTTTTTTTTTTGTATGCTATAATCTTTTTTCAGACAGAAACTTTTTAGCGGCATGTATTCTCAACAAAATAAGCTCCTTGTTCGGGGCAGCTGCTGGAAACAAGCTCCTTGCGCTTGCTGTCGCTATCAAATCGAATACACGCTCGCTCTTAGCCCGCTGAGTGGTATCCGTGATTTGCATTGCTCTTGAGAACGGAAGAGTCGAAACCTTGAGAGCAAACGGAACGGATTAGAATAGTCCAACGAACCTTGCAAAATAGATATTATATGTTCAATAACCTTTCGCCATGAACAAACGGCTTCGATTTGTCGATTGGTCGTAATTGTCAAAGAATAAAGCAAAGTTTTGAAGCTTAACGATTTCGCGTTCTTACTTATTGTGGAATATATTTAAGCGTTTCGAAAAGCCCGACGGCGCACAACAATTGGAGCTTCTACCAAGATGTCCGTGTATATCGTTGTTCGTGGAAAAGTGCAGCAGCAATAACGGAATCGGAACTGTTGGTCAGACTCCTCTGTGGTGCATTCGTGGCTGAAGAAAGAGTCTGAAGAAAGAGTCTGAAGAAAGAGTCTTCAAGGAGTTCATTGCCAACAGGGTCGCTGCCATACAGCAGCTGACGGAGGAATGGAATAGCATTATGTCCCGACCGTTGATCTTGTTTACCCGAGAGAGACCTTCGGCAGAAGGCTCTGCTCACTTCGGCTCGAGTGGACATTTCGCTTACACTCAAGTATATCAACTCGTTTGGTACGATGCAACGAATTTTTGGCTGTGTTTATAAATTCATCAAAAGGATTAGGTCACCAAAGCCTACACTCGAGGTTTTTCCGGGGGAAAAAACCTTCGTTGTCTCCAGAGTATAAGGCTTTGACGAATGGAAATAAAATCGATTCGTCAAGCAACATTGCATTTCTGTCTCCTGTTCTGGACTCGGTTGGATTAGTTCGCTTAGGTGGACGACTTCAACACTGAACGCTTGATTATGATGCTCGCCATCCAAATATTTTACCGGAGGATCATCCGTTGACGTTTGCCGTCGGTGATCACTTTCACCGAAAGCAGAAAGCAGGCCCGCAGTCGCTGCTCGGCTTGATTCGGTTGCAGTACTGTAACAAACATTTTTGTCCACTTTATGTGCGCTTGGCGTACTCAGTGGCCGGCGGGTTCGTTGCAACAATTTTTGAATGTTGCCTGGTTGACAAATAGAAAGACGTGGCCGGCTTCTTTACATACGAGTTCTTTATTGGTATCTTAGGAAGTACTTAAGGACGACGACTTAGCCTAATCTTTGGTCTATTACTACGCGACGCTATTGGCGCCTGTCGGTCTTTATCGACCACTCGCTGCCCTCGGAATCCCCAAGCGTGGCACTGCCGGCTCTGAGAACTGGTACGACTACAATTCCTAGCTTAGAGCCCAAATCCACCGTACTCAGTTCGTACACGACATGTTCGCCTTCAATGGATTCTCCCGTTTAGCAAGCGGTACCAGGTCCTTTCTTCCGACACTCTGAAATGACTTTCGACTTCACTTTATGTTCGCGGATACACGCACTTGTACTCTCCACACTTGACTGTCCCGAGCCGCTGTCGCGGGCCTCCTTTTATCCCCTTGTTGGCGCACGGCCGCGGCCGTTGCTGCCTAGCAACAACGGGACTTTCCTCCAGGCGTCGGCTGTATTTTTCCATCGGCTAGTCCATCTGCTTCGTAACGGGACCAAGCCGGTGTCGTGACCGCATGGCCTTAAATGGCCAACTGTCTGAATATTGGTTTCGATTGGCGCTTCATCCCACTTCGATCCTCGCACTTTCACGGACTTTGGGAGACTGCTGTCAAAATGACTAACCCGGACCTGTAAAGTTCAGTCGGAACGGGCATCATTGCTTTCGAAAAGCTTCGGATCTTAGTATGGCAAATACAGGGAATAATGAGATGACCAGATGACCTTTGCGTCCCGGGTCACTTCCTCATTGTTCGATCCCTTGCATCGTTTGCGGAGCCAGACCTATCGTCGTTGAACTGCAGTCGGCTGGATCGTTATCAACACGTCACCCGCATTCAGCAGATGTTCTGGAGAAGGTGGAGCGAAGATGCTTCAAAAGCGCTCGAAATGGCGGTCCGTGGAGCCGTCCTTCAAGGAGCCGTCAACGATATTGACCTCCATTGAAGTGGCCGCTAGCTCGAATTGTCGACATATTCCCTGTAGCTGTCGGCGTTATCCGAGTAGCCGTACGTCGTACGTAGACTGGTACTACTCGACGAGTTGTTACCAAACTCTGCGTCCTTCCCGTTGATGCTGATGCGGAAGTCCCTGATCATGCGGAGGGGGGAGAATGTTCGGAGCAGCCGCTGGCAACAAGCTCTTTGCGTTAGCTGTCGCTCTCAAATATGTGCATTAGAGAGTTTGCTCTTATCATCAAACGCTCGCAGATCGTAAATCATGCTTTGCGATCCGAGAAGAGTCCGAAAGCATAGCGCTGAGCGGTATGATTGATTTTCATTGCTCTTGAGAGCGGGAGAGTCGAAACCTTAAGAGCAAACCGAACGGAATATATTGTGGAATATATTCAAGCGGTCGAAAAGGCCCGACGGCGCACAACAATTGGAATGAAATTCCAATTTTGACGCATGTAAAATAGGGCTTTCCGAAATAAATTGAAGACTTGTCTGCTTTTTCGAAAAATATTTCAGGCGTGATTTTGGAAGTTTTTTGTGTGTTTGAGAGCGTGCCATTGTTACGCGCTGGATACAGCTTATCAACTTCTTGTAAACTGGACAGCCTCTATAGTTTCCTGATTGGTTTACTCCACAGTTTCTACCCTTTTTGGCAGTGCAGGGAACTGAGCCGTGGCAGTCTTCACAAGCTACGCAGACTGATCGCAGCGGTAAGTACGTCTTGGTGTGGCCATCTTACTGCCAATTAGTGCATTGCACTGGACTATTGCGTATGTGTGGTTCTTCTACAGTGATTCTGCGGTGCAACAGGAACTGGAGTTTATAGATTGCGTGGACTTCTATCTTTTTCTTGGGTTCTGATGTCTGCATCGAGAATGGTTGCGGCTTCTTGCTTCTTTTGAAAATATTTGCATCAGAAATGACGTACGGTTCTAAGCCTTTAAGTACCAGTTGCAGGCCCTTGCTGTTTTTAAGTTGCTACGTGTAGTAGTTTTGGTCTTGGTGTTATTCTGATATTTGGATGCCGATCTGCATTAATCTTCAGTTATTGTTTGTAGTTTGGTTCTGTGTATGTTCCCTCTGGTGAGAGGAATGACATGAAAATTGTTATTTTCAATAAGCTCAACAACTTTTCTTACTAGCGCGCTTGAGCTCTTCTCCCGGTTTTATATGGGTGGGAGGCCTTGACTTCTTTGTGGTCCCTTCACCAGCTTCGGTATGCAGATCGGTCGCATTGGTGTGATTTTCATGCACAAGCTGATAAATTGTTACGTAGATAGCCCAACTTCACTATTTCTGTCAGATCTACCAGAAACTTGATTTCTTTGTTCCTCCCACTTTGTAGATCAAATGGTTCCTGGAGGGTCCTACGCTCAGCCTATAATTCCCTCTTAACTTATAATATTCACCACTAATTCCTTCTCCTTCTTAAACCACTAATACCAACATAACATTCCCGCGTCATAAGGCAGCGCGTGCGTTTCTGCCTGTGTTCCGCGCGTAACAGGCTCCGGCAGCAATGCAAACATTTTGGTGTTGCTTAGGGTTACTTTCACATTTTCTTTGGGATTCGACCTTCCACAATTTTATGTTGGTATATGGCCTTGTGAGTTTTTGTGAGCTTAATTTTCTTTTCATTTGCACTTAGCGACCGATCCCAATCGGTACTAGCATTATGTTAGCGTTTTTCGTACTTTTTGTCTTCATGGGTAAGACATAAACCGTTGAAGGACGGGAACTGGACACCCCACGACTCTTGTACAATGTACTGCTTGGGCATAATAGTGCATTGGAGAGAGAGCGTGCCCTCGCCGTTTGCGCTCGCAGTGATGGAGTTGTTGTTGGAACTGTTACCCCGGGTTAGCGTTTGGAGTAGTATGAGTTGTTTCTCAGAGAGCCGACGTTCGTCTTATTGTTGTTGCCGACCTTGGCTCATTTTGTTTTCTTTGCGTACAGAAATTGGCGTAGCTAGATAGGAATGGTCCCGGTGAAAAAAAAAACTAAAATCAGATACTCTATCAAGATGGTTTTGTGAGCTTTATGGATTAATAAAATTGGTATTGGGTCATGGGGTAAATCGAATCCATAGCCATACTCAAAAAGAGTTAAGAGTTATATTAGATTTGTGGTAAAAGTGGATGTGTGTAACGAAGAGAAGGAAAAGTATCCGACCCCATAAAGTATATATATATATATATGTATATACAGCCATGTCTGTCTGTCCGTCCGCCTTGATGAGCGCCTAGTTCTCAGAGACTATAAGAGCTAGAGCAACCATATATATACACTGCTACAAGTGTATTTCAACATTTATTCCTCCATCCATCTGGGATGTTACTAATCCGCACATTTCTATGCAATTGTTAAGTTACAAATACTTAGCAAAACAAGACCGCTCAGCTTGTTGGCTTAATTCAGAATGTTTATTGAATATCTTTTGGTTCTTATCCTAGGGTACAATCGTTCTTATGTATAACGGAGAGCGAGAGTTCCCACACGCATTATATGAAAAGAGTAGAGAACCATCGCCTCAGTGTTAGGGCGTTTGGGTTCTGCCTGAGTTCGGGTAAATGCCTGCTCAGAAGTTTTGGTAGCTGACCGATCTGCGTTCAAGTCGTAGATCGTTGCTGAGCTAAAGGAATGCGTAACATAAACAAAAGTTGTTTTCGTAACTGCTCATATGTACGCGTATGTATGTATGTATATATGTATGTATTTATATATATAACAGAGTGTTACATATGTATGTACATTAGGGTTGGCCAATGTTCAGTCGCATATTTATGCAGTATTTAATATTACATAATATACACTTATCGAATAAGACAGGTCGACCCATGTAACGGGAGACACAATAACAAACGACAAAGCATTGTAGCTGAGTCAACAATAACCGCTTCTGCAGCAATTTCTGCCAACGATGCGATCGCCTGTCAGAGGGCAAAAACACTAGTGCAATTGCTGACTATCACAATTGCCCAATAACACAATATCATATTAAATCCAAATTAATTCAATATTAATTCCCATTCCCTTTTACCATATTCTTACTAGACTCAGCACTTTCTGTACCTTTTGTTACCTATAAATAGAAATTAAGTTTGTTGAATAAAATCAGTATCAGAAACAGTACCATCACTGCCTGTTCACTCATTCTCTACAACTGCAATCAACAGAGGCTGTCGCCGTGTCTTCAGGCCCTCATTTGCTCGACGTAGGAAACCCTCTCCGCAGTCCAACTGGTTCAAGTTCTAGTTGCGACGACAAATTTGTAGACGGTTTATGTACCCTATGCATACCAAAACACACACACAAACACACATTAATAGCCAAGAAACTTTTTTTTCGAAATTCAAACGGGACACCACCTAGTTTTGTTACCTTGGACTTAATAGTAATTTACATGATTTTATTTTATTTATTTTTTTTTTTTAGAGGTTGCTACTGATTATAAATAAAAATTTTAATCAAGAAAATTAAAAAAAAAATTTTGTTGTTGAATGAGTTGGATAACACTACTCGACAAAACCGAACTTTTTTTTCCTCAAGGATCCAAACCGACTTTTTCTGATAGATATGGGGTTTTAAAATTTTTTAAAGAATTATGGTTTTTTTTCTATGGCAGAACTTTTTTTTAAGAATTTTTGAAGTCTGCTATTTTTTTAAAACTTTTTCAGAGGTAGCGCTGGTTTTTTTCACATAACTCTAGTATCTTTCATCTGGTTGTTAAGAACTTTAATATTTTGAAAAGATAATTAAAACAGCTAGAAGATAAGCCCAAACACTTTGTTATTTCAGCTTACCGTCTGGGAAATATAAAGCATTGAAATGCAAAAATGATGATTTTTTTGCGGTATTATTTACGAAATTTTGTTTTTAAAAACTCAGGAAAAGTCGAAAAAAAATTGGGCCCGCAGACTTCAAAAATGTATTTTTTGTCCATTTTTTCCATTTTTTTAGGTTTGGTTAACGAATTTTAACTCCAAAGTCTCTCCATAGATTTTAATGAGCGATACCTTAAACGACGCCAAATTAATGCACCTCTACACAAAAAAATAGAAAACACAGGATATAATTTTTTTTCGACTTTTCCTGAGTTTTTAAAAACAAAATTTCGTAAATAATACCGCAAAAAAATCATCATTTTTGCATTTCAATGCTTTATATTTCCCAGACGGTAAGCTGAAATAACAAAGTGTTTGGGCTTATCTTCTAGCTGTTTTAATTATCATTTCAAAATATTAAAGTTCTTAACAACCAGAAGAAAGATACTAGAGTTATGTGAAAAAAACAAGCGCTACCTCTGAAAAAAGCTTTACAAAAAAATACCAGTTTTCAAAAATTCTTCAAAAAAAAGTTCTGCCATAGAAAAAAAAAAAAAATCATCAAACCATTTCTAAGCCCCAAATCTTTAATAAAAAGTTGGTTTTGTTCCTTGAGGAAAAATCGTGTTGACTAGTGTAATTGGTGAAATGCTTTGCATAAATACTGATAACATTCATATCGTCTTTAATCAGCTATTGGCAGTAAAAAACCTGCACATGTTTTTGCGAACTTGTTAACTAAATACATATACATCAACCTCAGCTGAACTTCTTGATTTTCACCAATTGTTAATTTTTTAACAGTAACTAAAAAAAAATAAAAATAACTTAATATCAATATGAACTAGTTTCAAAGTTTCAATATTATTTGAAAAAACCGACGAATTAAACTTTTTTAATGTATATTTATTCGAAAATTCGTATTTTCTTTTCGCGGTAGCAACCCCAGAACATTAAACTAAAAATTTGAAAGAAAATTTATAATTTTATTGAATAACAAAGAACAGAATTGGGAGGTGTCCATTGGCCCAGCCTAATGGACATACATATATAGTTGGCAATATGGAATATTGCGGCCAACTATGGAAATAAGGGCAACAGCTGGCGTAGCTGGATTGCAAACAGTGGTGTGGCTGGAATGCCCACAGAGCTGTTGCGCCGCCAACACCGTCCACACTCTGAACAGACACGATAAAACTAAAACAGTATCGTAGAGAATGACCATATCTACCAGATTGTCGAATCTGAATCAGATCGGATTATAATTACAGCTAGAATGAAGAAATTCATTTTCAGTTGCTTCCCCCGCCTCCTCCTGAAGAGACCCGCTACTCATTCTCTTTTTCCTCCTCGCACACTCAGCCTCGTTCAGTGCGCGAGAGCCCGCTAGCGGAAGAGTAGTAGAATATAAATGGTACATGTATAATCTACATGTTAGATAAAGAATATATATTATAGATGAGCTTTGCAAACTCAGTAGGTGCAGGTGCAGCTAAGTCATACGCTCCCTTACGGGACATTGGCTAGGCAACCTAATAGGCACATATGCAAACAGGCTGGGCGCCCCATATAACGACTTCTATCGAAGCTGTAGAGATGAGGACGAGGAGGAGACTGTGGAACACCTGTTCTGCTCCTGTCCGGCTCTCAGTAGAAGGAGACTTCAATACTTGGGCGCACCTTTTCTAATTGACATTTCTGACATGTCTACAATCAGTCCCAGACGGGTCGCAGGCTTCATAAGGGCATCCGGATGGGACAATGGATACATAGTATCTCACGAGGGAAGAGGGCATAGATCGTTATGCGGTATCACAATTGGCCGAAACCGGCCTAGGTGTGTCGGGTCTCTGACGATCCCGACAGCCGCCTCAACCTAACCTAACCTACCCGAAAATTTGGATTTTCTTTTCGTGGTAGCAACCCCCAACCATTAAACTTTAAATTTGAAAAAAATTTTATAATTTTATTGAATAACAAAGAACAGAATTGGGGGGTGTCCACTTGAAAAAACAGAAAAAAAATTGTTTGGTCAAATTTTGGCCCAGCCTAATGTACATGAATGGGTTCACTACACCTCCTTTTTATAACGTAATGTATGAAGTTATTTAAAATAATATTTGAATTTCGTGAGCTAAAATGTATGTTTATGCATAAAAAAATAATTTTTGTTATGCTTTTTTTTTTTTTTTGTTTTATATATTTATTTATTATTTTTTTGTTTTGTTATTTTATTTCCGATGAACTATGTATCATGGTTATATACGTGTGCTTACTTAAGTCATGGTTATTTACGTATGCCTACCTAATTCATGGCCATGACAGGATAAAATAAAATTATTATGAAATGAAAAGTTTTTGTTTTTTGTCTTTTATATTTAAAATTGTTATATTATCATTTTCTCCTATACTATCTACCTTATATGGTCCAGTATATTTAAAATCTAACTTATGACCTGTTTCATTTTTCAATAAAACCTGATCTCCTGTTTTTAATTTGAAATCTAAACAATTTTTATCAAATTTAATTTTTTGTTTCTGTTTATTAGATCGTACCATTAATCTTGCTCTTTAGCGTAATCATCTATATTATAAAGAGGATCTATTCTATCCATGCTATTAAAATGTATTGGTAAGTTCGAAGTCTTACCGAAAACTAATTCATATGGACAATAATCATGTGCCATAGAGGCAATATACGAAGTATTTTAGTCATACATCCCAATCTCAATCTCATTAAAAGTTCTGTGGTTTCGCTCCACGGTTCCTACCGTTTGGTGATGATGTGCAGTGGATGTTATGTTTTGAATATTTAAGTTTTTACATAAATCTTCAATTATTGAATTTTTGTATTCCGTTCTCATGTCCGTAATGAACGTCTTCATTGGACCGTACTTTAGAATAAAATCTTCAAATATAGCTTTAGCTACTCTTTTTGCACTTTTGTTCTGGATTGGTATGGCTACAAGGTATTTTGTCAAGTCACGGATTAAAGTGACTGCATATTCGTTTCTTTGTTCTGATTTAGGAAGTGGACCGATCGTATCCACAATTGCCCTATCAAACGCCATTTGTGGTGTTTCAGTTATAGTCAATGGGGTCTTGGTATGTTTAGTTGTTTTGGACTTTTGGCATTTGGGACACTTTCTCACATAATTTGTAATTTGACGTGTCATGTTTTTCCAATAATAATGCCTTCTTATTTTCGCTAATGTTTTAGCTATACCTGTGTGACCTCCTTGGATTGGATCATCATGGAATGTAGACAGTATCTCTTCTTTTTCTTTATTTTCTTTTATTGTGGTCACCGGCTTGAGTAGCGCTACTCTTAAATTCTTTAATATTTTATTGCCCTTGTTCTTAAAAGAATCTATTGAAATGTTCCCAAAGATTTCTTCGCTCGGTGCCATTTTAAGTTGGCAGATGTTATTTATACCGGCTTCTTTTTCAAGCCTTTGGAAAAATTGACCTAAGTCGTAGGTTCCATTAGTATAAAGGTCGCTAACTTAAATTCTTACAAGTATCTTTTTCAGATGTTTAAAGAAACATTTAGTCGAAGATAAATGTAAGGTCACTACTTTTTTAACATCATCATTTTGTATGACGTTGTATATATTGGGCCTTGAAGAGATCGATTGCTTTTGCAATTCTGTGTTTGAACCTGCGCAGGTTTTTTGTCTACTTTGATTTCTTGTAGTGACTTTTAATACTGTATTGGTTGTTTGTATATTCTTTAAGTCTGTAATGGTTATTCTTGATAACGCATCTGCTATATGTCCTTTCCCTTAAGATACTCCACAGTAAAATCATATTCCTCCAAATCTAGTCTCATACGTGTTAATTTTGTGTTAGAGTTAATCATAGAAAATAAATAGGTAAGTGGCCTATGGTCAGTTTTGACGGTGAAATGTGAAAAATTAGAATAGTTTTTCTAATAAAGATTGTGGTGGCGTAAAGATTTATTTAAAGGCGGGGACGATAATAATTGACGTGCGCTCGATCGACTTCAATTTCAACGATTATATTCAAAAATTCATTACATTTCGTTCTAAGCCTAGCTAACCTACGGTGGCAAAGCTGGGCGAATTCGCCTTGAGCGAAAGAGCCAGCTTTATTGCGCTCCCGCCTTGCCCTAACCTACTTACACTAGACTTCAAAACAATTCAAAAATAATCTTAACATAAAACATTGACCACGACGACGACATGACGAAACACCGGCCCCGTTGAAGGCCTGAGCGGCTTCTACACATTGGTAGCGGCGCCAACTTGTGGATGGCCCGCCGAAAAATGCCCCCATCGCTCCTCCTAAGGTCGACGACCCTGACCATGCCGTCCTCCCCGGCGTGCGTGGCGATCACTCTCCCGAGGAGCCACTCCTGTGGAGGCATGTTGTCCTCGGCCACGAGGACGAGGTCTCCCTCCTTGACGTCGGGCTTCCGTAGGTGCCACTTGCCCCGAATTTGAAGTCCCAGGACATATTCCTTGGACCATCGCCGCCAGAACGCTTGCCTGACTGACGAGGCAAGTTGCCATCGCCGCAAGCAGCTGAGACCCTCCTGGTCCGGAGTCCGCAGTGCTGGGGGGGCGATGAGCGACCCGCCTGTCAGCAGGTGCCCGGGCGTGAGTGCCTCGCCGTCGCTGGGGTCCTGGCTGAGGGCTCCCAGCGGCCTGGAGTTCAGGACAGCCTCGATCCCGACGAGGACTGTGGCGAGCTCTTCGGCGGTCAAGAGCGCGCTGCCTACGGCCCGTAGGAGTAGGCTCTTCGCAGACTTCACACCTTCCTCCCAAAGTCCTCCCATGTGCGGCGCTCGAGGCGGTATGAACGCAAATTCGCATCCGTTTTTTGACGCGAATTCGCGAACTGCGTCCGCCCCGTCCTCGAGCGCCTTCTGTAGAGCACTGAGGTGGCGGCTCGCTCCGACGAAATTCGTCCCGTTGTCTCAATGGACGATCTGGGGATATCCTCGGCGCCCAACGAACCTTTGGAAAGCCAATAAAAAAGAGTCAGTGGTCAAGTCGGATACAAGTTCTAAGTGAACCGCTTTGGACGCAAAACAAACAAAAAGCGCGATATAGGACTTGTATGGGGGCCTTTCTCGAATTTTCAATGTCGTCGAGACAGGTCCACAAAAATCAACGCCGCAAATTGAAAATGGGCGGAGAGCACGGAGCCGGTCTGCGGGTAAATTTCCCATCAGTTGCGTCAGCAGTCGAGGCTTGCATTTAAAGCAACGGATACACGATCGAACTGTCTGACTGCAGACCTCCTGAGCGTTTACGATCCAAACACTCTGTCGAAGGATGCTCACAAGTGCTCGTGGGCCGACATGAAAATTGATATGGTGCAGATGACGAACATAGCTCCGCTAGAAATGTGAACGCTTCGTCAAAAGCAACGGAAACTTGGCATCGTATGATATAGGAGCTTTAGCTAGTCGCCCCCTTACTCTCAACAACGAAAAAATACACCAAGTACCAGTGTCTTCATGGATGAAAGGGTTCAACCGCTGAAGACTAGGACCAACTCTAGATCCTTTCCGAACTTTCTCGATTTCCTCACGATACTCGTGATGTTGGATAACTTCAACAATTTTGCGAAAGGCTTCATCATACTCGGTCGGTGAAACCGTTTTTTCAAACGTTATGCTCGGGTTCTTACATTTTTTTATAAAGCGGAACATATAACAAAACACTCTAAGCAGCTTGAGGTGTGACGAGAATCCCTCGATGAAATCTACCAAATCCGAAATTTCTACCGCAGCGGTCAGCCCGACCGCGTTCTTCCTCTTCTCCAGCTCGACATCTTCTGTAGGCTCGAAATGAGGTTTTTTTGGCCAGGTCTCTTCTTCATCCTTCAAAAATGATGGTCCTTCAAACCAGATTGACTGGACGATTCCTTTGACGTCACAACCTCTTGACACAATATCTGCAGGGTTCTGTTTTGTAGGGACATGCCGCCACGTAGCTTCATCTGACCACTCCTGAATCTCAGCCACCCTATTCGAAACGAACGTCGACAACGAAGATGGATGCGACCGAATCCAGTGAAGAGTTACTTCAGAGTCTGACCAACAAACAGCTCGTTCGATAGGGACATTTAATAGGGGCTTGATTCTGTGACAGAGATCCGCGAGAAGGTGAGCGGCACATAACTCAAGCCGTGGGAGCGTTTTGGTCTTGAGCGGCGCTACTTTGGACTTTGAAGTCAACAACGATATTTTTAAACCTTCTGCAGTTCTGCTACGGACATAGACGCACGCTCCATAAGCTCTCATGGAGGCGTCAGCGAAGGCATGTATTTGGATCGGTGACATCGGATCGGAATACACAAACCGAGGTATGGATATCTCTTCCAATTGAGACAGTGTATATTTCAACATATTCCATGCTGTTTCCAAATGCATCGGAATCGACTCATCCCAATCTAGTTTGTTAAGCCAAAGTTCCTGAAATAGGATCTTGCCCTTTATGACGATAGGACTTAACAATCCAAGGGGGTCGAACAGCTTCGATGTCACCGACAGTATGTTCCGTTTTGTCGCTCGGAGACCCATGACTTCATTGTCAATTTTAAACTGAAAGGCATCTTCCTTAGGCAACCATGAGATTCCTAACGCCTTAGTCGATTCTGAATCCGAGATCGTTATGGGTTTTGCTGTGCTCTCAGATGCGGTGATTTCAGGTGAGTTCGAAAACCACTTCGCTAACTCAAACCCTGCGGTCTGAAGAACCTGAGATACTTCGGACTTAATTGCCCTTAGCTCCTCTACGCATGCAGCACCAGTCAACATGTCATCAACGTAAAAGTCGGACCCAATAACGTCAGCAACTTTCGGGAATTTTAGCTTTGGAGACTCACTCAATCTTTTTAAACACACTACAGCCAAAAATTGGGCTTGTCCAGTCCCAAAAGTCACAGTATTTATTGTGTTTAAACTGAAAGACCCAAAGACCCATCTAAGTCTCTTCTCCACACTATCATCCGAATCTGCTATCCGCTTCATACACCATCATTTAGCCATACATCTTTTTCACATCGGCAGTCAGGGCGAACCTGTGCAGACGGAAGCGGAGCAGTGTTGAGTATAATTCCTCTTGAATGGTCGGTCCGACCATCAGAATCTCATTCAAGGCCACCTGAGAGGACATCTTCGACGACGCATCGAACACAACGCAAAGCTTCGTGGACGTACTTTTGGGCCGAAGGACACACTGATGTGGAATAACGTAGTGTGGAGTAGAGGGAACCGTATTGTCAGTCGGCGACATATATCCTAAGGAGAGGTACTCTTCCATGAATTCCAAGTAAATTTTCTTCAACTCAGGGTCACGAGACAATCTTCTTTCGAGTGACGAAAACCGCCGTTTAGCAACCTCAAAGGAGACAATTTGGATCTGATTTAAACGGCAGCCTTACTTCAAACCGACCTGATGGCAATACCTGAGTATTCTTCTGAAAGTGCTTTTCACATAACGTGTGCTCAGGCGAAATAAATTGTTTTTGACATTGGCATTTCTTCCAGTGACCAGAATTTTTGCAAGGTTCTATCAATGGAAACTAACAACTCTACACTGCAACTAAAACTGCTTGCAGTTTGGGGGTAGAACTTTTGGAAACATATTTTCCCGAAACAACCCAGCCAAGAAGGGTCTTCTGAAGAGTTGGAAAGTCAGGTCCTTGCTTGATTTGACCAACAGCTAATAACTCAAAGAATGATTCAGCTCCAATCAGCATGTCTATTCTTTGTGGCTTGTCGAAATAGGGATCTGCCAGTGGTAGGTTCTCTGGGATTTTCCAATCAGTTACATTAACTGTCTGGTCAGGATGATAACCTGAAATTGATTTCAGGATCCAAAAATCAAAGGAGAACTCACTACCATTTATACGCGACTTCACCACAGTGTGTATTTTATTCTTTACTTGAGAATTGGATTCACCAATACCAAGCAAGGTAATACACGACTCCTCTCTACGGATCTGTAAGCGGTGGGCGAGGTCTTCCGTGATGAAGTTTGTTTGGGATCCAGAGTCAAGGAGAGCTCTGGCCAAAATGTGTTCACCATTTTTTTTTCTGACACTTACGATCGACGTAGCCAAAATCACCCTGTCCAATGAAGTCGCATGCAGAGCATGAGAGGTGGAAGGGTGGTCCTGACTTAAAGGAGGAGACGAACTCTCTGGGGGTGGCGGCAACGCGAGACTATTATCAGTCACTGTGTATCGATGCAACAATGTGTGATGTGAGCGGCCACAAACTCGACATTTGGCGACCTTGCATCTTACAATAGTGTGACCCTTTTGCAGACAATTTATACGAAAAAAACCCTAACGCGACCTTTTTTTTTTTTTTTTTTAAAAATTTTTTTTTTTGTAAAAATTTGTGTTTTGAGGGCCACAAACTCGAAATTTTGGGACCTTTTATCTTACAAAATAGTGTCCCCTTTTGCAGACAATTTATACATAAGGACGCAGACTTTGTGAACTCGAACCTTTGCATAACCGAGAGACGTGAAAATGGCGTGCAGTTGGCCACTACATGGTCTCCCGAATTGCAATAGCTGCATGTTCGCTGAGCTCTACTGTTGGGGGTAGTGGAGTGAACTGCGATTGTGCGACTTGCTTGGCATGACTTTTTCTTGCCTTGGCTTTGTCGACTCTTCCGCAGACAAATGCTGAACTTTTGGAAACATATTTTCCCGAAACAACCCAGCCAAGAAGGGTCTTCTGAAGAGTTGGAGAGTCAGGACCTTGCTTGATTTGACCAACAGCTAATAACTCAAAGAATGATTCAGCTCCAATCAGCATGTCCATTCTTTGTGGCTTGTAGAAATAGGGGTCTGCCAAAGGTAGGTTCTCTGGTATTTTCCAATCAGTTACATTAACTGACTGGTCAGAGTGATAACCTGAAATTGATTTCAGGATCCAAAAATCAAAGGAGAACTCACTACCATTTATGCGCGACTTCACCACAGTGTGTATTTTATTCTTAACATGAGAATTGGATTCACCAAAACCAAGCAAGGTAAAACACGACTCCTCTCTACGGATCTGTAAGCGGTGGGCGAGGTCTTCCGTGATGAAGTTTGTTTGGGTTCCAGAGTCAAGGAGAGCTCTGGCCAAAATGTGTTCACCATTTTTTTTTCTGACACTTACGATCGACGTAGTCACGAGGCGAGGTCTTCCGACACATACAATCGACGTAGCCAAAATAACCCTGTCCAATGAAGTCGCATGCAGAGCATGAGAGGTGGAAGGGTAATCCTGATTTTGAGGAGGAGACGAACTCTCTGGGGGTGGCGGCAACGCGAGATTATTATCAGTCACTGTGTATCGATGCAACAAAGTGTGATGTGAGCGGCCACAAACTCGACATTTGGCGACCTTGCATCTTACAATAGTGTGACCGTTTTGCAGACAATTTATACATAAGGACGCAGACTTTGTGAACTCGAACCTTTGCATAACCGAGAGACGTGAAAATGGCGTGCAGTTGGCCACTACATGGTCTCCCGAATTGCAATAGCTGCATGTTCGCTGAGCTCTACTGTTGGGGGGAGTGGAAGAACAAGCAAATGAACTGCGATTGTGCGACTTGCTTGGCATGACTTTTTCTTGCCTTGGCTTTGTCGACTCTTCCGCAGACAAATGCTGGTATCGAAGATTTAAAACTTTTTCAAAGTCGGACCAAAGCGGCAACTTTTCGAAGTCAAGCTGTTCTTCCCACTTCTGTCTAGTCACTGGGTCGACTCTGTTCAAAACGAGATGAATGAGCATTGCATTCGAAATCTTCGTATCGTCTCCTATCGATAATAATGAACCATAGATCGATGACACTGTATCGATGAGGCTTCTTAGGGACGATGCGGACTGTTGCGAGATTTTTGGCAGATTGAACAGTGCGGAGATTTGGTTCGAGAATATTAGACATTCGTCCATGGCCTTTGCATAATTGGCCTCGGTAACTTGGAACGCCTTTATTGTTCCTAATGCTTCATTAGAGAGGCACGAAATTAAATGATTACATTTTTCGATCACCTGTATACTCTCATCATTATGAACAAGAGTCTCAAAAAGGCTAATAAAATTTTTAAACTCCGAATATTTACCACTAAATTTTGGTAGTGCCAATTTCGGAAGTCGAGCACGAGTTGGGGCTGTAGAAGCTGATACCGAGGGCGGCGTATCGCTTGTTAGCTTCAAGGCATCGATAAGCGACATTATCTTTGCCTTGGTTACAATGGCCATTTCTTCCAGCTCGGCTCCAAATTCATCTTTGCTATCAATTTCTTCTATTTGCTCCTGCAATAGGTTGGCCTTGTTAATAGCAGAATTCAGAACATCGAGTCTGCATTGTAGCTCTGTCAATTGCAATGGAATCGACCCACCCTCTAATCGATCCTCTAAGCGGCGAATGCTTTTGACTCGGTTTCTGAGCTTACTTTTTAAGTCATCGAGAACAGACTTATTTTCTTGTGTCATTTTACTATTTATAATCTACGCGACGAAAACCAATATTTTTGTAGATAAAGAAATAATAAATGTTCAAACAAGAACGAAAATCGAAAACGACAATAATTGAATGTCGAGGCACGAGGTGTATAGTTGGTTGCAAGTGAAAGCCAAAACGATATACCCTCACACTGTAGGGTAGCGCGTCACTTTCCAACTGAGAGCCAAAACAATATACCCTAAGAATGCAGGGTAGCGCGTCACTTGCGAAGTGACAATAAAAACAATATACCCTCGAAAAACAGGGTAGCGCGTCACTTGGCGCTCCGTTTTGATCAAGCGCGGCAGCGAAAATTCTCACACCAAATACACAGCAAGCAACGGTGGATAAGCGAAAGCGAGAGACGAAAAGAATGCACCGGTGCAGCTGCTTGTGTGTATGTATGTATGTATGGAAGTAAGTGTTATACACCGCGGCTTGGGTTAAAGAACCAACTTTTTGGCGAATTTCACACAACGAGAGGGGAAAGGGGGGGGCGACAGTGATTGCGGTAAACGATATATATATAATTGTGCGTCCAAATAGCGGTTCAAATAGAGTATGGTATGGTTTTTGTACATATGTGTTATATGGTGTTATATATGTATGTATGTGCACTAATAAATTAAATGCATGCAAATCAAACTCTACTATATCATACGGCTGTGCCAAGAATTGAAAGCGAAGTGCAATTTTTCCAGCACAAGACAATTTATATATGTATTTATGTTTGTCTTCGGCTCTAGCTTTCAATTTTTTGCACAAATACCTCAGGCTCTGCGTTCGGATCTTTAAGTCCAGCTGCCACTTTCCTCTTGCAGTCCGTGCAATCACAAGGGGCCATTCGTCTCCTGGGTTGCAGCAACGGTGTCTGATGGTGAAGCGGTAGGTAACCAGCAGGGAGCAGCAACGGTGAACGAGCAGGGAGCAGCAACGATCAGCAAGCAGGTGAGGGTATTGCGCGGCCGACACGATGGTTTTGGCAAGTCTTTTGTTATTTGACGCGGGCAACTATACACTACTTTTAATTCTATAACTAATCAGTATGTATGTTTTTTTTTTTTTGTTACACTGTTTTTGTTATCACTGTGTCACTGTCACTATTATTTGTTGCCTTTATATTTGTTCTTTATTGTCCACCCTGGGGCGCCATGAAAAATTAGAATAGTTTTTCTAATAAAGACTGTGGTGGCGTAAAGATTTATTTAAAGGCGGGGACGATAATAATTGACGTGCGCTCGATCGACTTCAATTTCAACGATTATATTCTAAAATTCATTACATTTCGTTCTAAGCCTAGCTAACCTACGGTGGCAAAGCGGGGCGAATTCGCCTTGAGCGAAAGAGCCAGCTTTATTGCGCTCCCGCCTTGCCCTAACCTACTTACACTAGACTTCAAAACAATTCAAAAATAATCTTAACATAAAACATTGACCAAGACGACGACATGACGAAACAAAATGTTTGCCATAAATGTATGGTCGAAAATGATTTATTGCAGCTAATTCTTGTTCTGTTGTGTTTTTATTACTTTCTCCCTTTGTAAATGATCTTGATGCATACGCTACTGGTAGCTGAGTTCCATCATAATTTTGTGTTAGAACAGCACCACATGCTTGTTTACTTGCATCCGTTGTTATACAAAATTCTTTGCTAAAATCTGGATATTGCAGTAAGGTTGGTTTCATCAATTGTACTTTTAAATATTCGAATGCTTTCTGACATTTATCTGTCCATTCGAAGTTAACATTCTTTTTACATAATCTTGTTATGTGACATGAATAATCGGACAAATTTTTAATGAAACGTCTATAATAATTGCAAAATGCAACGAATCTTCTTCTAGCGCTATCTGCGTCCGTTGGGACTGGGTATTTCTCTATGACGTCATATTTCTCGCCGTCTGGTAAAATACTTTTATCGGTACACTTATGACCTAGAAAAGTTACTTCGTGTCTGAAGAATGAGCACTTTTCAGGGTGCAATTTAAGGTTGTGTTTCCTACACATATAAAAACGCTGGTGAGATTTTTAATCATGTGTTTCTCGGAACAACCGATGACAATTAGGTCAAGAATGCCTGAGAAGGTTTGATACCTGAAAATGCAATTGTCATCATTCTTTGAAAAGAATTGGGCGCTATTTTTAAACCATATGGTAATCGCGTGAAGCGATAGGAGCCATTGCTCGTTGAAAACGACGTTATATTTCTTGAACTATCTTCAAGTTCTATTTGATGAAAACCTGACATCAGATCTAGGCATGAAAAGTATTCTGGGAAGTGGAAATTTGTCTGATAAAACTTTTTGGCGGTAGTCAATCACTAGGCGCCATCTTTTACTATCTTAATTTGGTAATTATTTTTTCGGGACAATTAATAATGGGCTGTTGTATTCAGAGACTGAAGGTTTTGAATTGAATGGGGAAGATTTTATCTAACTTGTCTAAAATTTCGGTCTGATTACTCTAGCCAACACGATTTTTCCTCAAGGAACAAAACGAACTTTTTCTTAAAGATTTGGGGCTTAGAAATGGTTTGATGATATTTTTTGTTTTCTATGGCAGAACTTTTTTTTAAGGAATTTTTGAAAACTGGTATTTTTTTTAAAGCTTTTTTCAGAGGTAGCGCTTGTTTTATTCACATAACTCTAGTATCTTACGTCTAGTTGTAAAACCTTTGCTATTTTGAAAAGATCTTCAAGTACGAGTATAAAAATGGATGGATATGATAATGGATGAAAATAATTTGGAGTATCATATACGAGAATTTTTTTGTATTGATTATAAATAAAATGATACAAATTCAAAAAGAAAAAAAAAACATTTTAATAAAGAAAAAGAAAAACCGGTACAAACGGCAGTCCACCCCTAACTTCCCAGTAAGGAAGGCAGATGACTCATGGGCGAGATCAGCAGCGAACCTGGGGGAAGCCTTTGCAGATGATCTGGAGCAGATTCAGACTATTCAAGACGGCCTCAGCGAGGAGAACAAGCCTAGTTGCTGCTAAGCTGGATAAAATGCACCAAATGAAACTCCCGGTAGCCCCAATCACACTTCAAAACTAAAGACGGATATACGCTTGCTGAAAGATAAAAAGGCCCCAGGAAAGGAAAGAGTGGCAAAAGTGCTGCCACTCAGAGCACTTTCGTACCTGTTACAAATACTGAATTCATCGGACAACCTCCAGTGGTACCTTAAAAGGTTTGAGAACTGGGCATGTATGTGGAATATCAGTGTGAACCCTGAGAAGTGTTTGGTAGTGACACACACGCTAAGGAAAGGAACGTGCCCTGGGGCAATTCTTCATAGCCAACTGTTGGAGCAGGGGAAGGAACATGATTATGTAATCACAATGGACACCCGCCTGACCTTCGCCAGTCGAACAAGGATAGTCAGAAGCGCCTTCGAAAGCATGACTAGAAAACTCTACTGGCTTTTTAAGCCTAACAACAAACTTAGCCTGACCAACAATATCCGAATATATAAGGTAATCCTCGCGCCTGCATGCAGTTATGGCATCCAGGTCTATGGTATCGCAGCGAAAACGAACCTTGACAGGATCAGGGTATTTCAGAACAAGACCCCCCGAAAGATCTCTGGTGCTGAATTGTATGTCCGTAATAGAGACATCGCCAAAGACCTTGGAGTCCCCTCAGTCGGTGACATAATTAGCGAACCAACGACAAGATACTTGACCAAACTAAGGAGCCACCCGAACGTCCTCGCTAGAAGATTGTAAGGAGCAGAACCAGGCAGCCGCATCCATTCGTCCGACTTGGAAAGAAAAAAATCTGTCGGCAAATACGAACAACTGAACAAACTTTGAGCCAAATCGGCAAAATCAATTTTTTTCGCGATCGATTGTTTTCTTACGTTGAAACATTCTTCTCGCAAGTACGGCCATATAAATTATTTTTGCAAAATCTCCGTTTTCGTCCGTTGGTCACGCCATTTAACTTAAAATAGTAAATTTTAAATAGACATTGTCCTTGACCCTTAACAAAAGTTGCTAATGAGCATAAAAAAAAAATTGTAATACCTATTTCAGGCTGGGATATGCATCAGTCTGTCCAGGGTCCGCTACAAGAAAATTTGTAGACGTCTGGGAACTTCAGATTCGTGACTGGCCTTGAAATGCAGTAGGCAAGGTGGGAAGAATGATGACGCGGTAGTTTCTGGGGTTTTGGTTTCTTATTTACTGTCTTTATTTGCTTAATTGTTTATGTTTTGAGAGTTGCGGGTCTGTGATTGATTATGTGGTGCGCTGGTGGACGGCCTAGGGTAGTGTCTTGAGTCTGTGACTGCCTAGTGCAGTGTCTTGTGTTCGGGCTGATGGACTGCCAGCTTTTTTGAACTTGGCCCTTTTATGCAGCTGGCGATCGCACCTGGCTTTGACCTCGGGAATTATGATGCTAACTTATGATTATTGGGTGACAATAATTTTGGGGAGTGGTAATTGGGTCGAAGCTTGGTGCTTCGTTGACAATTGGCTAGAGGGTCAGTAGTGTTTGTTGAGACTGCGTCGCGGTGGGTGTGGGCTGTAGTTGGGAACTGGGTTGAGAAATGAGGTTGTGCAAACTGGGGTTTTTGCGAAATAGGGTTAAGGTCACTAAGAAGTGGGTGACCGAGAATTTCGTGCTGTTTTCGCTGATTGCGAAATAATGCAGAATGGGTAGAGTTGCTGATCGAGAGTTCTTAATTTTAGTAATTGCGTGAGTTACCACCTCAGCACCTACCCTCACCCTCGCCCCGCCGAAACCACTACGGCTAGTATAGCAGGCCAAACGTCAACAACGTCGACTCTGCAACAAAGTTGCACCGGATCAAGTTACACTAACAAATATCAGACCTCAGCAACCAAACATCCATTCCGATTGAGGAACGGAGAGTAAGCAGATTCTCTGCCGGCCAAAAGAGCAAGGCCAGCAAATTGTAATTAAGTTGAAAACCTAAAAACGAAATACAGATTCAGAATACAATTGAAACTCAACCACTCCGGGTGTACTTTATTCCGGAAACCACTTCATACGACAAATCTCCCCAAGAATCTTACTCGATTCACCAAAGATCATAACTGATGCAGTCGGAAACTCTCGTTAAAGGACGGAAATAGGACCCTAGAGGACCTAGACAGCAAGAGAGAGCCACGCAGGATATGTCGTTGAAAATAGCGGCACTAACAATGCTGTAAGGAAAGATATCTGAATATTTGTACGTGTGAGTAGAGTGACGTGAAATGGAGAAGAAAAGGAAGAATAAAGAAGTAATAACGTAATAAATTGTCAAATCGTGAGAAGGGAAACTATGTCAATACAATGGTGAGCAGTGAAATGGACAATAATTAAGAGAGAGATGATAGGGAGATTCGAGTCACTTGGGCCAAAACGACTATAATTATTGCAAATAAAATGTCAGAAGGGAGTGAGGAGAAAAGAGTGCAAAAGTGTCCTGGAAAAATGTTCGAACGGCGGACGGCGGCTCGATCGGCTGCGGTTCGGCCGGGTGCGGTTCGAGCGGATACGGCTCGATCGGTTGTAGTCGAGCGACGGTGGTTCGACTGGGAGTCGGGCAGTTGCGGTCGGTTCGACGTCAGGCCGAGAGTCCGATACGATCATAGAGTCGAGCGTACGAGTAATCGTGCAGACGATCGGGCTGTTGGATGGGACTACAGCAGCGACGGTTTGGTTCGACGGAGGCAACGCTAACACTCCGTCGGGTCGAGTCGAGCATCGAACGGTCGAAGACGAGAAACCACACACACACACACACAATATAAAGACAGGGCCGGCACGAAAAGATAGAGGGCACAAAAGACAAAGAATAAAACACCGAAAATGGTGATGGGCAAGACTGTGTGAAGGAGGTTATACAATTAAAAAGATAAGATATTCCAGTCACTTACATGCGTAGGGCAAAGTACTGTAACGCACAGTGCGGACGCCTAGCATAGGGGTGACAGGGGGATGGAACAAGGAAACGCTACCAGGGAGACACGACTGTCCGCAATTGGTTATACTGTAACGCACAGTACTGTGACTAGCTTCAGCGTATAGGTAAAGCCACAAAGTAAATAAAAAGACGCACATAAGGCGATCGAATAACTATAAATGAAGAATAAACCATTTCACGGCACACCATGTTATTAGAAAAGTACGATTGAAAAAAAAATACTCACTTTAATCAATTGCAGACTCCATTTCACGGGCACAAGGACACACAAGGACAAACTAAATCTAGTTTAAACGCTTAAGTACACACGCACACACATACACATATACCTACTAATACATAAGTACGCTATATATATATACATACGCAACATCATACACACAAACACTATAAATACGTAGAATAAGAAAAGAGAATATTCGAAATAGACTATATGTCAAAGGAAAGCAGTAACCAAAGGGTTATTCCGGTAGACACGGAAGCTTCAGTAGCTAGTGACGAGAACCAGGGACAATTAGAAATGAGCCAACCCAGCAACACAAATTTGCTCGAAGCGGTTCGAGTCATAGAGCTAGTGGAGATTATACCAAAGTATGAAGGAAGTGTAGAGAAGTTAGATGGGTTTATATCAGCGGTAGTACAGATATTAGGCCTCATAAAAGGAGAGGAAAGGTCATCGGTAGGAGTTATAGCCCTTAGGGCTATAAGAAGCAAGGTAATAGGAGCGGCAGATAGGGCATTGGAGTTGAATGAGGTTGATTTGAATTGGGACAACATTAAGAAGGCATTGGTGTCTCATTTTAGAGATAAAAGATCCGAGCAGGATTTAATTATTTAACTTACACACATAAAGGAGAAAAAACTGGATTTAGAGCCACTATATCAAAAGGTGTTGGAGTTAAGAAAGGCCCTCGTCAGCTTGGGTAAGGCGAAAGAGCCGAACTCGTTGCTAAGGAAGGAAAAAACTTCCTCTCGGCTATAAAAGGGCCGATAGGGCTAACAATTAGGAATATCCATGTAGACGGCATTTCAAAGGCATACGAAGTAGCCTGTAGGGAGAAGAATGTCTATACTCTAGATGAGCCGGAACAGGAGGTAAAAAAGTACCCGACAACAGAGAACCAGACTAAGGAAACTAAAGAACCTTTGGCGCAAGAGCACGACAGGAAAGAAACTCAGACGCCAGGGGTGCACCGGGAAACGCCAAGTTGGCCACAGTACCAATGGGGAGTCAACGGTCAATCATCGTTCGGTATGCCGTTCCCAATGACTAATGGGAGTGGATGGCCAGGTTTTGGGTTCGTCTACCCAATGGGAGGAAACCCCTTCAGGGGAGCTCCCTTTATGCAGAACGAACAAGCAGGGTACACTAGGGGTCCATATCGGAATCAGCAGAATAGGAACCCTAGATGGGGTTATGACCAACAGAACAATGGAAGGCGTTGAGGCCAGAACAATCGCCAAGAGCAATTAGCGATCCAGGCACCACAAGACGCAGGGAGAAGTGGACAGTCAAGGATGTCTATAATGACAAATAACACAGGGCAGTCATATAACTCCAATAACTCCAGACAGTCGTATGCAGCACAGCAGACACCTAGTACCTCAACTAGAGTTAGCGGACAACCTGCAGTTGGTCAGCTACACAATATTCAGGAAGAGGACGGAAATTTTCTCTAGACAGCCTCGAACAAAGCACAGGGTACCTAGGAGGAAAGAAGAATCAGTCGACCCTACCCTATATAGTGGTTGGGCTAGCAACAGATAAAAATATTAAAATGCTTATAGACACAGGATCCACATTTTCTTTCATCAGACCAGAATTAATACCCGCAGAACACATTAGAAGATTAAAAGAGCCAATAAAAATAAAAACAATCGTACGATCCCACGAAGTACAGAAGGAGACAGTCTTAGCCATGTTCAGAGAACTAGGAGGAGTAGGGGAGATGAGATTGCTCCTCTTTAAGTTTCATCATTTTTTCGATGGACTGGTAGGAATAGACATACTACAACAAATAGGAGCAGTAATCGATGTAGACAAGCGACAATTGCGTACAGCGACGACAGAAACACAGATATGGCAGACGCAATACAGAGCAACGGAGGTATATACGATAGAAGCGGGCACAAAAAGGGTTATACAGGTGCCGGTACAGTTTCAGGATGGGGAGTTCATAATTAATAAAACGAAAGTAGAACTTAATATGGAAATATCAGAAGGCCTGTATAAGGCAACAGCAGGATCGAGTCTGGTAGAGATAACCAACTATTCGGAAGAGGAGCAGGATCTGTTTCTGGAGGAACCACTAGTGGTTTCAGAACTCACAGCTGGAGACCATATAGAAATAAATAACATAGAGACCAGAAAAGATATAGGGAAGAAAGGAATTCCGTTTCATAAAATAAGAACAGATCATTTAAACGAAGAAGAAATCACGGAACTAAAAAGGCTATGTAAAAAATACCCATTGGCATTTTATATGGAGGGAGAGGATTTATCGTTCACAAACGTTGTCAAACATCAGGTGAGGACAACGGACGATATCCCGGTGTACTCAAGGCCATATAGATACGCATTTACAGAAAGACAAGAGGTGAAAAGACAAATAGAAAACTTGCTGGAACAAAAGATCATTAGACAAGTCACTCCCCATGGAGTGCTCCAGTGTGGCTGGTGGCCAAAAAGAAGGATGCGTCGGGGCAGAGAAAATGGAGAATGGTAGTCGATTATAGGAAACTCAATGAAAAACTGATTAAGGACAGGTACCCCATGCCAATAATAAACGACGTATTGGACGGGTTAGGAAGAGCCAAATACTTTTCGACGCTAGATTTGGCGAGCGGGTATCATCAGATCGAGGTGGAGGAAAAGGATATACCAAAGACAGCATTCTCCGCGGAAGGAGGTCACTTTGAATATGTGAGGATGCCTTTCGGGCTAAGTAATGCCCCAGCGACGTTCCAGAGATTGATGAATAACCTTTTCGGGGAGCTGTTGGGGAAATGTTGCCTTGTATATATGGATGACATCATGGTGTATTCCGCATCCCTACAAGAGCACATGAACGACTTGGACAGAGTGTTCGCAAAATTAGACAACGCTAACTTCAAACTACAATTAGACAAGACAGAATTTTTGAGAAAGGAGGTAGAATACTTAGGTCACGTAGTAACCCTAGAGGGAGTTAAACCGAATCCCAAGAAGATAGAAACAATAAAAAGGTTTCCAATCCCAAGGACTAGGAAACAAATAAAATCATTCTTGGGACTCTTAGGATATTACAGAAAGTTCGTAAAGGATTTCGCGGTCATAACAAAACCACTAACGAGACAGCTTAAAGGGAAGAAACCGGTACAAATTGACTCAGAATTCATAGAAACATTCCAAACATGTAAAACACTGCTGTGTAACGACCCCATTTTGCAGTTTCCCGACTTCTCGAAACCATTTATTCTTACAACAGATGCAAGCAATTATGCCGTAGGAGCTGTCCTGTCCCAAGGACACTTGGGAGCGGACAGACCGTTGGCGTATGCTAGTAGAACATTGTCAGACACGGAAATAAACTACGCAACGATAGAAAAGGAGATGCTTGCTATTATCAGAGCAATAAAGCACTTCAGACACTATCTATTCGGACAGAGATTTAAGATAGTCACGGACCACACACCGTTGACGTGGCTAATGAGTATAAAAGAACCAGATTCAAAGTTGGTTAGGTGGAAACTGCAATTGCTAGAATATGATTATGAAATCCTATACAAGAAGGGATCCCTCAACGTATTGGCAGACGCCTTGAGTATGATACAGCCAGAGATCAACATGCTGGAAAACATGTCGGAAGTAGCGACTAACGGGGAAACCATACATTCCGCAGAAGAGGGCTTACACCTCGGATTTCCTATATCAGAGAAACCACTAAACGATTATAATATTCAAATAGTAGTAAAAAATGGAACCCCAGCTAGAATAGTGAAGGAAGTCCCCTTTAGAAACAAGATTAGGGTAACATGGACTGAGGATAACTTCGAAGAGGAGACAATAGGACGCAGGCTTAAAGAGATTCTGAAGCCCAATAGAACGGTGGCAATTTTTATACCAGACGAGCTGGTTATAATTATACAGAATGCTTATTGTAAGTATTTTGCCTACAGCAGAATTTATAAAGCCATAAGATGCACATTTATATTACCAGAAATAGTAGAAAGGGATCAGCAGGAAAAGGCAGTCAAAGAACATCATGAAAGAAATAATCATAGGGGAATAGAGGAAACGTTAATCCACCTCAGAAGAAGCTTATACTTCCCACATATGAAGCCAATAATAGCACAGACAATTAACAATTGCGACAGATGTCAGAAAATGAAATACGATAGGAAGCCCCAGAAAATGAAATGTAGTATAACGGAAACCCCGGCCAAACCAATGCAAATAGTGCATATAGATTTATATTTTGTAAACAAAAAGTACGTCTTAACGGTCATCGATAAATTCTCCAGGTATGCGTGGGGATACACAATTCCAGCTAGGGACAGCATAAACGTAGTCACATCATTGAGGAACTTTATGGCTCTTTTCGGAATCCCTAGTAAAATAGTTTGCGATCAAGAAGTGGAATTTTCTTCTAATCTGTTCAAGGATTTTTGTAAGCAATATGAGATAGAATTGCGAACAACATCCTTTCAACAGTTCTCGAGCAATGCAACAGTCGAAAGATTGCATTCAACAATAACAGAAATCTACTGGATAATAGTAGAGGAGAAAACGGAAAAGAAGTTAGAATGAAACACGAAGATATAGTGAAGGAAGCATTTATTACATACAACAACTCGATTCATTCGGCAACAAAGTTTACGCCACACGAGCTGTTCACTGGAAGAACGCACAATTTTATGGGTAACGTGGCGTTCAGTAACGAGCACGATTATCTCCAAAAAATTAATGCATTCCAGGCAGAAATATACCCAAGAGTAAGGGGTAGGCAAGGGTAGGAATAATTCCCAAGTTCATATTGAATAAAGAAGAATCACGAAGAATTACACAGAATTCAGAGGACCAAAGAGTTCAGATATCATCAGAGGAACACATGTATGAATTTTTAGAGCTAAAGCCTATAATGAATGGTACCGACATAATATTTTCAATAAGCCTACCAATTTTTAAGAAAGAAACGTATTTACTGAAAATAATACTACCATTACCCATAAATAAAACCGAATTTGTAATAGCACCACGAACTCCACGAACTCAAGATGGAGGACATCAAAACTAACTTGGAAATTGGAAGAATGCGAATCGGAATGGTCATACAGGCTACAACAACGTATGCAGCTCTCGGAGTACTACTGGTGGGTGCGATATACACCGTTTGGTTTTCAAAAAGAACGACCATTTACGCAACAACTACCCCGAACCCCACGTCCACACCAACGCCCACCTTCGCACCAACCATTCCTCCGTTATGGTCGGTAGCTCAGGGGGGAGGAGATACCACCTCAGCACCTACCCTCACCCTCGCCCCACCGAAACCACTACGGCTAGTATAGCAGGCCAAACGTCAACAACGTCGACTCTGCAACAAAGTTGCACCGGATCAAGTTACACAAACAAATATCAGACCTCAGCAACCAAACATCCGTTCCGTTTGAGGAACGGAGAGTAAGCAGATTCTCTGCCGGCCAAAAGAGCAAGGAAATATAGAATCAGAATACAATTGAAACTCAACCACTCCGGGTGTATTTTATTCCCCAAACCACCTCATACGACAAATCTCCCCAAGAATCTTACTCGATTCACCAAAGATCATAACTCGTGCGTTGCTTAGGACTATTTTATTCTATGTGCTGACGCACCGCTATTTGTGGAGAACAGTGGTTCCTTTTCTTTCGTAAAAACATTCTGTCGGCAAATACGAAGAACTGAACAAACTTTGAGCCAAATCGTCAAAATCAATTTTTTTCGCGATCGATTGTTTTCTTACGTTGAAACATTCTTCTCGAAAGTACGAACAATTGAATAAACATTCAAACTAAATCCAAAGCTAAAACCAACCAAGCCGTTCTCATGTAATGATGCACTATAAATTTTAATCTCTTCATTTTCATATATGTATATAGATTACTTACTTACCGAACCAAGAGCTCTTTCTGTGAATGCGACACTATTTCTTATTATGTCATCAGAATGATGGTGATAATAAAATTGGGGATTTTGTGTCTCCGTGTATTTAGTGGTGCTGCTTATGACGTCAACGCCATGATGGTCAATATTGGTAACATTATCGTATCCGTTGCTATTACTAAAAATATCAACAATGCTGATTGTATGAAATTCACTGGGGTGAATATAAAACGTCATAATCAAACCACTATATATTAAGACATGAAATAATATACATGTCCAAATAAGTTTTATCTGAAAATTAAAACAGTGAGTAAACTTATTCAAACTAACATCAGTTGTAAATATAAATAATTTAAACCTTTTTTTTCCGTCCGTATTTCGAAAATGTGGTGAATGGCACTAGGGACACAGTTAAAAGGCCACCGCAAGCCACTCCAGCCAAAAGTCCAACAAAATTAAGCTGATATGGAAGTGTTCCAATTCCAACCAAGACACTGCACAGGAGTAACAATTTAAATAAAGCAATATGCGGCTTGTGAAGACATTTCCAATGCATCCATATCAAGAGTGCAATAAGTGAAGACACAACACCACTGAGAGACGCTGATGGTCCAACCTGTTAGAAAATTAACGAAATAATTTTTAAATTAAGCTGCTGAAACACTACAGAGTCTATCTTGTAGGAACTTTTTTTTTATAACCTTGCGGATCGTATATACTATATATACTATTTAGCGAACATTTTTCGAACAATTGTAGTAAGAATCGATGCAAATAAGTCTTGAAAGGACTAACAATGAAATAATGAGTGTTCAAAGCCTCAGGATAATACAAACACACTGTTGAGCTACTGAGCTTCTTCAGTAGCGTTGTTTTGCAAGATTATATAAGAGACGATGATTGTTCAGTTAATATATTCACAGTTTATTGTACTTAAGTTAATATATATTTTTTATCTAAAACTAGCGAAAGGTGTGCGGATTTGATAACGAGAGTTAACGATGGGTCGATTGAAGACGCGGGGGCCGGTTCAAGACTGTTGAAGTTGTTAGGTTTATGTAAGGTTTAGTTTAGAACTCTGTGGCAGGCAGGCCACTGTGCCAGACAGCAAAACGTTTAACTACGGTGATGATCGATTCTGAAGTGTCTTCTGCTTTCTCTGACGAGGCTCCCCCACAGCGGCTTTCGAACGCCGACAGAGAGCAAGCACCAGATAGAGCATAAGCAAGGCAAACAAGACGGTAATAAAGAGAGACGTTACATTTAAGAGATGTTACATATGGTCTCACTGCACATTGTGCTGCCATGGGCCGGCGCTTAGCCGAACATACTCCCCCCGTTGAAGAGCACGGGTCTTTAACATCCTTATTTTGCAGCACTGTTGTTGTCTTCAGCACTGTCTTCAGTACCGCTACTCCGGACTTTATTTCTGATCCTATGATCCTAAATGAGCTATCTGAAAATAGAGGAGCAGAAAGTGGAGCTGCCTTGAGAGACGGAGAAACCTCTCCTGCAACTATCCATCCCAGTCTGGTCTCCTGAAGACCAGTTCAGTTCCCAACTTGATATTGCCAGCGCATAGAAGCTCGAAGAACAGAGCCGCTCCAATCAGAATATCAACTAGCTGAGGCTGGTGAAACTTCTGATCCGCCAGAGGTATGTTGGAGGGCATGTTCCAGCGATTAATGTCGTCGATACCGTTGGGTTGGTTACACGTAATGGTTAGAGCAATAAGTGCCGTAATGGTCGCGGCATAGTTGGACGCGTGTGATTCCAGTTGGATATCGACGCAGCATCCTTCGGATATGGCACACGAATCGCCTAGACCAGAAACGGAAACTTCCGACTCTTTCTTCTGTAGCTGCAACTGTTGAGCCAGACGAGAAGTGACGAAAAGCACCTGCGATCCAGAATCGAGCAGGGCACGGCAGGGAATCAACATCCCGGAGCGACTCCTTACGCTGATTAATGCTGTGGGCAAAATCACAGCGTCCCGTCGATGACTCTGTTCCAAGAGCGACGTGGCTGACGATGTTACGGCATGTTCAGCGACAGAGGGTATCGCGGGAATTCGTAGAGTCGATGTTGATTTGATGAGTTGAGGCACAATGGATTGAGAAGTGTGGGACGAAGACTCGAAATGAAGTAGCGTGTGATGGTTAGCACCACATACTCGGCAGGATCGTGAACGACATTCACCTTGCTGATGGCCTGATCGGAGGAAGTTGGTGCATAGCGATAGCTTCTTAGCTTCCTGGAGCCGAAGTCGAGGAGAAAGGTTGCTGAACTGAGAACATCGATATATGGAATGCCCAGTATCGCCGCAGAGCGCGCAGGCAATCGGCTTTAAGGTAGTTGCAACTAGGCAGTGTTTCCGATTGCTATTGGTGTTCATGTCCTTAGCGTGCTCCTGAGTCTCCAACCTCTGGCATCTCTGCTCCAGAAAAGCGGTAAATTGCTGGCTTGTGGGTATGCTATCCATTGACGAGAATTCCTCCCACTTGGCTTGTGTGGCGCAGTCCACTTTCTGTAGCAGGCTATGTATCAGAATGCAGTCAGCAATCTGGTCCTTTGTCCCCACACTCTGCAAGGCCCGCAGATTGGCATTTACAGTATCTGACAATGACCGGAGCTGGGACACAGACGAGGTCTCAATACGCTGCACACCCAAAATGTCGGTGACATGTGCCTGAAATATTAAACGCTTGTTATTGAATCGTTTATTAAGAAGGTCTACGGCGATGGGACAGCTGGCGTGGCTGAATTCTAGCGAAGATATTGTGTCTAGAGCAGGTCTTTTCAAGCAGGATCGTAGGTGCTGCAGCTTCTCCACATTCGTTAGGTCAGAATTCTTGTCAATTATGGAGGAAAACATGCCCCAAAACGCAGCATATTGCGCGTAGCCCCCGCTGAATTCGGGAAGCTTTAATTCCGGCAGGCGAGGCCGACTCTGCACTATGACTGTAGCTGGGGCCTCTCCAACATGATCCGTCCGCATTGTTGAGCATGGGAGCATTGTGGGCTGCCGCTTGTTCAACTCACGCTTCATGCGAATTTCCAGCCTGACCACGCATTTGTCAAACTCCTAACTCAGGGGACTGCCAATATCATCGAGATCAATCCTCTCCAGGGCATTATGGTGCTCGTTGAACGAAGCGACCAGATCCGCTAGCAACTTTAGTCGCACATTTAACTCCTCCTCACTGAGTTGGCCAATCCTCTCCTTGCCGACGGCAGTTTCCATTCTCCGTGCTGCTCCTACCATGGATTGCACTTTGCGCTTGTTGAATGCGGCTTCGGAATCGACGAACAAAGATGAGGGAGGCGAGATTGAACGGGTGCTATTAGAAGCCATCGTGTATGTTCAGTAGGAAGCTGGGTTTAGAGTCACTGAGCGAGTGTAGAGGTTAACAGCCGGCGAATAACCTCGAGCAGCTTTACATGAACTGTACAATCAATCGCAGCGTTCAAAACACAGGGTCTTGCAGTTTTACAGATCAGCAGCGTGAGCTAATAGTTTGAGACGCATTGCACGTATGAATCCGACAACAACAAAGGCATGCACACTGAGAGCACGAAACCGAAACGAAACAGCAGCAAGCTAGCAGACCGAAAAGCAGATGACGCGAGAACCGTTTCTGTTGCTTGTGCGCATACGACAAACCGAAAAAAAAACTGTGGTTCAAAGCAAATTTATCCAACGAAAATGTTATGTTTTTATACCCGTACTCAAAAAAGAATTAAGGGGTGTGTTCGGCTAAGCGCCGGCCCATGGCAGCACAAAGAGCAAAGACCCCGACGTGATAGAAACATAAACCTTTTAAATCTTTATCACAAAAAAACATAACATTTTCGTTGGATAAATTCGCTTTGAACCACGGTTTTCTGGTTTGCACAAAGCAACAGAAACGGTTCTCGCGTCATCTGCTTTGCGGTCTGCTTGCTTGCTGTTGTTTCGTTTCGGTTTCGTGCTCTCAGTGTGCATGCCTTTGTTGTTGTCGGATGCACAAAAATGCAGTGAACGTTTCAACACGGTTTAACTGTTAACTCGCTGCTGATCTGTAAAACTGCAAGACCGTGTGTTTTGAACGTTGCGATCGATTGTACAGTTCGTGTAAAACTGTTCGAGGTTATTCACTGGCTGTTAACCTCTACACTCTCTCAGTGACTCTAAGCCCAGCCTTTTTATTGAACATACACGATGGCTTCTAATAGCACCCCTTCAATCTCGCCCCCTCACCTCTGTTCGTCGATTCGGAAGCTGCATTCAACAAGCGCAAGCTGCAATCCATGGTAGGAGCAGCACGGAGAATTGAAACTGCCGTGGGCAAGGAGAGGATTGGCGAACTCAGTGAGGAGGAGTTAAATGTGCGACTAAAGTTGCTAGCGGATCTGGTCGCTTCGTTCAACGAGCACCAAAATGCCCTGGAGAGGATTGATCTCGATGAGATTGGCAGTCCCTTGAGGGAGGAGTTTGACGAATGCGTGGTCATTCTGGAGATTCGCATGAGACGGGAGTTGAACAAGCGCCAGCCCACAATGCTCCCATGCTCAACAATGCGGACGGACCATGTTGGAGAGGTCCCAGCTACAGTCATAGTGCAGAGTCGGCCTCGCCTGCCGGAATTAAAGCTGCCCGAATTCAGCGGGGGCTACGCGCAATATGCTGCGTTTTTGGGCATGTTTGCCTCCATAATTGACAAGGATTCTGACCTAACGAATGTGGAGAAGCTGCAGCACCTACGATCCTGCCTGAAAGGACCTGCTCTAGACACAATCTCTTCGCTAGAATTCAGCCACGCCAGCTATCCCATCGCCCTAGACCTTCTAAATAAACGATTCAATAACAAGCGTTTAATATTTCAGGCACATGTCACCGACATTTTGGGTGTGCAGCGTATTGAGACCTCGTCTGTGTCCCAGCTCCGGTCATTGTCAGATACTGTAAATGCCAATCTGCGGGCCTTGCAGAGTGTGGGGACAAAGGACCAGATTGCTGACTGCATTCTGATACATAGCCTGCTACAGAAAGTGGACTGCGCCACACAAGCCAAGTGGGAGGAATTCTCGTCAATGGATAGCATACCCACAAGCCAGCAATTTACCGCTTTTCTGGAGCAGAGATGCCAGAGGTTGGAGACTCAGGAGCACGCTAAGGACATGTACACCAATAGCAATCGGAAACACTGCCTAGTTGCAACTACCTTAAAGCCGATTGCCTGCGCGCTCTGCGGCGATACTGGGCATTCCATATATCGATGTTCTCAGTTCAGCAACCTTTCTCCTCGACTTCGGCTCCAGGAAGCTAAGAAGCTATCGCTATGCACCAACTTCCTCCGATCAGGCCATCAGCAAGGTGAATGTCGTTCACGATCCTGCCGAGTATGTGGTGCTAACCATCACACGCTTCTTAATTTCGAGTCTTCGTCCCACACTTCTCAATCCATTGTGCCTCAACTCATCAAATCAACATCGACTCTACGAATTCCCGCGATACCCTCTGTCGCTGAACATGCCGTAACATCGTCAGCCACGTCGCTCTTGGCTCAGAGTCATCGACGGGACGCTGTGATTTTGCCCACAGCATTAATCAGCGTAAGGAGTCGCTCCGGGATGTTGATTCCCTGCCGTGCCCTGCTCGATTCTGGATCGCAGGTGCATTTCGTCACTTCTCGTCTGGCTCAACAGTTGCAGCTACAGAAGAAAGAGTCGGAAGTTTCCGTTTCTGGTCTAGGCGATTCGTGTGCCATATCCGAAGGATGCTGCGTCGATATCCAACTGGAATCACACGCGTCCAACTATGCCGCGACCATTACGGCACTTATTGCTCCAACCATTACGGGTAACCAACCCAACGGTATCCTCGACATCAATCGCTGGAACATGCCCTCCAACATACCTCTGGCGGATCAGAAGTTTCACCAGCCTCAGCCAGTTGATGTTCTGATTGGAGCGGCTCTGTTCTTCGAGCTTCTATGCGTTGGCAATATCAAGTTGGGAACTGGACTGCCACGTCTTCAGGAGACCAGACTGGGATGGATAGTTGCAGGAGAGGTTTCTCCGTCTCTCAAGGCAGCTCCACTTTCTGCTTCTCTATTTTCAGGTAGTTCATCTGAAGTGGCCCCTCTCTCGACCCAGCATAGGGTCAGACATAAAGTCCGGACTAACGATGCTGAAGACGGTGCTGAAGACAATAGAACAACAATGCTGCCAAAGAAGGATGTTAAAGACCCGTGTTCTTCAACGGGGGGAGTATGTTCGGCTAAGCGCCGGCCCATGGCAGCACAAAGAGCAGTTGACCATACTATGTAACATCTCTTAATGTCTCTCTTTATCACCGTTTTGTTGCCTTTGATTATACTCTATCTGGTGCTTTGCTCTCGTTCGTCAGCCGCGTTCGTCAGCCGCTGTGGGGGAGGCTAGTCAGAGAAAGCAGAAGACACTTCAGATTTGATCACCGCCGTAGTTGAACGTCTTTGCTGTCTGGCACAGTGATCTGCCTGCCACAAGGTCACAACATAACACAAATATCTCGCATTCAACAGTCTTGAATCGGCCCCGCGCCTTCAATCGACCCATCGTAAACTCTTGCTAGCAAATCTGCACACCTTTCGCTATTTCTCTATACAAAACATATACATAAATTTAAGCACAATAAATTGTGAAAATATGAACTGAATACTCTTCGCCTCTTTAATACTTCGCAAAACAACGCTACTGAAAAAGCTCAGTAGCTCAACATTTGGTGACCCCGACGTGATAGAAACATAAACCTTTTAAATTTTATCACAAAAACATAACATTTTCGTTGGATAAATTCGCTTTGAACCACGGTTTTTCGGTTTGCACAAGCAACAGAAACGGTTCTCGCGTCATCTGCTTTGCGGTCTGCTTGCTTGCTGTTGTTTCGTTTCGGTTTCGTGCTCTCAGTGTGCATGCCTTTGTTGTTGTCGGATGCACAAGTGCAGTGCGTTTCAAACTGTTTAACTCTCGCTGCTGATCTGTAAAACTGCAAGACCGTGTGTTTTGAACGTTGCGATCGATTGTACAGTTCGTGTAAAACTGTTCGAGGTTATTCACTGGCTGTTAACCTCTACACTCTCTCAGTGACTCTAAGCCCAGCCTTTTTATTGAACATACACGATGGCTTCTAATAGCACCCCTTCAATCTCGCCCCCCTCACCTCTGTTCGTCGATTCGGAAGCTGCATTCAACAAGCGCAAGCTGCAATCCATGGTAGGAGCAGCACGGAGAATTGAAACTGCCGTGGGCAAGGAGAGGATTGGCGAACTCAGTGAGGAGGAGTTAAATGTGCGACTAAAGTTGCTAGCGGATCTGGTCGCTTCGTTCAACGAGCACCAAAATGCCCTGGAGAGGATTGATCTCGATGAGATTGGCAGTCCCTTGAGGGAGGAGTTTGACGAATGCGTGGTCATTCTGGAGATTCGCATGAGACGGGAGTTGAACAAGCGCCAGCCCACAATGCTCCCATGCTCAACAATGCGGACGGACCATGTTGGAGAGGTCCCAGCTACAGTCATAGTGCAGAGTCGGCCTCGCCTGCCGGAATTAAAGCTGCCCGAATTCAGCGGGGGCTACGCGCAATATGCTGCGTTTTTGGGCATGTTTGCCTCCATAATTGACAAGGATTCTGACCTAACGAATGTGGAGAAGCTGCAGCACCTACGATCCTGCCTGAAAGGACCTGCTCTAGACACAATCTCTTCGCTAGAATTCAGCCACGCCAGCTATCCCATCGCCCTAGACCTTCTAAATAAACGATTCAATAACAAGCGTTTAATATTTCAGGCACATGTCACCGACATTTTGGGTGTGCAGCGTATTGAGACCTCGTCTGTGTCCCAGCTCCGGTCATTGTCAGATACTGTAAATGCCAATCTGCGGGCCTTGCAGAGTGTGGGGACAAAGGACCAGATTGCTGACTGCATTCTGATACATAGCCTGCTACAGAAAGTGGACTGCGCCACACAAGCCAAGTGGGAGGAATTCTCGTCAATGGATAGCATACCCACAAGCCAGCAATTTACCGCTTTTCTGGAGCAGAGATGCCAGAGGTTGGAGACTCAGGAGCACGCTAAGGACATGTACACCAATAGCAATCGGAAACACTGCCTAGTTGCAACTACCTTAAAGCCGATTGCCTGCGCGCTCTGCGGCGATACTGGGCATTCCATATATCGATGTTCTCAGTTCAGCAACCTTTCTCCTCGACTTCGTCTCCAGGAAGCTAAGAAGCTATCGCTATGCACCAACTGCCTCCGATCAGGCCATCAGCAAGGTGAATGTCGTTCACGATCCTGCCGAGTATGTGGTGCTAACCATCACACGCTACTTCATTTCGAGTCTTCGTCCCACACTTCTCAATCCATTGTGCCTCAACTCTTCAAATCAACATCGACTCCAAGAATTCCCGCGATACCCTCTGTCGCTGAACATGCCGTAACATCGTCAGCCACGTCGCTCTTGGCTCAGAGTCATCGACGGGACGCCGTGATCTTGCCCACTGCCATAATCAGCGTGAGGAGTCGCTCCGGGATGTTGATTCCTTGCCGTGCCCTGCTCGATTCTGGATCGCAGGTGCATTTCGTCACTTCTCGTCTGGCTCAACAGTTGCAGCTACAGAAGAAAGAGTCGGAAGTTTCCGTTTCTGGTCTAGGCGATTCGTGTGCCATATCCGAAGGATGCTGCGTCGATATTCAACTGGAATCACACGCGTCCAACTATGCCGCGACCATTACGGCACTTATTGCTCCAACCATTACGGGTAACCAACCCAACGGTATCCTCGACATCAATCGCTGGAACATGCCCTCCAACATACCTCTGGCGGATCAGAAGTTTCACCAGCCTCAGCCAGTTGATGTTCTGATTGGAGCGGCTCTGTTCTTCGAGCTTCTATGCGTTGGCAATATCAAGTTGGGAACTGGACTGCCACGTCTTCAGGAGACCAGACTGGGATGGATAGTTGCAGGAGAGGTTTCTCCGTCTCTCAAGGCAGCTCCACTTTCTGCTTCTCTATTTTCAGGTAGTTCATCTGAAGTGGCCCCTCTCTCGACCCAGCATAGGGTCAGACATAAAGTCCGGACTAACGATGCTGAAGACGGTGCTGAAGACAATAGAACAACAATGCTGCCAAAGAAGGATGTTAAAGACCCGTGTTCTTCAACGGGGGGAGTATGTTCGGCTAAGCGCCGGCCCATGGCAGCACAAAGAGCAGTTGACCATACTATGTAACATCTCTTAATGTCTCTCTTTATCACCGTTTTGTTGCCTTTGATTATACTCTATCTGGTGCTTTGCTCTCGTTCGTCAGCCGCGTTCGTCAGCCGCTGTGGGGGAGGCTAGTCAGAGAAAGCAGAAGACACTTCAGATTTGATCACCGCCGTAGTTGAACGTCTTTGCTGTCTGGCACAGTGATCTGCCTGCCACAAGGTCACAACATAACACAAATATCTCGCATTCAACAGTCTTGAATCGGCCCCGCGCCTGCAATCGACCCATCGTAAACTCTTGCTAGCAAATCTGCACACCTTTCGCTATTTCTCTATACAAAACATATACATAAATTTAAGCACAATAAATTGTGAAAATATGAACTGAATACTCTTCGCCTCTTTAATACTTCGCAAAACAACGCTACTGAAAAAGCTCAGTAGCTCAACATTTGGTGACCCCGACGTGATAGAAACATAAACCTTTTAAATTTTATCACAAAAACATAACATTTTCGTTGGATAAATTCGCTTTGAACCACGGTTTTTCGGTTTGTCGGTTGTGCACAAGCAACAGAAACGGTTCTCGCGTCATCTGCTTTGCGGTCTGCTTGCTTGCTGTTGTTTCGTTTCGGTTTCGTGCTCTCAGTGTGCATGCCTTTGTTGTTGTCGGATGCACAAGTGCAGTGCGTTTCAAACTGTTTAACTCTCGCTGCTGATCTGTAAAACTGCAAGACCGTGTGTTTTGAACGTTGCGATCGATTGTACAGTTCGTGTAAAACTGTTCGAGGTTATTCACTGGCTGTTAACCTCTACACTCTCTCAGTGACTCTAAGCCCAGCCTTTTTATTGAACATACACGATGGCTTCTAATAGCACCCCTTCAATCTCGCCCCCCTCACCTCTGTTCGTCGATTCGGAAGCTGCATTCAACAAGCGCAAGCTGCAATCCATGGTAGGAGCAGCACGGAGAATTGAAACTGCCGTGGGCAAGGAGAGGATTGGCGAACTCAGTGAGGAGGAGTTAAATGTGCGACTAAAGTTGCTAGCGGATCTGGTCGCTTCGTTCAACGAGCACCAAAATGCCCTGGAGAGGATTGATCTCGATGAGATTGGCAGTCCCTTGAGGGAGGAGTTTGACGAATGCGTGGTCATTCTGGAGATTCGCATGAGACGGGAGTTGAACAAGCGCCAGCCCACAATGCTCCCATGCTCAACAATGCGGACGGACCATGTTGGAGAGGTCCCAGCTACAGTCATAGTGCAGAGTCGGCCTCGCCTGCCGGAATTAAAGCTGCCCGAATTCAGCGGGGGCTACGCGCAATATGCTGCGTTTTTGGGCATGTTTGCCTCCATAATTGACAAGGATTCTGACCTAACGAATGTGGAGAAGCTGCAGCACCTACGATCCTGCCTGAAAGGACCTGCTCTAGACACAATCTCTTCGCTAGAATTCAGCCACGCCAGCTATCCCATCGCCCTAGACCTTCTAAATAAACGATTCAATAACAAGCGTTTAATATTTCAGGCACATGTCACCGACATTTTGGGTGTGCAGCGTATTGAGACCTCGTCTGTGTCCCAGCTCCGGTCATTGTCAGATACTGTAAATGCCAATCTGCGGGCCTTGCAGAGTGTGGGGACAAAGGACCAGATTGCTGACTGCATTCTGATACATAGCCTGCTACAGAAAGTGGACTGCGCCACACAAGCCAAGTGGGAGGAATTCTCGTCAATGGATAGCATACCCACAAGCCAGCAATTTACCGCTTTTCTGGAGCAGAGATGCCAGAGGTTGGAGACTCAGGAGCACGCTAAGGACATGAACACCAATAGCAATCGGAAACACTGCCTAGTTGCAACTACCTTAAAGCCGATTGCCTGCGCGCTCTGCGGCGATACTGGGCATTCCATATATCGATGTTCTCAGTTCAGCAACCTTTCTCCTCGACTTCGTCTCCAGGAAGCTAAGAAGCTATCGCTATGCACCAACTGCCTCCGATCAGGCCATCAGCAAGGTGAATGTCGTTCACGATCCTGCCGAGTATGTGGTGCTAACCATCACACGCTACTTCATTTCGAGTCTTCGTCCCACACTTCTCAATCCATTGTGCCTCAACTCTTCAAATCAACATCGACTCCAAGAATTCCCGCGATACCGTCGCTGAACATGCCGTAACATCTCAGAGTCATCGACGGGACCCGTGATCTGCCCACGCCATAATCAGCGTAGAGTCGCCCGGGTGTGATCCTTGCCTGCCCTGCTCGATTCGGATCGCAGGCATCCGTCACTTCGTCTGGCTCAACAGTGCAGCTACAGAAGAAAGAGTCGGAAGTTTCCGTTTCGGTCTAGGCGATTCGTGTGCCATATCCGAAGGATGCTGCGTCGATATTCAACTGGAATCACACGCGTCCAACATGCCGCGACCATTACGGCACTTATCCCAACCATACGGGTAACCAACCCAACGGTATCCTCGACATCAATCGCTGGAACATGCCCTCCAACATACCTCTGGCGGATCAGAAGTTTCACCAGCCTCAGCCAGTTGATGTTCTGATTGGAGCGGCTCTGTTCTTCGAGCTTCTATGCGTTGGCAATATCAAGTTGGGAACTGGACTGCCACGTCTTCAGGAGACCAGACTGGGATGGATAGTTGCAGGAGAGGTTTCTCCGTCTCTCAAGGCAGCTCCACTTTCTGCTTCTCTATTTTCAGGTAGTTCATCTGAAGTGGCCCCTCTCTCGACCCAGCATAGGGTCAGACATAAAGTCCGGACTAACGATGCTGAAGACGGTGCTGAAGACAATAGAACAACAATGCTGCCAAAGAAGGATGTTAAAGACCCGTGTTCTTCAACGGGGGGAGTATGTTCGGCTAAGCGCCGGCCCATGGCAGCACAAAGAGCAGTTGACCATACTATGTAACATCTCTTAATGTCTCTCTTTATCACCGTTTTGTTGCCTTTGATTATACTCTATCTGGTGCTTTGCTCTCGTTCGTCAGCCGCGTTCGTCAGCCGCTGTGGGGGAGGCTAGTCAGAGAAAGCAGAAGGCACTTCAGATTTGATCACCGCCGTAGTTGAACGTCTTTGCTGTCTGGCACAGTGATCTGCCTGCCACAAGGTCACAACATAACACAAATATCTCGCATTCAACAGTCTTGAATCGGCCCCGCGCCTTCAATCGACCCATCGTAAACTCTTGCTAGCAAATCTGCACACCTTTCGCTATTTCTCTATACAAAACATATACATAAATTTAAGCACAATAAATTGTGAAAATATGAACTGAATACTCTTCGCCTCTTTAATACTTCGCAAAACAACGCTACTGAAAAAGCTCAGTAGCTCAACATTTGGTGACCCCGACGTGATAGAAACATAAACCTTTTAAATTTTATCACAAAAACATAACATTTTCGTTGGATAAATTCGCTTTGAACCACGGTTTTTCGGTTTGTCGGTTGTGCACAAGCAACAGAAACGGTTCTCGCGTCATCTGCTTTGCGGTCTGCTTGCTTGCTGTTGTTTCGTTTCGGTTTCGTGTTCTCAGTGTGCATGCCTTTGTTGTTGTCGGATGCACAAGTGCAGTGCGTTTCAAACTGTTTAACTCTCGCTGCTGATCTGTAAAACTGCAAGACCGTGTGTTTTGAACGTTGCGATCGATTGTACAGTTCGTGTAAAACTGTTCGAGGTTATTCACTGGCTGTTAACCTCTACACTCTCTCAGTGACTCTAAGCCCAGCCTTTTTATTGAACATACACGATGGCTTCTAATAGCACCCCTTCAATCTCGCCCCCTCACCTCTGTTCGTCGATTCGGAAGCGGCATTCAACAAGCGCAAGCTGCAATCCATGGTAGGAGCAGCACGGAGAATTGAAACTGCCGTGGGCAAGGAGAGGATTGGCGAACTCAGTGAGGAGGAGTTAAATGTGCGACTAAAGTTGCTAGCGGATCTGGTCGCTTCGTTCAACGAGCACCAAAATGCCCTGGAGAGGATTGATCTCGATGAGATTGGCAGTCCCTTGAGGGAGGAGTTTGACGAATGCGTGGTCATTCTGGAGATTCGCATGAGACGGAAGTTGAACAAGCGCCAGCCCACAATGCTCCCATGCTCAACAATGCGGACGGACCATGTTGGAGAGGTCCCAGCTACAGTCATAGTGCAGAGTCGGCCTCGCCTGCCGGAATTAAAGCTGCCCGAATTCAGCGGGGGCTACGCGCAATATGCTGCGTTTTTGGGCATGTTTGCCTCCATAATTGACAAGAATTCTGACCTAACGAATGTGGAGAAGCTGCAGCACCTACGATCCTGCTTGAAAAGACCTGCTCTAGACACAATATCTTCGCTAGAATTCAGCCACGCCAGCTATCCCATCGCCCTAGACCTTCTAAATAAACGATTCAATAACAAGCGTTTAATATTTCAGGCACATGTCACCGACATTTTGGGTGTGCAGCGTATTGAGACCTCGTCTGTGTCCCAGCTCCGGTCATTGTCAGATACTGTAAATGCCAATCTGCGGGCCTTGCAGAGTGTGGGGACAAAGGACCAGATTGCTGACTGCATTCTGATACATAGCCTGCTACAGAAAGTGGACTGCGCCACACAAGCCAAGTGGGAGGAATTCTCGTCAATGGATAGCATACCCACAAGCCAGCAATTTACCGCTTTTCTGGAGCAGAGATGCCAGAGGTTGGAGACTCAGGAGCACGCTAAGGACATGTACACCAATAGCAATCGGAAACACTGCCTAGTTGCAACTACCTTAAAGCCGATTGCCTGCGCGCTCTGCGGCGATACTGGGCATTCCATATATCGATGTTCTCAGTTCAGCAACCTTTCTCCTCGACTTCGTCTCCAGGAAGCTAAGAAGCTATCGCTATGCACCAACTGCCTCCGATCAGGCCATCAGCAAGGTGAATGTCGTTCACGATCCTGCCGAGTATGTGGTGCTAACCATCACACGCTACTTCATTTCGAGTCTTCGTCCCACACTTCTCAATCCATTGTGCCTCAACTCTTCAAATCAACATCGACTCCAAGAATTCCCGCGATACCCTCTGTCGCTGAACATGCCGTAACATCGTCAGCCACGTCGCTCTTGGCTCAGAGTCATCGACGGGACGCCGTGATCTTGCCCACTGCCATAATCAGCGTGAGGAGTCGCTCCGGGATGTTGATTCCTTGCCGTGCCCTGCTCGATTCTGGATCGCAGGTGCATTTCGTCACTTCTCGTCTGGCTCAACAGTTGCAGCTACAGAAGAAAGAGTCGGAAGTTTCCGTTTCTGGTCTAGGCGATTCGTGTGCCATATCCGAAGGATGCTGCGTCGATATTCAACTGGAATCACACGCGTCCAACTATGCCGCGACCATTACGGCACTTATTGCTCCAACCATTACGGGTAACCAACCCAACGGTATCCTCGACATCAATCGCTGGAACATGCCCTCCAACATACCTCTGGCGGATCAGAAGTTTCACCAGCCTCAGCCAGTTGATGTTCTGATTGGAGCGGCTCTGTTCTTCGAGCTTCTATGCGTTGGCAATATCAAGTTGGGAACTGGACTGCCACGTCTTCAGGAGACCAGACTGGGATGGATAGTTGCAGGAGAGGTTTCTCCGTCTCTCAAGGCAGCTCCACTTTCTGCTTCTCTATTTTCAGGTAGTTCATCTGAAGTGGCCCCTCTCTCGACCCAGCATAGGGTCAGACATAAAGTCCGGACTAACGATGCTGAAGACGGTGCTGAAGACAATAGAACAACAATGCTGCCAAAGAAGGATGTTAAAGACCCGTGTTCTTCAACGGGGGGAGTATGTTCGGCTAAGCGCCGGCCCATGGCAGCACAAAGAGCAGTTGACCATACTATGTAACATCTCTTAATGTCTCTCTTTATCACCGTTTTGTTGCCTTTGATTATACTCTATCTGGTGCTTTGCTCTCGTTCGTCAGCCGCGTTCGTCAGCCGCTGTGGGGGAGGCTAGTCAGAGAAAGCAGAAGACACTTCAGATTTGATCACCGCCGTAGTTGAACGTCTTTGCTGTCTGGCACAGTGATCTGCCTGCCACAAGGTCACAACATAACACAAATATCTCGCATTCAACAGTCTTGAATCGGCCCCGCGCCTTCAATCGACCCATCGTAAACTCTTGCTAGCAAATCTGCACACCTTTCGCTATTTCTCTATACAAAACATATACATAAATTTAAGCACAATAAATTGGGAAAATATGAACTGAATACTCTTCGCCTCTTTAATACCTCGCAAAACAACGCTACTGAAAAAGCTCAGTAGCTCAACAGGGTATATTAGATTTGTGCTAAAAGTGGATGTGTGTAACGCAGAGAAGGAAACGTTTCCGACCCCATAAAGTATATATATTCTTGATCAGCATCAATTGCCGAGTCGATATAGCCATGTCTGTGTGTCCGTCCGTACGTCCGTCCGTCCGTCTTGTTGAGCGCCTGGATCTCAGAGACTATAAGAGTTAGGGTAACCAAATTTGGTTTCCAGACTCATGTGATATCACACTGCTACAAGTGTATTTGAATTTCGCCACGCCCCCTTCCGCTCACACAAAGGACGAAAATAAAGATACGATAAAACTAAAAACGCAGTATCGTAGAGAATGACCCTATCTACCAGACTGCCGAATCTGAATTTCAGTTGGTGCCCCCGCCCACTTCAGCCAGAGACACGCTACTCTATCTCCTTCTCGCTCGCACACTCTGCTGCGTTCAGTGCGCGAGCAACCCCTAGCGGAGGAGATGTAGAATTTAAATGGTACATCTATAATCTACATGTTAGATGTAGAATATACATAATATATGTAGATGTAGATGTACATAACAGATGTAGCAAACAAATTAAAAATGTAAAATTTTTTTTTTAATTCTAAAATTTTAAAAATTATGCTTAAAAATGTATATACTGACTGAGTACGGGTATAAGTAGAGTCCCCAGAAGCGGCTCACATGTTCCTTCTCGTTTTAGTTAATTTTAAGAATGACGCATATTAAACGAGTCTAGATATCTTCATTTGCAAAAAACCGCCTTCCAAAATTGTTTAGTGGCAACCCTGTAGGGTTGCCACAGCAACAAAATCAGCTGTTTGAGAAGTTTTCTTAGTGTGGGTAAATTGGCGCGAAAATTTGCAAACTTTACGCAATTGTTTTGTTGTGCACAAAATAAATTTCATAATTCTAAAAATGGATTTTCCTTGCGAAGGTATTTATTAATGCAATTTAATTAATATGTTTTCATTAATGTGTCTTGTTGTCCAACTGTGAACTGTTTTATATGTGTATCTCCATAAATTTGAACTAACAATTGTGTTTGTGTTTTGTAGAGTATAACTTATCACTTAGCACAGACTAGCAAAAGAGTAAGAACGAAAAGTTAAAGACAAAAGTGTCCTTGTTATCATACATTTAACCATTTTTGTTCCTTTTTGCTCCTTTCGCAAAAATGTCGTTTATCTAGCAACATATGAGTTTGGTCACGTGGCTTTTCTCGAAGTTTGGGAAAGCAACAACCATTCGCGAGAAGCTCTTAAGAGTTACATTTTCAGAAAATTGAATGGCGATCGCTCTGATAAAACAATGTACCAGATAATATCAGATAAAATTGCCAATTTTATTTATTAAATCAATAAACATTTGCCAAGGTGCAGCCGAAACATAAAGCGATTTAAACAAAAACACGCGATATGGCTAGCCGGTAATATGAAAACTAAACTACAAAGCTAAGCGCCGGCCCATGGCAGCGCAAAGAGAGCAGAGCTAAGCTCTTATGCACAACATTGCCTACCTGACTCTGCGCTCTTGAGTCATTTTTCCCCTTCCCGAAAATCGTCAGCCGACGAAGGCTGTGAGGGAGGCTCGTCTGCGCAGCAGAGACACTTCGAAATCTAGCATCATTAAACGTACAACATATCGTCGGTTGGCACAGTGACCTGCTACATCGTTATTACCTTTTATACAAAAACCCTTTATTGTTCTCGCTTCAATACGGTCCACCACGGGTCCGCCTGTTGCTAACTCTTGCCCATACTATTCCCACTCGCCTTGCATGGCAAATCTTGCGGTTGTTTCGTTTCGGTTTTCGGTGCTCTAAGTGTGCATGCCATTGTTGTTGTCAGCTGCACTTACTCAGTTCTTTTAAAACTGTGAACTTTCGCTGCTGGCCTGTGTTTGAGCGCTGCACCATCAAGTGGCCCATGCGACACCAAGCCGACGCCTGTTACGCGCGGAACCCAGGCAGAAACGCAGCCCTCCTCCCACCCAACGGACCGAGGGGCGCTGCCGCATGACGCGCGACGCGTGTTACCGAACCGATCGCGAGCATGCAGGAAAGATAGGTGTTAGACTAAAAATTCGAGGAAAATTAGAGCTAAACACAACTCAAAGAGCTAAGCATGCAAAGATAGCTAAGAAATATAACTAATTACGGGAAAGGTATGTTAGTATTAGTGATTTAAGAAGAGGAAGGGAATTAGTAGTTGATATTATGTGGTAGAGGGAATTGAAGTCCGAGCAAAGTACCCTAAATGGTTCGTGCAAGGAATAATGCGATCTACAAAGCGGAAGGAACAAAGGAATGAAGTTTCTAGTAGATCTAATAGGAATCGTAAAGTTTATGCGGCTCAACAAGTCAGGGCTATTTTTCTACGACTAACTAAAGTTGGAGGATAAGATGGCAGTCTCACACCTGCATCCCAGTTAAGGCCACGCAGAGCAAAAAGTAAAAAGTTTTTCTGGACTGATTCTATACGGTCCTGGTGTACTTTGTACTGGGGGCACCATACACAAGAGCCATACTCTAAAATCGGACGAACAAGCGAGATATAGAGAGTCTTCGTTATATACCCTTTATAAACCCAAGCACACCCATGGCCTTATTTACCATGGTAGAGATGTGTTCAGAAAACTTTAACTTTGGGTCTAATTTAACACCAAGATCATCAACCAAGGCAATTCTCTCAAGAGAACCACCGCAGAGGCTATAAGGAGCCAAAAGGGGGCTGGAGCGATGAAATGTCATTACTTTGCATTTCGAGGCATTTAGGTGTAACATATTTGCACAAATATGCAAGCGAGAGTGAAATGAAATGTCCTTATACTGGACACAAAGTTTAGCATCATCCGCATACATGAGGACTCGAGAGTTTGTTAATACTGAAGGCAGATCATTAATAAAGAGTGTGAATGGTAGGGGGCCTAGATGGCTGCCCTGTGGTACTCCAGAAGTAACCTTAATAGGTGAAGAGAAGGAATTTTTGAAGAGGACTCTTTGAGGCCTAGAACGAAGGTAGCTAGAAATCCATCTAAAAAGATTAGGCGGGAACCCTAAAAGGTCAAGTTTTTGTGCTAAAAGGGAATGGTTTACAGAATCGAATGCTTTACTGAAATCAGTTTAAATGACATCCGTCTGCAAGTTACCTTTAAAGTCTTTAATGATAAAAGAGGTAAACTCTAATAAATTTGTGGTAGTTGATCGTCGCCTTTTAAATCCATGCTGGGACGGAGATATAAGAGATTTGCAGAGATGTTGCAAATGCGGAGTTAAAATTTTTTCGAACATTTTAGGAATAACGGATAACTTATATATACCTCTATAATTATTTGCATCAGACTTGCTACCTTTCTTATGGAGCGGAACAATAAAAGATTCCTACCAGATGGGGGGAAGCATGAAGAGTTAATGGATAGGGTGAATAGTTTAAGCAAGGGTCCACACAGAGCGTCGGCACAGTACCTAAGTACACATCCGGGAACTCCGTCGGGACCTGTTGAAAACACCGGCTTAACTAGTCGAAGATCATGAAGCAGTGAGCTTTCATTTAACAAGGGGCTGAAGATGCCATTCGACCTTAGTAAACTGTATGGATACGGCTGACCAGAGTAGCTTTCATGAGAATAGGTTGTCTGGAAAAATTTGGCAAAAAGATCGGCAATTGCCTGATCATTGTTTGCTGACATATTGAGAAGAGATAGCGAGGATGGATGTGCGGACGTTCTACGCTTACTATTTACGAAGCTGTAAAACTGTATAGGATCCTGTGAAAATCGTATCCTGCATCGAGATAGGTAGTTTTTATAGCATTGAGCAATAAGAACGGAGAAATTTGACGGAGCTATTACATAGTGAGAAAGAGAAGAGGGAGAACCAACTTCTCGAAATTTTATATAAAGTCTTGATTTTAAGATTTTTAGACTGGATAACTCTTTGGTAAACCAAGGAGGCTTTCCAGATCTAATCGGACAAGAAAGTGGGACACAAGAATCAAAAAATATGTCAAGTACATTGTAAAAAATGTTTGTGCCTTTCATAACGTCAGTGCACAAATACAGAGCGGACCAATCAAAATCACTAATGAGGTTATTAAGCTTCGTAAACTCGGCTTTACGAAAACAGCGTACACGTTTAAATAGCCTACCCTTTCTATCCAATACAATAGGACCAATATCGACCAACACTTCGAATGTAGGATGGTAGTAGTCTTCAGGAATAATGAGCGGAAGGGCTCGGGTTAACAACGCTATGGTCGGATCCGAGACAAAGCACAGATCAAGCAATCGACCCAAGGAATTTTTCAAATGGTTGACTTGAGACAGGAATAGGTCTAGCAATCCGTCGATAAAGTCATGTCGTGACATGGGCACAAGGTTATTAGACTCGTTTACCGAAGACCACACAGCACCTGGCAAATTGAAATCACCAAGAACTATCATATGGTCTTTATCTGAGAGCGAGGAAGAAACAGTTTTTAAAGCGGACAGGTGATGCTCGTATATGAAGTTATCCGAGGTAGGTAATATATACGAGCAAGTAATAAAAATGCAAAAGCCTGGGAGAATCAATCTTACGCACAGGAATTCCAGGTCTTGTTGAACCTGGACCATGAAAAGTTCCGACGTGAAGTTTGAGTCCACTGTAATGAGAACCCCACCTCCACGCCGAGACGAACGGTCATTTTCTAAAAATTGTGTACCGACCTGCCAAAACTTCGGAACTAAGAATGATTCTGGTAGGTAACTAAAAGAGGGGAAGTTAGTTTTTTGGATGGGTATAAGTTGAGGTGGAAGATGAGGGTAAAGATGGAGCACTGGTCTGACTGCTAGGAAGAGTTATGAGGGGCCTATTCTTTTTCTTAGCCTTGAACTCTTTAACCACCAAATACTCCGGCCAAAACTTTGGCGGAACAAATTGTGTCAAAATGAGTCGGGGAGACGTTTATTTTAAAGGAAGATATCTCCCTGGCGTAAGAAAAGTTAAACTTTTCCACCTTTAAGCCAACGGCTTTTATTTTGCTTTGTATAAAAGCGGTTACATCATTGGATGTGAGGTCAGGGGCTAGCCGCGAGACAAAAACTTGTCGCTTTGGTGGGACTCCAACCAGTGGTTTTGGCACCACAGGCCTAGTACCTATGATGCCAGTATCCGGTGGTCCTGGATATCTATTAGCTGGTGGGAGCGAAACTGATGGGATAATTAGAGAGTTGGGCGCGGACTCGACAGACACGGACGATACAGACATGTCTACCTGCATACTCTCCGAAGTGACGCATTCGGCTCCCGAATCTGCATCACCAGCAGCGATCGTTGCCCCTGGAATAGCAAGCGTGATCAACTGCTGCACTAAGGGAGTGGTCGGAGTAAGTTTTTCAGATGCCGGCGGACATGAAGCAGTCGGCACTTGCAAGTCCATCGGAGTAGACTTCTTTCGCCTCGGAGACTCAGCTGAACTGAGTGCCCATGGCCAAGAGCCGATCATATTGCTGTTTAAAGCCTACGATCAGCTCTTTGAACCCACTCCGCGTCTGCCTCATGAACGAACGCATATCGCATTATAATGCAGGCCGGTTTTTTGTGAAATGGCGTCTCCTACCCGGCCCGAGATCCCTACACATTTTGCGTGCACTACGCTTTCGCAATGTCAGCAGATATTGGGCTGGTCATGGGTGATCTGCTTCTTGCAGGCTTTTTTGGCACAGACGACAGAAAATTCAAAACAAATAGCAATCAGACCACTGTGCAGAGCAAATGCTTAGAGCAATGCTTAAAGCGAAATCGGTAATGAGTAGGTAAAATGTAAAAAAAGCGGTAAAAATGATTAGGTAGACGCGACAAGATCTATTTTGTGTGGACCTGCACCTGTGAAAATATAAAGAAACAGGATTTTTTTTAATTTTTTAGGTTTGGTTGACGAATTTTAGCTCCAATAGATTCTCCATAGATTTTAATGAGCAATACCTTAAACGACGCCTAATTAATGCACAAAAAATCGAGAAGGAACGTGTGAGGCGACTCTACTCAGTCACTATATAAGTGAGCTTATAATTTATGTATTTAACATATACTATATATTTTTTACGTAAGCGCCGCTCGAATCAGCTAACAATTTAATATATTACTATAAATTTAATATAGCTAATATATCTATATATATATAAAAGAAAGTCGTGTCTGTTACAATGTGCTTACAATGTGCGAGTGCACATTTTAATAACAATGCCGCGTCCTAGAAGATCTAATCTTTCCCAGCGAAGAAGCACGTGCTTCGTGCTTCTCAAACACAAGAGCAAAGACAGGCAGCCCTTGAAACGGCTAGGTTAGAAAAGAGAAATCGTCGAGCTTATCGTACAGATGAACAGAGGAATAATCTTCGAAGTGCAAGAAGAAATGGTTCAAGTATTGATTTGAATCGAGCAGCGTTTCTGTATGATTGCACCATTTAAAATTTAAAGTTGCCTCGGTAATCATCATGCTTAGAAATTTAAACCAACCAAAACTGTGTAATGGAACGCGTTTGGTGATAAGAAAACTGAGCAATGTTATTCACGAGTCGATAATTAAAGGAAAATTTAAAGATGAGGAAGTTCTTATTCCAAGGATTCCGATGATCCCAACGGATATGCCCTTTGAGTTTAAACGAATTCAATTCCCGATTCGTCTTGCCTTCGCCATGACGATCAACAAATCACAGGGCCAATCCTTGACTATTTGTGGCCTCAATCTATAAAAGGCATGTTTTTCTCATGGTCAATTGTACGTGGCATGCTCACGTGTCGGCAAACCATCCGCTTTATTTGTTCTTGCGCCTGACCAAAAAAGAATGTCGTTTACCACAAAGTGCTTGAATGAAAAAAACAAATATTCAGCTAAAAAACACATTCATTACTAGGCGGTAGGAGTTCCGGGTCAGCAGTAGTTAATATATATTTAATATATTAAATGGACCCAGGAACCTCAGTCAGCCAAACAATTCTTGGGGGCCTAAGAGTCGACACAGCACATGCTTTTAAAAGCATTTTAATCTCCTTATTCCGCAAAAAATTAAAAAGCAGGATTCCAATCCTTCGCTAAAAATATAAATACATAAAAATACGTAACTAAAATTATTTAAGAAAAATATACTTAAAATAATATATTAAGCAAAATAAACCTAATAAAAATAAAAATCCTTAAACAAATTAAATAATTAAAAAACAGAGCTAAAGTACTAATTACGCTTAAATATATAAAATATAAAATATGTACACTAATGGCTGATACCTAAAAGAAATCTATTCTTCTGCCTCCCAAACATTAACTAAAATTCCACTATGATAACTATAGACAGTCTCAAAGGTTCGCGCGGTGGCTCTGTTATCGGAAATCTTTGAAAACGCCCAGTCAATATGCGTATTGCAATTGGTTGTGGACGAGTCGAAACCTAACAAATACCTAAAATTCCTTTCTAAAAGGAATTCATAAATTTCCCTACAGCAATCAGAACGAGAATGCAGGCATAAATTAAAATCACCTAACACTAGAGAATTGCTACCCAAAAACGGAAAACGCTGAACTAAGTCCTCAAATTCGTCTTTAAACTTTGGCAACGGATAACTGGGGGTTCTGTAAATAACAATAAAACTGGCAGATTTGTACGTAAACAAAGCATATTCGAACACCGGAGATGCTAAGTTCCCGGAAACAGCATAAAATCGATCATTCCTAGCGAATATAAGAATGCCTCTTTTCGGTCTAGCTCCGCTGGCTACGGACTGGCAATCTAACCGCACTGCTGTGGAATAGCCAGGAATATTATAAGCTTCATTTGAGTAAGTGGAAGCCTCAACGAAGCAAAAAATAGAAGATTTGAGCATTAGCTCATCAGAAGAGACATCGCTAAAATGGCAGTGCAAGTTTTCCGTATTATGGAAGAAAATATTAAATTCAGATGGATTGAGTAATCAATTGAAGTGGGTGTGAAGTAACTTAGCGGAACGTAAGCTCTCCATCTCTCTCGCGACTGGACAGTTCTGCTTGGGTTTCGGGGGAATGAAAGGCCCAATGATATAAAGTCCATTCGCACTGGTGGCCCTACTTCAAGCTACATACAATGCTTCTCTTTGCATATTGGAGGAAGTGTGGACGACAACTTTGCTGTATGTAGCTCTCTGACTCTTATTTATTTATTTTTTTATTTATTGAAGATTAGCAACTATCTGCTAACATAAATTAAGATTAAAATTAAAGGAGAAGAACAAAAGGGAAATAATTAAAAATTAGAGGATTGTAAGAACAGGTATATCTTACTGGCTATAATTTTTGGGGATAATTCAGGGGATAGGGTGTGATAAAGATTATTATAATTAGAGCATAAGATTCGAAAAGGATCGTGTTGAGCGTAATTAGACCTACAGAAGGATAAACGAAATGGACGAAAGGTGCGGGTAGGTCTTAGGGGAGCAGAAAAGTCTAGCTGGACAAGAAGAGCTTCTGAGTCAACAAGCCCTACTAGGAGCTTGTGTACGAACATAACGCCGTTACAGATTCTGCGATGGCGCAATGAAGGGAGGTCTAACAGTTGTAGCCTCGATTGATAAGGTGGCAAGATTCTATCCGAGTCCCAGTTAAAATTACGTAAGGCAAAAATTAAAAATTGTTTTTGGACCGACTCGAGAATGGACTGTTGCTCCTTGTACTGTGGACTCCACAAACAAGAACAATATTTCAGAATCGGACGAACCAAGGAGACGTACAATGTTTTGGTGACATACGGGTTATCAAACTCCTTGGACCAACGCTTTCCAAACGCTAGAACACCCTTAACTTTGTTTACAGTTGCAGCTAAATGGCTATTAAAACACAGACTATGATAGAAAAGAACTCCAAGGTCATTTGAACTCGAAATTCGTTCGAGGGGATGAATTCCTAGAGCGTACGAGATATAGTGTGGAGCGCGACGGTAAAAAGTCATAAGTTTGCACTTAGAAAGGTTCAGAAAGAGGAGATTTGTTGAACACCAAATTTGCAACTCGTATAGGTCGAGTTGAAGGCGTTTGTGCAGTTACCAATCAGAGTAGGAGAGATAGATTTTAACATCGTCAGCGTACATTATTGTAGAGGAGTATGTTATAACTTGAGGAAATAAAAAAATCACAAATAAAATAAACAGAAGTGGACCTAAATGACTACCTTGTGGCACTCCTGATGTAACATTAACGACATTCGACAACACATTAGTAAACAAAACACGTTGTGTGCGGTTAGAAAGATAAGACGAAATCCAGTTTAGAAGATTAGTGGAGAAACCAATTAAAGAAAGTTTGTGAATGAGCAAAGAATGGTTCACAAAGTCGAAAGCCTTGCTAAAATCCGTGAAAATTACGTATGTTTGCAGTGAGCTTTGAAATCCTCGGTTAATTGCAGAAGAGGACTCGAGAAGGTTTGTAGATCGATGTTTAAAAAACCGTGTTGCGATGGAGATATCAGACTACTACATAGGTGTTGCAATTGCCTGGTAATAAGGAACTCAATCAGCTTTGGAATGGTGGAAAGCTTAGCAATACCTCGGTAGTTCTCAATGTGAGATCTTGAACCCTTTTTGTGAAGCGGAATGATATAGGATTCGTTCCAAATCACTGGAAGATAAGACCGTTCCAATGATAGGTTGAAAAGATATGTCAACGGTTTGCATAAGGACTGGGCACAGTGTTTTAAAATACAACTTGGTACCTTGTCTGGACCCGCCGAGAATGATATGTCAATCGTTGACAAACCTTCTAGAACATCACTTTCCTCAAAGAAAGGAAGAAAAATGCTGTTGGCATAAGGTAAATGGTAGGGCTACGGAGTAGATGCGTGGTAGATATGTGACGAGTACGTTGATTGGAAGAAGGTGGCAAATAAATTTGCAATACCAGCAGCAGAAGATTCAAATTTGTTTTGATAATGGAGGGATGAGGGAAATGCATTGGACTTACGTTTAGAATTAACGAACGAATAGAATTTTTTTGAATCACTACGAAAATTATTACTACATCGGGAAAGGTATTGATTATAACAAAGACTATTAATAGTGAGGAATTGAGAACGAGCGGAGGAATATTGGGCGAAGACAATCATAGATCCAGTATTCTGATACTTTTTGTAGAGCCTAGTTTTTCTATTCTTAAAATAAGACAAATTCTTGGAGAACCAAGGAGGTTTGGATGACACAGATTTGATGACAGGAACATATATATTAAGGGCATCGTTAATAATATCATAGAACGAATTGACTGTTTCGTCAATGTTCGGGAGCACGTGTAGAAAAGACCAGTTAATGTGCGAGAGGTGAAGATTTAACTCAGCAAAATTAGCACTGTATGCGGCTGGGTGCCATGGGATTGACAGCGCAACTGGATCGGACACAATCAAGGGATATGGCTAAAGTTGGATGGTAGGGGTCTTCAGGAAGTGATACTGGACTTACTCTGGAGACCGTAGCAAGAGCAGCATCACAAACAAACATAAGGTCAAGGAGTCTGTCCCTACTATTTCGTATGGAATTAATTTGAACAAGGGAGACATCGGTAAGCCCGTCAATAAAATCGTTGTGGTAATTTGGTAGCAACAGGTTAGACTCATCACTAGGCAGCCAAGACAGAAGTGGTAAGTTAAAACCGCCCATGACAATAATATGATCGTTGCATCCTAAAGTAGATACAATAGACTGAATTGCAGAAAGGTGATAAAAGTAAGCATCAGATTTGGGAGGAATGTAAGAGCAAGTCAAATAGATCGATACCGATCCAACACAAACTTTGACTGCAATGAATTCAATGCCATAGATATTGTTGAATGGGAACAACTCAGATTAGAAATCCGTTTTCACAGCAATCAGAACCCCACCAGCAAAAGATGGACGGTCCATTCTATATGTGATAAGCTTTGGAACGAAAATTTTATGATTATAGACGGAGGAGTTAAGCCAGGTTTCAGTTAAAGCGACAGCGTCAAAGTCAAAAGAGGCACTATTCGTATGTTTTTCACACAATTTGCCTAACAGACTGCGTACGTTCTGGTTATGAATAATAAAAAGGTTATTTAGTTTTTTGAACTACCAGGGCCAGTAATATTGGGACTCTGGATAGAGTCTTTATGTAGGAAGTCATGCATAATTGTATGCTCAGGCCAAATAGACGGGTCGAGTGATCTGGATAGTAAAGAATCGGGAAGAAGAATTTTAAAGGAGGAAATATTGCGCTTATGTCTAAAAATGAATTTGGTCACAATTATATCATTAAGCGAGGACATCCTCTGTTGTAGCCGGTATAAGACGGGAAACAAAGATAGCCTTTCGAGGTACCACTGCTCTTGGCTGAAGTCCCGAGCGAGAGAGGCAGCGTCGGTAGCAATGGAAGGAACAGGAACAGTGACAGGAACGGTGGGGACATCATTAGCGGCCAGCAAGTCCTCACAGGGAGCAATCACAGCGGAGCCGACCATGATGGACGTAGTAACTGCTTCATTGCTATTCGGTGTGAGAAACACCGGAGCGACTGAAGGCGGATCGACTAACGGCGAGGCATGACCGCTCGGAGTAGCAAAGAATTCCGATGTATGTAGATGAGAGGCAGGCTTTCCAACTCCAATAGGTTGCAAGAGGTTGTTGTTATCAGTATGAGGGATTTTCCGTCTAGGAGATTCGCTCAAGAGTTTGAGGCCAAAGAATTGTGTTTCCAGGGCCAGGAACTTGTCGTTGAGAGCGATAAATTGCTTCCGGACATCCTGAAAACCAGTACGAGTCTGTCCCATAAAAGTGCGCATTTCGGCCATGACCAAGTCAGACCAATGCGTTTTGAGATGAGATCGTGTAGACGTCCAAAATTACCCCACCAGCACATTTTATATGGGCGACATTATCGGAATGAATAACCGACTATGTTGCCACAAAATTCGCATTTCTTTGCACTGCAGACAAGAGCCATTTGACAGCAGTTGAATCACTGTGCAGGAAGAAAAACGCAAAGTGGAAGCGCAAGCGATATAAGAGTGCAGGCAGCAAAACGAGCGACGATCAGTAGCAGCGGCAGACGATCCAGCGAAGTGACGAAAACAAAAAGTAAAGCTCACGAACCAGAGACACAGAGAGAGTGAGAGCAAGAGAGCTTGCACTTATGCTCTCCAGAGCGTGTGTTGATAGGCGATGTAACGGATGGAGTGCACGAACAGTGAGCGCAGAGAGCAATGATCCAAAGCGGAATGGATAAAAGCACTAACAAATTGCTTGCGCAAGTCTGATACGCGTTCGAAATATAGAGTTATTATTAACTCAATTGTTAAACAGCTAAACACAGATAATTGGCACAAAAAAGGACCGATTATGATGACCTCCACCCTGGAGGACGAAGACTCCCCTCCGCCAAGACAACCACCAACCCACTACCGACGGGACCCCCGACACAGCCACGGGGTCTATCAAGACGTTAACTCTGAAGAGGAACACTCCCCAGAAGAGGGGGGAATCACCCTCAGAGAAGGAAGAGGAATCACCCTCAGAGAAGGAAGAGGAATCACCCTCAGAGAAGAAAGAGGAATCACCCTCAGAGAAGGAAGAGGAATCACCCTCAGAGAACGAAGAGGAAGCATCGTTAGAAGGAGAAACCGGCTTCATCCACCAGCTGGCCATGGACACCCAGACCACCAGCTACGTCCATACCCCATGGGGGGTCCGGACTACCACGACCCACACACGGGTCGTCGATAGCAGAAGGACGGACAACAGGGAGGCAGCCGACGACGGAAGCTTCGCCCCTAAACGCCCCCGTCGCCACTAACACCCACCCGGAAGAAAGGGGGGGTGTAACGAACCATGGGTCTACCCATGGCTCGCCACAAACGGCGGAGAGTCAGCGCATCCACTCTGGCGGAAGACAAGAAAGAAACTGATCTACACAGAGCTGACGCACCATGGCTCTAGCCACGGTTTGCCCAAAATAGCGGTGTGTCAGCACTTTAAGCAACGTACACAATTAATAAACCACTCTACACATTTTTGTCCACACAACAATTTAAAACCCCCACCTCTTGGGACATTTCGTAATCGACACCCTAGATAAATTATCAATAAGCAATTATTAAATTACCGACCCACTGTCCCAAACTCAGCTATCACCTTCCGTGATGCCAACTTAGCAAAACCTTCTTTTTTCTCTGAACACTACTAACCCAATAGCAAACTGTCAACGAAGCACCACGCTTCGACCCCAATGACTAGCCCCACATTTATTGGCATAGTCATAAGTTATCAATAAACAATTATTAAATTACCGACCTACTGTCCCAAACTCAGCTATCACCTTCCGTGATGCCAACTTAGCAAAACCCTCTTTTCTCCGAACACTACTAATCCAATTACTAGCCCCACAATTATTGTCATAAAAAATAATCATAAGTTAGCAATAATTAATTATTTCCGGGTCAGGTGCGATCACCAGATGCATAAAAGGGCCAAGATCGGCCGAAGAAGTAGGCAGTCCATCAGCCCAAACACAAGACACTGCACCAGGCAGTCCACCAGCCCCAATACACGACACTGCACCAGGCAGTCCACCAGCCCCAATACACGACACTGCACCAGGCAGTCCACCAGCCCCAATACACGACACTGCACCAGGCAGTCCACCAGCCCCAATAGACGACACCCAGTCCACCGGCTCCAAGGCCAAACAACTAGATCCGCGAGCTAAGCCATCGTAACCGAATAAGTAAATAAAGAAAATATCACAACGTCAACAGAACACCAACCACGCTTCTGAAATATTTTTCGTCGGCTATAACACTCCCCCTGTCGCCTACCTCTCTTACGATCAGGCCACTCCAACCCGAAAGTCACCTGCAATCTACAAATTTTCTTGTAGCGGACCCTGGACAGACTGATGCATATCCCAGCCTGAAATAGGATCCTCACAGTTTTTACACAATTATTAGGCATGCAACCGCGGTAAAAGTTGATTTTAGTGTAAGTTAGTTGGAAAGTTAAAATATAGATCAAAAACACCGGCTGTTTAAGTTAAACAAAAGGAAAATGCGGAGCGCAAAACAAAAACACGTCTGGTCACTACGAAACGAGACTTGACCGTACCAGGACCTGTTTCCTGCCGCCCTCACGAGCACTTCCACTGTTATGTACAGCCAGTGCAAGTACTGAGCCGAAACGCCCATACCCCTAGTCCGAGGGTACAGATATGGCGAGAGACAGTCCGTTAGTTCCGTTGGTAAAAATCCGTTTAATTTTCAATTCGGCGGGGAATTCCTTACCGTTTTGAAAGCGGAAAAGTCTTGCGTTTTACTGAAAGTGAAAACCAGAGCCTACCTGAATATTTTTCATTATCTTCTTGAATTCGTTCGCCTGTTATTTCTGATCTGCTATTTCGCATGTTTGTTTATCGTTGCAAGTAGGCCCCATCAGTCTTTCTGGCATTGCTCACAATTTGTAACACAAATTGTCCAAATTCACGAAAAAAAGTGAAAACACACACAGAAAAATAAACTTAAGCATTAATTGATACAAGAACAGTAAAATTTGGATTAACATATGGTGGGTGGTGGTAGGAATGTGACAACCTATTAGCAGACCTACTTAATATACAACAACAATTTCATAAGAATCGGTCGAGCCGCTTGAAGCTTAACGGGAGAAGCTTAACGACGATGCTGACACGAGATTTTTATATGTATAGAACATGGAAATTAAATTAAATTCGATTTTCGATTATAATGGTACATAGCGTTCGTTCGTTAGTCCTGCCACGGATGCTGGCTAATTGTAGTCGGGCGGAGAGAAGAAAACTCTCGTAGTGAAACTAACCCAATCCACGTTGAAATAGGATATGATGCGTGGCCCAGGTTGAGCTCGGTGATGTATATGCGAACTCTGGATACCTGCAGACCTCCAGTTTAAATTAGGCTTCCCGGGCAAGCGATCTAAGCCTCGAAATACTATCCCCTTCCCGCTACTCGTGGGAACCGATAAGCCAATGGAGCCGATCCACGTCGGGGGGAACCGGGGGCAAAACGGTTATCGGGATGGCTCCAAGCAGAACGTAATAGCGGCTGGAACCGGGGAAGGCGGTGGTAAAAGGCGGTGGTAGAAGCCATCTTACCAAGACAGGAGGCTCGCTGCTTTCATTCTGTCCACCGACGACCGGGATTTCAAGTCGTCGGAAAAGGGGCTGGAGCAGAGGCCAGCTCGATAATCGCAGATTTCCAGCTAGCAAAAGCCGGAAAGGGTGCAGCCAAGGCCCAGACCAAGCGGCAACGATCAGCGGAGGATCCCGCAATACAGCCAGGCCAAGCCCAGCAAGCCATGTGGGCGAAATCCAACCCTACGAGCAGATCGTTTGCTGAGGTGGCGAGGGGCAAGACCCTAATTGGAGTCCTGGACAGGGGCGCCAAGGATGGTGTCCCTCGGAACAAATGGCATCTGGTCGATGCAGAGCTACAGAGCTTCAGCAACGAAGATCACACAGCGGTGAGCCTCAAAACCGGATTAAACCGGAGGAACGATCCCACCTTTATTATTAAAAATCGCGAGAAGGTCCTGGACCTCACACTTGCCTCTCACAAGATACATAATAACATAGTATCCTGGAAGGTCCTTGAAGAACACTCCTTCTCGGACCACAGGTACGTCGAAACTGTTTTCTCATTCCCCATATCGAGTCCAGTCAAATTCCGGAACCTCAGGCGGACAAACTGGACTCGTTACTCAGACCACCTGGGCAGTATTCTCCCCGAGTCTCCGGGGAAGATATCTCTCGGGAGGCCACGACCAATCTGGTGAAAACATTTAACGACACCTGCAATGCGGCGCTCGACAAATCCTGTCCCCCTAGTAAATCTAGGGGTCGGAAGAAGCCTGAATGGTGGACTCCGAAACTGGGAGAGCACCGGAAAGCCTCCCGGAGCCTCCTCTTCAACCGAGCCAAAGCTCTAAACGTTGAGCAGAACTGGTTCGAGTACAAGGGTAGTCTATCAATCCATAACAAGGAACTTAGGAGAGTCAAATGCGCCTCATGGCGTAAGTTCAGCAATGAAATCTTAAGTAACTCTGAAGCTTCACGCTTGCGTAAAGTGCTCTCGAAGTCGATCCCAACCTCGGGTTACCTTAAGAAAGCCGATCAGTCATGGACGACGTCAATGACGTTGCTAAAGCTTATCCGCAACACACACTTCCCAGGCTACGTTGTTAACAGGCCAACCTACAGCGAACCTCATTCTGTTGCCTCAAGATCCATTATAAAACTGCTAAGTCAAGAAAACATATCCTGAGCAATTAAACGCTTTAAGCCCTACTAGTCTTCGGGAACAGATGGCATCCTCCCAGCCCAACTGATCCACGGCTCAAACAGATTTACGAGGGGATTTTTTCTCACGGACAAATCCCAGACACATGGCTTCAGACCAAAGTCGTTTTTATACCCAAGGCAGGTAAACCCTTGCACACTGCCCCCAAAGATTTCAGACCAATAAGCCTTTCGTCCTTTCTTTTGAAGACGATGGAACGGCTTTTAGGGTTGCATCTCAGGGCGAGTATTCCGCCCAATACAATCTCTGATTCTCAGCACGCCTATCAGAAAGGAAGATCCACTGAGACGGCCCTACAGGCGATTACATCGCCCCTGAAACGTCCCTTAACTGTAAGCAATACACATTGGTGGCACATCCCGACCGCCATCACGGTGCACACTGACCTGAGGACTGATTCCCGAACGGTGAGTCTCATCGATCAGATTCTTCAATGCAAGACCGTTGAGGCCTCACTGGGGACGTCACCAGGTGGCGGGGAACTTAACACCGCAATCATATTGCTCACCACGGTTCAGGGTTAGAAACGGTACACGCCCATGCGGCATCACAATGGTCCTGTAGCAGGACCAAGTGAGTTTTGGTAGGGGGGATTTCCCCTCTCTACAACTACAGCCTTAACCTAGCCAAACCTAAAAATAGGGTCTGAAAAAATTGGTCAGGTCAAACAAAATAATTAATTCATTTTACCAGCTGTGGCAGCCCTATTTGGCTATCGATAAATCTCTGTTAAACTTAATAGAGGCCTTTTTGTATAGCCTAGAACCCAGATCCGAAAAACATCTCGCAGACAGAATCTGGGTTGATATTCGTATGAAACCGATAAGAAATTTTGCCGGTCAAAAACTGTTTTCTATGTTCTGTACGGAAGGCAGTACTCAGATTTAAGCACAGTATCCAGCACTGCGGAATCGAAAAATTCCTGTCAAACTTCATATAAAAACGAGAAGGAACGCTTCTGGGGACGCGACTCTACTTATCCCCGGACTCAGTCAGAACATACATTTTTGGGCATATGATTTTTTAGAATTTTAGAATTTAAAAAAAAAAATTACATTTTACATTTTTTTTGCTACATCTGTTATCTACATCTACATCTACATCTACAATGTATATTTTACATCTAACATGTAGATTAAAGATGTACCATTCATATTCTACATCTCCTCCGCTAGGGGTTGCTCGCGCACTGAACGCGGCAGAGTGTGCGAGCAACAAAGAGATAGAGTAGCGTTTCTCTTGCTGGAGTGGGCGGCGGAAGCAACGGAAAATTAATTTCTTCATCTTTAAAATTTTGCCTGCCACAGATTTTCGTCCTTTGTGGTGGCGGAAAGGGGCGGGGCGAAATTTTGAAATACACTTGTAGCAGTGTGATATCACATGAGTCTGGAAACCAAATTTGGTTGCCCTAGCTCTTATAGTCTCTGAGATCTAGGCGCTCAACAAGACGGACAGACAGACATGGTTATATCGACTCGGCAATTGATGCTGATCAAGAATATATATACTTTATGGGGTCGGAAACGTTTCCTTCTCTGCGTTACACACATCCACTTTTACCACAAATCTGATATACCCCTTAACTCTTTTTTACATAAATCAAAAGCACACATACTTATAAACTGACTGTGTACGGATATAAAAGTAAAGTCGCGTCCACAGAAGCGACACATAACGTTCATTCTCTTTTCTTATTATTTTTTTACGATATTTTTAATTACCTCTGGGCGATGCGGTACAATTATAGCGCTTGTAAGATTTCCTGCAAAGCCGGATATTATGTAGACAACAGCAGTACGGAAAGTTCCAATTAATTTTTCCAAATCAGCAAGAAACAAATGTTGGAAAATTAGTGTAATTGCCAAGTGTAAAATACCGGCATGCATGCACAGCGATGTTAACAGTCTATAGAGCTGATCAGGAGTTTCCACAGATATAAATGGTAACATGCCACACACATTGTTGAGGCATGATATCTGAAAAAGAATAAAACTTGTACTGGAGTAGCGATAACAATTTTAAGTCATTCACTCTTACCTGTGAGCAGAGAGAGGCTTCCTCATGAAAATAACCATTTATAAAATCACAATATTCCCGCGTCGTTATTCGGCATTCTCCATATAGCCCGGTGCAACAAGGATGACCAATTACTTCGCAGACCATATGCTCAGAAGTATGGTCTTTATAACGATAGCGCTGAGTGAACGAATTCGTTTTACGACAAATGGGCCACTTTGTGATGTCGTCGGGCCACTCATATGGTGCTATTGACGCTGGTGCATCGCAAAATTTTGGATCTAAGCCACAAACTGATCCAGAAATTCGACCTCCAGGTCCGGATTCGCCGGGAGACCATTTTTTCCATGTTGATATGGATTTCTAAAAAAATTTAATTAAGAAAGAAATAAATAAATGTGATTCAAACAAAATTGATCGATGTGTTTAGGTATGTCATAAGTCCATTCTCGCGCTATTCTCGATCGCTGAACATATACGCAAAATAAAACGAGAAGGAACGAAAAATTTTTACATTTTTTTGCTACATCTGTTATCTACATCTTCAACGTATATTTTACATCTAACATGTAGATTATAGATGTATCATTTATATTCTACATATTCTTCCGGCAGAAATCACTTCCGCTGGAAAATCACCTCAATTCCATTCCGCCGTGCCACACACCGATTTTTCAGCGGAATCAAAATCACTCACAATTTGTCCAGCGATTTGATTAAATACACCCATAAAACACACCCAAAACGATTGGAATCTTACTTTCCCATAACGTTTATTCAATTGGTGATTAACACTCTTCCAAATAATTAAACATTATACATGTTAAGTTAATAAAATAAGCATTTTAGTAAATCACTATTCAATCCGCTGACTGAATTTTCACTTAACGATTCCGCTCTCAATCCGCTGCAGAGCGAGGTGGCCACTTAGGGCGAAGTTAATACAGTAATGCCACATTTTTTAAGTCGAATTCGGAGCAATATATTTTATATTAATTATACTGTAAGCATTCTGTTTTTCTGTAATTAAGCATTACAAAAAATAGCTCATTGCAGTAAAACTTCCTTTACGTCAAACGTGTGCATACTTTTTGTGCAAATTGTGAAAACATTTGCAGTCATTTGTAGTTCTACCAGGTGGCATCGCTTCAAAAGGCCAAAACAGGATTAACAAACCATTTCTACATATTATTGCCATTGCATTTATGTCAAAAATCCCTGTTCGGCTATGTGCAGACCCATGGCAGCACAAATAGAAGCATAGCGATCATTATACCAAAAACTGGCCATTTTAATGAACTAAATTAGCAGTAGTTTGAGAAGAAGGCGAAAACGAGTCCGATGGGCATCTGAGAAGCCTGCGCTGCAAGGTTTGCATTCTAATATATTGCCTCCGCAGTCCTTTGATGGCCAACAGCCTCGGAAAAGAATTTTAATTAAGTTTCCCGTCAAATTCAGATGTATCTATTCTTGAACAGCTGATTGCTGGCATGCACGGAGACTTGCCATACAACTGCTAGAGTTGCCGAGTACAGTGTTTTGTTTGACTCGCACGATATTGTATGTTTTTTTGCTTTGAAATTATATAAGTACAGCTTTAAAAAATCAGCTATTTTATATTATAAAAGAAAAAAAGAAAAACCAATTTTTTTGATATGATAAAATCAATAAAACTGCAAAATGAGCCCCATTCTAAATGAATTTTTAAAAGTGTCAACCCTAGCCTTAGTTCGAATTTGGTTTGTGACAATGCTAAGACAAATGAAATCGCTCGGAATTCTGTGGCACGGCGGAAATTTTTAAGCGGAAATCCTCTGCGCGGTTTTGAATTTCACTAGTGATTTCTGTAGCACCCCTGATAGTCTCTGAGATCTAGGCGCTCAACAAGACGGACAGACAGACAGACATGGCTTTATCGACTCGGCTATTGATGCTGATCAAGAATATATATACCTTATGGGGTCGGAAACGTTTCCTTCTCTGCGTTACACACATCCACTTTTACCACAAATCTAATATACGGGTACGGGTATAATAAAGCTTAAAACTTTCCTAAAAACGTAAACCGGTGTATCCCAATTGGAAAGGGTACGTACTGAGCCGCGAAGGGTAGATCCTACAGCGCTCTTTGCCGGGTCGAAGACATATTCTAGCCAGTGGCTAGGGGAGGAGGCTGCACCCAGTGCCGATATCTCCAGCTCTATTTTCATTGGGACGTAAAAAAAACATTTTTCCACGCGCACTTTGAAGCGTTTTTTACATTTCTCCATCGACTCGAGCAGCTGATCGACAGAATAGTGTTCGGTAACGCGCAAGATATACACTAGGGCATATCGGCTACAAAAAGATCGTAGCAACCAGTCGCTGCCACTAGTACAACCAAAAATTAAAATAAAGAAGACAAAAAAGTGGTGCATACTTCCAGGCGAATGTTTACACTGTTACTTCTAGACCAAGCCAAGCTAAAAAGTCTAGATAAGGTAAATCAGGTCTGAAGGTCACGGATCCGTATAGGATCTTCGCCAAAAGCGGCAAACAAAAATGGCATAGTGTTCGACGCCTCGGAGAGTATTCAACGCGGAGGTACTGGAAGCTGTCAAGATTGGCCTAGATGAAACAGCCATCGTCGTTCCTCTGCTCTGTAGCAGGCTTTGCGTATCTTGGCGTGCTCCGCGGGGGTGCGAGAGTGGTCAGGATGGTCCGCTCTTGGATGCTCTCGAACTCTGTCGCCAACAGCGTGAGCTGTGTCAAGCTTTGGAGTTCATGTCGGCGCACGTACATCTGGTATGCTGGCATGGCGTTGTCGTAGATCCTGTTCAGCTCCTTGGCTTCGTCGTACCCGGCGTGGTGCATGAGTAGACGTATCTCGATAAGGTAATCCCTGAACAATTCCCCTACCGCTTTCTTGCGGGTCTGGTTTCATGGTTAGTGGCACTGACTTACGTTTTTTTTTTGGTAATTCTGCAGCAGGGCAGTAAAATTATCAAAATGCTAAGAGTTTTAAAACTAAACCTAACCAAAAGATTCTATAACACAACAAGATTCGTAACGACCATACTGCTGAAGAGCACACGAATTTTTTAGCGTGGATTTTTGATTTTTCTATGTGTGCGTTCTGTTGTCCGTTCTTGAGCGATTGGTTGTGTGAGTGCGTTCTGTCGCAGCAAAGGAGTCAATCTGACATATTGACGACTGTCTGCGTACTAAGTGGCTCACTGCAAAGCGAAGAGAGTTCAAGCCTCCCTCAGTGCAAGTTAATTTATTTTTATCTTTTTTTGTTTTGTTTTTTTTTTACTTTATTCATCTATATTTAAGAATTAGCTAATTTTCCCAAAAAATACCAAAATGATTATTATTTGTGACGAAGAAAATTTAGTTTATCAGTGGTTTTTACTTTGTCTGGAGTAACTAGCCACTTGCAATGTTTATAAAGCAAAACCCTTATTAATTTGTCCAACATGCTAATTTTATTTAAGAAACATTCAGGGATGGATCAAGCCTCAACGGGGCCAATTTGGAGGCCCCTCCTTATTTTCCCGCCTCTCCTTTTTTCATTTGAAATAACATAACTTTTTTCTTTGTTTGATTATTCTGTATTTGTTATTTTATATTTGGAATTTTGTTTTATTCATGGCATTCATATTAAGTATATTTGATTTAAAAATAAAGATAACGCCAAAAAAAAATCATCACCTTTCGCTGCGAATTGAACTTGGCTCACACTTTCCGCAGGCAAGCAACTTCGCCGCTGCACCACCGTCCGTATTTGTTTTGCTATGCAGTTGCAGTAGCTTAATTTCGTTTTCATCATTAAGAACTGTGCAGCTTTGACGAAATACGAAATTTGGATTCAGAGTCAGAATTTCAGGCGGAAAAAATTGGAAAGCACTCTCATACATATGTATGTATATATGTGTGCGTAATAGAGCCCTGTATGAACGAGCAACCGAATCGATTCGCACGGATTCGGTATTCGCTTCGTCCGATTCCATTGAATCACCGATTCGGCTTTCTTATAACTCATCATCGTCCGCCCAAAACGGACCGAACGAATCATGTCTCGTAATTTTTACTGTGTCAGATCCGAACAGTTCGGTTTTTCTCTCTCTTTTACTCTCCACTTGATTTTCTGGTAGAGAGAAAGAGAAAGCAATATACAAATTTGCTGCTTTTTTGCTTTGCCCTCGGCCTGAAAATATTTATTTGTGTGTGTGCCTTTGTGTGGCTGTGTGTGTACGTCAACGGTATAGTCTTTGGTGCTACGCATACTTACGCATGAGCTCTTGCCTTTGAGTAAGGAAACAACAACAGCTGTTCAGCAATACGCACAGTGGAATATTCTGGAATACAAAAACATACATACACAACAATAATCACACACTCCGTGTCCGCAATATTGTTTTAAATACATACTGTACATGTGTACGCATACAAAGAAAGTTTTCTGCGTAGTATATTTTGAATCAGTTCAGAGCCAAGCGAACAAATCTTGCTGATATTGACTCGCAGTGCTCGGAATCGGTTTTTTAGGGATTCGGGTGATTCGAATCTGTCTGAAGGCATGATTCGTGATGATCGAACGCATTGAAGGGGTATGAGTACACTGTGATTTTATGAGTCATGTGGATTCGTGCAGGGCTATAGTGTATATGCCCGAGAGCAACAACGAAATTCTAAAAACAGAATACATTTTGTATAGCGCACTCACAAATACGCAAGTGTGGAGTTTGATTTCCTTAAAACATTGTGCTGCTGTCATACATTTTTTTCTTCCTCGTTAAGCATCTTGTTGTGTTATAGAATCTTTGCCTAAGCCACTGCAGGATGGTCCAGGACTTCCATAAGACCGTGAGGTGTGTGGTGTGTGCCAAACCGGCGCAGCATCTAGACGGAGGAAGAAGCGCGAAAGGATTCGTAAGAGCGAAGCTGAAAGACCTTTGGTTATGTAGCTGCTGTTTGCCACCACTTGAGAGAAAGTGCCGCTGTGGAAAACCAGGCTAACGATATCAGGGCACACTTTAAACCTGGCAGCGACGACGACAAGGCAAATCAGCAAGCATTACAACCAGCGTTGCCAACTCTTTGGGTCATATTAAAGCTAAACTAGCCTTTGAAAAAAGCTAGAAATAGCCAGCCAATTCGTATGGTAGCTAAAAAAAACGCTAGAGTATTTTAAAGATATTTTTATTGATTTAATCAAGTATTTTTGAGAACTTATCAAGTTCATCAAATATTTCCTCCTCATCAGCTGATTTTATGTAGGCACTACACAACAATCCCAAATGGTCAATTGGCTGACGGATTAATATGTAGCAACATATGGACATATATGTATATGCCGCCTCTTGTTGGCATGATTTCACAGACACAGATGCAAAAAACGGTATTTTTTTTGTCTGTCTTGGCTGGGTTGGCATGTGTGTGCAAATCATTAAGTTTTGCATTAATTCTAGACTTACAATATTTTCAAATCATCGACTGAATCTAAAGCCAGCAAATTTTTGAATGCGGGGCGGTTTTTGCTTATAAATCTTAGGCATTTTAAACTTACTCTCGCGATCAAATCTTAGATTGTGAAATACCTCATTAGTGATGGTATTTAAATCGATTCAATTCAATTAATATCTAAAAACGATGAAATTGAATTCCCTTTTGGCTTATCGATATTTTTTGCGATTCAAATCGAAAAAATACTACAAACTATTGTAACGAACCGTTTTGTCCGCCTTATGTGCGCTTGGCGTACTCAGCAACCGGTGGGTTCGTTGCAACGAATTTGGGTGTTCCCCGGGGGACAAAATAGAAAGACTTGGTTGGCTGAAAGACTGTCGGCTCAAAGAACTGGTCCGACTACGATTCCTAGCGTTAGGCCCAAATCCGCCGTACTCAGTTCGCACACGACACGTTCGCTCTCAATGAATCCTTCCGTTGAGCGAGCGGTACACAAGGTCCTTTCTCTTGACACTCTTAGATCACTTTCCGACTTTCCTTGGTATTCGCCAATATAAGCACTTGAACTCTCCGCACTTGACTGTCACGAGCCGCTGTCGCGGGCCTCTTTTTATCCCCTTGTAAGCGTGCGGCCGCACCGTTGCTGCCTAGCAACAACGGGACTTTCCTCCAGGCGTCGGCTGTATTTTTCCATCGGCTAGTCTGATGCTCTCCTACTGCTTCGTAACGGGACCAAGCCGGTGGCGTGATCGCAAGGCCATAAATGGTCATGCGCTGGACCACTGCCGGCACGATACCATTATCCCGCCTCTCTTCCGCGCTCCTTTACACTCCCTGGTAGCGCCCTCTGATCGCGGCTCTCTCTCTGTTGCCCCCTTGAGCGAGACCCTCCCAGGCAATTCGCCGTTATCCGGTTATCCGGACAACCCGGATGGGTTAACCTTAGGGTCCATGCGTGTGAGGATATCATTCCTCACACTATACAAGTGTGGCAACGTGAAAGCATTAAAATATAAGAAGTTGCCAGAGGATTTTAATAAAATAAAATTATGTCAATTTGTCTTTAAAAATAGCCATAATTCCCGCAACCCGATATTTTACAATTTAGCACGCATTTGCCAATTGATACACGATAGATCTAGTGGGAAAATCGTTAACTTGGCAACACTGATTACAACGCGAGAGACCACAGTGCAATTCTTTGCACCATGCAGACCCGAAGAGACGCCCCAAGGACTGCCACAAGGGAATCAAGCTAAAAATGACATGCGAAGTCATTATGATTCGCAGCAGAGCATTCAAGGCACATAAGCCGATATATTGGTGGAACAGCTCTATAGAGGATCTCAGTCCAGCGCAGGACTGAGAGGTAGACAGGACCGCCAGTACGGAGCACCGATATTGCCAATTGCATGGAAAATCGGGCTCTCAAACTGGCCATAGGTATGTTTCCAGACACTTTTGCGCAGGCATACACCAGGTATCGCACAGACGGCTGCTTCCCTGGGAGATGGAAAAAGCAAAAGCTGGTGCTGATCCCAAAACCAGGGAATGACACAGAGGATCCATCTGCATCCTTGACAGTGCAGACAAGGTACTGAAAAGAATTATCAGCGGAAGGCCAAACAAAACAATAGAGGCCGCTTGGGGACTCTCCGATAGTCAGTGCGGATTCACGAAGGCTCGCTCAACCCTGGATGCCCTGGACCAGCACTTTCTGGTAGCACATCCAGAAAGGCTATAGTAGGTGGGGCCAAAAAGTACTGCTTGGTGGCCACACTAGACATCAAAAACGCTTTTCCGAATTCCGAATACTGGAGCAGGATAATGTCCTCCCTTAGGAGACTCGGCATTCCAGAATACCTGCAAGCAGAGGTCCTAATCAGCAGCAGGAAACATGTTAAGACGGCGAGGATAACGGTAGGAGGAGCCTGCATCGTCTTAAAAAGAGCCATCAGATATTTCGGAGTCATGCTGGAAAACCGGCTCTCATTCAGAGAGCACCTACAGGATACGCCGTATCCTGAGACTTGGGTTCAAGCTATGAGCACTTAAAGCTATATTAAGGGAATAGAGTGTAACTTTAGACTTGGAGCCCTGCGGATCAGTGCGGCTTTTCTCACAGTTTCCACAAAGGCTATTCTGGTGATAAGTGGCATACCAACCGTCGAACTGGCAGCGATGGAAGTCAATAGAGAGAGGAAGGTCGCCATCACACTAGAAAACGTCAGAGAAACGAGGAGCAGGGCCAGGTCCATATGCCTGGAAAGCTGGCAGCATAGATGAACGGAGAATGGCATGGATAGATCAGCAGCATGGGGAACTTGCTTTCGAATTGACGCAGGTTCTGAGCGGTCATTGGTGCTTTAAGTCATACCTACATCGCTTTGGCCATGAGAAAGACGAGCTACGGCGATTTGCAGTCTCGCGACAGAGATCGCTACAAATGAGTAAAAAAAATCATTGAACTGAGTGAACAACTGAACAAGAGAGCATGGTGACAACTAAGCAAAGTGAGCGAGTTTGTTCAACAACTGAGTTCACTAAAGTGAACACTTTTGACCCAACACTAGTCAGAACATTCCACAATTTAGGTTCAACAAGACTTTAAACTCCTCTGTTTAAGACTGCATCTTCTCGGCCTTCCTATTTTAATTTCTTTCTCGTATATTCCACCGTCATCGAATATATAACTATAGGAGCAGCACCTCTCCAGTATAAATATCGCTATTCAGAAAAAGAATACAGAATACAGAAAAAGACATTAGGCAGGCTTCGGCTTTCTCTATCTATCTCTATTCTCTAACTATTCTCTTTACCAAAATGAAAATAAATCAATAAATCAGATATACTCTGTCATCTACATATAAAAGGTCGATTCTAGATCTCCTCCGCAAGAATGCGCACGAGGCAGAGCGTGTGAGCAGTATGCGAGCGAGAAAGAGAATGAGTAGCGGCTACTGCGCTGAAAGGAGGTGGCGTATCCACTGAAAATTAATTTCTTCATTCTGGCTATAACAATCTGATCTGATCGGTAATCTGGTAGATATGGTCATTCTCTACGATATTGCCCTTTTTATTATCTCTTATCTTCAAAATTGTGGATGCCACAGATTTTGGTCCTTTGAGTTGGCGGAAGGAGCGGGAAAATTTTAAAAATACGCTTGTAATTGTGTGATATCACATGAGTCTGGAAACAAAATTTAGTTGCTCTAGCTCTTCTAGTTTCTGAGATCTAGGTTCTCAGACAGACAGACATAACTATATCGACTCGGCTATTGATGCTGGTCTAGAATATAAATACTTGATGGGGTCGGAAACGTTTCCTTCTGTGCGTCGTCGCATATATACCTACGCATATATTCGGTCAATTGGTGACACACGAATCGTGGTCTATATATGCATCTCGCTTCCAAGTTTCTTGCGCTATCGTTCTCTTCATCTATGCTGCTCTCTAGCATTCTTTCCCTCTATTTATCGCTTGTACTCGGCTCAGCAGCAGCCCGAGCTTCTATCGCTTATTTTGCTCTCTCTCGCTTGCATTAGGGCGCTGGCAATTCGGCCCGCCTGCCCTATCTCAGTCTGTTATTGATCTCATAACCTTCGTATCCCTCGCATCACTTTATTCGGTCATACTGACGCCTACTTTACCTTAATAATACGAAATAAATTGTACATCATTACCCATTGAAACGCTAGACTTTTTCTTAAAATTAAACGAGTTTCAACGGCTATTAAAAACGATTAATAGCCAAACAGTTATACTATATCTGAAGACTCCTACCAGCCTACTTTCGAAGTGTCGGTCGATATTGAATCAACTGTGCTGGATTGAGTGGGTAGGTCATCTGAAGTAGTAAGATGAAAGCACAGTTGACGAAGGTTAGAAACATCAAAAGGGATTTCGATTGGTAAGCTCTGAAGTTGTGCACTGACGTAAGAAAGCAATAAACATTTTTACAATGTACTTCACACACTTTTTGATTCTTGTGTCCCACGTTCCGATTTGATCTGGGAAGCCTCCTTGGTTCACCAAAGAGTTAGTCAGGTTAAAGAACTTAAAATCAAGACTTTATAAAAAATGTTAATATGTTTGTTCTCCTTCTTCTCTCCCTCGCTATGCAATAGCTCGGTCAAATGTATCTGTTCTTAATGCTCAATGCAATAAAAACTACCTATCTCGATGCAGGATACGCTTTTAAGCTGTACAATAAACAGTTAGCGTAAAACGTCCGCACATCTCTTAATTAGCCGGCAAACAATGATCTGGCAATCGCCGATCTTGTTGCCCAATTTTTCACTTTTCACACTCTTTATTAATGGCCTTTATTAACAAACTCTAGTACTAAGGTAAGCGGATGATGTTAAACTCTGTGTCCAGTATAAGGACATTTCATTTCACTCTCGCTAGCAATCCGATCTCAATAAATTTTAGTATGTAATGCCTTAAAATGCAAAGTTATGACATTTCATCGCTCCAGCCCCTTTTTGGCTCCTTATACCCTCTGCGGTGGTTCTCTTGAGAGAATTACCTTGGTTGATGATCTTGATGTTTAACTGGACCTAAAATTAAAGTTTTCTGAACACATTTCTACCATGGAAAATAAGGCCAAAGAGGTGGTCAAAGGAATTTGACGACCCCTATATAACGAAGACTCTCTATATCTCGCTAGTTCGTCCGATTTTAGAGTACGGCTCTTGTGTATGGTGCCCTCTGTACAAAGTATACCAAGGCCGTATAGAATCAGTCCAGAAAAATTTTTTGCTATGCGTTAACTCAACTGGGATGCAATTGTGAGATTGCCGGCTTAAACTAATAGATAGCTTTTAATAAATCTTCCATACTTAGTTAATCGTAGAAAAATTCTTGGTGTGATTACACTGGTCAACACGATTTTTCCTCAAGGAACAAAACCAACTTTTTCTTAAAGATTTGGGGCTTAGAAATGGTTTGATGATATTTTTTTTTTCTATGGCAGAACTTTTTTTTGAAGAATTTTTGAAGTCTGGTATTTTTTTTAAAGCTGTTTTCAGAGGTAGTGCTTGTTTTTTTCACATAACTCTAGTATCTTTCATCTGGTTGTTAAGAACTTTGCTATTTTGAAAAGATAATTAAAACAGCTAGAAGTTTAGCCCAAATATTTTGGGATTTCAGCTTACCATCTGGGATACATAAAACATTGAAATGGAAAAATCATGTTTTTTGTGCGGTATTATTTACGAAATTTTGACTTTAAAAATGTCGAAAGTGAAAAAAAATGATATCCTGTGTTCTCTATTTTTTTGTGTAGAGGTGCATTAATTTGGCGTCGTTTAAGGTATCGCTCATTAAAATCTATGGAGAGACTTTGGAGCTAAAATTCGTTAATCAAACCTAAAAAATGAAAAAAATGAACAAAAAATACCTTTTTGAAGGCTGCGGGCCCAATTGCCCATCGGGAATTGCGATCGCGATCAGGTACCAAATGTACAACAATTTTTCGTTTGCTTTGTTCCCAGTTGGCAGTTGGGACAAAAATTCTTCAAAAAAAAGTTCTGCCAAAGTAAAAAAAAACATAATTCTTAAAAAAATTGAATGCCCCATATCTATCAGAAAAAGTCGGTTTGGATCCTTGAGGAAAAAAAAAGTTCGATTTTGTCGAGAAGTGTTATTATGCACAACTTGATCAAGGGGGACGGGGCTATCTTCGTGCAATCATTGCATCAACGTAAAATGTACTATACATATTAAAGTTACGAATAAAAATATATATTTCCGAATTTTGATTAGATGAAACCATCATTTAAGTCAGAATAAGTCTCTCCATGATACGCGCGTACTTTCTATCTCTTTATTGTCCTGGTGTATTGAAGGATATATGGATAAGGGATGCATAATAATTCGTTGGTGAGGAAAAGTTGGAAATGTAACGTTAGATGCGGATTAAAACAGCTTGAATATTGGAATTATATGGATATTGGTTTTTGTATTTTTTAGTTTTTTCATGTATTTACTTACTGTTGGATAGAGGCCTCTTATACTACAATCGGCTTGAGAACTTTGAACGCAACCGGAGTCATCATTCCGAATACAGCAGGCTGTTTCCCTTTCGTGACGTCTTGTCTTAATAACAACGTCCATGATCTTAATGTCACGTCGCATGCAAGCAGCAAACTTTGCACCGATGTGAACTAAGTCAATATTCCGTGGTCCAATCCACAGATTTCGTTGTTCCACATGTTGAACCGTCTGCAGACTTAAACTGGTAACCAGTACCTGTCCTGTTTTTTGTTCAGAGCCAATTCCAATCGGAGCAATACCATAACATATTATCGATAAAACTAAAACTACAAATTGTACGGTATTAATCCAATAGGTAAATATAGGCCGATGATCCGTTCGATCGTCCAAATCATTGACTGAAAAATATTTGATGCACCGTAAAGGGGGTCGCCTCGAGTTTTCCAAGACGCCATCCAAAAGCTGAGCTGTTATACGTGTGCCACGTTGGCATGCAGATGTTGTAGACTGTGATGTTCGCATTGATGGTTGTATTTGGTTAGGGATTGAATTGCACAATTGTATATGACCCGCACTCACTTGATGTACATTTTGATCAGCAGTTAAATTAATATCACCACTAGTGCAGGCATTGCTAATAAGAGCGGATGTGCGCCATCCGTTTTGGTGTCTTTCAGTCATGTAAACACTTACTCCAACTGCTATATTAGGGGCATTATTTCCCAATGTAGAGCCACGTGGCTTGATTGCTTGTCTGCCAATATCAGATATGTCATCATTTGCAGTTGTAGTAGATACTTCGCAAGGACTATCAAAAAAGAGTTCATCCACAATTATCATTTCTAAAGCATCCGTCATGCTATTGCTTATTTCTATATCAATTGGTTGATCATTGTGAGTTGGATCAAAACTAGAACAGCTTTGCACATGTAATGGTGCAAAACTACGTGACCATTGATATTGATCTTTTACTCTGTGGCTGCACTTTGTATGCCTTTTATAAATACAATGGAGCAAATAATTAACCATTGTTATAAACATGTGACCAACTGACGCCTTGCGCTCTACAAATGCACCGTCACAAAAATCTTTGTTTGTATAGAATTTGGGTCGCCTATTATCTGAAGAAATTGTCATATTCATAGCATTTGCATCTTGAACTGGAAGTATGTCGGGACGATCTTGTGCGTAATTATTAGTTGCGTTAGAAAAGTTCCGCTTCAATTCCGGAGTTTTTTGCTTTCCAACTTCAACATTAACACCATGTCTAATGGACTGTTGGACACGATATTCTAGTGCGCTGTCGAACAATCCAAATCGACGAATAGCCAGTCGACGATGTCGACCATGCCACAGAGCACAGTCTTCGGCCTCAGTACTCGGCTCAACTCCAAAAAATTGGGAAGTTGTACGTTTTAAATAAATGACTATTCGCTTTTTGTAAGAGTAATGATGAATTTGTGGCTGTGGTAGGACTTGCAACGATTGGTGTTGATGTGTCTGTGGGTGATGTGTATGCTGTAAACGTGGATTGCTTATAAGGTGGCTAAACGTAGCTGCGGTACCTGGTCCGTACAACTGCTGATGACTGAAACCGTGCTTCAGTGCACCATTTCTAATATCTTGGAGCTTCGTTTGAACGGATACAATACTTGATTCGTTATTTGTACTAGCAAGTTGCTCGCTCAAACTCGATATTGCTGGCGCAGTCATAGGAACAGCCAAAGATATCGGCACAGGACTAATGGGACCAGTCGTTTGTGTTGTCTGATGTACACCAGTAGTTCGTCGAGCTGTATTGCAATGCAAACATGTGCCAGCGGGGCTATCTACTTCTATTTGGGTTACTGTGGTACCGGGTGCTACAACAATTAAAGAATCACTTCCTTCTGATCTTCGGCTGGTTATATGTGCGTTGTCGGTACTGTGCGTTATAGTTTGCTCCGCAGTAGCTGTCATAATTGGCGAGCAATGGCTGCCTGCTGAAAAAGCCATGGAAATACTTGTTGATGCTGCGGGCAATGGCGAGGCACAAGATGTTGAACACGATACACTTGGGACATATGTTTGTGATGGTTTGGTTAAACTTCCATGCAAAGAGTCAATATTTCCATTATGGCAGCATTTTGAACGATAATTATATGGCATGTTGCAGTGCTGAGACTGCACTGATGATGCAGGGGGGGTCATAATTGCTGACGACGCCTGTAATGTTAGACCTGCATACAGATCAATAGCAGGCGGTGGAGTTGGTACATATCGCTTGACTGGTGTATGTACCGCAGATCCTAGATAAGAATTGAAATTTTCACATTGACCCATAGGTAGCGCTACGTTGGATGGTAACAGTAATCGAGTTGAAGAAACAGATGGAACTGTTGATGGAACCTTTACTGCTTCTAATTTAGTTTGTTGAGCTGGCTTAGCCTCTCTATACCGCTCCAAACGATACCTTGAGTTAGGGGATATGCCACGTTGATGGTAGTTTGTTGATCCGCCCATACCATGCTTCGGAACTAAGGCATGGTTTTCTGACTTTGTGTTACATTTATGAGTTTTTAACTGGTTAACACAAGCATCAAAGCCATCACTATTAGGTGCGGGCGATGGAGGGGCAACTGTATTGGAATCGTCGATCTTTTCCAGTGGCGATAGTTTCAGCTTTCCAGCGTTAGGCTGGAAAATATCACTGGACTGTGTATTAACACGAGCAGATTGCAAACTGCAGTACATCACATCACATTCATTAGATTCAAAGGTCAACGAAAATTGATTCTGAGAATTAATAGATTTTCTTTGATTGACGCTGATATTACCGTTTGCACGCATTATGAAATGAACATTGTCTGGACACTTTTTTCCAGTTCTACAATTATTGCTTGACAGTTGTTCTGTCATAATAAAAGTGATGGTTTTCTCATCTGAAACGGCAAGTTGTAAGAAAGTATCATTATTAATTTACTTTCAAATATATAGAATGAATTAAGTCTCGATTAAAAATATGCTATGATTGAATTACAGAGTATTAGAAAATACACCCGTTTTATGTTTTACAAATTAATTTTATTGTTCAGTTCTACTGCATCGACTTATCACGAAACGTTTTACAAAAGGAATGTTAGAAAAGAAAAGAAGAGAACGGCACAAGCCGGTCAACGTACATGTATGTGTGTATTATCGGCATCTCCTTTTCTTCCTACCACGCATACACACACACATTCTTCTGATGTGTGTCGTTACACCATAGAATAATAGTCAATAAGTAGAAAGCAATGAAGCTATGTATGAAATGTAATGTAGTTCGTAAGGTTACGGCATGAAGTCCCGCCACTGTCAATGCAAGCATCATGTAACTACACGCCCGCAGCATAGCCGACAAGCGATGCGTGGGAATAAAGCACTCGTAAATTGAACTTCGTTTCGCACGGTTTATTTTTTGATCGCCCTTTATCGCCGCCCACAGCTCTGGTCTGTACTGCTAATTCCCGCGTCTCAAGCCTAAGTAAAGGCATCAAACAAACAAACAAAAGTAGTCTCGAATTTTCTACATGGCGCCCGAACAGGGACCTTGGGATTAGTTTCGTTTTTAAATTAATCGTTGTTCGACCAGAACGCTGTTCGCGAGTTAAAGCCGCGAAAAAACCGCCGAGCCAACAATCAACAATCCAGAAGGAAGATCACGGAATCCACGGAAGACCACATTGGAGACCGCCATCCACACCTACAACCGAAGCAGAACATGGACATTGAGTTGCCAACGCCCAGGGAAGTGGATTCATCCGACGACCAGGTAACAATGCCAAAGCAATAGCGGCTAAAATAATAGCGTTTAATACCTATTGGCTTGGCATTGAACAGGATTGTACATACATTCACCTACCGTTTAACTATTCGTGATAGCTGGGTAGTTCGGGAAGAGTATTAGAAGGCGCCAACGACATAGTTTACCGCTCATTTCGCATTTGGTAGTATTATTTCGCATTTCGTTTCGTTCGCTGAGAAAACATTGACCCTTGCAGCGGTAAACTAATTTTCGCGCTCTTTAATGTACAGCATACGGTTCTCTTAAGTTTACGTTCGTGCAGTACCCTCGTCGTAACTTTGCTCCCGCAGCTTCGTGGTTATCCAACTCTCTAACTGGTGTCGCCCAGCTTGTCGTTTGTGACGAGAGCTGATCATCCGCTCTTATATTGTGCCAATCAATTGAAACATCGTTCGCCACTTCGTTTTTGGGTCGAACGCTGTTCTAATTTAGGTATTTGTGTGCGCTTTGACATCTAATTTTCTAGCTGGTGTCGCCGAGCTTGTCGTATGCGCCAGAGAGCTGATCATCCGCTCTTATATTGCGGCACTCAATTAAACATCGTCACATCGTCGTTTGGAAATATTGAACTCCTATATGTACTAGACCCAGATAATTCAGATAGGGCGGCGTTGGAAGAAACGTGTGTGATCACAAAGGCTCTGTACATGTCGGCAGCGACCAACAGATCCCCTCAACCATACAGGAATTCAGCACCCACACACCACCACTCCAATTGCCAAAATTGAAGTTGCCGAAGTTCAGCGGCAAGCATGCTGATTACAAACAGTTTATTAGTCTGTTTGAAAGTTTGGTAGATTCCGACCCGTCGTTGTCCAATATAGAGAAGTTCAACCATCTCATATCGTGCTTGTCCGATGAAGCCTTGGGAACCGTTAAGGCGTTCCAAATGTCAGATGCCAACTATCCAAAGGCGTTAGAAAGTTGGAAGAGTTGGGTGTACGACAACAAGTGCTTAATATTCTTTGAGACACTTTCCCAGTTGTTTGACATTCCTGCCGTAACCAAGCCGTCAGCGTCTGCATTGCGATCAACTATAGATACAGTGTCAGCCATTCTGGAGTCGCTTTTATCGTAAGGAGACGAGCGAGAGGTTGCTAACGCCATGACATCTGGTGTTATCCAAGGTTTACCCATACACAAAAACAAAGTATGAGGAGCAGCTGAACTACGATGAGCTCCCTTGCTGGTCGGATTGTGCAAAAATGTTGAACCGCCGGTACCAACACCTTTCAGCAGAGGAGTCATCCAAAGCGAGAGGCAACCCAAAGTGAGACATGCCGTCCACCAGCAAGAAAACCAGCAGATCGTCATTTTCTTGCGCGAGGGCCGAAAAGTTGAAGTGTGTATATTGCGGCGCCAACCATTCGATCGGAAACTGCCAGGGATTTGGGGCAATACCTTCTTGGAGCGTCTTGGAGCGTTTCGAGTTCGCAAAAGGCAAGCAATTATGCATTAATTGCCTCCAAGCTGGACATAGGGTATCTCAGTGCACATCCTCTAAGTGCAGAGTTTGTTCACAGAGGCATCACACCCTCTTGCATAGATACTCAGCTCAGAGCGCAGATTCAGGAAGTCAGGCAATAGGAGTACAAGCATCGTCCCATCCTGCGCAGGTGAAGCAGGCATCCAGTGACCCCGAGCATGTCATCCTTGCCACAGCAGTGGTAAGAGTTCGGGACAGATTCGGCCAAGTTCACTTAGCAAGAGTGTTGTTGGATTCGGGTTCACAGGTCAATTTCATGACAGAAAGTCTAGCGCAATCGCTAAGGTTGGCAAGGGTCAACCGGTGCCTGATAGTGACATCTGTAGGCAAGTCAAGCTCGGTGTCGAGGAGTGAAGTCTCGACGACAATATACTCCAGGTTAAATAACCATAGTTTCGTAGCAGATTTCTGGGTTCTTAGCAGCATTACCAATCAGCAGCCTGACAGAAGTCTGCCCATTAAGCAGTGGAAAATTCCTGCGAATGTGGAGTTGGCAGATCCAGCATTCCATCGACCTCAAAGGGTAGATATGCTGATTGGAGCAGACTCGTTCTTCGATCTGTTGTGCACAGGTCAAATAAAACTGGGTGAAGGGGCACCATTGTTGCAAAAGACCCTTTTAGGTTGGGTAGCTTCAGGTCGGTGTAGCAAGCTTCTGACTGGAGAAGCCGCTTGCTGCGTCGCAACCTACTCACCGGAAGAAGACTCTCTGTCTCAAATGGTCGAAAGACTGTGGGAGATAGATGCAACGCCAGAAGAAAACATGCTCAAACAAATTCGGCAGAGCAGCTGGCATGCGAAGAGTTTTTCAAAGCCAATGTCTGCAATTTACCGACCGGAAGGTTTCAAATACCGTTGACTTTTAAGACAGACCCAGTATCGTTGGGGTCGTCCTTCGAGGTCGCAAAACGTCGTTTCTTATCGTTAGAGCGACGAACGTTAAGAGAGAGTGAGCTGAGAGACATGGATCTCAGTTTCATGAAAGAATATATCGAGCTCGGCCATATGTCTCCGACAGACAACGCGATTCCGCCAGGACCACATTATTTTATACCACACCAGTGCGTCCTGAGGCCTGATAGCAGTTCCACCAAGCTTCGAGTCGTTTTTGACGCGTCGAGCAAGACCACAACTGGGTGGTCATTAAACGATTTACTTATGGTGGGACATACTATTCAGAGGGAATTATTTTTATCACTCGTTCGATTTCGGGTGAATCGGTATGCTTTAACGGCAGACGTTTCGAAAATGTGTAGGCAAGTGGATATGGCCGTAAAAGACCGGAATTTCCAACTCATCGTGTGGCGAGAACATCCCACCGATCAATTGCAAATTTTTCGGTTAAACACAGTTACCTATGGTACTTCCGCTAATGGATGGAAACAATGAGGAGAAATCCCTATCATTCAATGATGCCGATTCGACCAAAACATTGGGGATGAGGTGGAGTCCAAGAACAGATACGTTCCGGTATCACTTGGAAGATAGCTTCACAAACTTGAATCCGACTAAGCGCACCATTCTGTCAATTAGTGCTCGACTGTTTGATCCGCTTGGGCTACTTAGTCCAATCAGCATAACAGCGAAAATGTTCCTCCAGAAGCTGTGACAGCTTCAGCTGGATTGGGATGAAGCCATCCCAATGTCGCTGCATACAAGCTGGGAGAGGCTAAAGCTAAACTTGTGTGGTCTTGACAAAATAGCCGTGCCTCGGTACGTTATGGCTAGTGGGTGCTCGTCGATTCAAGTGCATGGCTTCGCGAGCGCGTCTAGTCAAGCGTATGGGTGCTGCATTTATGTGCGAGCGCTTTTCGAAGGTCAAACGTACGTTCGATTGATCGCTGGGAAAGAAAGAGTAGCTCCCCTAAAAACAAAGACCATCCCGAGGCTCGAATTGTGCGCCGCAGCGTTATTGGCGCAATTTTGGGCCTACGTAAAGCAAGTTTCAGAAATAACGCTACATTGATTAAAACCCAACCGTCGTCACTTGCAGGATTTTGTCTCAAATAGAGTAGCCATGATTCAGGAGCATTACGTGGCGTCATGTCCCATCGCTGTCGAATCCAGCGGACTTGGCGTCTCGCGAATGCGAAGTGCCTGAGCTCCTGGAGTACATATGGCTAGAAGGTCCGAAATATTTTCTCGTTTTTCGTCGTACCCCAAATTAGTTCGAGTTTTTGCGTATGTATACCGATTTGCTAATATCGGCAAGAACAAGGAACGTTACAGGGAGCTAACTGCAAAGGAGTTGCAGCAATCGTCTCTAAGATTGATGGAGCTGGTTCAGCGAAGCGTCTTCTCTGAAGAGTTTAAGAAGCTGAAAAAAGGGCATACGCTGCAACCGAGCCTGCAGATGATGGCCCCTTTTATCCAAAAAAGATCAGAGGAGGGGCGATCGTTTACACTTATCAGGGTCGGAGGAAGGCTCTTGCATGCTCCAGTGCCAATAGAGGCTAAGTTTCCGGTTCTACTTCCCGCCAAGAGTCAATTCGTCGAACTCTATTTAAGGAACCTGTATTTTAAAAATTGTCACGCCAATGCAAAGACATTAGTAAGTTTGCTGAGACAAGAGATTTGTCTAGTAAATGCACGTCGAGAATGCACTCGCATAGTGAGGAGATGCATCCGCTGTTTTCGATACAAACATAAATTGATGGGTCAGATTATGGGGAATCTTCCAGCAGACAGGTTTAGGGAAGGTCGTCCGTTCCTGATTTGCGGGGTAGACTTTTCTGGTCCCATCAACGTCTCGCTTCGGATTCGAGGTCGTCAGCCGCTCAAAATGTACATCGCGGTATTTGTGTGTTTCGCTTCGAAGGCCGTCCTGTCGACTAATTGTTTTCTTTTATCTCTAAAAAGCTTCATCGCAAGACGTGGCGTGCCGCTGAGGATGTATTCCGACAACGGGACAAAATTCGTCGGAGCCCGGAACGAGCTGCAGAGGCTTCAGGCAGCGTTCGAGGAGCAGCAGTCCAGCCTGAGGACGTTCGCGGCGGAGCAAGGGATGGAGTGGAAGTTCATCCCCCCGCGGGCACCGCACTTCGGCGGTTTATGGGAGGCGGCTGTCAAGTCGGCAAAGCTCCTGATCGTGCGGCAGGTCGCGGACGCCGCGCTCACCGAGAGCGAGGTGAGGACCGTGTTGGCCGAGGCCGAGGCCATCATGAACTCCAGGCCGCTCACTCCAGCCAGTACGGATCCAAACGACAGAGAGGTGCTTACGCCAGGCCACTTTTTGATCGGCCAGCCCCTTCGTTCGCTGCCGCAAGGGTGCGAGCCAGACGGACGGAGCAGCGGTACCACCTTTACAAAGAGGTGGCAACTACTCTCCGAGCTCAAACGACGGTTCTGGCAGGCTTGGTCGAAGGACTACATCCACAACCTGCAGGGACGCAGCAAATGGCAAACCCCAGAGGCCAACATCGAGGTCGGCGCCATGGTGGTGGTCCACAACGACCATACGCCGCCGCAGCAGTGGATCACCGGCGGGGTCACCAGCGTCGTCGTGGGAGCAGACGGCAAGGTCAGGGTGGCAGAGGTGCGAACAGGAGGGTTTCGCACGGTTTATTTTTTGATCGCCCTTTATCGCCGCCCACAGCCTTGGTCTGTACTGCTAATTCCCGCGTCCCAAGCCTAAGTAAAGGCATCAAACAAACAAACAAAAGTAGTTTCGAATTTTCTACAAGGTGTCTTTTGCATGGAATTACGAAGAAAAGCTATCGATTGCGTCAGCCGATATTTACAGTAACTTAGAATAGTTATCGTATTAATTCCAACACAGAGTCTCAGTAAAGATAGAAGTAAAAAAGTATTAAGCATTGTCCATCGATCGAAATTATTGTACTAAGAAAACAACTAGTTAAAATTTTTAAAAGAATCCAAGTTTAAAAAAAATTCAAAAAATAATTTTAAATCTCATTTCAAGTAACATCGACCGTCGAAAATCCTTCAGCTGAACCCTCCCAGAGGGTACCGGCTGGGCACTGTGAGTGAGCACTGCATTATACCGGATCGGGTAATGCATTGCCGCTTGCTCTGTCCGGGGTAATGCAGTGTCTAGCCAAGGCCAGGTCCAGGTCTTCCCGACCAAAAATTTGGGGGAACTGAACCATGGCCATGGCTGGAGGAGCCTGGCGGGGTGGCATAAAACGCTAAGGGGTGGTCCCCCCGAAAAATATTAACCAGCATGGACCCTCTGGGGCAACAATGGAGCGGAAGAAGGATCAAGCAAGGGTTGGGATGTAAACCCAAACGTCAGTGGAAAGCGTAGCTGCTACCACCGGCGGGCACGGAGAGGAGAAATCCTCTCTGCGTGTCGCCAGCGGCCACACCTCTGATAGGTCGGGAGCAGGTCTCATCAGTTGCAATGCTACTGCCACAAAAACGACTCACTCCAAGTTGAGCCGCACAGGTGCCGTGGTCGATACAGACTCGGACCTGGAGAGCGTGCTCTCGGTAACCAAGACGGAGGAAGATAGCCTTCTCCGCTCCCCGGAACCAGGTTCCAGCTCCCTGCGTAGGGAAGGGCCGAAGCGTTCCAAGGAGGGGTTGAAGGCGAAGGCACATTACAAAGCGGCCCTCAAGATCATGGGGCGGCTCCAGGGCAGGAAGGACCTCTCTGAGGAGGAGAAGGCCAAAATGACATGGGCCGAGCAACGGATAAAAGAGGGACGGCTGCACTTCTCGCAGATGCCGCAGGCATCGACGGAGGGATTTGCCAACAAGGTGGAGGAGAGTCTCGCCACCAAAAGGCAACGCTCGACCGAGAGTGCCATCAAAGACACTCCGGTGAGCAAGCGGCAACGCGGGCCCAAGGTGGCAGGCCCCACACCCAAACCGACCCCAAAAAGCGAAGGTCAGTGAGGTGACCACTCATTGACCGGAGCGAAGAGAACGGCAAAATAACGGCGGCGCGGTGGAAGACGGTGCACGCGCGGCTCGTGGATGCGCTGTTCGCTAGAATGGAAGAGGACCCAACGGGCCCCATGCCCACGTTCGCTGGGTAAAAATACTTAAATGTATTGACGACCCCACACTGAAGTGGCTGACGCAAACGGTCTGCCAACTGGAAGCGTTGTGGGAGGGGGCCAAGCTGGAAGAGGTGGACAGGGAGCTAATTCCGTCCATACCAAAGCCATAAGTACTCTTCCCCATCGTAATCCAAGGGGACCGTGCGCTGAAGCTGTTACAGCGGCAGAACCCTGATGTGCCAACGGCGAACTGGAGGATTCTGCATATCAGGAGCCAACTACCCAACGAGGGGGGGCAGAGTGCGATCATCCAGATCAGCAAGGAGGCAGAGGACCTGCTGTACCCAAGATTCGGGAAGATGGCGTGGGGGATGGGCAGTGTGTACCTGCGGCTGAAAAAGCGCCACACCGAGGTCAAAGATGGGCGGGCACACTCTGCAGGCGTGCGAAGTGGAGAAGGACCTTGGTCTGGACACCATCGTGGAGGCCACACAGGGTCTTGCGCTGGACTCGGAGGAGGAGGGGGAGGACGGTGACCTGATGGTAGTAGTCAACCTATCGAGTGGAGCTGAGCCAGACGCACATGGTGAGTGTGCTGCAGCTCAACCTCCACAAAAGTAAGATTGCGTCGGCGAAGCTCCTTTTTGCCATGGAGCAAGGGCCCGCCGACATAGCCTTAGTCCAGGAGCCATGGGTTGCATCAGGCAATGCTGTGGCCGGACTAAAGTCCTCAAATCTTAACGTGTTCTATCCACCATCGGTAAGCAGGAACAGAACCGCCGTACCCGTACGAAAGGGAATCCATGCTCACCTTATGTCTCATTACAGCAATGACGATTTGACCTGATGGTAGCCTCCTGCTACATGGCACACGACAGGCCAGCTCACCTGAAGAGTTAAGGCATTTAGTGGCGGAATCCAGCCCGAAGGACCAGCAACTTCTCGTCGGTACGGACGCAAACGCACATCACAACTTGTGGGGAAGCCCCGACATCAACGATAGAGGTGAGTCCCTCCTAGTCTTCATACTATCAACTAAGCTAGAAGTAGCAAACGTAGGAGAGGAATTCACCTTTGTAGGTCCCACCTCTTCAAAAGTGCTAGACTTAACACTCGTAGCGGGAACAAGTACTTTGGTATCTGGCTGGATAGTCCTTGAAAGACCATCCTTCTCAGACCACAAGTACATCCAGTTTAAGTGCGAATTTGAACACTCTCCGAAGATAACTGTCTATAGAAACCCCCGAAACTCAAACTGGTAAAAGTTTAAAAAGACAGTTATTTCGAAGCTCGCGGCTCGTCCGAGCACATTGAAATCCCCGGAAGAAATAGAAACGTCCCTAGAAGAGGGTCTCTAGGTCTCTAGGGTCGCAAGGAGCTACTGGATGCGTACCACGCAGCATGCCCACCCTCGAGAACGAAAAAGAGAACCAAACCACTCTGGTGGAACCGGCACTTATCGCTTCAAAGAAATAACCTCAAATAATTCTTCAAAATCTTCAAAAACGACGAGACAATCAATGAGGAATACAAAACCCTACTCAGGGAGTACAAGAAGGAAATACGCAAGGCACAAAGAAACTCGTGGAGGAAAGAAACGGCTAGACTCCGGAAGTTGCTATCAAAGCAACCTGCCATACAAAGTCAGCTGAAACGAAATGATGGACAATGGACTGAGGGCAGCGAAGATTCCCTAACAGCACTAATGGAAGCCCACTTCCCAGGATGCACCGAGGTCGCTGACGCTACAGAGCATCAGGACCTAGCAACTGAGGAACAGCACCCCCTAACAGATCTCATATCGTCTAGGAGAATCCACTCCTTTGTGGGTCGAAAGCACCTGGACTAGACGGTATATTTCCGGCAATGCTACAGGCGACCAAAGACGTGATCACCCCATGGCTCTCAGCAATATACTCAGCTTGCCTGAGCACGGGCTATATCCCTATTCAATGGAGGACCTCGAGGATTGTCTTCCTTCCAAAGGCAGGAAAGTGCAGCCATATGAGCCCCAATGACTACAGACCGATAAGCCTCACCTTTTTTCTACTCAAAACACTAGAAAAGCTGCTGGATCTACACATCAGAAACGATGTAGGTGGGCCAACTAACCAGCATGCCTATACCAAAGGGAAACCGGTAGAGACGGCACTGCATTCGCTAGTAGCCACCATCGAAAATGCATCCAAAATAAGAAGTATGCTATATGAGTGTTCGTAGACATATCCGGAGCATTCAACGACGTGAATACGAGCGCGATAATGGACCGCCTAGAAGCGATCAACACACATCCCGCAATCAACCTCTGGATAAAGAACCTTCTAAGTTGTAGAAGGGTGTACTCAGAGTGGGGCACCGCTTCCAAGGTGAAAAGGGCAAATATTGGTACACCTCAGGGTGGGGTCCTCTCGATCCTCCTGTGGAACCTGGTGGTCGACGACCTAATAAGAAGATTCGAGAGGAGAGCTCCAAAAATAACAGCTTATGCCCACTCGATGGGAGTATGCCCATCGAGCCTCAGCTCTATAATGGCATCAACACTCAGGGAGATATGTGAGTGGGCGGTAAAAGTAGGACTCAGTATCAACGCGGACAAGACGGACCTCATCCTCTTCACCAAGAGGTACAAGGTACCGGCATGGATCCCCCCGAAAATTGACAGAACCAGGCTTACCCCACAAACACAAGTCAAATACAGGCGTGGAGGTCCAATGTTTTGGAAAGTGTGAAGAAGGCCACCATTGCGCTATATGCATCCAAGAAGATGCTCACCAGTGCATGGGGCATATCACCTGCTCTAATGCACTGCATCTACATCTCGGTGGTGCGACCGACTCTGCTGTATGGAGTCTTAGTGTGGTGGCAAGCGACGGAAAAGACGACGAACAATAAGCTTAAGGCAAGGACCCAGCGGCAGGCACTGCTTTGCATTACGGGGCCGCTGAGGTCAACTCCAACAAAAGCTCTCGAAACGATAATCGGAATCGACCCCCTGGACATCCACGCTCAACTGATTGCAGGAAAGGCGGCACAACGCTAAGTAGCATCAGGAAACATGTCTCTACAGGGATTCGGGCACAGTTCAATTGGCCGAGACATGACCAGTATATCTGACTATTTGATCCCCCAAACTTGCGTGGATGTAAACACAACCTCATTTATGGGACCCGACGACTGGAAAAGGGGTCGGGACCAGACTCCACACCTCAACATTAACACCGACGGTTCCAAGATGGAAGGAGGAGTCGGAGCGGGCATATACTGTACAGACCCTGAGATAAGGCTGTCATATAAGCTACCGGGCTAATGCAGCATATTCCAGGCGGAAGTCTACGCCATACGGAAAGCGGCGCAGGCGGCTCAGTCTACGGATCGTCCACACGACGTGATCAACCTGTTCGTGGACAGCCAGGCGGCGATAAGATCCATGCAGTCGTCGGCGGTCAGTTCCAGAAATGTCTTGGCAAGCAGGGAGGCACTAGATATCCTAAGCACGACAAAGTCAGTGCGGATCTACTGGGTTCCCAGCCACCAAGGCATCGATGGCAACGAGATGGCGGACGGTCTGGCTAAGGACGGCGTCGGGTTGGCCATTGACAGAACCGAGAACGTGTCGACGTTAATTTTCCATAAATTTGTTTAAAAATTATAAATATGAATTGACACATTTTTTCTGGAATTTCCAACAAATGCAAGTGTCAAATGTTCATCTAGATAAATGAACATTTTACGTCAAATTTTCTGAGCCTAAGAAATCATTATAGCATCATTAGTAAGGTGGAAAACGAACAAAGTTATTCCATATTATTTACTTACCATATGGGTGTATGTATAAAGAAAATAATCGACATAATTTGCAATGAAAAAGTCTAAAGCTGTAAAAAAAAAAACAAAAAAACAAAGAAACAAACGGTTGAGCTAAAATTGGTTCACCAACCGAAACCTTCGAAACCTTTATCCCCTTATAAGATCAATCCGTTTAGATATGCGTGCTGCAGGTTCTTAGTAAAAATTAAGAAAAGTGCCCAAAACGGGTAGACAACGTTAAATGTGATTTTGAGCAATACCTAAAGGGCGTCCCTTAATATGCGCATACACAAAAATAAAAAGACACAGGACATATTTTTTGGGAAAAATACCGAAAAAAAATGATGAAACTTGAGCTGCAGATAAAAAGTGACTGGGTATGATTTATAGCATTTGTCAGCTTTTCATAACTGCAAAGTTCTATGCATAAGATATATAAGATACTTTAGTTGTGTGAAAAAAAAGCACTAATTTCAAAGACAAAAGGTCTGGGTCGGATTTTAAGGTCTTTTCAACCAGATATAAGCTAATTAAGTAATGTTAAAAATAGAAGCACTACCTCTAAAAAAAACGAAAAAAAAAATACCAGATTTTAAAAATTCTTTAAAAAAAATGACACCATAAAACAAAAATAAAGAAGAACACAAATTTTTAAACCCCGAAATCTATCAGAAAAAGTCAATTTGGTTCACAGCCTAAATCAAAAGTTAAATTTTGTCGAGCAGTGTTATAACAGTGTTATGACTAACACGATTTTCCCTCAAGGAACAAAACGAACTTTTTCTTAAAGATTTGGGGCTTAGAAATGGTTTGATGATATATTTTTTTTTCTATGGCAGAACTTTTTTTTTAAGAATTTTTTAAAACTGGTATTTTTCTTTTAAGCTTTTTTCAGAGGTAGCGATTGTTTTTTTCACATAACTCTAGTATCTTGCGTCAGGTTGTAATGAACTTTAATATTTTGAAAAGATAATTAAAACAGCTAGAAGTTAAGCTCAAACACTTTGTGATTTCAGCTTACCGTCTGGGAAATTTAAAGCATTGAAATGCAAAAATGATGATTTTTGTGCGGTATTATTTACGAAATTTTGACTTTAAAAACTCAGGAAAAGTCGAAAAAAAATTATATCCTGTGTTCTCTATTTTTTTGTGTAGAGGTGCATTAATTTGGCGTCGTTTAAGGTATCGCTCATTAACTTGGTCAGTTTTTTTCATGACGATATTAATCGTATTGATATACACTGCTCGTCATTATGTTCCGCCATCAGTTTCATATAATGGATTTACTTTATGTTGTTATAAATATGAAACTTCTTTACTGTTGCTTGTGTAGGAGAGCGGATCATGTATTTCAAAGTAGATTTTAGTTAAAGTAAAAGTCCAGGGTTCTTCAATATATATTCAGGTTTATTCAGGTGCGCAGGGAAAAGAAGCCGGCCGTTTGCGTTTGGTTGTATAGACGAATAAATAGTTCAGCTAACGCTGCTGGCGGCTAACGGTCGCGAGAGCAGTGGCGGGAGCGTGAGAGCGAAGGTAACAGTCTGCGTAGCTGGAATGCTAACAGTCTGGTGTGGCTAGAATGCCCACAGAACTGTTGCCCCGCCAGCGCCATAATAAAAAAACTGTTATCTAATTTTCTTACTTTCTTATGCACTCTCACTGGAAAAAAGTAAATGCGATAATAAGATTGATCCCGTTATATGATTTTTACTATTTTCTTTTATTTTCGATCGAAAAATATGCTGTATTTTTGCGTCATCAGGTTAACACATGCTAATTATTAAGAGAGGCATCGAACTATCATCACTCTAAAGTAAATGGAAATTATTTATAATAATCGAAATTATAAGTTTAAAAATCATTTCATGTCTCAAAAGGCTAAACAAAATATTGTAAAAGTAATACGTGCTAACCTGATGACCAAAATAACAAAAATAATTGTCTTGTTGTCTCACGAAAAAAATTCTAAAAAAAATAATAACATAAGTATATACACATTTTTTTTTTGTATTAAAATAAGAACTTAATTCTTTATGGGCATTTCTCTGACGCGGTCTACCGAGTCTAAATTTAACGAACGACAACTAATTTACCTAATTGTCATATAATTTCAATAACTTTGATGTGGATACCTATTCAAATAAGCAAAAATTTGCTTTCTTAGTATTTTTTGGCTTTAGCAATTATTACTATAACTATTATCTCATATAAAAAAGTGCATTCTTGGGAAAAGTTGTTTCCCATAATCTTTCTTACGCATTGGACTATCTTAAAAAAATACGAGAAAAATGCTTTAATCCCGGCTAATGGTATATTTTTAAATGTTATTATCCAAGGAATTTTTGTCCGGTGCGACATATCCCTTGCGAATATGGTCTTAAGTCAATTTAAGAAAATTTAAATTATATTTGCGTATAATTATAACCATTTTAAAATTTTAACCATTTTAACCAAGTGACGTCCATGCACAACAGCATGAACATATGGCTTAAATAGATCGCCGCGAAAATCGATTCCATATTTGTCTCTTGCGAATGGCTCGGTTTTTTTACACAATCTCGAAAACGAATAGTGGCCCAAAATCGACCTTAGTAAGGGAGAGGGCCCTGTTGTGGAGCAGGTACTAGTTGTGACCCACCCCCCAAAAACTTGGACAGCATGCAGATGCTACTGATCTGAGTATTGGGAGTCATATTCGGTAACAATGCGCAGTTTTCGTTCTAATACCGAAACAAATAGCTGCTTTGGTCTAGGTGCTGTGAGCATAATAAAAAAAATGGGTGAAAAAAAACTTCAAAGTAAATTTTATTATTTTTCAAGTGCGAAAAAATGGATGTAAATTTTGTCCAAAAATTTTAGTATTTCGTTTTCCTTGTATGTGTGGTCATTAAAGTTTGTGAATTGTTTTCGTTTTTAACTAAAATATATGCACAACATATTTTTTTGGTTTTTTGGAAAAATTGTCTGTTTTTCCCGGCTATGACACACGGCATGATACCTGTTGTAGACATCCTGTTTTTTATATTTAATGCGTGTATTTGGTAATGAAGATGCATAATATTGTTGTTAAAGGTAATGTAGTGCAAATAAATAACAGCTAGACCTTTGTACATCTTCGATGAGCTGCCTATCACTTATGGAAGAAATTGGTCCCCTGCAAAGCCTTCGAATCGGGATAGAAAGCCGATGGAAAGCTCCGTGCTTACTTCTCCTGAATGCATTATTTTTTTAGAAGAACGAGAAGGAACGTGTGAGTCGCTTCTGGGGACGCGACTCTACTTATACCCGTACTCAGTCAGTATATACATTTTTAAATATGATTTTTTTAAATTTTAGAAAAAAAATTTTTTTACATTTTACATTTTTTTGCTACATCTGTTATCTACATCTACAATGTATCTTCTACATCTAACATGTAGATTATAGATGTACCATTTAGATTCTACATCTCCTCCGCTAGGGGTTGCTCGCGCACTGAACGCGGCAGAGTGTGCGAGCGAGAAGGAGATAGAGTTGCGTTTCTCTGGCTGAAGTGGGCGGGGGAACCAACTGAAAATCAATTTCTTCATTCTGGCTATTATTATGATCCGATCTGATTCAGATTCGGCAATCTGGTAGATATGGGCATTCTCTATGATACTGCGTTTTTAGTTTTATCGTATCTTTAAAAATGTGTCTGCCACAGATTTTCGTCCTTTGCGGTGGCGGAAGGGGGCGGGGCGAAATTTTGAAATACACTTGTAGCAGTGTGATATCACATGAGTCTAGGAACCAAATTTGGTTACCCTAACTCTTATAGTCTCTGAGATCCAGGCGCTCAACAAGACGGACGGACGGACAGACGGACAGACGGACATGGCTTAATCGACTCGGCTATTGATGCTGATCAAGAATATATATACTTTATGGGGTCGGAAACGTTTCCTTCTCTGCGTTGCACACATCCACTTTTACCACAAATCTAATATACCCCTTAACTCTTTTTTGAGTACGGGTATAAAAATGCAGTTAAGAAAGATTCGAAGCTAAAACAATATGCAAGTATATGCCCAGAAAAAGCGTGGACGAAGGTATCATTAGCCAAAACCATTAGCTAAGCGAACCAAGGCTCTTTCGGACGATGATCAGGATTTTTTCATCATCTGTCAGCACCTTCTGCCAAGACAATTGACCTCCGCAAATTCAGTCGAATGCAATAAATGTAACCGTGTAACCGTGCAAGTAACTTAACTTCCAAGCTCGCAATGCTCTAATTCCGATGACACTACTTATTTTTTTCCGGTTGACTTTAACAAGAAAATGCCAGGTATCACAGTACAGGAGATTGACCAGCATGCCGTTACCAAAGCGGTTGCCGTCTTCCTCAAGAAGACTGGCAAATTGAAGGTGCCCGACCAGATGGACATCATCAAGACGGCCAAATTCAAGGAGCTGGCCCCTTACGATCCCGACTGGTTCTATGTGCGTTGCGCCTTGATTCTGCGTCATCTGTATCACCGCAGTCCCGCTGGTGTTGGCTCGATCACCAAGATCTATGGTGGTCGCAAGCGCAACGGTTTCCACCCCTCGCATTTCTGACGGTGTTGCCCGTAAGGCTCTCCAGGCCCTCGAGCACTACCGCCTGGTTGAAAAGCACCCAGAGGGTGGCCGCAAGCTCAGCTCCATCGGACAGCGTGATTTGGATCGCATGGCCAAGCAGCGTGATGCCGCCAAGCTGACGGGTGCCCTTGTCATTTCCAAGTAAACGTGGATCGCTGAATCCGCACGCGAAAGTCTAAAACCTTTTTAAGCTTAAAATTTACGCGTTTCTTGTTAGAAGCGCGTTTCCAGAAATGGGAAAATTAAAATTAAAATGAACTACTCGACAAAATCGAACTTTTTTTTCCTCAAGGATCCAAACCGACTTTTTCTGATAGATATGGGGCTTTAAAATTTTTTAAAGAATTATGGTTTTTTTTCTATGGCAGAACTTTTTTTTGAAGAATTTTTGAAAACTGGTATTTTTTTTTAAGCTTTTTTCAGAGGTAGCGCTTGTTTTTTTCACATAACTCTAGTATCTTTCATCTGGTTGTTAAGAACTTTAATATTTTGAAAAGATAGGGCGCTGGAAATTCGGCCCATTTGCCCTTTGCCCTTAGTTGAGAGACAACCTTCGTATCCATCGCATCGCTTTATTATATCGGTCATACGGATACCTACTTTACCTTACCGTCCGGAACATTGCTGCTCCAACTGCCAAAATGGGATTGAAGGAAACAAAAAGGACCTGTAATTTTGGTTTTACCGAGTCCTAGGTATGGGCAGGCAGTTACTTTTAATCCAATGCTCTGGAGAAAAGCAGAGATTCACGGCTCTAAATGTTTCTTTGGTTTATTCAAAATAACTGGAATAGAGAGATCCATGAAGGAGAGCTTTCTTTTAGAGGAAATACCGCCACTAAAACGCAAAAAAAAAGAGATAGGTCTTCGTCGCATGGAACAACGGATTTAAGTAATGACCAATAAGGAGAATATAAATATTGCAAGCCTCTTTCACAGGAAAAACTGAAGATTATCACGACATTTTCGGACTCTTCAAGCAACTGGGTGAAGCTTACGACCAAAAAGATTGGAGGTTATTTGTTCACAGCAGTATGGAAAGTAACAACAAAGAAACGGCAAAAGTCATTGAATTGGTTGAACGCTTTGGATAAAATGAATACACAAATCAAACAGAAGAATTTTCCAGAGCTTTACAAAATACAAGGTTTAAGAAAATCGGACTTTTGGTTTAGAAGATATGAGCATAAAAAGTTGAAAATTATTTCCGCGAGAAAAAATGTATTTAACTTCTATCTTTCAGATAGAATAAATAGTAAATTGTGTAAGGCCCAGTACTTTAATCAGCATAATTTTCAGTCTACCGAATCAGGGATGATGGTAAAAAAAAAGCCTAGTACTCAGATCCAAAAACTGTTTGCTAGCAAACAAATTTCATATATTTTTCTAACGGCCAGTGGTGTGACTATACTATGACAGCTGCTTGGTTTTGTATAAAATAAACAAATTTAATGAAATGGAATTCTTCGGCTGGGATCGCTGCTCCCCATGCATATCCTGGCTCCCCAATATTTTATTGGCAGGGCAATGTGTATGACTATCAGCAGGAGCAGATGGCGACGCCTCCCGTGCCTAACACCGTAAAGACAAAATGTTTTGAAAACATTATTTGTTATATATATATGAAAATTAATAAAAATAATATATTATAATATCCATATAATTGTCCTTCATATAATGTTGCATTAATTAGATTGTATTTGTCTTTGTCATTTTTTCTTTGGTTTTTTGTTCTCATATTGCAATGTTTGCCTCGTGTTTGCTGGCAAAATATATCAAATTTATATAACTTTCTAGGGGGGTAGAAACATACCAGCAATACAAGCAAATACCTTCGGATACTTTTCTAGTATATACCGACATTTTTTTCTTGATCCGTACGGAGCCTAGAAAATAGTTTTTGCCCGAAAATATTTCTTATCGGCTTCATACGAATATCAACCCTGATTCACTTCGCGAGGTGTGTTTTCGGATCTGAGTACTAGGCTTAAGAAATCCCATCCATTTTGATCGTTTTTCGTGCAAGGTTGCTTTTGAAAAAGCGATATAAAATGCATAAGCTTTAAACGAGCAAAAAAGGCTATCAAACTTAGGTAAAGGAAGGTAAAAAACTGTATTAAAAAAATCGATGGAATAAAACCAAAGATTAGCATTTAATGCACCGTAAACAGGCATATATGAACCGTAATCAAAATTGAATAGATCTTCGTTTCAAATGCAGTTTATTTCATCTTGGATCGTTCAGAAGCAAGCTTAAATTGCCAAAAGCCTTACTGTGTGACGATCGTCTTGTTGTTGTTGCCGAGCTTGGCTCATTTTTTCTTTGGCGGTTAATAGCACTATATTTTTTATCACGCGGCGGAGCGATATAAAAATACGTCTGATGTCGTTGACGGTTCGGTCCGTCCAAAAAATGGAAAAATTGAGAAGCCCATTTAATTAATTCCCTCTTTAATCACCCCATTGGCCCCACAGCAAATAAACATATACATATACGTACATATACATAATATAACCCAAAAAACTTCTGAAATAGCTTGATAGCTCAACATTTTGATGTAAATCATATCACAACAAATAACACTTGTCGTTAGTTTAATTCGCATTGAACAGAAACGGTTCTTGCGTCATCTGCTTTACGTTCTGCTTTCTGTTGTATTGTTTCAGGTTCGGTGCTCTCAGTGTGCTTGCCTTTGTTGTTGTTGTGCTGGACAAATTCAGTGCGTTTCAAACTGCTGCTGGTCTGTAAAACTGTGTCACTCGATTCCGACTTTGCGTACTACAAGCGCAAAGTACAATCCATGCTAGAAAAGGCACTGAAAATTGCAAAGGCGGTCGACAAAGAGAAAATTAATGGACTCAGCGACAAGGAGTTAAACGTGCGTTTGAAGTCTCTGACGGACCTGATAGATTCGTTCAACGAATATAACAACGCCTGGGAAAGGTTAGATCTGAATGAAATCGGCAGTGCAGTCAGACCTGAATTTGACGAATGCGTGGTCGATTTCGATGTTATGATATGGCTGAAAATCAACAAGCGGCATTCCAGAATACTCTCTTGCTGAAGAGACCAAATTTGACGAATGCGTGGTCGATTTCGATGTTATGATATGGCTGAAAATCAACAAGCGGCATTCCAGAATACTCTCTTGCTGAAGAGACCAAATTGGAGATGTCCCGCGGCCGTAGTTCAGAGTCTGCCTCGTCTGCCAGAGTTGAAGCTTCCCGACTTCAGGGGTATGCCGCTCAGTATGCCGCGTTTTGGGACATGTTCTCCTCCATTATAGATGAAGATCCTGACCATATGAATGTCAAAATCACGATCTCGTCACTGAAATCCCATTACTCTGGATTTACACAGCAAACCATTTAATAAAAAGCGTCTCTTATTTCAGGCACATGTCACAGAAATTCTGAGTTTGCAGCGTGTCGAGGCCTCCTCTGTTTCTAAACTATGGTCCCTTTCAGATACAGTTAATGACAATCTGCGAGCTTTACAAAATGGGGCAAAGGAGCAAATTGCAGACTGCATCTTAATACACAGTCTGCTGCAGAATGGGGACAGTGAAATACAAGCCAAGTGGGAGGAATGCTCGTTGTTCGCCACGTTTCTGGAGCTGAGATGCCTGAGGTTGGAAGCACAAGAGCACGCGAAGGATATGTAAACCTAGATCAGTCGGAAACACTGTCTTATCGCAACCAGCTCCAAACTCTGTACATTCTGCGGCGATACAGGACACTCCATGTATTTTCGGCTTCAGGAAACTAAGAAGCTCTCAATGAGCAGGGCATATGCAGGGTGCATGCCATTATCGATCCTGCGGAATATGTGGAACTAGACATTACACTCTACTTAATTTCGAGTGTCCGTCCTTCGGTCCTCAATAATTTCTGCCTCCACTGTAACATTCAACATCGGCTCTGCAATGGCCCGCGATACCATCTGGCGTTGTACATACTGCATCGTCAGCCATATCACTTTTGGCCCAATGTCACAGACAGGACGTCGTAATTCTTGCCACTGCCATAATCAGCGGGAGGAATCGCTATGGTACAATGATTCTATGCCGTGCCCTGCTTGATTCTGGATCGCAGGTAAATCTCGTTACTTCTCGCCTACCTCAGCAGTTGCAGCTACAAAGGAAAGACTCGGATGTTTCTGGTGTCAGGTCTCGGCGATTCGCGTGCGTGGATATCAACCTGAAATCACACACGTTAAGTTGTGTAACGACCATTTCGGCATTAGTTGCTCCCACCAATACGGCCAATCAAACCTAACTGCAATGTCGACTTGAACCGCTGGAACGTTCCCTCCAACATACATCTTCGGGTAAGCGCCGGCCCATGGTAGCTCAAAGAGAAGCATAGTCGGTATCTTATACATAATAAACCCCAAAAACTAGTGTAATTATTCTACAAACATTTCGCGATCTAAATCTACGTTTTCGAAGAAGATTAATAGCTCAACACTGATAAAATATTTTAAAATTTCACATAAATCGTACTGGTGAACTTGATCAGCGATAAGTGATTTATTTCTTTCAATAGTGTTGGTAAATGCAAATGATTTATTGTTTTGATGCAAGCATTCATAGATCAGATTTTGAGAAATTTATCGTGAAAATAGTACGATCCATTGCACCAATCCATTGGTGTCGTGTATGATTGATTGCTTTTGGCTTAGATCGATAGCTGACATATCGTTTAGAATACGCACCCTGTACGTTGTATGCTACAACATTTTTATCTACCCATTTTTATATACATATATGGGCATTTCTCTGAAGTCGAACGGGACATTCGTACGCATTTCAAGTGGTATACAAGTCACAATAAGACGGATTTTCAAAATCGTTTTTGCTTTATTATATACCTCTAGACTAGGCCTATAACATTACTCGACAAAATCGAACTTTTTTTTTCCTCAAGGATCCAAACCGACTTTTTCTGATAGATATGGGGCTTTAAATTTTTTTTAAGAATTATGGTTTTTTTTTATGGCAAAACTTTTTTTTGAAGAATTTTTGAAGTCTGGTATTTTTTTGTAAGCTTTTTTCAGAGGTAGCGCTTGTTTTCTTCACATAACTCTAGTATCTTTCATCTGGTTGTTAAGAATTTTGCTATTTTAAAAAGATAATTAAAACAGCTAGAAGTTAAGCCCAAACACTTTGTGATTTCAGCTTACCGTCTGGGAAATATAAAGCATTGAAATGCAAAAATGATGATTTTTGTGCGGTATTATTTACGAAATTTTGACTTTAAAAACTCAGGAAAAGTCGAAAAAAATTATATCCTGTGTTTTCTATTTTTTTGTGTAGAGGTGCGTTTATTTGGCGTCGTTTAAGGTATCGCTGATTAAAATCTATGGAGAGACTTTGGAGCTAAAATTCGTTAACCAAACTTAAAAATTGGAAAAAATTAACAAAAAATACATTTTCGAAGGTTGCGGGCCAAACTGCCAATTGGCAATTGGCAAAGTGTTTGGGCTTAGCTTCTAGCTGTTTTAATTATCTTTTTAAAATAGCAAAGTTCTTAACAACCAGATGAAAGATACTAGAGTTATGTGAAGAAAACAAGCGCTACCTCTGAAAAAAGCTTACAAAAAAAATAACAGACTTCAAAAATTCTTCAAAAAAAAGTTTTGCCATAGAAAAAAAACCATAATTCTTTAAAAAATTTTAAGCCCCAAAAGTTCGATTTTGTCGAGTAGTTTTATACGCAAATATAATTTAAATTTTCTTAAATTGACTTAAGACCATATTCGCAAGGGATATGTCGCACCGGACAAAAATTCCTTGGATAATAATATTTAAAAATATACCATTAGCCGGGATTAAAGCATTTTTCTCGTATTTTTTTAAGATAGTCCAATGCGTAAGAAAGATTATGGGAAAAAACTTTTCCCAAGAATGCACTTTTTTATATGAGATAATAGTTATAGTAATAATTGCTAAAGCCAAAAAATACTAAGAAAGCACATTTTTGCTTATTTGAATAGGTATCCACATCAAAGTTATTGAAATTATATGTCAATTAGGTAAATTAGTTGTCGTTCGTTAAATTTAGACTCGGTAGACCTCGTCAGAGGAATGCCCGTGAGACAACAAGAAAATTTATTTGTTATTTTGGTCATCAGGTTAGCACGTATTACTTTTACAATATTTAGTTTAGCCTTTTGAGACATGAAATGATTTTTAAACTTATAATTTCGATTATTATAAATAATTTCCATTTACTTTAGAGTGATGATAGTTCGATGCCTCTCTTAATAATTAGCATGTGTTAACCTGATGACGCAAATATACAGCATATTTTTCGATCGAAAATAAAAGAAAATAGTAAAAAACATATAACGGGATCAATCTTATTATCGCATTTACTTTTTTCCAGTGAGAGTGCATAAGAAAGTAAGAAAATTAGATAACAGTTTTTTTATTATGGCGCTGGTGGGGCAACAGTTCTGTGGGCATTCCAGCCACACCAGACTGTTAGCATTCCAGCTACGCAGACTGTTACCTTCGCTCTCACGCTCCCGCCACTGCTCTCGCGACCGTTAGCCGCCAGCAGCGTTAGCTGAACTATTTATTCGTCTATACAACCAAACGCAAACGGCCGGCTTCTTTTCCTGCGCACCTGAATAAACCTGAATCTATATTGAAGAACCCTGGACTTTTACTTAAACTAAAATCTACTTTGAAATACATGATCCGCTCTCCTACACAAGCAACAGTAAAGAAGTTTCATATTTATAACAACATAAAGTAAATCCATTATATGAAACTGATGGCGGAACATAATGACGAGCAGTGTATATCAATACGATTAATATCGTCATGAAAAAACCTGACCAAGTTTTTGAGTTCAAGTTAAATAATATATCAATATCTTAGCTGAACTTCCTGATTTTCACCAATCGTTAATTTATTAACAATAACTAAAAACGAGAAGGAACGTTTTAGTCGCTTCTGAGAGACGCGACTCTACTTTCATACCCGTACTCAGTCAGTATATGATTTGTGCAGAATTTTAAAATATTTTGTATTTTAAATTTTTTCTACATCTGTTATCGCCAGAATGAAGAAATTAATATTCTGTTGGTTCTCCTGCCTACTTAAGCCAGAGACCCAAAATAGAAGCACTACCTCTGCTAAAAAAACATTAAAAAAATAACAGATTTTAAAAAATTCTTTAAAAAAAAACTACATCATAAAAAAGAAATCATAATTCGTTAGAAATTTTTAAACCCCGAAGTCTATAAGAAAAAGTTATTTTGGGCCACAGCCTAATTCTAGTGTTGAATAGTGTAATCTACATGTTAGATTTAAAATATACATTGTAGAAGTAGATGTAGATAGCAGATGTAGCAAAAAAATGTACAATTTTTTTTTTCTTAAATTTTAAAAAATCATATGCCTAGAAATGCTTTATGCTTACTGAGCACGGGTTTGCGTAGAGTCACGTCCCCAGAAGCGACTCACACGTTCCTTCTCGTAATTTTTTTTATTTAGTTACTATTAAACAAAAAAATTAACGATTGGTGAAAATCAAGAAGTTTCGCTGAGGTTGATATATTTTGATAACTAGTTTGCAAAAACTTGTGCAGGTTTTTTACTGCCAATAACTGATTAATGACGATATGAATGGTATCAATATACCAATATGTATATGCAATAGATTTCACCAAATATCCAACGCATTCAGCAACAAATTTTGTTTGAATTTTCTTGAATAAAATTGTTTGTTAAATTCGGTATCAACCTCCAAAAACTAAAAAAAATAAAAACGTAAATTTACTATTAAATCCAAGGTAAAAAAACTAGGGGGTGTTCCGTTTCAATTTCGAAACAAAATTGTTTGGCCCAGCCTAATATATATAGTTTACATAAAGTTCCACACATATTTACATACCTCATATTTTATATATTTTATTTTTTTTATACATATTTTCAACCATGTAGACGTGAATTCTATTCTATTTACATAGAAATATGTAGTTGTGTTTTCTATTTTTCAACAATTTTTTTTATCGATTTTTCACTATAATTTGGAATTATAAACAGTAATGTATTAAAACTAACGGAAATTTTATTACATCTTTGTTCTGTTATATATAAACTAGGCATATATTTTTGTAAATAAACGAAATTATTTGGTAAATTTTTTTTGCACATATGTACCTATATGGCTCAAAATCCTTGGTCACTTAATTGCTTTTAAATTCAATGTTAGACACCCAATTGCTTGAGCCAAATAAAACAGTTTGCATACTTTGTATATAGTCATACATATGTACATTGCAAATACATGTTCAGTGCGCATGTCCATTTTCGAGATGACAAAAAATACTGATTAAGTCAGGCTCTGGTTTTTTCTTTCGCAAAAAATTCTCTGGAATAGAGCTGCCACCAATTTCCAATTTAAAGCCTAGTAGTCAGACGCGCCGATACACAATTTTAAAATGTCACCCGAATTTACCGATAAAAACCGCGAAAGAGTCATTTTACAACCCGAACAACTTCCCATAACTACAAAATAAAATCTTTCGAAGAAACTTAGACTTCAATGTCAACACTCATATAAAAAATTGTGCACATTGTGAAATTTTATTCAAAAGCACATCTGATTATGTTTACATTTTGTATGGCAAAAACGAAACTTTGAAATTGAATTAAAAAACGAGAAGGAAAGTGTGAGTCGCTTCTGGGGACGCGACTCTACTTCTACCCGTACTCAGTCAGTATATACATTTTTGAGCTTATAATTTTTTAGAATTTTAGAATTTTACATTTAAAATTTTTTTGCTACATCTGTTCTCTACATCTACATCTACAATGTATATTTTACATTAAACATGTAGATTCTATATGTATCATATATGTATCTATGTATCATTTAGATTCTACATCTCCTCCGCTAGGGGTTGCTCGCGCACTGAACGCAGCAGAGTGTGCGAGCGAGAAAGAGAATGAATAGCATGGTTGGTGGTTAGAGGGGGCGGGGGAAGCAACTGAAAATTAATTTCTTCATTCTGGCTATAATTATGATCCGATCTGATGCAGCTTCGGCAGTCTGGTAGATATGGGCATTCTCTACGATACTGAGTTTTTAGTTTTATCGTATCTTTAAAATTGTGCCTGCCACAGATTTTCGTCCTTTGTGGTGGCGAAAGGGGGCGGGGCAAAATTTTGAAATACACTTGTAGCAGTGTGATATCACATGAGTCTGGAAACCAAATTTGGTTGCCCTAGCTCTTATAGTCTCTGAGATCTAGGCGCTCAACAAGACGGAAAGACAGACATGGTTATATCCACTCGGCAATTGATGCTGATCAAGAATATAAATACTTTATGGGGTCGGAAACGTTTCCCTCTCTGCGTTACAAACATCCACTTTTACCACAAATCTAATATACCCCTTAACTCTTTTTTGAGTACGGGTATAAAAAGTGCTACAAAAATATTTAAATCCCAAAATCTATCAGAAAATGTAATTTTGGTTCACAGCCTAAATAAAAATTTCAATGTTGTCGAGTAGTGCTATCATTAAAGAAAAACAACATGCAATTAGGTGCACACGTTGCGGAGCCGCTTACACACAAATTTTTTTCTACAAATTTATGGTATAGCTAAAGATCACCACTGGAAGGTCGCGTGTGACTTAAACGTCATAGCCATTTTAACGGGATTGCAAGGTGGTTACACAAAGCACTTCTGCTTCCTGTGTTATGGGATAGTAGAGCTAGAGAAGAGCAAGGAAGAGCAAGAGCTCAAGAAAACTCTGGCCAAAGACGTTATTTTACCACCATTACACATTAAGCTGGGACTGATGAAAAATGTTGTTAAAGCACTGGATAAGGAAGACTAATCAATGCGTTACCTAAAAGCTGTTTTTTCACGTCTATCGCTGGCAAAAGTGAAAGAAAAAGTGTTATGGATTTCCAAATATTTTATCTAAGAATGAAAAAGCAGCTTGGAACTCATTCGGAATGGTAGTAACAAACTTTCTTGAAAACAGAAAGTGTGATGTGTATGTTAATATCGTCCAAGAGCTAATTAAGAATTATATCGGGGCAAATTTGTCACTAAAAGTCCATTTACTGCACACGGAGAGAGATTTCATTAAAATCTATGGAACAACGTAATCAAGGTGTTTGGAATGAGAACATGACAGACGACTATGTGTGGAATCTCAAAAGAGAATCTGGTTCGAATAGAAAAGGACGTAAATTATTTTAAAAAAATGTTAACAACCATTAGAAAACAAAATGTATCACTTATGTTTAAAAACATGTAGCAACATAGCACCAAATAAAAAAGTTTGATTGTTGTTAGGGTTAAGGAATGAATTCCCATATCTCAGGTATTTCTACTTTGATTTTATTGAAAAATTTTGTCTTGACGTTGATATGCAATAACTGCACCATCAAGTGGCCCATGCGACACCAAGCCGAAGCCTGTTACGCGCGGAACCCAGGCAGAAACGCAGCCCTCCTCCCGCCCAACCGACCGAGGGGCGCTGCCGCATTACGCGTGACGCGTGTTAGGTGTTAGACTAAAATTCGCGGAAAATTAGACCTAAACACAACACATGCACAGATAGCTAAAAAATATTACTAATTACGGGAGAGGTATGTTAGTATTAGTGATTTAAGAAGAGGAAGGGAATTAGTAGTTGATATTATGTGGTAGAGGGAATTGAAGCCCGAGCAAAGTACCCTAAATGGTTCGTGCAAGGAATAATTCGATCTACAAAACGGAAGGAACAAAGGAATGAAGTTTCTAGTAGATCTAATAGGAATCGTAAAGTTTATGCGGCTCAACAAGTCTGGGCTATCTACGTCACCCTTGATCAGGTTGTGCATAAAAATCACACCAATCATTTTTCTACGACTAACTAAGGTTGGAAGGTTTATTAAAAGCAATCAACGAGGGCAACAAGGCCACGCAGAGCAAAAAGTTTTTCTGGACTGATTCTTTACGGTCCTGGTGTACTTTGTACTGGGGGCACCATACACAAGAGCCGTACTCTAAAATCGGACGAACAAGCGAGATGTAGAGAGTCTTCGTTATATAGGGGTCGTCAAATTCCTTTGACCACCTCTTTATAAACCCAAGCACACCCATGGCCTTATTTACCATGGTATAAATGTGTACAGAAAACTTTAACTTTTTGTCTAATTTAACACCAGGATCATCAACCAAGGTAATTCTCTCAAGAGAACCACCGCAGAGGCTATAAGGAGCCAAAAGGGGGCTGGAGCGATGAAATATCATTACTTTGCATTTCGAGGCATTTAGGTGTAACATATTTGCACAACACCATGACTGAAAGTTATTGAGATCGGATTGCAAGCTAGAGTGAAATGAAATGTCCTTATACTGGACACAAAGTTTAACATCATCCGCATACATGAGTACTCGAGAGTTTGTTAATACTGAAGGCAGATTATTAATAAAGTGTGTGAATAGTAGGGGGCCTAGATGGCTGCCCAGAAGTAACCTTAACAGGTGAAGAGAAGGAGTTTTTGAAGAGGACTCTTTGAGACCAAGAACGAAGGTAGCTAGAAATCCATCTCAGATTAGGCGGAAAATCTAAGAGGTCAAGTTTTTGTGCTAAAAGGGAATGGTTTACAGAATCGAATGCTTTACTGAAATCAGTGTAAATGACATCCGTCTGCAAGTTACCTTGATAGCCTTTAATGATAAAAGAGGTAAATTCTAATAAATTTGTGCTAGTTGATCGTCGCCTTATAAATCCGTGCTGGGACGGAGATATAAGAGATTTGCAGAGATGTTGCAAATGCGGAATACAATTTTTTCGAACATTTTAGGAATAGCGTATAACTTAGATATACCTCTATAATTATTTCCATCAGACTTGCTACCTTTCTTATGGAGCGGAATAATAAAAGATTTCTTCCAGATGGGCGGGAAGCATGAAGAGTTAATGTATATGGTAAATAGTTTAAGCAAGGGTCCACACAGAGCGTCGGCACAGTACCTAAGAACACTGCCAGGAACTCCGTCGGGACCTGGTGAAAACACCGGCTTAACTAGTCGAAGATCATGAAGCAGTGAGCTTTCATTTAACAAGGGGCTGAAGATGCCATTCGACCTTGGTAAACTGTATGGATACGGCTGACCAGAGTAGCTTTCCATAGAATAGGTTGTCTGGAAAAATTTGGCAAAAAGATCGGCAATTTCCTGATCATTGTTTGCTGACATATTGAGAAAACATAGCGAGGATGGATGTGCGGACGTTCTACGCTTACTATTTACGAAGCTGTAAAACTGTTTAGGATCCTGTGAAAATCCTGCATCGAGATAGGTAGTTTTTATAGCATTGAGCATTAAGAACGGAGAATTTTGACGGAGCTATTACATAGTGAGAAAGAGAAGAGGGAGAACCAACTTCTCGAAACTTTATACTTTTTATAAAGTCTTGATTTTAAGTTTTTTAGACTTGGTAAACCAAGGAGGCTTTCCAGATCTAACCGGACATGAAAGTGGGGCACAGGAAAAAAACAAAATTTGTCAAGTACATTGTACAAAATGTTTGTGCCTTTCATAACGTCAGAGCACAAGTACAGAGCGGACCAATCAAAATGAATTATTAAGCTTCGTAAACTCGGCTGTACGAAAGTAGCGGACACGTTCAGAAAGCCTACCCGTTCGATCCAATACAAGTATAGTGAGCGGAAGGGCTCGGGTTAGCAACGCTATGGTCGGATCCGAGACAAAGCACAGATCAAGCAATCGACCCAAGGAATTTTTCACATGGTTGACTTAAGACAGGAATAGGTCTAGCAATCCGTCGATAAAGTCATGTCGCGACATGGGCACAAGGTGATTAGACTCGTTTACCGAAGACCACACAGCACCCGGCAAATTGAAATCACCAAGAACTATCATATGGTCTTTATCTGATAGCGAGGAAAAAACACTTTTTAAAGCGGACAGGTGATGCTCGTATATTAAGTTATCCGAGGAAGGTAATATATACGAGCAAGTAATAAAAATGGAAAAGCCTGGGAGAATCAGTCTTACGCACAGGAATTCCAGGTCTTGTTGAACCTGGACCATGAAAAGTTCCGACGTGAAGTTTGAGTCCACTGCAATGAGAACCCCACCTCCACGCCGAGACGAACGGTCATTTCTAAAAATTGTGTACCGACTTGCCAAAACTTCGGAACTAAAATTGTCCGGCTTTAACCAAGTCTCAGTTAATAACATGGGACGAAAATGCGAGACTCAAGAAAAAGAGTGCTGAGTTTACTACGCAAGCCTCTAGCATTCTGGTAGGTAACTAAAAGAGAGGAAGTTAGTTTTTTGGATGGGTAGAAGTTGAGGTGGAAGATGAGGGAAAAGATGGAGCACTGGTCTGACTGCTAGGAAGAGTTATGAGGGGCCTATTCTTTTTCTTAGCCTTGAACTCTTTAACCACCAAATACTCCGGCCAAAACTTTGGCGGAACAAATTGTGTCAAAATGAGTCGGGGAGACGTTTATTTTAAAGGAAGATATCTCCCTGGCGTAAGAAAAGTTAAACTTTTCCACCTTTAAGCCAAAGGCCTTTATTTTGCTTTGTATAAAAGCGGTTACATCATTGGATGTGAAGTCAGGGGCTAGCCGCGAGACAAAAACTTGTCGCTTTGCTGGGACTCCAACCAGTGGTTTTGGCACCACAGGCCTAGTACCTATAATTCCAGTATCCGGTGGTCCTGGATATATATTAGCTGGTGGGAACGAAACTGATAAGATAATTAAGGAGTAGGGTGCGGACTCGACAGACACGGACGCTACCGACATGTCTACCTGCATACTCTCCGAAGTGACACATTCGGCTCCCGAATCTGCATTACCAGCAGCGATCGTTGCACCTGGAATAGCAAGCGTGATCAACTGCTGCACTAAGGGAGTGGTCGGAGTAAGTTTTTCAGATGCCGGCGGACATGAAGCAGTCGGCACTTGCAAGTCCCTCGGAGTAGACTTCTTTCGCCTCGGAGACTCAGCTGAACTGAGTGCCCATGGCCAAGAGCCGATCATATTGCTGTTTAAAGCCTACGATCAGCTCTTTGAACCCACTCCGCGTCTGCCTCATGAACGAACGCATGTCGCATTATAATGCAGGCCGGTGTTTTGTGAAATGGCGTCTCCTACACGGCCCGAGATCCCTACACATTTTGCGTGCACTACGCTTTCGCAATGCCAGCAGGGATATTGGGCTGGTCATGGGTGATCTGCTTCTTGCAGGCTTTTTTGGCACAGACGACAGAAAATTCAAAACAAATAGCAATCAGACCACTGTGCAGAGCAAATGCTTAGAGCAATGCTTAAAGCGAAATCGGTAATGAGTAGGTAAAATGTAAAAAAAGCGGTAAAAATGATTAGGTAGACGCGACAAGATCTATTTTGTGTGGACCTGCACCTGTGAAAATATAAAGAAACAGGATTTTTTTTTCATTTTTTAGGTTTGGTTGACGAATTTTAGCTCCAATAGATTCTCCATAGATTTTAATGAGCAATACCTTAAACGACGCCTAATTAATGCACATATACACAAAAAATCGAGAAGGAACGTGTGAGTCGATTCTGGGGAGGCGACTCTACTCAGTCACTATATAATGAGCTTATAACACTAGTCAACACGATTTTTCCTCAAGGAACAAAACTAACTTTTTATTAAAGATTTGGGTCTTAGAAATGGTTTGATGATATTTTTTTTTTTTTCTATGGCAGAACTTTTTTTTGAAGAATTTTTGAAAACTGGTATTTTTTTTTGAAGCTTTTTTCAGAGGTAGCTCATGTTTTTTTCACATAACTCTAGTATCTTTCATCTGGTTGTTAAGAACTTTAATATTTTGAAAAGATAATTAAAACAGCTAGAAGATAAGCTCAAACACTTTGTGATTTTATCTTACCGTCTTGGAAATATAAGGCATTGAAATGCAAAAATAATGATTTTTGTGCGGTATTATTTACGAAATTTGGACTTTAAAAACTCAGGAAAAGTCGAAAAAAAATTATATCCTGTGTTTTCTATTTTTTTGTGTAGAGGTGCATTAATTTGGCGTCGTTTAAGGTAACGCTCATTAAAATCTATGGAGAGACTTTGGAGCTAAAATTCGTTAACCAAACCTAAAAAATGGAAAAAATGAACAAAAAATACATTTTTGAAGGCTGCGGGCGCAACTGCCAATTGGGAACAAAGCAAACGAAAAAGGGTTGTACATTTGGTACCTGATCGCGATCGCAATTCCCGATGGGCAGTTGGGCCCGCTACATTCACAAAGGTATTTTTTGTTCATTTTTTCCATTTTTTAGGTTTGGTTAACGAATTTTAGCTCCAACGTCTCTCCATAGATTTTAATGAGCGTTACCTTAAACGACGCCAAATTAATGCACCTCTACACAAAAAAATAGAAAACACAGGATATAATTTTTTTTCGACTTTTCCTGAGTTTTTAAAGTCCAAATTTCGTAAATAATACCGCACAAAAATCATTATTTTTGCATTTCAATGCCTTATATTTCCAAGACGGTAAGCTGAAATCACAAAGTGTTTGGGCTCATCTTCTAGCTGTTTTAATTATCTTTTCAAAATATTAAAGTTTTTAACAACCAGATGAAAGATACTAGAGTTATGTGAAAAAACAAGAGCTACCTCTGATAAAAGCTTCAAAAAAATACCAGTTTTCAAAAATTCTTCAAAAAAAAGTTCTGCCATAGAAAAAAACCATAATTCTTTAAAAAATTTTAAATCCCCATATCTATCAGAAAAGTCGGTTTGGATCCTTGAGGAAAAAAAAGTTCGATTTTGTCGAGTAGTGTAATTTATGTATTTAACATATACTATATATTTTTTACGTAAGCGCCGCTCGAATCAGCTAACAATTTAATATATTACTATAAATTTAATATAGCTAATATATCTATATATATAAAAGAAAGTCGTGTCTGTTACAACACTTATAACTCGAGAACGGCTAGACCGATTGCCATGGTTTTTGATTTGCTGGATTTGTTTCCGTCCCGAATAGCAGAATACATCTTAAAAACAATGAAAACTCGATATGCGTAATGAATAGATGCATTTCAATAGATGCTAATTTGTTTATTACACATATCGAGTTTTCATTGATTTTCTTTCTCCATGTCAAACATTTGTTGTCCAATCCTGTCAAATAGTCAAATTCCCGAAAATAATACCTAAGATTTATTCTACAGTAAAAACATAAAATCATCGGAAAGGAACGGAATTTAGGGAATAAAAAATCAGTTTGGTGGTTTTATGCGAGTGCACATTTTAATAACAATGCCGCGTCCTAGAAGATCTAATCTTTCCCAGCGAAGAAGCACGTGCTTCGTGCTTCTCAAACACAAGAGCAAAGACAGGCAGCCCTTGAAACGGCTAGGTTAGAAAAGAGAAATCGTCGAGCTTATCGTACAGATGAACAGAGGAATAATCTTCGAAGTGCAAGAAGAAATGGTTCAAGTATTGATTTGAATCGAGCAGCGTTTCTGTATGATTGCACCATTTAAAATTTAAAGTTGCCTCGGTAATCATCATGCTTAGAAATTTAAACCAACCAAAACTGTGTAATGGAACGCGTTTGGTGATAAGAAAACTGATGAGCAATGTTATTCACGAGTCGATAATTAAAGGAAAATTTAAAGATGAAGTTCTTATTCCAAGGATTCCGATGATCCCAACGGATATGCCCTTTGAGTTTAAACGAATTCAATTCCCGATTCGTCTTGCCTTCGCCATGACGATCAACAAATCACAGGGCCAATCCTTGACTATTTGTGGCCTCAATCTATAAAATGCATGTTTTTCTCATGGTCAATTGTACGTGGCATGCTCACGTGTCGGCAAACCATCCGCTTTATTTGTTCTTGCGCCTGACCAAAAAAAGAATGTCGTTTACCACAAAGTGCTTGAATGAAAATAAAGCCTAAATTAGTTCAGCTAAAAAATAACACGACATTCATTGACTATTAGGCGGTACGGAGTTTGCCGGGTCAGCTAGTAGTTAATATATATTTAATATATTAAATTGGTACCCAGGGAACTTCACGGGAAGGCCATCGCGAAGCAATGGGGTCAGTCTAGCCAAAACATATTCTTGGGGGCCTAAGAGTCGACACAGCACATGCTTTTAAAAGCATTTTAATCTCCTTATTCCGCAAAAAATTAAAAAGCAGGATTCCAATCCTTCGCTAAAAATATAAATACATAAAAATACGTAACTAAAATTATTTAAGAAAAATATACTTAAAATAATATATTAAGCAAAATAAACCTAATAAAAATAAAAATCCTTAAACAAATTAAATAATTAAAAAACTGAGCTAAAGTACTAATTACGCTTAAATATATAAAATAGAAAATATGTACACTAATGGCTGATACCTAAAAGAAATCTATTCTTCTGCCTCCCAAACATTAACTAAAATTCCACTATGATAACTATAGACAGTCTCAAAGGTTCGCGCGGTGGCTCTGTTATCGGAAATCTTTGAAAACGCCCAGTCAATATGCGTATTGCAATTGGTTGTGGATGAGTCGAAACCTAACAAATACCTAAAATTCCTTTCTAAAAGGAATTCATAAATTTCCCTACAGCAATCAGAACGAGAATGCAGGCATACATTAAAATCACCTAACACTAGAGAATTGCTACCCAAAAACGGAAAACGCTGAACTAAGTCCTCAAATTCGTCTTTAAACTTTGGCAACGGATAACTGGGGGTTCTATAAATAACAATAAAACCGGCAGATTTGTACGTAAACAAAGCATATTCGAACACCGGAGATGCTAAGTTCCCGGAAACAGCATAAAATCGATCATTCCTAGCGAATATAAGAATGCCTCTTTTCGGTCTAGCTCCGCTGGCTACGGACTGGCAATCTAACCGCACTGCTGTGGAATAGCCAGGAATATTATAAGCTTCATTTGAGTAAGTGGAAGCCTCAACGAAGCAAAAAATAGAAGATTTGAGCATTAGCTCATCAGAAGAGACATCGCTAAAATGGCAGTGCAAGTTTTCCGTATTATGGAAGAAAATATTAAATTCAGATGGATTGAGTAATCAATTGAAGTGGGTGTGAAGTAACTTAGCGGAACGTAAGCTCTCCATCTCTCTCGCGACTGGACAGTTCTGCTTGGGTTTCGGGGGAATGAAAGGCCCAACGATATAAAGTCCATTCGCACTGGTGGCCCTACTTCAAGCTACATACAATGCTTCTCTTTGCATATTGGAGGAAGTGTGGACGACAACTTTGCTGTATGTAGCTCTCTGACTCTTATTTATTTATTTTTTTATTTATTGAAGATTAGCAACTATCTGCTAACATAAATTAAGATTAAAATTAAAGGAGAAGAACAAAAGGGGATATAGGAAATAATTAAAAATTAGAGGATAGGGTGTGATAAAGATTATTATAATTAGAGCATAAGATTCGAAAAGGATCGTGTTGAGCGTAATTAGACCTACAGAAGGATAAACGAAACGGACGAAAGGTGCGGGTAGGTCTTAGGGGAGCAGAAAAGTCTAGCTGGACAAGAAGAGCTTCTGAGTCAACAAGCCCTACTAGGAGCTTGTGTACGAACATAACGCCGTTACAGATTCTGCGATGGCGCAATGAAGGGAGGTCTAACAGTTGTAGCCTCGATTGATAACGTGGCAAGATTCTATCCGAGTCCCAGTTAAAATTACGTAAGGCAAAAATTAAAAACTGTTTTTGGACCGACTCGAGAATGGACTGTTGCTCCTTGTACTGTGGACTCCACACACAAGAACAATATTCCAGAATCGGACGAACCAAGGAGACGTACAAAGTTTTGGTGACATACGGGTTATCAAAGTCCTTGGACCAACGCTTTACAAACGCTAGAACACCCTTAACTTTGTTTACAGTTGCAGCTAAATGGCTATTAAAACACAGACTATGATCGAAAAGAACTCCAAGGTCATTTGAACTCGAAATTCGTTCGTGGGGATGAATTCCTAGAGCGTACGAGACATAGTGTGGAGCGCGACGGTAAAAAGTCATAAGTTTGCACTTAGAAAGGTTCAGAAAGAGGAGATTTGTTGAACACCAAATTTGCAACTCGTATAGGTCGAGTTGAAGGCGTTTGTGCAGTTACCAATCAGAGTAGGAGAGATAGATTTTAACATCGTCAGCGTACATTATTGTAGAGGAGTATGTTATAACTTGAGGAAATAAAAAAAATCACAAATAAAATAAACAGAAGTGGACCTAAATGACTACCTTGTGGCACTCCTGATGTAACATTAACGACATTCGACAACACATTAGTAAACAAAACACGTTGTGTGCGGTTAGAAAGATAAGACGAAATCCAGTTTAGAAGATTAGTGGAGAAACCAATTAAAGAAAGTTTGTGAATGAGCAAAGAATGGTTCACAAAGTCGAAAGCCTTGCTAAAATCCGTGAAAATTACGTCTGTTTGCAGTGAGCTTTGAAATCCTCGGTTAATTGCAGAAGAGGACTCGAGAAGGTTTGTAGATCGATGTTTAAAAAACCGTGTTGCGATGGTGATATCAGACTACTACATAGGTGTTGCAATTGCCTGGTAATAAGGAACTCAATCAGCTTTGGAATGGTGGAAAGCTTAGCAATACCTCGGTAGTTCTCAATGTGAGATCTTGAACCCTTTTTGTGAAGCGGAATGATATAGGATTCGTTCCAAATCACTGGAAAATAAGACCGTTCCAATGATAGGTTGAAAAGATATGTCAACGGTTTGCATAAGGACTGGGCACAGTGTTTTAAAATACAACTTGGTACCTTGTCTGGACCCGCCGAGAATGATATGTCAATCGTTGACAAACCTTCTAGAACAGCACTTTCCTCAAAGAAAGGAAGAAAAATGCTGTTGGCATAAGGTAAATGGTAGGGCTACGGAGTAGATGCGTGGTAGATATGTGACGAGTACGTTGATTGGAATAAGGTGGCAAATAAATTTGCAATACCAGCAGCAGAAGATTCAAATTTGTTTTGATAATGAAGGGATGAGGGAAATGCATTGGACTTACGTTTAGAATTAACGAACGAATAGAATTTTTTTGAATCACTACGAAAATTATTACTACATCGGGAAAGGTATTGATTATAACAAAGACTATTAATAGTGAGGAATTGAGAACGAGCGGAGGAATATTGGGCGAAGACAATCATAGATCCAGTATTCTGATACTTTTTGTAGAGCCTAGTTTTTCTATTCTTAAAATAAGACAAATTCTTGGAGAACCAAGGAGGTTTTGATGACACAGATTTGATGACAGGAACATATATATTAAGGGCATCGTTAATAATATCATAGAACGAATTGACTGTTTCGTCAATGTTCGGGAGCACGTGTAGAAAAGACCAGTTAATGTGCGAGAGGTAAGATTTAACTCAGCAAAATTAGTTTTCCGAAAACACTGTATGCGGCTGGGTGCCATAGGATTGACAGCGCAACTGGATCGGACACAATCAAGGGATATGGCTAAGGTTGGATGGTAGGGGTCTTCAGGAAGTGATACTGGACTTACTCTGGAGACCGTACCAAGAGCAGCATCACAAACAAACATAAGGTCAAGGAGTCTGTCCCTACTATTTCGTATGGAATTAATTTGAACAAGGGAGACATCGGTAAGCCCGTCAATAAAATCGTTGTGGTAATTTGGTAGCAACAGGTTAGACTCATCACTAGGCAGCCAAGACAGAAGTGGTAAGTTAAAACCGCCCATGACAATAATATGATCGTTGCATCCTAAAGTAGATACAATAGACTGAATTGCAGAAAGGTGATAAAAGTAAGCATCAGATTTGGGAGGAATGTAAGAGCAAGTCAAATAGATCGATACCGATCCAACACAAACTTTGACTGCAATGAATTCAATGCCATAGATATTGTTGAATGGGAACAACTCAGATTAGAAATCCGTTTTCACAGCAATCAGAACCCCACCAGCAAAAGATGGACGGTCCATTCTATATGTGATAAGCTTTGGAACGAAAATTTTATGATTATAGACGGAGGAGTTAAGCCAGGTTTCAGTTAAAGCGACAGCGTCAAAGTCAAAAGAGGCACTATTCGTATGTTTTTCACACAATTTGCCTAACAGACTGCGTACGTTCTGGTTATGAATAATAAAAAGGTTATTTAGTTTTTTGAACTACCAGGGCCAGTAATATTGGGACTCTGGATAGAGTCTTTATGTAGGAAGTCATGCATAATTGTATGCTCAGGCCAAATAGACGGGTCGAGTGATCTGGATAGTAAAGAATCGGGAAGAAGAATTTTAAAGGAGGAAATATTGCGCTTATGTCTAAAAATTTGGTCACAATTATATCATTAAGCGAGGACATCCTCTGTTGTAGCCGGTATAAGACGGGAAACAAAGATAGCCTTTCGAGGTACCACTGCTCTTGGCTGAAGTCCCGAGCGAGAGAGGCAGCGTCGGTAGCAATGGAAGGAACAGGAACAGTGACAGGAACGGTGGGGACATCATTAGCGGCCAGCAAGTCCTCACAGGGAGCAATCACAGCGGAGCCGACCATGATGGACGTAGTAACTGCTTCATTGCTATTCGGTGTGAGAAACACCGGAGCGACTGAAGGCGGATCGACTAACGGCGAGGCATGACCGCTCGGAGTAGCAAAGAATTCCGATGTATGTAGATGAGAGGCCGGCGTTCCAACTCCAATAGGTTGCAAGAGGTTGTTGTTATCAGTATGAGGGATTTTCCGTCTAGGAGATTCGCTCAAGAGTTTGAGGCCAAAGAATTGTGTTTCCAGGGCCAGGAACTTGTCGTTGAGAGCGATAAATTGCTTCCGGACATCCTGAAAACCAGTACGAGTCTGTCCCATAAAAGTGCGCATTTCGGCCATGACCAAGTCAGACCAATGCGTTTTGAGATGAGATCGTGTAGACGTCCAAAATTACCCCACCAGCACATTTTATATGGGCGACATTATCGCACAGCCAGCAGCAGAGGAATGAATAACCGACTATGTTGCCACAAAATTCGCATTTCTTTGCACTGCAGACAAGAGCCATTTGACAGCAGTTGAATCACTGTGCAGGAAGAAAAATGCAAAGTGGAAGCGCAAGCGATATAAGAGTGCAGGCAGCAAAACGAGCGACGATCAGTAGCAGCGGCAGACGATCCAGCGAAGTGACGAAAACAAAAAGTAAAGCTCACGAACCAGAGACACAGAGAGAGTGAGAGCAAGAGAGCTTGCACTTATGCTCTCCAGAGCGTGTGTTGATAGGCGATGTAACGGATGGAGTGCACGAACAGTGAGCGCAGAGAGCAATGATCCAAAGCGGAATGGATAAAAGCACTAACAAATTGCTTGCGCAAGTCTGATACGCGTTCGAAATATAGAGTTATTATTAACTCAATTGTTAAACAGCTAAACACAGATAATTGGCACAAAAAAAGGACCGATTATGATGAGTTTAAAGATGTACACGATTTGTTGTAATTAATATTGAATTAAATTGGCAAAAAGGCAGAAAATGCAGGAGCGAGGTGAAAAGACGACCGGCTTAAGCAAGAGCACAAGAGTTGAATAGCTTCTGCAGCTACAATCGGAGTGGACCGTGCGTTAACTCCTACGCTTTCTTCGAGAAAATGTATCCAAAGAAGTTCGGGTGTATTAGATGTGCTAAGATCTATCTTAAAACACCAGTGGCTCCTTTAACAAGGCCGTCTTGTATCTTGGAGCTTGACTGCCGTCAACTATTCTATCCCTAAGCAATTTAATATCTTCAGGCGACATTTCGGCCGATGCCATGTTATTTAGTGCGATTGCAAAATGTTGGTCATCTCGCTGTCGCATAATCTCTGTAAGTTCGAAAAACTTGAAGCCATCCCAGAGACTAGAGCCAACTATAGCACTGTATGGATTAAGCGCACTTGATGAGGATTTGAATATCCAACGATCACCTACTGGACATAACTGCCTTAGAGCGCCGAACACGATAACAGAAATGCAACCAAAAGGACTTTCGTGACCTGAAAATATTTGCTTTAGGCGCCTATCCAAATATGAAAACATTTTTTCACCGACCATAGAAATCTCGTCAATTATAAGAAGTTTAAGATCAATAAATCTTGAACGCAAGGTATTTAATAAATGTGGACCCAGTTGTTTAAAAGCATGGTTGGATTGATTGACGGGTAATGAAAACATTGAGTGAAGTGTGGCACCTCCAATACCACACAGAAGTACTTTTACAGTATTTGGGTCAGATCCTGGTATACGATCAAGCTCCTGAGAAATGGTCTCAAAAATTGTAGATATTGTTCTACTCTTACCGACGCCTGCGCCGCCACCTACAAACTCATAAAAAAGTGCCTTATCTCTCACATTATGAAGAACATGTGTAATATAGGTTTCTTGCTTTAAATTAAGCGATCTAATCATATTGGATAACTCAGGGAAACAAACGTGGGAAGCTTAATTAATCGAATACTCCTATCTGGATCCGCTGCCTGGTCATTCAAGTTTAGAAAATTTATTTGATAACCTATTTCAGGAATCGGTAAAGCTCTAAATTCCTCATCAATTGCCTGATCACCTGCATTTTCTACCCTGTTGGCTTCGGCTTCCATGGCCCTCCTAAGCACGTCATCTAAATCTGCTAATGCATTGTATTTTAGAAAATTCGAACTAACTAATTCCTGATCATCCCTATAAACATCCTCACAATTCCTGCCTCTTCATCTCTCCACGGATACAACAGCATCACTAGTACTCTAAAATAGTTCTGTCTGTGTTTATATTAAACCTCATATATTTTAAAATCGAAGGCTTGGTCCGTTCCCTAATAAAATCACTACTATCGCAGAGAGGGAAATATACTTCTACTAGGACCTCATTTTCTTCGTCCTCTTCATCATCATTTTGGCCAGTTCTTTTTTTGCTTTTAGAAAATTCGTAATTTGCTGCAAAATAGGCTAACCACAGGCCCTCAAAAAAATCTGGTCTTTGTTCATACCGCTCCAGCAATCCTTTGACGAATATATCAGTGGAATCCTGATTCATATTTTTAACGTTGCTTGTGGATTTGAGCATTCGAACTCGTTGCTCTGGAGGGAAAGAATTTACTTGAACACATTTGTTGCTGGTTCCGGACAACGGAATGCCTAGACAACAGTATACGGCTTCCTGAGCAGATATCTCAGTGCCAGAAATAAATTTATGACCATTGTGCTCTAGATTTTCTCTGTTCGTGTAATTGCCCCCCTAAACTTCGCCTACCGCCGCGCGCATACCCCTTTGGGATTTCTTTATATAGTTAATTATATAGCTACAGCACGCATAAGGGTCCAAAATGTATTGGATATCCATATTGGCCCTTTGCATTGAAAGAATGTGTTTATTATAAGAATTAATGTTAATCTCAGCAAATGACCTTTTTAGAAATTTGTTGGTTTCTTCAAACCAGAACATATTGCATATTTGCATCCTCGTAATTGAGGCTCACTTGTTCGTGCGAAAGAATGTTTTCAATCATATCAGGGGATTGCTCAGAATATAATTGGTCTTTAATTACACTACTCGACAAAATCGAACTTTTTTTTTTCCTCAAGGATCCAAACCGACTTTTTCTGATAGATATGGGGCTTTAACATTTTTTAAAGAATTATGGTTTTTTTTCTATGGCAGAAGTTTTTTTTGAAGAATTTTTGAAGTCTGGTATTTTTTTTAAAGCTTTTTTCAGAGGTAGCGCTTGTTTTTTTCACATAACTCTAGTGTCTTTCATCTGGTTGTGAAGAACTTTGCTATTTTGAAAAGATGATTAAAACAACTAGAAGTTGAGCCTAAACACTTTGTGATTTCAGCTTACCGTCTGGGAAATATAAAGCATTTAATTGCAAAAATGATGATTTTTGTGCGGTTTTTTTTTTACGAAATTTTGACTTTAAAAACTCAGGAAAAGTCGAAGTCCTCTATTTTTATACCCGTACTCAAAAAAGAGTTAAGGGGTATATTAGATTTGTGGTAAAAGTGGACGTGTGCAACGCAGAGAAGGAAACGTTTCCGACCCCATAAAGTATATATATTCTTGATCAGCATCAATAGCCGAGTCGATTAAGCCATGTCCGTCTGTCCGTCCGTCTGTCCGTCCGTCCGTCTGTCCGTCTGTCCGTCCGTCCGTCTTGTTGAGCGCCTGGATCTCAGAGACTATACGAGTTAGGGTAACCAAATTTGGTTTCCAGACTCATGTGATATCACACTGCTACAAGTGTATTTATAAATATCGCCCCGCCCCCTTCCGCCCCCACAAAGGACGAAAATCTGTGGCAGGCACAATTTTAAAAATACGATAAAACTAAAAACGCAGTATCGTAGAGAATGACCCTATCTACCAGACTGCCGAATCTGAATCAGATCAGATCATAATTATAGCCAGAATGATGAAATTAATTTCTGTTAAATCTGTTGGTTCCCCCGCCTCCACCCGAATGAGATCCGCTGCTCTATCTCTTTCTCGCTCGTACACTCTGCCGCGTTCAGTGCGCGAGCAACCCCTAGCTGAGGAGATGTAGAATATGAATGGTACATCTATAATCTACATGTTAGATGTAAAATATACATTGTATATGTAGATGTAGATAACAGATGTAGCAAAAAAATGTAAAATGTTAAATTTGTTTTTTATTCTTAAATTCTAAAAATGTATATGCTTACAAATGTATACACTTAGTACGGGTATAAGTAGAGTCGCGTCCCCAGAAGCGACTCACACGTTCCTTCTCGTTCTGTGTATATTTGGCGTCGTTTAAGGTATCGCTCATTAAAATCTATGGAGAGACTTTGGAGCTAAAATTCGTTAACCAAACCTAAAAAATGGAAAAAACGAACAAAAAATACCTTTTTGAAGGTTGCGGGCCCAACTGCCCATCGGGAATTGCGATCACGATCAGGTACCAAATGTACAACCCTTTTTTCAACTAATGGTTTCAGCCATAAAATCAGAACCAATTGCCATCCTACGTTTCAGGTGGAGCTGAACAACCTGGGCTTCATGGAAAGCACGTGGAAGCTTTTTGACGGCTTCGTTTATCGAAATAGGGACGTTTTCTACTGCTCCTTTAATGGCATAATTATCATAAATGGAAGTCGAGGAGAAATCAGTCGTTCCTCCAATTTAGTAAGCCCCTTTAAGCAGTCGGGCAGTATGGGGAAAAGTTTAGGCCTGTTACCTTTCGTTATTTTGCTGTGGCATGTTCCGCAGAACTTTAATTTTTGGCAGTCAGAAGGGAATTCTAGAAGGCTTTGAAGAGCGAAAATGTTATCACAAAACTCGCAACAATTTTGTAAAATTTGAGCCCTATCCTGGGAGATATTTGCTCTTTCCTGCTGCATTCGGGAGGCGTTTCTCAAGTTTTGCTCAATCCTATTGCTGCTATTACTCCTATATTGGCTAGCTCTCTGACTACCACTTCTTGCAGCGTCAATTTCGGACGGTCGAGCTGCGGCACGAACAGTTTGACGTGCCAGAGTGTCTCGCAAGATATGCCTACGATCTATTAAACTCCTTTCTTGGGCCCTGCGAACTCTATCCTGCTCTCTTTCTAGCAGTCGTCTCCGTTAATTTCTCCTACGTATGCGCTGTCGCCTATCTGTATTTTCTTGCTGTTCTCTGGTCCTATAGACCAAGTCCTGTCTTCGTGTGGACCGACGCACAGTATCGGCCGCTTGCTCCTCACGTCTAATCTGTGCGTCTGTTCGTCTTTGTATGCGGTGTGCTGTATCTTGTCCCTGCTCTGTAGACCTATAGTCTAAGTCCTGTCTTCGTGACGTGCACAGTATCGTCTTTCTATATTTCCGAAAGGTTGGTTCCGTATCCGTGTGGACCAACGCACAATATCGGCCACTTGTCGTCTTATCGTATGTCCTCGTGTATTCCCTTCAACAGAGATGGCATCCTGCTCTCCCAGCGCTACAGCTAGAACCTGCCTACCTCCTACCTGTCCCTGCACCTCAATCTCCTGTTGCTGGTTCCTATCAGAATCTGAATTTTCTAAATTTTCCCTATTTTCTACCTGTTCCCTATTTGATCTGTTTCTCAACCTGCGTCACTGAGACTGTTCAGAAGCAGATTGCCTATTCCAACGCGGAATTTTACAAAAATGTCTAAATTTAAAAATAATATAATAATATGTAATATAATATAATAAAATAATAATACAAAATAATAATATAATATATTAATAATTATAAGAAAATAAATTACAGGATGTTGGAGCGTAGAGGCTTGGAGTTCCACAAGTCAGAATCCCAAATTAAAAGGCAGTAGAGTCCAAGTTCTTCTCGTATATATTTTGGGGGTTTGTTCTGTGCTTATGTATGTATTTATGTCGGGAGCAAAAGCCGGCCATTTTGCGTTGGGTGGAAAAGCGAATTAATCTAGCTCGGTGGTACTAATACTACCGAGGGCTGTCGGACGCGAGAGCGGGAGCGTGAGCGTGGGCGGGAGCGCAAGCGTGGTGAATATGCGCGGGAGAGCGCGTCGCCGGGGGGAAAAATGCTCTTAAGTACGAGGGCGAGAGCGAGGGCGACCGCTTGTGTAGCTGGAACGCTAACAGCGATGTGTGGCTGGAATGCCCACAAAACGGTTGCCCCGTCGTCGGGAGGACGTTGATGCTCTGGTGCTGGAGCAAGGAGTTTGCTGTCGGGACCGGATTTCCGACGACAGGGCGGCTGACCGGAAGACAAGGGCGTGGGTTGGCGCGGGAAGACTTAGGTGAAGTCGACGGAGCCGAGGAGGAGCCAGCAGGGCACCGAGACCCGGGCAGGTGGAGCAGAGTGTGGTGGTTCCGGGAGCACACCTTACATAGGTCTCCACTGCGGCAGTCCTTGCCCGAGTGCTCGTGAGTCAGGTAGTTCGAGCAATATCTATGCAGGAGGACGGCTCGGAGCCTCTTCTCGACGCTCAACCGGATAAACTTCCGGCAGTTCCTCAGTGGGTGAACTCCGGGACACACTCGACATTGGAAGGAAGTCTTTCCTTGTGCCCCTGAGCGATCCGACCTGCGGCTGGATCGGGAACGTGATGAGGTTTGAGGGGCCATATCTGCCCTCTGGAAAAAACTAGGATGAAGAAAGGAATCACCGGAGCATTAGTAAAGAGCTGGCATGGGTTGGCATACGGATACGGGTACGGGTACGGATAACTACGTTGGATTTAAGCAGAGCAAAAGGACGGAGGCTTATGAATCGGAGCCTCCGCGCGAGTAGGTGGACAGGACATCCGATTCCATACGCAGCAGAACCACCTTCGTGATCGGTCTCTTGATAAGGCCGCGGGCCGTGAGTAGGTCTACCACACGGACCTTATCATCGGCTCCAGGATACGCGTTATGCACACGGCCGAGACGCCATTCCTGAGCGGGGATGTTCTCCTCCTTGATCACCACGAGGTCTCCAACCTCGAGGTCTCTTGTCGGATGCTGCCATTTGTTGCGCTTGTGCAACTCTCGCAGGTACTCTGTCTTCCAGCGCGAACAGAATTGCTGGTTGAGAGCCTTGAGATGTTGCCAGCGGTTTAGGATGGAGGAGGCGCTCGCTTGTATTTCTGGCTCTGCCACGGATAGTAGCGGACCACCAATCAGGAAATAGCCTGGGCTCAAGGCCAACGGATCCGTTGGATCCTCAGACATAGGAGAGATTGGTCGCGAGTTAAGACATGCCTCAATCTTCGAAAGTAACGCCACGAACTCCTCTAATGTGTATTTGGACGTACACATCGACCGTTGGAACAGAGCCTTGAAGCTCTTCACACCTGCTTCCCACAAGCCCCCCATATGTGGGGCTCCGGGAGGGATAAACCGCCACGATAGCCCCTGCTGGCTGTACACCGCAGAAGTACGAGTGCAAATTGCCTCGAGAAGATCCACAGCCAGAGAGCGGGACGCGCCGACAAAATTCCTGCCGTTGTCGGATTTAACTTCATGAGGACACTCTCGTCACGCTACGAAACGAGCGAAGGCGGCTAAGAAGGTGTCGGTGGATAAGTCCGACGTGGCCTCTAAGTGGATGGCCTTCGTGGAAACGCAGACGAACACGCACACATACCCCTTTGAGATGCGACATGCGCGACCTGTGAAGCTTTTAACGTCGAAGGGGCCGGCGAAGTCAACTCCGGTGTATGTGAACGGTCTGGAGAATGTGACGCAGGAAGGTCGCCCATTAGTTGGGATGGAGTCGTTTACGATGGAGGACGCAGACCTTACAAGAATGAATACTGCCCTCACTACGTGACGTAGTCGAGGGATCCAGTATGTTGCCCGGATAAGGCGAATAACCAGCTGGTTCCCACCATGGCAACAGGATTGGATGCTGTTCGTTGTAGGACATGGATGCCGAGGCTTGGACTCGGCCACATGCTCGCATGACTCCGTTCTGGTCAAGGAACGGATTAAGATTCAGAAGAGAACTCGTAGTAGGGAGTGGCTGTTTGTTTAGCAGGCACCGATGCTCCCGCCTGGAGAGCGGCAGCGACCTTATTTCCGTTCAGCTCCTTGGAGACATGGGTCGTCTGCCGTTTAACTCGCTGAGTGAACCGCCGAACGTAGGCGATCACAGAAATGGCTGAGGATGTCGGAGGCGCTGCTGGTGGCATGGTGTACCTTGACGACTCGCTTCTCCTGGTCAGTCTCAAGGACTGAGTCCCGCGGACATGGCCACTCCGATTTTTGACTGCGCAACCAAGCAGGGTCATGCCACCACATATCACTTCCAACCAGGTCAGAGGGTCCTAGCCCTCGACTGGCCAGGTCGGCCGGATTGTCCTCGGATCGGACGTGGCTCCATCGCTCGCTGGGCCAACATCGAGTGATTTTGGCTACTCGATTGCCCACGAAAGTGGTCCAATCGCATGCAGGTCGGTTCAGCCAGCTGGTGGCTGGTGTCCAGTGGCAGTTGTGGAAGGATGGCCTCGGAAAGCTCTGTCAGAAGGACGGCTCCGCACAGTTCGAGTCGAGGCAAGGAAACCGTTTTCACGGGGGCCACGCGGGTTTTAGCTGTGAGAAGGGCACAGACAATGCCCTGCGGTCGCTCAACTCGGATGTAAATCGCTGCCCCATAGGCACGTTGAGACGCGTCGCAGAAGCCATGTATCTGCAACTTGGCCATTGGACACACGTGCAACCACCGCGGAATGCGGATATCCTGGATGGCCGGAAAACTCTTCAGGAACGTTTCCCAGGTGTGAGATAGATCGCTAGGGAGGACATCATCCCACCCTAACTCTCTTAGCCAAATTTCCTGCATGAACATTTTGGCTTGGATGACAAAGGGGGCAAGCCATCCCGCTGGATCGAACAGCTGCGCAATCTGCGATAGCACATTGCGCTTCGTGCAGGACTCCCGCTGAAGTACTTCGGGAGGAGCAAAGAAGAATTCATCGGCACTGGCTTGCCATCGGATCCCCAATGTCTTAGCGATGCTACTTTCGTCAAGCTCTAGGAAGTCAGCTCGAAGTAGGTGGTCGACCGGAATGTCGCGCAGTACGCCCTTGTGGTTCGCTGTCCACTTTCGGAGTGGAAACTCTGCGGAATCGAGAGCTTTGCGTAATTCTGAAATGGCGGAGATTGCCTGCGACTGAGTGTGCGCACCAGCCAGCACGTCTTCCACGTACATGTAGCTCTCCAGGATGTCGCTTGCCATTGGCAACTGTGGGCGCACCTCTTGTGCGAGTTGCTTAATGACGCGAAGGGCGAGGTACGGTGCGCAATTGACTCCGAAGGTGACAGTGGCAAGCTTGTAGTCACACACGTCCCCATTACGGTCGCGAAAGAGTATTCGCTGATAGGGCGTTTGTTGGGAAGACACTTGGATCTGGCGGTACATCTTGCTGATGAAGACATTGAAGACATAGCGGAAGACTTGCCACCTCAGGATTTGCATGGTCAAGTCTGACTGAAGGACTGGCCGCGAATGCATTGTGTCGTTGAGGCTTTTCCCGTTGGAAGACGGACTGGGGGCGTTGAAGACCACGCGCAGTTTGGTTGTGGTGCTGTCGGGTTTAAACACGGCGTGATGTGGAAGGTAGTAATGGCCGGAGTCATGACTGGGTGTAACCGCTGTCATGTGGCCTAGCTCTAAATATTCCTGGATAATGGCGTCGTACTGCTCTTTGAGCGGCAAATTCCGCTGCAGACGCTGCTCGTTTTTAAGGAACTGGGCCTGTGCCGCGCACCTGGAGTGTCCTAGATCGACATTTTCTGGACACTTGAAAGGGAGGGTAACAATATACCTCCCATCGGGGGCTCGTTTAGTGGTCTTGCGGAAGTTCTCCTCGCACACAGGATCTGACTCACTCATCGGTCTCCCCGGAAGGTCCTCCACCTCCCAGAATTTGGTGAGAAGCTTCTCGAGTCGGACGTCCGAATCTAACGAGAGCTTCGTGGTGAAGGCGGAAACCGTCCGAGTGGAGTCAGCTGATACCGGACCGGATAGGACCCATCCAAAGATGGTCTCTTGTCCTATCAGCGAGCCGCAAATGTCAGACCGCAAGCCGCTCAACAGGATAGAAGGAAGGATGTCAGCGCCTAAAAGCACATCAATCTGCGAGCTTCGGTGGAAGAAGGGGTCTGCCAGCGGAAGGTTTGGAAGCTTGTCCAAGAAGTGCTGCGGTATCGGATATGAGGGAAGGGTACCTGCTAATTGAGGCAGAACATATGCCATGGTCTCGATTTTGAGGCCAGGCCTGGAGGCGGCCCCGATCATGAAGTGACAGCGCCTTTGCGCCTTAGCCGCTACGGTTTGGTTCAAGCCTGCGACTTGAGCCTCTATGGATTCGAATGGTGGCTTAATAATGTTGAAGAGGCGTTCAGTGATGAACGTCGCCTCGGAGCCTGAGTCAATCAGTGCGCGGGCACGGAAATTGGTGGCCAGGTGACAAATATTAATGAGTGCCGTGCCCAGAAGAACGGTACTTGTGCTGGAGGAGAAATAGCTCTGTACGTTGTGCTGAGGTTCGGATGAGCTGGGGGCTTGGGCGGAAGTCGAAGCCGCTTCGCTGGATGAAGGAGCGGCACGATGCAGAATCGTGTGATGCCTGGCCCCACAAGTGGAACAATTGTGGCTGCTGGAGCAGTCGCAAAGCAGATAACCTCTTGCGAAGCAATTTAGGCACAGCTGCTTGTTCTTAATGCAGCTGGAACGTGCATCAACGGACATGTTGAGAAACCGGGGACATACTCGAATCGGGTGATTCTCTTTGGAACAGAGGTCACACGTTCGCTTCTTCGGACTCACTTGAGTATTGAAAGAGTGAACCTTGTTTGGCGTCGGACTGCCTTGCGAACGGAATGGATGGGAGTGGTTTCGAGAGGTGGGTGGATTTTGGACGCCCTTGGAGGGAGGCGGATTCGTAGTCCCTCGGGAGGTGGAAGGGTGGCTCTCAATAGCCTCGAGAGTCAGATAGCGCTGAGTGAGGAAGGAGTCGATTTCCGTCCAGGGCGGCACCTCTTTTTTTTCCATTACGGACGCTTCCCACAACGCCCGGCTCAACTTCGGCAATTTGGAAGCACAAATGGTGACAAGCAGACTATCCCAGCAGTCCGTGCAGACGTTGGAGACCTTTGAAGATCCTTCAAGGCACGACTGCATTCGGATGTTACGCGGGCAAAAAGAGGAGGATGTTGATTTGGTTGGTCACCAGAAGCCGATTATTTTCGTATCGGTTGCGGAGAGCCAACCATGCGGACTCGAAACCGTCATTAGTGAGGTGGGATTTCTCTACGATGGCCTTCGGATCGCCCCGGGTGTTCTCGGTGAGGTAATACAGCCTCTCTACCGGTGAAAATCTAGGATTGTTGATCATCACCGCAGAGAACAACTCCCTGAATGTGGGCCAGCGGACGTAGTCCCCGGAGAATGCCTCAATGTTGACGGGAGGCAGTCGACAGCCGCCCTATTGGACTGGCTGTGAAGGAGGAAGGACTGCGGATGTAGCCAGTTGGGCATTGAGGTCACTGAGACACCGCTCAAATACCCCATAGCATTCACCGTATGTGTCACGGATGTCCGCTTGGATTTCTGGCTCCTCGTCAGTCCACACCGCGGAGCATGCCTTGTATTCGGCCTCGACGTCCGTCCACATGCTGAGGATTTGGCCACGACGGACCTCGGACAGAGAGGCGGATGGGGCGGCGGTGATGCGCTCTGCCAGGTGCGACAGTCGGCCAATAGCGGCGACCAATCTGGTCCGAGCGACTGAAGTGGCGGATTGAGCCATTGTGATGCAGTGGCGAGAGCTGACGGGGCTGCTGACGAAAGAGCCCTTCGGATCTTGTTTGGTCACAGCTGGAACCCTAAGAGTGACAGGAGACGGGAACAAAACCGATTTGGTCCTTGCCGCAGGGCTGCTACTGGCTGCTCTCGGAGTGAGGGGTGCCTTGATTTTCTGAGTCGGCGTAGTTCCGGAGGCGGACGAGGTGCGTAGACGGTTGGAAGAGGTCACAGGCAAAAGCTGGTTGCCGTCCTTGTGACCTGTTGGCATATTCCGAATTCACACACGCATAGAAAACGGATTTGGAAGTCTTGGAGAGACAGGACACTGGTCTGAGTCGAAGTGACCCGAAAAAACTGTCAGGCAACCAAATCGTTTCGAAATGATAACCCAGTTACGGACGGCTGGCAGAGAAGGAGGCCTCAAGCTAGCAGGAAAGCAATAATCAGATCGACTCGGATTGCTGGAGATCACCGGTAGGTGGGAGGTCCCAAACAATGAGTGACCTTATATTGAGCCGAGCTGAGGAGAGGAACGGTCACACTGGTGGTGGCAATATTTCGGAAAATATTGTTAGTGCGATGATCCTCCGTTTACCCCTTTGACGCAATCGTGAGCAGAACCGGGTTATTGGCGGATGGAAGACGGATGGACGGCGGACGGAAGTGATACGGACACCGCACCAAAAATAATTAATGATTTTCGTATCAAAAAATAAATTTACAGATTAAAAAAAAAAATAAATCACTCCATCAATCAACCAATTCAATCAAACGATCAATTAAATCAATCAATCAATGTGATTTATTTAATGTTCCACTCGTGTTGATGCCGATAGTTGGATCTTGGATTGGGCCACCTCTAATGACCGGAACAAAAACAACAAAAAAAACCGAAACACCAATTTGCAAATTGGCAGTGGAAATTGCCAAATAATTACTATTAGTGCGCCGTGCCTTGGTCGCGAGTAATTTATTTGGACAGTGGAGAAGGTTGGAGTTGTAGTAGCGATCGATAAAAGTTGTTGGAATACACGAATTGCCCGAAATCACGAATTTTATATTAAATATGGCACTTGCGCGGAGTATGTGTGAAGTATGGAGTGCGGTATTTTTCTACGGGGAGTGGTATTTTTTGTATGGAGTTCTGTTTGTATATAGTTGGCAATATATTGCGGCCAACTATGGAAATAAATGTGTGAATGTATCGAAATAAATACTTGATATGGTTGTAGTTGCACTCGGAGTGTGCCAAGGTATTTTTTATTGGGGTGGGTCGTGCTGGAATGCACCTGTTGAGACACGGATGTAGATGTGTGTGTATGTACGCAAGCCGCTCTTATGGGCTGGAATGTGCGTACATACATATGCTCGGAATGCACTTTTTTTTGGTTTTGATTTTTATTTATTTTATTTGTCCGTAAATCATGGACAGACACAAGTAATCGGAAAAAACTACCGTATCACTGGTAGTTGGAGGTGAATGACGGGAGAACGGCAGGAATCGCCGATAATATGGCGGTGTCGAAAAAAGAAGAGACAAGAGAGAGAAGGAATAAGTACATATATAAGAATATATATTCGGAATTTTGGAACACAAATCGCGAATAGAAGGGACTTGTGGCACACGAAAATCGTACTTATCTTGGGATCCTGGTGTGGTGAAGGCGATGCCGTGCTCGAAGGCTGTATATATATTTGGGGAAGGCGAAGTAATATCCGGCTCGAAGGACCAATGTTGGAGAGTAGAGGCTTGGAGTTCCACAAGTCAGAATCCCAAATTAAAAGGCAGTAGAGTCCAAGTTCTTCTTGTATATATTTGGGGGGTTTGTTCTGTGCTTATGTATGTATTTATGTCGCGAGCAAAAGCCGGCCGTTTTGCGTTGGGTGGAAAAGCGAATTAATCTAGCTCGGTGGTACTCAAACTACCGAGGGCTGTCGGACGCGAGAGCGGGAGCGTGAGCGTGGGCGGGAGCGCAAGCGTGGTGAATATGCGCGGGAGAGCGCGTCGCCGGGGGGAAAAATGCTCTTAAGTACGAGGGCGAGAGCGAGGGCGACCGCTTGTGTAGCTGGAACGCTAACAGCGATGTGTGGCTGGAATGCCCACAAAACGGTTGCCCCGCCAGCGCCATCTTCACTCTGAACACAGGAAATAATTAGAAAATACAAAAACTACTAAAATCTATAACTACAAACAAATACTTCCCAAAGCGGAGCCAGCAGCAGCGACGTCCGTGGGAAGGCAGCAGCGGCACCGAAAAGCGCGCGCGATTGCACCGACGGAGTAAGCTACTGCTAATAGCTTCTAACTCACGATCGGCGCAGAAAACCTAAGTCCCTATATCACTCCATACCAAGCACTACTTTTAGCTATTAATCTAAGAGCTAAACTAGTTTTAAAATGATTAATTAACGCACTTTATCGCAATCGGCAATCGGGAAGTCTCTATCGCTCACGGTGGCTCGATATTGACTGGTAAAACCAATACAATTGCTTACTGAGATTCCGCGGTTTTTTTACTCAAGAGCAAGTACAAAAGTAGAGCGCAAAAGGAAGAAACATGCATGCATGCGTATGTATTTACATATGTACCGCAGAAAACCAATCTGTCTGAGCCATTTCTATGCAAATTTTTTAACTAGAATATGTTTATACTTCTAATTGAATTTCTATGGCGTGGGGAGGTGGGTGGTAAATGATTTAATTTACTATGTACCTCTTATTTATTTTAAGTTGTTACTCTAAATTTTTACTAATATATATAAATTATGAACTAGAAATCTAGGACATTAGGGAGAACAGTAGAGGGTTTCGAGTCCCTGCGGGACTGCCGCGAAGCATTGCTTCGCAGGGACGGTGGCTCCTCCTATGTCTCCCTTCTAATACGCTCGCATCTTCGTAGCTCCTTCATCGAGACAGCGGCGAAATGGTTCACTGCCGCCCATGTCTTGTCATCAGACAGCATGGTTTCCACCAGGTTTCCGGGAGACAGTTGTCTACCAGCAACTCTCCACAGCTCGCGTCTGATGCGCTCGGGGCGCCCGCACACGAATATTATGTGCTCAGCATCCTCCGTTGTTCCCCCGGTACTGCCACACCACCTGCAGTTTGATGAATCTTCATGGCCAAATCTGCACAGGTACTGTGCGAAGCAGCTGTCTCCACTGAGAAGTTGGGTCATATAAAAATTTACCACTCCGTGACTTCTGTTTACCCAGTTTCCCACATCTGGAATGAGGCGGTGGGTCGACCGGCCTTTTTCAGCGGTGTTCTAACGGCTTTTCCAGTCTCTGATGCTCTCTTCTCTAGCCTGCTCTCTCGCCGCCTTTCGGTCGACGCCTGCACGGGAAGCCACTGCCACGTTCCTCTCCTCTATGATTTGTATGTCGATGGGGAATAATCGTGCAATGACAAGCGCTGCGTCATCTGAGATGGTCCGAAACCCACAACAGACCCGGAGCGAGCAGAGCCGGTGGATGGACTTAATGCCCCTGGCATAGCTGGCGACTTTAACGCAGTCCACCCACACTGCTGCAGCGTATGTGATGGCAGAACGGACAACGCTTGTCAGCAGCAGCCTTCTCTCCTGCTTCGGTCCGCGGGTGTTTAGAAGCAGTCGAAAAGGGGCTCGACTCGTGTTAGCCGCTTTCTCCTGCACATAGCTTAGGTGCTCCCTGAAGCAGAGCCTAGTGTCTATCATCACCTTAAGGTAGCGGATGGCTCTCTTCGACGCTATCGTCTGGTCTCCAATTCGGATGTGCGCTGTCTCCACAATCGATCGTCTGCTGACCAGGACCGCTTCTGTCTTGTGCGCCGCTAACTCCAGCCCGGCAGACAGAAGCCAATCCGCTAACAGCCGTTTGGCCGTATTGCAGGCTTCTTCTGCCGCATGCAGGTGTTTGGCCACCACTGACAGTTCCACGTCGTCAGCGTAGCAAGTCAGCTTGCATCCAGGTGGCAATGCAAGCCGCATCACTCCGTCGTACATCGCCGACCCTTGGGGGGCTCCTGCCGAGATGGGGTGGAATTGAGCCCTTGTCGCCGTGCCAAAGTTGAGGATCCTATCCTCGAAATAACTCCTCACTATCGCCTGGAGGTATCTGGGAATGCCCCGCTGGCTCAGAGCAGTCGTGATGCAGTCCCACTTCACCGAGTTGAAGGCGTTCTTGATGTCTAGGGTGACTATTAGGCAATATTCCTTCTTGCCACCCTTCCAGAGAGTTCCTTCTACGGCCTCGGATGCGATACGGACCACCCTGCCTATGGCGTCCATTGTCGAAAAGCCTTTTCGGAAGCCGAACTGGTTTTCCGAAAGCCCTCCGGACTCTTCCAGCGCCCTCTCCAGCCTTGGGCAAATAATTTGCTCCAGCAGATAATTTGCATGTGTGTAAATAGACAGCCGCGCATATTCTCCATTGAGAGAGCACTTGTCTGAGTGGGCAGAGAACTTTTAAGTGGAAACAGAGAGAAAGAGAGAATAACTCAAAGACATTTCGGCGGTTTTTTTCTCATTCCTTCCATAGGAATTTTCAGAGTCAAAACAATTGCGTGTCCCCCTCAAATACCTTAAATATAACGGCTGATTTTAACAGCTGCATGTAAAGGCTAAATAAAAGATCTACAATATCTTAAATATGTATTTAATCTATATATATAAAAGAAAGTCGTGTCTGTTACAACACTTATAACTCGAGAACGGCTGGACCGATTGCAATGGTTTTTGATTTGTTGGATTTGTTTCCGTCCCGAATAGCAGAATACATCTTAAAAACAATGAAAACTCGATATGCGAAATGAATAGATGCATTTCAATAGATGGTGATTTGTTTATTACACATATCGAGTTTTCATTGATTTTCTTTCTCCATGTCAAACATTTGTTGTCCAATCCTGTCAAATAGTCAAATTCCCGAAAATAATACCTAAGATTTATTCTACAGTAAAAACATAAAATCATCGGAAAGGAACGGAATTTAGGGAATAAAAAATCAGGTTGGTGGTTTTATGCTAGTGCACATACTCTGATTAATGCAATTGATGATGGAAATGGCGGCTTATTTTTTTTGGATGCCCCCGGTGGAACTGGGAAGACATTCATCATGTCATTGATTTTGGCCACTGTACGTGCGAGATCCGAAATTGCGGTAGCAATTGCTTATTTTGGAATAGCGGCCACATTGTTAGACGGATGCCGTACGGCTCACTCAGCGTTAAAATTGCCATTAAACCTTCAAACTACTGAACAACTGACATGTAACATTTTGAAACACTCCGCAATGGCCAAAGTTTTAGTAGCATCAAAAATCATCATATGGGACGAATGCACAATGGCGCACAAACGCGCATTGGAAGCACTAGACCGAACATTAAAAGATCTGCGAAATGACTCGAGATGTTTTGGTGGTGCAATGATTTTATTATCTGGCGATTTCCGACAAACACTACCTGTCATTCCAAGATCTACTGCTGCCGACGAAATAAACGCTTGCCTCAAAGCATCAAATCTGTGGCGATATGTAAAGAAACTTCAACTGTCTGTAAATATGAGAGTTGCATTGTTGAACGATCTATCTGCTGATGATTTCTCGAAGCAATTGCTGACTATCGGTAATGGCCGTGTTCCTGTTGACAAATCGAGCGGTTTGATTTCATTTCCTCCAAATTTTTGCAATTTCGTATCATCAAAAGACGAGCTTATCAACAAAGTATTCCCGGATATCATTGCTAACCACAAAAATACTAAATGGTTAAGTGAGCGAGCAATTTTGGCCGCTAAAAATAAAGATGTAGATGACCTCAATATTATAATTCAAAATCAAATCGTAGGTACTCCTATATAAATATATTATTTTGTATCATTGTTTTACGTTCATCAAAGCGTAAATTAGTTCAGCTAAAAAGTAACACGACATTCATTGACTGTTAGATTTTATTTTTTTTATTAATTTTTTAAAAAAAAAATAATTTTTTTTTTTTTTTTAAATTTTTTTTTGGGGGGGCCCCCCCCCGGGGGGGGGGCCTTTCAAAAAATTTGTGCGGTACGAAGTTTGCGGGTCAGCTAGTATTAATATATTTATATTATATTTTACTAACATACATACATACATATCATATAAATATATGAAATTTGTGAAAATTGACCAAATTGTTTACCAATTGCTTTGGGGGAAGGAGACGATGCTATATCTCTCTCTCTCCCTCTCGTTGGTTGCGCTGTTTTCAAAAGGGTCAGATTGAATTGTCAGTTAATTCAGGAGGAGGGGAAGATAATCCAAAGACATGGAAAAGTAAACAGACAGCGCATCTCACTTGTGGAATTGTGGACAGGGCCGGAATTACGTGTTATGACGTCCAATTCGGCAAGTTGCAAAATATAATCGAAATATTTTGCATTCCATCGAGCTATACTAATATACATTTTCAATAAATTTCCCTTTTGGCACCCCCTAAAATTTTGCGCCCAGGCGCTAAAACCGGCCCTGATTGTGGAAGGGGACAGAGAGAGATAGAGACAGAAACAGAAACAGAGCCAGCCACTGGTGTTTTAGATTTCGCTTTTGTTTTAACGGACAATTCTCATTATTTTTAAAGGGATGTTTAGATGACGACCTGTATTCGATGGTCCCCCTCCCCTTCCATGAAATATAACGGCTGATTTAAACAGCTGCATGTATGTAGGACCTACATTGATATGGATATGTATGTACATAAGTAAATGTACATATGTATGTACATACATTGGTTTTAAAAATATTTATATGTACATAATTTGTTCACTTATTGCCTAGGTGGGCCGTGGGTAGTGATTTTCTTGTTGCTAACATGTGATATTTCTAAGCAAGCTCTCTCGCTTTCTCTCTTTAGTCCAGATGTTGGTAAAAGAGACAAGTTGATTTGTTAATGTGGGAGGAGGGTTGTTCTATGGCATCTACAAGCAGACTGCGCACCTTTTTTTTGGAAAGAGATTGAAAATTTGCATTCGCTGGTCCCCTCCCCACCGATCACACACTACGTTGATTTAAACAACTTCATATTGTGAGGATCCTATTTCAGGCTGGGATATGCGTCAGTCTGTCCAGGGTCCGCTACAAGAAAATTTGTAGATTGTAGGTGACTTTTCGGGTTGGAGTGGCCGGGTCGTGAAAGAGGTAGGCGACAGGGGGCGTTTTATAGCCGACGAAAATTATTGCAGAAGCGTGGTTGGTGTTCTGTTGACGTTGTGATATTTTCTTTATTGACTTATTTGGTTACGATGACTTTTGCTCGCGTATCTGATTGTTTGGCCTTGGAGCCGGTGTACTGGGTGCCGTGTATTTGGGCTGATGGACTGCCTGGTGCAGTGTCTTGTGTTTGGGCTTATGGACTGCCTGGTGCAGTGTCGTGTGTTGGGGCTGGTGGACTGCCTGGTGCAGTGTCTTGTGTTCGGGCTGATGGACTGCCTACTTCTTCGGCCGATCTTGGCCCTTTTATGCATCTGGTGATCGCACCTGACCCGGAAATAATTAATTATTGCTAACTTATGATTAACCGTCAACCGTCAACGACTACAGACGTATTTTTTTTATCGCTCCGCGGTGAAAATCAATTAAATCAATTAATCGCGATTAATCATAAATTAAATTCGCGAAAAAGCGCTCGGGGTAGGCATGGGTACTAGTGATCGTGCTGCCCATGAATACCATCCAATAGAGTAATAAAGACTAATAGAAATAATAGAAAAGAACAAATGTCAACGTTTAAGAGCACCAGCTCTGTAAAGACCACAAGCACTGTAACCAAAGCCAAAATGAGCCAAGCCCGGCAACAACAACAAGACGAGCGTCGGCTCTCGCAAGCAAAAAGCAACGCGTACTTCTCTATACGCTCGCCAAAGGCAGCAGTACCAACCAAAACTGCATCACTGCACGTGAACGAGGAGAGAGCACGCTCTCTCTCCCCTGCATTGGAAAGTGGGTCATGGAGTGCTCAGTGCCCATCCCCCGACTCGTACTGCCTAACCAGCGATTTGCTAATATCGACAACAACTAGTACAATGCCCTCGCTCAAAACTGTGTCTTCGACCACAACAACGACAACAACCACAACAACAACCACTGCAATTGATCAGCGCCCGATACTGTCGACCCACTGCGACAAGCCCCAACTCTCCCAACCAATAAGTTCAAAAAATGCTAACGGAGCGTTAATTCAGACTGGGCTCGATCGCTATGTGCAAATCAAAAGAAAATTGAGCCCACAAAATGTGAAGAACAACAATGCTAAAATAACTAAAATAAACGAGAACACTGTGCCACATAAGGCACTAGCAAACAATAGATTTGCGATACTAAGTGTCCCAAATGAAGATGAGATCACCCAAACACCCAAGGCCAAAAAATTAAGACCGCCACCTATTTATGTTCGACAGGCAAATTGTGCTGAACTGGTCAAAAAAATAACTGATAAAATTGGCGCAAACACATTCTATGTCACGTACATAAAAAGGGGTAATATAAATGAAATAAAAATACAAGTCAATGACGAACAAAACTATCGATCAGTTGCGAAATACCTCGAAAATGAAAAAATGAATTACTACACCTACCAACTTAAAAGTAGCAAAGGATTACAAGTGGTTATCAAAGGAATCGAACCAACAGTCCCAATCAATGAGATAATAGATGGACTTAACGATAAGGGCTTCGAGGTCAAAATGGCAATGAACATATTAAATAGAAATAAAATTCCCCAGCCAATGTTCAAAGTAGAACTGACACCTGAAAGTATGCATATAAGTAAAAATGAAGTTCACCCAATATACAAGCTTCAATACCTACTGCACCGTAGGATCACCGTTGAGGAACCACACAAACGAAATGGACCGGTCCAATGCACAAATTGCCAGGAATATGGACACACGAAAACCTATTGCACTCTACGGGCAGTCTGCGTTGCCTGTGGTGATGTTCATCTCACTGAGGCCTGCCCCGTAAATAAGGAGGACCCATCTGCCAAAAAATGTAGCAACTGTGGGGGAAACCATACTGCCAACTATAGAGGTTGTCCTGTCTATAAAGAATTGAAAAATCGCCTAAACCAACAAATAACTGCAGCTCGAAACCCGATCGTCCGACAAAACTTAACATATATACCATCAACTACGACTCCAGGAGTTTCTTTTGCTCAGGCGTTAAGTTACAAAAACGGGTCGTACGCCTCAGTCTCTAAGCCGACACTTCAACCAACCACAGCTGGAATAATGCAGAATCAGGCATCAAATCAGATCCCAGAAATCTCTGCCCAACATACCCCTGCTAATCCATCCCAATTGCCTAGTGGAATTGAGTCAATGCTGGTAACTATAACAAATACAATGGTAGCAATACAACAAACGATGCAGGAGCTTATGCGCAACCAAAATCTCCTCCTGGAGCTCCTAATCAAACAGAAATCTGTTTAAATGTCCTGTCTAAATATATGTTTCTGGAATGCAAATGGCATTTCTCAGCACAAATGCGAGCTCTTACAGTTCCTCGCTCAACACGACATTGACGCCATGCTCATATCAGAGACTCACCTTACAAATAAAAACTATTTTCACCTCGATGGCTATAACTTCTATGCGACAAATCATCCCGATGGTAAGGCACATGGAGGTACTGGCGTTCTGATCAAGAATCGCATTAGGCATTATCCATTGCCTTCATTTGCTACACCTTATCTACAGGCAACAGCAATTCATATTGAAATTCAGAGCGGCTACCTAAACCTAGCCGCAGTATACTGCCCACCACGTTTCTGCATTTCCGAAACAGAATTTGTAACATTCTTCGACCTACTAGGTGACCGATTTATAGCAGCTGGTGACTACAATGCCAAGCACACCCATTGGGGATCTAGACTTACCAACCCGAAAGGAAGACAACTATATAACGCTATGATAACCCCACGAAACAAGCTAGACTTTATCTCTCCGGGCAAGCCCACATATTGGCCCACAGATCCAAACAAGCAACCCGACTTGATTGATTTTGCAGTTACACGAAGGGTGCTGCAAGCTCAGATTAATGTAGATCACTTAACAGATCTATCATCGGATCACTCGCCCATTCTACTTCACCTTTACGACCATCCACAGCTTTCGGAACGCCCACACTTTCTAACTTCTAGCAAAACAGATTGGCTCAAATACAGGAAGTACATAAGCTCTCAAGCTCTCAGGCGTATGCCCACCAATCGAGAGTAGAAAAAAAAAATCCTTTAACCCCCCAACTAGCAAACGATTCACCTTTGCGTACACAAACAGGAGAGTGGGCTCGCACCAACGAGAAACACCTTGCGTACACAAAGAGAAGCAAAAAAGGCAAATACATTTGCCGTCCATCTAGAAAACGTCTTCAAACCGCACCCAGCAACGAATAGCTTTGTGCTCCCACCAACCAACAATCCCGAAGCTACTCCGCCTATCATATTCCAATCAGGAGAAGTCATAAGGGTCATTAAAGACCAAATCTCAAAGCAAAAGAAAGCTCCGGGCCACGATTTCATCTCTCCTAAAATGATCATAGAATTGCCGAGCTGTGCAGTGTATTTCCTTACTATGATATTCAACAGCATGATGAAATGGGGCTATTATCCTCAAGAATGGAGGAAATCAGTCATCACAATGATTCATAAAGCCGGAAAAGACAAGTCCAAGCCATCATCATATAAACCTATCAGCCTACTGCCTTGCCTATCAAAGATATTTGAAAAGCTGCTCCTGAATCGTATCAAACAACACCTACACATCAACGGTGCCATCCCGACTCACCAATTTGGATTTCGCGAAAAACACGGAACCATTGAACAAGTAAACCGTATAACCTCTGAGATACGAAATGCATTTGAAAGACGGGAGTATTGCTCCGCTGTTTTTCTGGATGTCGCACAGGCTTTCGACCGCGTTTGGTTAGATGGCTTAATCCACAAAATCAAAATATTACTTCCACAGAACATCCATGGAATAATGGAGTCATACCTACAGCAAAGAAGTTTCGCAGTACGATGCAAAGATTTCCTCTCTGAATATCATCCAATTGAAGCTGGTGTACCGCAAGGCAGCGTGCTTGGACCGACACTGTATATCATATTCACAGCAGATCTACCGACAAACAGCCTAACAACAACCTCGACATTTGCTGATGATACTGCCATATTAAGTCGCTCCAAGTGCCCAAGAAGGGCCACGGATCACTTATCAACTCATCTCGTGGCCTTAGAAAAATGGCTAGCAGACTGGCGGATACATGTAAATGAGCAAAAGTGCAAGCATGTCACCTTCACGTTAAACAGACAAACTTGCCCTCCATTATGTCTGAACAATATCAACATTCCACAAACCACCGAAGTAACATACCTTGGTGTTCATCTGGATAGAAGGCTTACTTGGCGTAAGCACATCGAAGCGAAGAGAAATCTACTTAAACACCCGTTCACCACTAAAACTGGAGTACAAAGTACTTTTGTACAATGCAGTTCTCAAACCCATCTGGACATACGGCTCCGAGCTATGGGGAAATGCTTGCGTTAGTAATTTAGAAATAATCCAGAGAGCTCAATCGAAGATACTAAGAACTATCACTGGGGCACCATGGTACATACGGAATGAAAATATCCATAGAGACTTAAATGTAGGATCAGTTAAAGATGAAATTGCCAAAGTGAAAGCAAAGTACCAGGCCAAGCTTCAAGCCCATCCTAATAGACTTGCGCAGTCTTTAACTTGGCACACTAGCCATACACGACTCCGGCGAAGAGACCTTCCCACCCAGCAATAATACTTAGCTAGGGACGTACTCTAAGTAATTAAGTGTAAATAATTAAATAAATATATTAGGCTAAGATTTGTATACTTGTCGTAAGTCTCTAATAGGGAAGATTCGATAAATAAAATCCCGCAATAATAAAAAAAAAAAAAAAAAAACTTATGATTATTTTTCTGACAATAACTGTGGGGCTAGCAAGTGGGTCGAAGCTTGGTGCTTCGTTGACAGTTTGCTAGTGGGTTAGTAGTGTTCAGAGAAAAAGAAGGTTTTGCTAGTTTGGCATCACGGAAGGTGATAGCCGAGTTTTGGGCCAGTGGGTCGGAAATTGTTCTTTGATAGCTTATGACTATGGTCGTCGATTATGAAATGTCCCAAGAGGTGGGGTGGTTTTAAAATTGTTGTGTGGACAAAAATGTGTAGAGTGGTTTATTAAGAGTTACGAAATTTAAAATTGTCGTGTGGACATAAATGTGTAGAGTGGTTTATTAATTACGGAATGTCGCTTCGAGTGCTGACGCACCGCTATTTGGGGCGTACCGTGGTTAGAGCCATGGGGCGCCAGCTCTGTGTAATCAGTTTCTTACTTATCTTCCGCCAGAGTGGATGTGCTGCCTCTCCGCCGTTTGTGGCGAGCCATGGGAGACCAGGTTCGTTACACCCCCTTTCTTCCGGGTGGGTGATGGAGAGATTAGTGGCGTCGGCGGCGTTGCTTTGCGGGTGATGAGGTTCGGCTTTTTCCGAGTTCTCCTGTCCTTTGGCTTGTGCTGAGTCTTTGGATTCGTCGGTGTTAATCTAGTCATTTTAGCGTGTCGTCGGTAAAGTTATCTTTTCTACTGCTGCTGTGGTCGTGATCTTTCTGCTGTTCTGGCATTCTTGAATCTGCGGTGCTATGTCGGGTGGCCAAGGATCCGTGGGCAGTTCTGGGTCGTCTTTTGGGGCTCCGGGGTCAAAGGGTTGATTCGGGTCTTTCGGAAGGATGAGTTTGTCGAGTGTGCTGGACGGTTCGATCCTCTTTTGGTAGTCGCTTATGTGGGCGATGATCGGGGTGGCGTTGGCCGTGGGTTGATATGTTTCGTATCTCTGATGCAATACGTGGGTGGTATTGGTGGTCGTTTGGCGCATGACCAGGTGAGTCTCGGTGATGCCTCTTGTGTCGCAGCGACGACTTGCGTGGGCGACGAAGATCTCGGACATGGTTCTAGGCATGGCTCGTTGCATGGCGCTGGGAATCATGTCAGTACGCGGAAGGTACTCCATTGTGTTGGCGAGGATCGGTGTGGCGTCGGCCGTGGGGAGGACCGGACGGCTGTCTGGGCATCGTGGGGGCATTGTGCTGGTTTCCGGGCCCTCGTTGAGGGGCTCTGTGGAGATCAGTTCGATTATGGGCCCCGTCCAGCGTGGGGTTAGCGTGGCTGTTTCCCGTGTGGCTGGGCTGTCGGATGGTGGTGGCCGTTGTCCTTTTTCGCTGCTGGCGGTCGGTTTTGAGGGTGTCCGTGCGTTCCCTGCTTCCGATGCGGTTTCTCTGCGTGCTTGCTCTGTTGCTTGTCTTGGACCTGGGCTTCCTGTGTCGAGCTCCGGGTTCAAGTGTGTTTGTCTCGTGTGTGAGATCCTCGTGGTTTGTTTGGGATGCTTGTTCCCTGTTGTTGGCCTAGGACGCGGTTGCTCCGTAGTGACAGTGGGACTCGTTTTCCCGTTTGCTTGATTGATGTTTTCTGGTGTTGACCTTGGATTCGTGTTCTCCGTTGTGGTCCGGTGCTTCGTTTCCGTTGCGATTGGTTTGGGTGTCAAGTGCTGCGTTGCGTTATTGGGTGCCGTGTGCGTTGTGGTAGGTCGTGGACGTGGGTTCGTTGCGAATTGTTGGGGTTTCTGGTATCGGGGTTCGGCGTCTTGTACGTGGATGGTAGTAAGCACGGGTTCAGTGGGTGTGGGGCGACGGTCTTGTAGCTGTAGCAGCGTGGTGCCGCATTGGATCGTCGTTTCGATGGCACCTAAGAAGTCCATGCCGACAATGACTTGTCCCAACATGTTTGGCAGGACCAGGAGCGGAATTTGAACCTCTCGTTGGTCCAGCTTGATGTGCGCCAGTAGAACTTGTGAGATCTCTCTGACCGAGCCATCGGCCAGGCGTATGCGGACGCATGCATCTTGCAGGCTGGTGTTGTTGTCTAGTTTTCGGGCGAGGTTTGCGCTGATGAAGCTTCTGGATGCCCCGGTGTCGATTGTGGCTTCCGTTGCGTGTCCTGCTATGGTCACCATCGCCACTATCCGGCCGTTGCTCACGTGTAAAGAGTTTTTTAGTCGCGGGTTGGAGGAGGCGTCGTTCCCGGCTGATCCCGTGTCAGATGGGGACGCATGTCGTTTCCCGACGTGTTCTGGCGGCAGCAATCGACGGTCCGTGTGCCGCGTTTGCCACATTCCCAGCAGAATAGGATCGAGGGATTTCGGCAGTCGTATGCCGCATGGCCCGCTTCACCGCACCGGCGACAGGCTGCGCGTGGGTTGGCGATGGATGTCGTGATCATGCGAGGTGCTACATCGGGATTCGTCGTACTGTTTGGATGAGCTGGCGGTCTCCCTGGTGTGTCTGTCGACTCCCAATGTGGTCTCCAAAATGGCGTCAGGGTCGAGTCGTCGTTCCTCTGTTCTGTAGTCGGCCTTGCGTATCTTGGTGTGCTTCGTGGCGGTGCGAAAGTGGGCGGGATGGTCCGCTCTTGGATGCTCTCGAACTCGGTAGCCAACATTGTGAGCTGAGCCAAGATTTGGAGTTCGTGTCGCCGCACATACATCTGGTATGCTGGCAGGGCGTTGTCGTAGATCCTGTTCAACTCCTTGGCGCCGTCGTACCCGGCGTGGTGCATGAGTAGCCGTATCTCGATGAGGTAATCCTTGAACAATTCTCCTCTTGCTTGCTTGCGGGCCCGGATTCGGTCTTCCAATTGCTCGAAGTACCGTGGCGGCAAGAAGAAAGTCAAGAATTCTTGGCGGAAATAGGCCCATGAGCTGCCTTGTAGTTGGCTGGTGCGGTACCAGCGACTGGCCCGATCAGTGAGAAGTTCTGTCATGGCTCGGGGCAGCTGATTCGCGTCCACCCCATATGAGAGAGCTCGTTCCTCGAGTAGTTCCAGAAACGCGAGTGGATCGTCCTGTCCGTCGAACCTGATTCCCCATTTCCGAATCTGTTCCGCGATGTGGGCGGTGGAAGAGTCCATGGCTGGCACGATCCTCTGGGTGGGCGAGCGGCTGGTCTCCGTAACTGGAGGTCTGGGCAGATCGGCTGGCGTTACGATGCGTGGTGGGCAGGGTGTGCTGTATTCGGCCGCCGTGGGTACTTGTAACCCGGCTTTTGGGTCGGTCTTCCGCTGGTCAGACGGCCCAGGAGTGGTGGGCATGGGTGATCGGGAGCGTCCTGCTGGTCTGGCGTATTGTCGTTCGAGGTCTCCCAGTCGGACCCAGGCGTCCTGCGAGAGGGTTCCGGCTACTAACGCGGCGAACCTCTTTCGTCGTTCCTCGACCGTTCCTTCGGTGCCAAAACCGAATTCCTCGGCAAGGGCCTCCAGCTCGTCTCGACGGAGTTTGTAAATCCAGCCGGTGGTGACTCCTGGGTTGGTAAGGTGTCCCTCCGGGTAAATTTCGTTGAGCCGATCATCTCCGTGGCCTTCCATGGTGTGTTTCTGCGACTATGGATGCTGACTTACGTTTGGTTTGGTCGTATTTCTGCGCGGTAGCACTTCTGTTGGATACTTTCACTGCGGCACTACTTGTTCGCGACCGGATTTAGTGTGGGCGGGGTTTTTGTGCTTGGCGGTTATTGATCCTCGCTAGCCTAGTCTCTTTCGGTGGCCGTGGGTCTTTACTCCACAAAGCTCCGTATCAAGGTGTTAGTTACCTTAAAGTCACCAAAAAGTCCCTGTTCGGGCGCCACTTGTGAGGATCCTATTTCAGGCTGGGATATGCGTCAGTCTGTCCAGGGTCCGCTACAAGAAAATTTGTAGATTGTAGGTGACTTTTCGGGTTGGAGTGGCCGGGTCGTGAAAGAGGTAGGCGACAGGGGGCGTTTTATAGCCGACGAAAATTATTGCAGAAGCGTGGTTGGTGTTCTGTTGACGTTGTGATATTTTCTTTATTGACTTATTTGGTTACGATGACTTTTGCTCGCGTATCTGATTGTTTGGCCTTGGAGCCGGTGTACTGGGTGCCGTGTATTTGGGCTGATGGACTGCCTGGTGCAGTGTCTTGTGTTTGGGCTTATGGACTGCCTGGTGCAGTGTCGTGTGTTGGGGCTGGTGGACTGCCTGGTGCAGTGTCTTGTGTTCGGGCTGATGGACTGCCTACTTCTTCGGCCGATCTTGGCCCTTTTATGCATCTGGTGATCGCACCTGACCCGGAAATAATTAATTATTGCTAACTTATGATTATTTTTCTGACAATAACTGTGGGGCTAGCAAGTGGGTCGAAGCTTGGTGCTTCGTTGACAGTTTGCTAGTGGGTTAGTAGTGTTCAGAGAAAAAGAAGGTTTTGCTAGGTTGGCATCACGGAAGGTGATAGCCGAGTTTTGGGCCAGTGGGTCGGAAATTGTTCTTTGATAGCTTATGACTATGGTGTCGATTATGAAATGTCCCAAGAGGTGGGGTGGTTTTAAAATTGTTGTGTGGACATAAATGTGTAGAGTGGTTTATTAATTACGAAATTTAAAATTGTCGTGTGGACATAAATGTGTAGAGTGGTTTATTAATTACGAAATGTCGCTTCGAGTGCTGACGCACCGCTATTTGGGGCGTACCGTGGTTAGAGCCATGGGGCGCCAGCTCTGTGTAGATCAGTTTCTTACTTATCTTCCGCCAGAGTGGATGTGCTGCCTCTCCGCCGTTTGTGGCGAGCCATGGGTAGACCCATGGTTCGTTACATATGTACATATGTGTAGATGAATGTATGTACATACATAAAATGTATATATTATAAATACATATATTATGTACTTAAGGGTTTATTACATACATAATTGCTGTCGGGTCAAGCAGCCTAAATAATTATGTTCATTACTTGCACTGTACCAATCATTGTTAATCAGCCTATGTTATGCACGGCAGCGGCCGCTCTTTCATTTTATCTCGCCTTCTTCGCTTTGTTGTTGCAGTTGCAGCATCTAAGCTGGTCTCTCGCGTTCCATATGACGTTCGTGCTCGGCTTAGAATCTGCCCCGATCTGCTCTCCTTTCATCGCTCGTTTTCGATCTCTTTTAACACTTGCTGCATAGGGCGCTAGCAAGTCGGCCCATGCACCCTTGTAGCCAGTAGAGAGATAATCTTCGTATCAATCGCATCGCTTTATTATATCGGTCATACTAACGCCTACTTTAATTACCAATAAAAATTAATTGTACATTTCCCATTGAAACGCTAGACCTTTTTCTTTAAATCAAACGAGTTTCAACGGCTATTAAAAACTCTTAATAGCCAAACATTTGGTGACCCCGACGTGATTGTGCATTAGTTAATATATTCGTGCAATCACAAACTACAATTAAACATTCAAACATTGCCATATATTTCTCATTTCTCATTGTTCGTTATTGTCGTTTGCCCGCGGCTTCAAGTGTCATCGACCACATATATATACACCAGCCGCTCTTGCATATAAGCATATACGTTTTGTTTGCGGTGCTCGTTCACGTCACTTGCGCGGTAATCTTTGTTGTTCATCTTCCCGCTAGAAACGTTTTTCTAACGCCGTCGCTGCTATGGAGTTGGATGGTTCAAACGGCAGTATAACTACCGCTGCGGAAAACAGGGTGATTTTTCTGAAGCGGAAGGCATCGGAATTGTGCGAAGGCCTCAAAAGATTGAGTGCCACTTGGGAGAATGAATTGTCGGCTTGCGACTAGTATATGTTCGTGGTAAGGTTGGAGGAGATCGAGGAGCTGCAGGGCACGTTCAAAACCGTGCAGAACGAGCTCGAAGAATTGGATTGTCGAGAATTTAGCAGTGGATTGCGCGACAAGTTTTAAACACTTTTCCGAGAGTTGAAGCCGTCAATTTGTCGTGAAATTGCCAGGACTAGCGATCAGATGCCTTCTCATTCCATGGTGGCTGGAACAAATGCAACTGCTGGATTTGCCTGTTCGCAGCCTCCACCTCGCCGTGGACAGTCCCTGGCGCCTTTGCAATTGCCAACGTTTGGCGGAGGGTATGCAAACTGGTCAGATTTTTATTCTATGTTTATTACCATTATGGACAATCATCCGGACCTTTCCAATATTGAAAAGTTCCAGCATCTGCGATCTTGCTTGCGTGATTCGGCGTTGGAGACAATTCGATCGTTAGAACTCTCGGATGGCAACTATAACATGGCATTAGAATTATTGGAAAAGAGATTTAATAATCGACGGTTGGTCTTTCAGGCACACATTACTGAGATCCTGGGGCTCCAGGCTGTGGAGAATGGGTCAGTGGCTATGCTTCGGGAGATTTCGGACAAGTTCAACGCTCATATGCGGGCGTTGCAGACTTTGGGTACTCCTGAGCAGATCGCTGGATGCATAATCGTGCAGGTGCTTCTACAGAAACTGGATCCAGCAAGTCATGCAAAGTGGGAGGAAACTTTAGAAGATACAGCTTTCGTCAATCTCATTCCTTCGTGGGAATCTATGGCCTCGTCACAGCTCAAGTCACAGCTCATCGGGATGCGCTCTTTGCAGTGAAACTGCTCACGAAATCCATTATTGCTCGAAGTTCAAGGCCCTGTCCCCTGTGAATCGCCTTAAGGAAGTCAGGAGACTCTCTCTATGCTTAAACTGCCTCAAAGCAGGTCATCGGGTGACTACATGCAGCTCGAGCAGCTGTCGTATCTGCGGGCGGAAGCACCACACTCTTTTGCACTTCGGTAATCCTGAAGCTACTGCAGTCCAAACTCAATCAGTGGCACTTGAAACTCTTTCTCCGTCTGTGCCGTCTAATCTCAGCACTCAAACATCTACTTCAGCACCCACGTTGTCTCATAATGCCACTGCACCATCTACTTCGGCGTCTACCTCTGCTGCTCTTATTGCCTAAGGTTTCAGTAATGATGTTGTTCTGTTAGCCACGGCAACAGTCTTGGTTAAAAATCGTTCAGGAGTCCTCGTTAACTGCCGAGCTTTGCTTGATTCCGGCTCTCAGCTGCACCTAATAACCTCTCGTTTTGCAAATCAGCTTCAGTTTCGAAAAATAAAATCATCGACTGCAGTATCTGGAATAGGTGATTCAAACTTCGTCACGGATGGATTTTCGGTCAACATTAGCCTGCACTCTCGCTCGACGGACTACTCAACTCTCATCACTGCTGTTGTAGCCTCTAACATAACCGATCGTCAACCAAGTTACGGAATAGATACTCACGACTGGAACACTCAAGCAAACCTACCTCTTGCTGATCTAGAGTTTCATAGACCTCAGCGTGTTGATCTTTTAATTGGCGCCAGTCTGTTCTACGAGCTTCTTTGTGTTGGTCAGGTCAAATTACTGCCAGGATTGCCATCAAGTCAGAAAACTCGTTTGGTATGGGTCGTGTCTGGAGGTTATTCTCCAGTAAAGGGATCTTCTTTGATTATGTCGCGTGCTGCGGCCGCAGTTGCTGACAATAGTAACATAGAAGAGCGACTTGAGGTACTGCTTCGACGGTTTTGGGAGTTAGAGAATTGCATGGAGCCCATTGTAAAGTCTACGAAAGAAGAGCTAGATTGTGAGGCTCACTTTGTTCAACATTTCCATCGATTACAAACTGGCGATTATTGTGTTCGGCTGCCAGCTAAATATAACTTGGATCTCTTGGGGGAATCTTATCAACAAGCTCAACGTAGATTCTTATCTCTTGAGCGGAGGTTAGATCGTCGCCCTGATGTGAAATCTCAGTATGCTGCTTTCATAAAAGAGTACCTTGATCTAGGTCATATGTCTTTGGTTCCTGTCGAGTCAATCAGCTGCTGCCGCTACTTTTTGCCTCATCATTGCGTCAGAAAGGAAGATAGCTCGACAACCAAGCTGAGGGTCGTTTTCGATGGATCCGCAGCAACTTCATCCGGTTATTCCCTGAACGACGTCTTAATGGCCGGTCCTGTAATCCAACCCAAGCTTTTCTATATTCTCACTCGATTTCGGTCATATGCAGTTGCGATAACGGGAGATATTTGCAAGATGTACCGGTGTGTAAGGGTCTCACCCGAGGATAGTAACTTGCAGTGTATTCTGTGGAGGAATTCCATGCAAGAGGATTTGCGTGTGTTTAAGCTGGACACCGTTACTTATGGGACGAATCCTGCCTCATATTTATCAGTGGGGGCGATGCATCAGCTGGCAATGGATGAGCAGGTAGCGTTTCCTGTTGGGGCTGAGATTCTTTGCCGGGACTTTTACGTCGATGACTTGATATCTGGAGCCAGCTCTCAGGATGAGGCTATCCAAATTCGTGAGCAAACCACTGGAATTTTGTCGAGAGGTCAGTTCCGGTTGAGGAAATGGTGTTTGAACGTGCCTGCTGTGCTCGATGGAGTTACGGAAGAGGACAAAGAAATCTTTTTGAAGTTCGACAACGGCAGCAATTTCACCAAACTTTTAGGACTTGCCTGGGATTCGGTTTCTGATCAGCTTTTATTCTCGTTTTTGGCCCTACAGTCATCTTCGCGTCCCTGCAGGCGTTCCGTTTTGTCAACAATAGCTCGGTTCTACGAAGGAGGAGTACATCACGTCCCAACCTGGCCCAACTGGAACAACTGGAACACTAAGGACAGTGATGAACAACTGGCCAAACTGAAATAATAAGGACAGAAACAGCAAAGAAATATCTGAGTGAGTACAGGGATGAGCACCCAAATTAAACTTAAACCCAGAAGAAGTGGTTTAAAAGAACGGATCAGAAAGAGAAAGTCTGATATCGTTAAACTTCTGTATAAAAACGACAATCCCCCGAAGTGGAAAGTCGCAGTGAAGTTACAGAGCGAACTCGAACACCCAAACCGACTCTTTCTGATAGATATGGGGCTTTACAATTTTTTAAAAAATTATGGCAGAACTTTTTTTTGAAGAATTTTTGAAGGCTGGTATATTTTTTTAAAGCTTTTTTCAGAGTTAGCTCTTGTTTTTTTTATATATTTCTATTATCTTACGTCTGGTTGTGAAGCTATTTTGAAAAGATAATTAAAACAGCTAGAAGTTAAGCCTAAACACTTTGTGATTTCAGCTTACCGTCTGGGAAATATAAAGAATTAAAATGCAAAAATTATGATTTTTGTGCAGTATTTTTGACGAAATTTTGACGATCCAGCAGTCACTTACTTTATGCAAAATCTCGTGTTGCTCCATTGAAAACACTAACCATACCAAAGCTGGTGCTTTGTGGAGCGGAATTGCTAGCTAGACTCATATCTGAGGTAGCAGGAATGAGTGTCTTCAAAGGAAGGTGCTACTGTTGGTGTGATTCGGCTGTTGCGCTCTCTTGGATTCGGGATGAGCCATCCCGATTCAATATATTTGTCGCAAATAGAGTGGCAACGATACAGGAACTGACTGAAAAAATGGAATGGCCGACATTCTTTCACGAGGAGCTCTACCAATCGAGTTGAGTGAGTCACCCCTTTGGGCTCATGGACCTCCCTTTCTTTGCGGCTCTTCAGATGACTGGCCAGCTACGGTGTTGCCTGATAAGCCAACCCTGGAGCTGCGTCGTAAGGTTTTCTTGGCCAAATCACCCTACTTGGACATTGTAGCCAAATCCAAGTATGCGAACTCATTCGATTCTTTGCAACGCGTTTTTGGCCACATTCTGACATTGAGCGTGGAACCCAGTTATTGGTGCGGCTGGTCCAGCGTACGCAGCTCTGGGAAGACATGAAGTCACTGCGCTCTAGGGGAGTGGTCGCCTCATCCAGCTTACTTTCATCATTGTGCCCTTTCATGGATAATTTTGGAATCCTCAGAGTTGATGGTCGGCTGAAGAATTCTTCGTTGGATTTTGATGGCCGTCATCCCATCATCTTGCCCAGCAGCCATCCGCTTACTCTTGCAATAATCTCTCACTTTCATGAGCGGAATCTACACGCCGGTCCTCGAGCTCTACTGGGATTAATTCGATCCCAATATTGGCCTATTGGGGGGAGAAAGACAGTTAACAAGGCCGTAAACAAGTGCGTGAGATGTTTTCGAACGAAACCTAGAATATTGCAGCACATCATGGCGGATCTTCCAAAAGAGAGCCTAGACGGTTCTCAAGCCTTTGAGATCACAGGCGTAGACTTTTGTTGCCCGTTTTTCTACAAGCCGGAGGCACGCAACAAGGCTCCAATCAAACGCTAGGTCTGCGTCCTCATTTGTTTCGCGACCAAGGCTGTTCATCTGGAGCTGATCAAGGATCTATCGACAGTCTCTTTTCTCCACGACCTAAAGCGCTTTATATGCACCAGACGAAAGCCACGGCAAATTTGGTCAGACAACGCAACCAATTTTGTTGGTCCAAGGAACGAGCTCGTGCAGCTAGGACGCCTGTTTCTCAGCGACGATCATCAGAAGGCGGTTCTGGATTTCCGTTTGGTTGAGTCCATTGATTGGCACTTCATCCCGCCGCGCTCGCCTCACTTTGGTGGCCTATGGGAAGCCGCAGTGAAGACGGCCAAGTACCACTTCTATCGAGCGATAGCCAATTCGGTTCTTGGATTTGACGAGCTGCGGAGGCTGTTATGCCTCATCACGGCAGTCATTAATTCAAGACCTTTAGTTCCCATTTCAGAGAGTCCTGCCGATCTTGACGTCTTAACTCTAGCACATTTCTTGAATGGCGGCCCTCCTGCTTCATTCACTGAGCTTGATGTCACGAAGCTAAACTTCGATCGCCTTGACGCCTGGCAGCGCGATTCTTACCTTCAACAGCTCTTTTGGTCCCGGTGGAAGGAGGAGTACATCACGTCACTGCAGCAGCGCTCAAAGTGGCAAATTCAGAAGCCGATTTTAGCAGTCAAAGACCTGGTCCTCGTCAAGGATGAAAATCTACCTCCCATGAAGTGGCCACTAGCGAGGGTGGTCGAACTACTACCTGGAAGAGATGGCGTCGCCCGAGTCGCTGTACTGAGGACTGCAACTGGAATCACCAAGCGAGCCGTTAACAAGCTGTGTCTGCTTCCCCTTAAAGATGCTGTTGAAAGTCAGGCTTCCAACGGGGGGAGTATGTCGGGTCAAGCAGCCTAAGTAATTATGTTCATTACTTGCACTGTACCAATCATTGTTAATCAGCCTATGTTATGCACGGCAGCGGCCGCTCTTACATTTTATCTCGCCTTCTTCGCTTTGTTGTTGCAGTTGCAGCATCTAAGCTGGTCTCTCGCGTTCCATATGACGTTCGTGCTCGGCTTAGCATCTGCCCCGATCTGCTCTCCTTTCATTGCTCGTTTTCGCTCTCTTTTAACACTTGTGCCCTTGTAGCCAGTAGAGAGATAATCTTCGTATCAATCGCATCGCTTTATTATATCGGTCATACTAACGCCTACTTTAATTACCAATAAAAATTAATTGTACATTTCCCATTGAAACGCTAGACCTTTTTCTTTAAATTAAACGAGTTTCAACGGCTATTAAAAACTCTTAATAGCCAAACACTTGCTTTTGGCTAAACGCTAAAGCAGGTCGCGCACTGCACGCGGTAGTGTGTGTGAGTGAGAGATAGAATGTGGGTAGGTTAGCTATCTCAAATTAATTTCTTCATTCTGGCTATAATTATGATCCGATCTGATTCAGATTCGGCAATCTGGTAGATTCTCTACGATACTGCGTTTTTAGTTTTATCGTATCTTTAAAATTGTGCCTGCCACAGATTTTCGTCCTTTGTGGTGTCGGAAGGGGGCGGGGCGAAATTTTAAAATACACTTGTAGCAGTCCGATTTGGTTGCTCTAGCTCTTATAGTCTCTGAGATCTAGGCGCCCATCAAGACCGACAGACAGACATACGGACAGACAGACTTGGCTATATCGACTCGACTATTGATGCTGATCAAGAATATATATACTTTATGTGGTCGGAAACGTTTCCTTCTCTGCGTTACACACATCCACTTTTACCACAAATCTAATATACCCCTTAACTCTTTTTGAGTTCGGGTATAAATAGGGGACATAGAGGACATAGGACTTTTTCGACTTTTCCTGAGTTTTTAAAGTCAAAATTTCGTAACAAATAAATCATAATTTTTGGATCTCAATGTTTTACATTTCCCAGACGGTAAGCTGAAATCACAAAGTGTTTGGGCTTAACTTCTAGATTTTCTAATTATCTTTTCAAAATGGCAACCAGACGTAAAATACTAGAGTTATGTGAAAAAAAGAAGCGCTACCTCTGGATCTTCCTACCTTATCTAGATTCTCTGAAATGGGAACAAGAGGACGAGAATGATTATTCCTTGCATTAGGATACTAAGGTCCGAAGCTCTTCGAAAGCAAGGATGCCCGTTCCTACTGAACTGTACGGGGATCGAAGTGGGATGAAGCGCCAATTGAAGCCACTGTTCAGACAGTGCGCATGAACGTCGTTGAGGTGATTCTGACTCAAAAACAGGCGCTTTAGCTCCTCCAGCCCATTCTTTGCGCCAACGAAGTTGGTCCGACCAAATGCATCTTGGAATGCCTCTTGTGGCCGTAAGACGTAAGGGCGGCCAAGAACGAAGATGTCAACAGCTAGAAGTTAAGCTAAAGCACTTTGAAATTGAAATGCATTGAAATGCAAAAATGATGATTTTTGGGCGGTATTTTTTACGAAATTTTGACTTTAAAAACTTAGGAAAAGTCGAAAAAAAATGATATCCTGTGTCCTCTATTTTTTTGTGTATAGGTGCATTAATTTGGCATCGTTTAAGGTATCGCTCATTAAAATCTATTGAGAGAGACTTTGGAGCTAAAATTCGTTGGCAAACTGGCCCAGTTTGGCTTTAAAAATAATACCAGACTTCAAAAATTCTTAAAAAAAAAGTTCTGCCATAGAAAAAAAACCATAATTCTTTAAAAATAATTAAAGCCCCATATCTATCAGAAAAAGTCGGCTTGGATCCTTGAGGAAAAAAAAAGTTCGATTTTGTCGAGTGGTGTAATTGGATGGCGAGCATCATAATCAAGCGTTCAGTGTTGAAGTCGTCCACCTAAGCGAACTAATCCAACCGAGCCCAGAACAGGAGACAGCAATGCAATGCTGCTTGAAGGATCGACAATGAAGCTTTTGCACAACTTTTTTTTACACTTTAATTAAGAATTAATCAAGCTATTCAAAACCAAAATTTTATAATTTCCAAAAACAATTTTTAATTTATACTCGTTCAAAGTTGGACCATTTTTCTTTTTTGAAGAAATTGAGAAAACCGTGCTTAAAAGGCAAATTTTAATACATTTTTCTCAAAAAAGTACTCAAACTTGGAGAAACATTTTTTTCCATAATTTAATAAACAAATTAAAACGAGAAGGAACGTGTGAGTTGCTTCTGGGGACGCGACTCTACTTATACCCGTACTCAGTCAGTATATACATTTTTGAGCATAATTTTTAAGAATTTTAGAATTAAAAAAAAATTTTACATGTTACATTTTTTTGCTACATTTGCTATCTACATCTACATCTACAATGTATATTCTACATCTAACATGTAGATTATAGATGTACCATTTAGATTGTACATCTCCTACGCTAGGGGTTGCTCGCACTTAACGCGGCAGAGTGTGCGAGCGAGAAAGAGAAGGAGTAGCTTGTTCGTTGGCAGAAGGGGGCGGGGAAAACAACTTAAAATTAATTTCTTCATTCTGGCTATAATTATGATCCGATCTGATTCAGATTCGGCAATCTGGTAGATATGGGCATTCTCTACGATACTGCGTTTTTAGTTTTATCGTATCTTTAAAATTGTGCCTGCCACAGATTTTCGTCCTTTGTGGGGGCGGAAGGGGGTGGGGCGAAATTTTGAAATATACTTGTAGCAGTGTGATATCACATGAGTCTGGAAACCAAATTTGGTTGCCCTAGCTTTTATAGTCTCTGAGATCCAGGCGTCAAACAAGACGGACAGACGGACGGACAGACAGACATGGCTCTACCGACTCGGCTATTGATGCTGATCAAGAATATATATAATTTATGGGTTCGGAAAATTTTCCTTCTCTGTGTTACACACATCCACTTTTACCACAAATCTAATATACCCCTTAACTCTTTTTTGAGTACGGGTATAAATATGAATTCAAAAAAGGAAATATTTGTTGCGACTATATATTATTATATTTTTTATTTTTATTGTTACGTGATTTTATTTATCGAATCTTCCCTATTAAAGACTTACAAGTATGCAAATCTTAACTTAATATGTTTATATAATTAATTACACTTAATTACTTAGAGTACGTCCCTAGCTAGATATTATTGCTGAGTGGGGAGGTCTCTTCGCTGGAGTCGTGTATGTCTAGTGTGGCAAGTTAAAGACTGCGCAAGTCGATTAGGATGGGCTTGAAGCTTGGCCTGATACTTTGCTTTCATTTTGGCAATTTAATCTTTAACTGATCCTACATTTAAGTCTTTATGGATATTTTCATTCCGTATGTACCATGGTGCCCCAGTGATAGTTCTTAGTATCTTCTATTGAGCTCTCTGGATTATTTCCAAATTACTGGCGCAAGCATTTCCCCATAGCTCGGATCCGTATGTCCACATGGGTTTGAGAACTGCATTGTACAAAAGTACTTTGTTTTAGTGGTGAACGGGTGTTTATTAGCCAATGTAGATTATTAGCTTTATATTTAAGTAGATTTCTTTTCGCTTCGATGTGTTTATGCCAAGTAAGCCTTCTATCCAGATGAACACCAAGGTATGTTACTTCTGTGGTTTGTGGAATGTTGATGTTGTTCAGATATAATGGAGGGCAGTTTGTCTGTTTGTCTCTTTAACGTAAGGGTGACATGCTTGCACTTTTGCTCGGAAATCCTGGCCGGAGTGTCGGTGAGCCAGGCAATTAGTGCAGTAGGTGAAGTGGAGGACAGCTTGGAGCGGCATTTCCGTAGAGGATGGATTTCAGAGCAGACTCGGCATTGGTAGGACTTAGTACCTCGGGAAAGTCTGCTCTATACGGTGCTGTCGAAACGGGATCGTGAAGCCATGTCTGGATTTAGAAGGCTAGGGGGAAATGAAAAAGTCGAAGAAGCATTAGAACGGAAGACGGGCACGTTTGGGACATTGGAAGCTACTCTGGAAATTTGACTTGAAAAGGATGCAACTTGATGGCTCGCCGTATTGGACACGGGACCAGTGTGCACCCAACCAAAAGTTGTTTCTTGCCCGAGGAGAGAGTCACATATGTTGGTTTGTAAGCCGCCTAACATTACGGATGGAAGAATATCGGCTCCAATTAGGACATCGATTGGTGAGTTCTCGAAAAACGTCAGATCCGCCAAGGGAAGGCTTGGCAAATTCTTTCAAGAAACTTTGCGAGATCAGATGCAACGGAAGATTCTTTGCCAGTTCCGGAATAACGTAGGCTGCGGCGTTTAATTTTAAGCCCGGCTTAGTCGGAGAGCGAATGGAAAACTGACAGAGCTTCTTGGATTGAGCGGATACTGTCTGATTGAGGCTCGAGACCTGTGTCTGGATACATTGGAATGGCAATTGAATCGTGTTGAAAAGACGTTCCATAATAAACGTTGCTTCGGAACCCGAGTCGATCAGGGCGCGGGCGCGGAAAATTGTTCCCAGGTGGCAAATACTAAAGATTGCTGTGCCGAGAAGGACTGAACTTGTGCCGGAAGCGAAATACGTCTGAACATTCGTCGAAGGTTCGGAAGAATTTAAATTTTGTGCGGCAGGTACTTGCCGGCTTACGTCTGGCCATGCTGTGGAATTGAGTACGGATTTCGAATTGGACTCGCTGGAACCTGGATTGCCACGATGGAGAAGCGTGTGGTGCCGGCCCCCACATGTGATGCAATTGTGGGTGCTTTGGCATTCTCGAAGGTTATAGCCTTTTGCGAAGCAGTTTAAACAAAGCTTCATTTGCTTAATGCAGCTGGAACGAGCATCAACGGTCATGTGCAGGAAGTGAGGACATAGTCGGATAGGGTGATTATCTTTGAAACAGAGATCACTTGTGCTCTTGCTTGGATTAACGTCGTTATGGAACGAGTGAGACGTCCTTGGAACACGATTTCCTTGGAAGCGGAACGGATTGCACTGGCTTCTGGTGGGTTGCGAATTTTGATTACCTTTGGACGGTGGTGGATTCAGATCGCCTTTGGAAATGGATGGATCGCACTCCATGGCCTCTAGCGTCAAGTACCGCTGAGTTAGGAAGGAGTCGATTTCCGTCACGAGGAGACACAATTGTCGGTGCAGACCTTGGAGTGAGCAAGGGCGGTTAGGACCGCTTGCATAGTGCTTTGGAGCTTTTTTAGAATCCGACTGGTCTCGGACTCGACGCGAGACAGAAAGAGGAGAATGCTAATCTGGTTGGTCACAAGGAGCCGATTATTTTCGTAACGGTTTCGGAGGGCCGCACATGCCGATTCGAAACCAGAGTTGGTGAGCGGGGACTTCTCGACTATGGACTTAGGATCGCCACTTATCTTAGCGGTGAGATGGTATAACTTCTCTACCGGAGACAGCCTAGAATTATTGATGTAGATTGCCGTAAATAAGTTCCGGAAAGTAGGCCAGCGGACGTTATCTCCTGTGAAGACCTCAATGCCGCATGGGCCAGTCGACAGCCGCCCTGGTAGGTGCAGACGGATGGACTGCTGTTTGGGCTAGCTGAGCATTGAGGTCAGCTAGCACTGCTCAAATACACCGTAGCATTCGACGTACTTCTCTCGGATGTCTTTTTGTATTTCTGGAGAATCGTCAACCATCGTCAACCAAGTGAGGCGCATGGAGCGGCATTTCTGCGCGCTTCTAGGTGAGACAGACGGCCAGTGGCGGCGACTAATCTTGCTCGTGCAGTAGTGGTGGCGGATTGAGCCATTGTCATGGAGGGTCTAGAGCTGACGGTACTGGTAACGCGAGCGCTGACTGGATCGTCGTGGATCCGAGCTGGCACCTGGAGGGTGACGGGAGATAGGAATAGAACCGATTGGGTCCTTGCAGCTGGGTTACTACTGGCTGGTCTTGAAGTGGTAGGCTACTTGATGTTTTGCGTCGGCGTAGTTGAAAGGCTTTTTGATGTCCTTGTGTCCTGTTGGCATAATCGGATTAGGAAATCGCGCAAGAAAAATAACTTAGGCTGGACTGAGTACCACACACGAAAACGGGTATAAATCTTTTTATTCGAACGGAACAAAAAAGGAAAAAAGACAAAATTAAAAAAAAAAAAAAACACAAAACTACTGGACGAATGGAAAAGGCCTCGCGCCTTGCTGGACAACAACACTATATTGTTAGTGCGGCGATCCTCCGTTTACCTTTGGACGGACTTGTGCAGTGGGTAATTTTTCCTTGTTATCTAGTGCGGATGGATTGCAGACGGAATTTTTATATTTCTTGCTCCCTTATTATGCCGTGGAGATAGTAGAGCCGATAGGATGTACGAGCACGCGGTTTTGAACCAAGAAATTAACTGCTACTGGTGTGGTGGAGACTATCGGAACGAGTATGAAATAAAAACAATGATTCCTTAGACAGTCGTTTTTTCATCGATGCGGAACAGACGTAGGACTTTGTATTTTTGGACAGTTCGCGGCTTGTATTTATTTATTGTCTTGTATTTGGAGTTCGATTAGTAATTTTAAGTGTTCGGGCACTTTTATATCTTGTATTGGGATTCGTGACAGCTTAGTATGTGATACCGATAGTTTTTTTCATTTTGTCAGCTCTAGTCTCTCTTTGTCCCACGGACACACAATTTTAAGATTTTCACGGGAAAATGCGAACTAGCTGCGGAAATGCGCTGTGCCTGGGTTAAGTATAATTTATTGCGTATTTGGAGATAATATTCTTTAGTGTGGCGACCAAAAAGTATGGCTGGAATGCGTATATTGCTCGGAATCTCAGAATTTTAATATTGAATGTATGTAGTTATGAGCAGAATGTATGTGTGGAAGGCAGTATATCGGAATGTAATCCACCGATGCTTGCTGATTGGACTCCTTCTTATAGGGAAGGCGAAGATCCGGCTCGAAGGACCACTGATTGTAGGAGGGTGGATGTTGGAGGTTCCCAAAGACCGTATTTCCAAATAAAAGTAGTCGGGGGCGTCAATTACATGCTTGCGTATATTTGCGGGTAATGGATACAGCTGGGGGTTGATGTGCGCTTGTAATCGGTTCCTAGTTGAAGAGAGACTACTGGCTATGTATTTTGGGCAGCATAATGCTAGCGCCAGTGCTTGAGAGTCGAGTGGATCGTGATTGAGCAGCGCGAGAGCAAGGGCACGAGAGAGAGAGTGAGCTAACAGTCCGCTGTTAGCAACACTGTCAGCCGACTGTTAACGCTGCTATGTTAATAGCGCTGCTGGCCTGAACACAATAATTGGTTAACAGTTTCGGTGAGGGCATTTATCAGTGTTTGAGTCCTTGAATTTATGGCCATCTGTCTATTGTTTGCGTTTATTAAATCATACTCGATCTGTCTTATTTGGTGTAAGTCATCAAAGTCCGGATTCCCTGCGATTAACTTCAGTGCTGACCCCAGGACATTCAAGCTCCTCGCATGCCTGTGATGAACTCCTAAAGCCGCGGTCAACGTCAGTAGGTGTTTCGTGTCTGTTTCTAATATTTTCCTCATATGTGTCATTTCTATTGTCTCTTGAATGTATCGGTCATACTTTGTCAAGTTCGTGGAGTGTTGTATGTAGAAGGTCTCGTTCCATATTACTGTTCGTCCGTCAATTATGGCGATGTAGTCTGCGTGCGTGTAGTCCGTCAGCTTTGAGTCGGTCATGGCTGTCAAGGTCAAGATTGTTAGCAGGCAGAAATATTTAACGGGTGACCTATAAGAAATGAGAAACACAACGGCCTATTAACTATACTTTATTTAGTCCTGCTATAATTTGTCCTATTGAACTTGAACTTAGTGCTAGGAATCTTGGTTTCCTAGACCTAATTCCTTACCTACCTCAAATTGTCTTTGTGGACCACCCTCCCTTTAATACGAACGGTGGTTCCCAGCTCTGCCTCTACCTTTTGTTCAGCGCAGAGGGGAGTTAGCTTGTTCCCTAACCTCCTATTGGTTTTCACTAGGACATGCTCGCCTACATCAAAGGTCCTATTTTGATTGGTCGAGTTGTTCCTATCTAGCTGTTCTTGGTGGGCTTTTATTAACTTCCACCTAATTTCTTCCCCAAGGTCGCAACTTGCGTGGACCACATCCATAGGTGTCTTGTATGTGACAGAGTGGATGGTTCGATTACACTAGTCAACACGATTTTTCCTCAAGGAACAAAACCAACTTTTTCTTAAAGATTTCGGGCTTAAAAATGGTTTGATGATATTTTTTTTTTTTCTATGGCAGAACTTTTTTTTTAAGAATTTTCCAAAACTGGTATTTTTTTTAAAGCTTTTTTCAGAGGTAGCGCTTGTTTTATTCACATAACTCTAGTATCTTTCATCTGGTTGTTAAGTCAAAGTAAAAAATACTACACAAAAATCATCATTTTTGCATTTCAATGCTTTATATTTCCCAGACGTTAAGCTGAAATCACAAAGTATTGAGGCTTAACTTCTAGCTGTTTTAATTATCTTTTCAAAATAGTAAAGGTCTTTACAACCAGACGTAAAATACTAGAGTTATGTGAAAAGAGCTAACTCTGAAAAGAGCTTTAAAAAAAATACCAGACTTAAAAAATTCTTCAAAAATAAGGTTCTTCCATAGAAAAAAAACATAATTATTTTTAAAAAATTTAAAGCCCCATATCTATCGGAAAAATTCGGTTTGGATCCTTGAGGAAAAAAAAAGTTCGATTTTGTCGAGTGGTGTAATTGGATGGCGAGCATCATAATCAAGCGTTCAGTGTTGAAGTCGTCCACCTAAGCGAACTAATCCAACCGAGCCCAGAACAGGAGACAGCAATGCAATGCTGCTTGAAGGATCGACAATGAAGCTTTTGCACAACTTTTTTTTTACACTTTAATTAAGAATTAATCAAGCTATTCAAAACCAAAATTTTATAATTTCCAAAAACAATTTTTAATTTATACTCGTTCAAAGTTGGACCATTTTTCTTTTTTGAAGAAATTGAGAAAACCGTGCTTAAAAGGCAAATTTTAATACATTTTTCTCAAAAAGTACTCAAACTTGGAGAAACATTTTTTTTCCATAATTTAATAAACAAATTAAAACGAGAAGGAACGTGTGAGTTGCTTCTGGGGACGCGACTCTACTTATACCCGTACTCAGTCAGTATATACATTTTTGAGCATAATTTTTAAGAATTTTAGAATTAAAAAAAAATTTTACATGTTACATTTTTTTGCTACATTTACTATCTACATCTACATCTACAATGTATATTCTACATCTAACATGTAGATTATAGATGTACCATTTAGATTGTACATCTCCTACGCTAGGGGTTGCTCGCACTTAACGCGGCAGAGTGTGCGAGCGAGAAAGAAGAAGGAGTAGCTTGTTCGTTGGCAGAAGGGGGCGGGGAAAACAACTTAAAATTAATTTCTTCATTCTGGCTATAATTATGATCCGATCTGATTCAGATTCGGCAATCTGGTAGATATGGGCATTCTCTACGATACTGCGTTTTTAGTTTTATCGTATCTTTAAAATTGTGCCTGCCACAGATTTTCGTCCTTTGTGGGGGCGGAAGGGGGTGGGGCGAAATTTTGAAATATACTTGTAGCAGTGTGATATCACATGAGTCTGGAAACCAAATTTGGTTGCCCTAGCTTTTATAGTCTCTGAGATCCAGGCGTCAAACAAGACGGACAGACGGACGGACAGACAGACATGGCTCTACCGACTCGGCTATTGATGCTGATCAAGAATATATATAATTTATGGGTTCGGAAAATTTTCCTTCTCTGTGTTACACACATCCACTTTTACCACAAATCTAATATACCCCTTATATATCTTAACTTAATATGTTTATATAATTAATTACACTTAATTACTTAGAGTACGTCCCTAGCTAGATATTATTGCTGAGTGGGGAGGTCTCTTCGCTGGAGTCGTGTATGTCTAGTGTGGCAAGTTAAAGACTGCGCAAGTCGATTAGGATGGGCTTGAAGCTTGGCCTGATACTTTGCTTTCATTTTGGCAATTTAATCTTTAACTGATCCTACATTTAAGTCTTTATGGATATTTTCATTCCGTATGTACCATGGTGCCCCAGTGATAGTTCTTAGTATCTTCTATTGAGCTCTCTGGATTATTTCCAAATTACTGGCGCAAGCATTTCCCATAGCTCGGATCCGTATGTCCACATGGGTTTGAGAACTGCATTGTACAAAAGTACTTTGTTTTAGTGGTGAACGGGTGTTTATTAGCCAATGTAGATTATTAGCTTTATATTTAAGTAGATTTCTTTTCGCTTCGATGTGTTTATGCCAAGTAAGCCTTCTATCCAGATGAACACCAAGGTATGTTACTTCTGTGGTTTGTGGAATGTTGATGTTGTTCAGATATAATGGAGGGCAGTTTGTCTGTTTGTCTCTTTAACGTAAGGGTGACATGCTTGCACTTTTGCTCGGAAATCCTGGCCGGAGTGTCGGTGAGCCAGGCAATTAGTGCAGTAGGTGAAGTGGAGGACAGCTTGGAGCGGCATTTCCGTAGAGGATGGATTTCAGAGCAGACTCGGCATTGGTAGGACTTAGTACCTCGGGAAAGTCTGCTCTATACGGTGCTGTCGAAACGGGATCGTGAAGCCATGTCTGGATTTAGAAGGCTAGGGGGAAATGAAAAAGTCGAAGAAGCATTAGAACGGAAGACGGGCACGTTTGGGACATTGGAAGCTACTCTGGAAATTTGACTTGAAAAGGATGCAACTTGATGGCTCGCCGTATTGGACACGGGACCAGTGTGCACCCAACCAAAAGTTGTTTCTTGCCCGAGGAGATAGTCACATATGTTGGTTTGTAAGCCGCCTAACATTACGGATGGAAGAATATCGGCTCCAATTAGGACATCGATTGGTGAGTTCTCGAAAAACGTCAGATCCGCCAAGGGAAGGCTTGGCAAATTCTTTCAAGAAACTTTGCGAGATCAGATGCAACGGAAGATTCTTTGCCAGTTCCGGAATAACGTAGGCTGCGGCGTTTAATTTTAAGCCCGGCTTAGTCGGAGAGCGAATGGAAAACTGACAGAGCTTCTTGGATTGAGCGGATACTGTCTGATTGAGGCTCGAGACCTGTGTCTGGATACATTGGAATGGCAATTGAATCGTGTTGAAAAGACGTTCCATAATAAACGTTGCTTCGGAACCCGAGTCGATCAGGGCGCGGGCGCGGAAAATTGTTCCCAGGTGGCAAATACTAAAGATTGCTGTGCCGAGAAGGACTGAACTTGTGCCGGAAGCGAAATACGTCTGAACATTCGTCGAAGGTTCGGAAGAATTTAAATTTTGTGCGGCAGGTACTTGCCGGCTTACGTCTGGCCATGCTGTGGAATTGAGTACGGATTTCGAATTGGACTCGCTGGAACCTGGATTGCCACGATGGAGAAGCGTGTGGTGCCGGCCCCCACATGTGATGCAATTGTGGGTGCTTTGGCATTCTCGAAGGTTATAGCCTTTTGCGAAGCAGTTTAAACAAAGCTTCATTTGCTTCATGCAGCTGGAACGAGCATCAACGGTCATGTGCAGGAAGTGAGGACATAGTCGGATAGGGTGATTATCTTTGAAACAGAGATCACTTGTGCTCTTGCTTGGATTAACGTCGTTATGGAACGAGTGAGACGTCCTTGGAACACGATTTCCTTGGAAGCGGAACGGATTGCACTGGCTTCTGGTGGGTTGCGAATTTTGATTACCTTTGGACGGTGGTGGATTCAGATCGCCTTTGGAAATGGATGGACGGTGGTGGATTCAGATCGCCTTTGGAAATGGATGGATCGCACTCCATGGCCTCTAGCGTCAAGTACCGCTGAGTTAGGAAGGAGTCGATTTCCGTCACGAGGAGACACAATTGTCGGTGCAGACCTTGGAGTGAGCAAGGGCGGTTAGGACCGCTTGCATAGTGCTTTGGAGCTTTTTTAGAATCCGACTGGTCTCGGACTCGACGCGAGACAGAAAGAGGAGAATGCTAATCTGGTTGGTCACAAGGAGCCGATTATTTTCGTAACGGTTTCGGAGGGCCGCACATGCCGATTCGAAACCAGAGTTGGTGAGCGGGGACTTCTCGACTATGGACTTAGGATCGCCACTTATCTTAGCGGTGAGATGGTATAACTTCTCTACCGGAGACAGCCTAGAATTATTGATGTAGATTGCCGTAAATAAGTTCCGGAAAGTAGGCCAGCGGACGTTATCTCCTGTGAAGACCTCAATGCCGCATGGGCCAGTCGACAGCCGCCCTGGTAGGTGCAGACGGATGGACTGCTGTTTGGGCTAGCTGAGCATTGAGGTCAGCTAGCACTGCTCAAATACACCGTAGCATTCGACGTACTTCTCTCGGATGTCTTTTTGTATTTCTGGAGAATCGTCAACCATCGTCAACCAAGTGAGGCGCATGGAGCGGCATTTCTGCGCGCTTCTAGGTGAGACAGACGGCCAGTGGCGGCGACTAATCTTGCTCGTGCAGTAGTGGTGGCGGATTGAGCCATTGTCATGGAGGGTCTAGAGCTGACGGTACTGGTAACGCGAGCGCTGACTGGATCGTCGTGGATCCGAGCTGGCACCTGGAGGGTGACGGGAGATAGGAATAGAACCGATTGGGTCCTTGCAGCTGGGTTACTACTGGCTGGTCTTGAAGTGGTAGGCTACTTGATGTTTTGCGTCGGCGTAGTTGAAAGGCTTTTTGATGTCCTTGTGTCCTGTTGGCATAATCGGATTAGGAAATCGCGCAAGAAAAATAACTTAGGCTGGACTGAGTACCACACACGAAAACGGGTATAAATCTTTTTATTCGAACGGAACAAAAAAGGAAAGACAAAATTAAAAAAAAAAAAAAACACAAAACTACTGGACGAATGGAAAAATAAAAAGGCCTCGCGCCTTGCTGGACAACAATTTTTATTACCGACTCGGGTTATTTGTGGTCGCTCTGGATCGAGGTTCCCAAACAATGAGTGGATCGTTCACACTGGCTGTGGCAATATTTAAAAAATATTGTTAGTGCGGCGATCCTCCGTTTACCTTTGGACGGACTTGTGCAGTGGGTAATTTTTCCTTGTTATCTAGTGCGGATGGATTGCAGACGGAATTTTTATATTTCTTGCTCCCTTATTATGCCGTGGAGATAGTAGAGCCGATAGGATGTACGAGCACGCGGTTTTGAACCAAGAAATTAACTGCTACTGGTGTGGTGGAGACTATCGGAACGAGTATGAAATAAAAACAATGATTCCTTAGACAGTCGTTTTTTCATCGATGCGGAACAGACGTAGGACTTTGTATTTTTGGACAGTTCGCGGCTTGTATTTATTTATTGTCTTGTATTTGGAGTTCGATTAGTAATTTTAAGTGTTCGGGCACTTTTATATCTTGTATTGGGATTCGTGACAGCTTAGTATGTGATACCGATAGTTTTTTTCATTTTGTCAGCTCTAGTCTCTCTTTGTCCCACGGACACACAATTTTAAGATTTTCACGGGAAAATGCGAACTAGCTGCGGAAATGCGCTGTGCCTGGGTTAAGTATAATTTATTGCGTATTTGGAGATAATATTCTTTAGTGTGGCGACCAAAAAGTATGGCTGGAATGCGTATATTGCTCGGAATCTCAGAATTTTAATATTGAATGTATGTAGTTATGAGCAGAATGTATGTGTGGAAGGCAGTATATCGGAATGTAATCCACCGATGCTTGCTGATTGGACTCCTTCTTATAGGGAAGGCGAAGATCCGGCTCGAAGGACCACTGATTGTAGGAGGGTGGATGTTGGAGGTTCCCAAAGACCGTATTCCCAAATAAAAGTAGTCGGAGGCGTAAATTACATGTTTGCGTATATTTGCGGGTAATTGATACAGCTGTGGGTTGATGTGCGCTTGTAATCGGTTCGTAGTTGAAGAGAGACTACTGGGTATGTATTTTGGGCAGCATAATGCTAGCGCCAGTGCTTGAGAGTCGAGTAGATCGTGACTGAGCAGCGTGAAAGCACAGAGCACGAGAGAGAGTGCGAGCTAACAGTCCGCTGTTAGCAACACTGCCAACCGACTGTTAACGCTGCTATGTTAACAGCGCTGCTGGCCTGAACACAATAATTGGTTAACAGTTTCGGTGAGGGCATTTATCAGTGTTTGAGTCCTTGAATTTATGGCCATCTGTCTATTGTTTGCGTTTATTAAATCATACTCGATCTGTCTTATTTGGTGTAAGTCATCAAAGTCCGGATTCCCTGCGATTAACTTCAGTGCTGACCCCAGGACATTCAAGCTCCTCGCATGCCTGTGATGAACTCCTAAAGCCGCGGTCAACGTCAGTAGGTGTTTCGTGTCTGTTTCTAATATTTTCCTCATATGTGTCATTTCTATTGTCTCTTGAATGTATCGGTCATACTCTGTCAAGTTCGTGGAGTGTTGTATGTAGAAGGGCTCGTTCCATATTACTGTCCGTCCGTCAATTATGGGGATGTAGTCTGGCTGTCAAGGTCAAGATTGTTAGCAGGCAGAAATATTCAACGGGTGACCTATAAGAAATGAGAAACAGAACGGCCTATTAACTATACTTTCTTTAGACCTACTATAACTTGTCCTAGTGGACTTGAACTTAGTGCTATGAATCCTGGTTTCTTAGACCTAATTCCTTACCTACCTCAAATTGTCTGTGTGGACCACCCTCCCTTTAATAAGAACTTTGGTTCCCAGGTCTGCCTCTACCTTTTGTTCAGCGCAGAGGGGAGTTAGCTTGTTCCCTAACCTCCTATTGGTTTTCACTAGGACATGCTCGCCTACATCAAAGGTCCTATTTTGATTGGTCGAGTTGTTCCTATCTAGCTGTTCTTGGTGGGCTTTTATTAACTTCCACCTAATTTCTTCCCCAAGGTCGCAACTTGCGTGGACCACATCCATAGGTGTCTTGTATGTGACAGAGTGGATGGTTCGATTACACTAGTCAACACGATTTTTCCTCAAGGAACAAAACCAACTTTTTCTTAAAGATTTCGGGCTTAGAAATGGTTTGATGATATTTTTTTTTTTTCTATGGCAGAACTTTTTTTTTAAGAATTTTCCAAAACTGGTATTTTTTTTAAAGCTTTTTTCAGAGGTAGCGCTTGTTTTATTCACATAACTCTAGTATCTTTCATCTGGTTGTTAAGTCAAAGTAAAAAATACTACACAAAAATCATCATTTTTGCATTTCAATGCTTTATATTTCCCAGACGTTAAGCTGAAATCACAAAGTATTGAGGCTTAACTTCTAGCTGTTTTAATTATCTTTTCAAAATAGTAAAGGTCTTCACAACCAGACGTAAAATACTAGAGTTATGTGAAAAGAGCTAACTCTGAAAAGAGCTTTAAAAAAAATACCAGACTTAAAAAATTCTTCAAAAATAAGGTTCTTCCATAGAAAAAAAACATAATTATTTTTAAAAAATTTAAAGCCCCATATCTATCGGAAAAATTCGGTTTGGATCCTTGAGGAAAAAAAAAGTTCGATTTTGTCGAGTGGTGTAATTGGATGGCGAGCATCATAATCAAGCGTTCAGTGTTGAAGTCGTCCACCTAAGCGAACTAATCCAACCGAGCCCAGAACAGGAGACAGCAATGCAATGCTGCTTGAAGGATCGACAATGAAGCTTTTGCACAACTTTTTTTTACACTTTAATTAAGAATTAATCAAGCTATTCAAAACCAAAATTTTATAATTTCCAAAAACAATTTTTAATTTATACTCGTTCAAAGTTGGACCATTTTTCTTTTTTGAAGAAATTGAGAAAACCGTGCTTAAAAGGCAAATTTTAATACATTTTTCTCAAAAAGTACTCAAACTTGGAGAAACATTTTTTTCCATAATTTAATAAACAAATTAAAACGAGAAGGAACGTGTGAGTTGCTTCTGGGGACGCGACTCTACTTATAACCGTACTCAGTCAGTATATACATTTTTGAGCATAATTTTTAAGAATTTTAGAATTAAAAAAAAATTTTACATGTTACATTTTTTTGCTACATTTACTATCTACATCTACAATGTATATTCTACATCTAACATGTAGATTATAGATGTACCATTTAGATTGTACATCTCCTACGCTAGGGGTTGCTCGCACTTAACGCGGCAGAGTGTGCGAGCGAGAAAGAGAAGGAGTAGCTTGTTCGTTGGCAGAAGGGGGCGGGGAAAACAACTTAAAATTAATTTCTTCATTCTGGCTATAATTATGATCCGATCTGATTCAGATTCGGCAATCTGGTAGATATGGGAATTCTCTACGATACTGCGTTTTTAGTTTTATCGTATCTTTAAAATTGTGCCTGCCACAGATTTTCGTCCTTTGTGGGGGCGGAAGGGGGTGGGGCGAAATTTTGAAATATACTTGTAGCAGTGTGATATCACATGAGTCTGGAAACCAAATTTGGTTGCCCTAGCTTTTATAGTCTCTGAGATCCAGGCGTCAAACAAGACGGACAGACGGACGGACAGACAGACATGGCTCTACCGACTCGGCTATTGATGCTGATCAAGAATATATATAATTTATGGGTTCGGAAAATTTTCCTTCTCTGCGTTACACACATCCACTTTTACCACAAATCTAATATACCCCTTAACTCTTTTTTGAGTACGGGTATAAAAAAAAATTTTACATTTTACATTTTTGAAATTTTGAAATACACTTGTAACAGTGTGATATCATGAATATCAAGAATATATATATTTTATGGGGTCGGAAACGTTTCCTTCTCCGCGTTACACACATCCACTTTTACCACAAATCTAATATACCCCTTAACTCTTTTTTGAGTACGGGTATAAAAATCAATAGCTATTAAAAACAATTAATAGCTCAACACTATCTATGCTATTAAAATGGGTCGGTAAGTTTGAAGTCTTACAGAAAACTAATTCATATGGACAATATTTATGTGCCATAAAATCGGTTGTATAGAAGCAGTACACGAAGTATTGTAGTGAAAAATGACAATCTGCTTTGTCAGTTGGATGTTTGAGCTTATGAACTCATTGAATGTTCTGTGTCTTCGCTCCACGGTTCCTACAGTCTGATGATGATGTGCAGTGGATGTAATGTTTTGAATATATATCTGCTATATTTTCAATATTTATGTTTTGCATAAATCTTCAATTACACTACTCAACGAAATTGAACTTTTTATTTAGGCTGTGAACCAAAATTACTTTTTCTGATAGACTTCGGAATTTACAAATTTTTGTAGTACTTTATTATTTTTTTTATATGGTCATTTTTATTAAAGAATTTTTAAAATCTGGTATTTTTTCATGGGTTTTTCAGATGTATGAAAGGAGGAAATTTGAATTTGAAAGCTTAATATCTTTCAGGCGTTAAGCTGCAGTTTGGCCCGCAACCTTCAAAAAGGTATTTTTGTTCATTTTTTTCATTTTTTAGGTTTGGTTAACGAATTTTAGCTCCAAAGTCTCTCCATAGATTTTAATGAACGATACCTTAAACGACGCCAAAAAAATAGAGGACAGAGGATATCATTTTTTTTTCGACTTTTCCTGAGTTTTTAAAATCAAAAATCGTAAAAAATACCGCACATAAATCATAATTTTTGCATTTCAATTCTTTATATTTCCCAGACGGTAAGCTGAAATCACAAAGTGTTTAGGCTAATTCTAGCTGTTTTAATTATCTTTTCAAAAGAGCAAAGTTCTTTACAACCAGACGTAAGCTACTAGAGTTATGTGAAAAAAACAAGCGCTATCTCTGAAAAAACTAGAAAAAAAAAACTAGACTTCAAAAATTCTTCAACAAAAAGTTCTGCCATAGAAAAAAAACCATAATTCTTAAAACAAATTTAAAGCCCCATATCTATCAGAAAAAGTCGGTTTGGATCCTTGAGGAAAAAAAAAGTTCGATTTTGTCGAGTAGTGTTATATTCGATGGTCGCTAGAATAACTAGTTCAACCGTATCGTCCACCTGGTGTTGCAATTTTAAGCACCTGGCTATTTCTAAGAGGGTGCTGTAGAAGCGTTCCACCTGTCCGTTTGATGTGCTATGCAACGGTGGGGCATTCGCTATATCAATGTCGAACTGGTTCTTTAATAAAGACCGAATGGTCTCTGAATTGAAAGCTGCCTCTTTGTCACAGTAGATGGTTCTAATAGCTGGGAAGAAGTTCACCAATTGTAAAATTGGTATTTTTACGTCTGTGATCGTGCATGAAGCAACCTGCTGCGTTATTGCAAACTTTTAAAATTTGTCAATTGCAGTGAGGAAGTACTTCCCTGCGGTGGAAAAGATGTCGATATGAATCAACTCGCCTACCCTTGCCGAAATTCGAGTCACCCTTCACTCTTTCTTCCTAGGATGTCTGTCATACTTGGCTCTCTGGCATATCCTGCAGCTTATCACCACTTCTGCTGCGATTTTTTCCATCTTTGGAAAATAATAATCACGCAGGACCTGTTTCAAATTCTTCTGGGCTGCCCTGTGCGCCCGATTGTGTTCAGCTGTCATTATCTCTCTTCGCTCCCCGTCGTTGGTGATGTCTGTCACGAAGGTCTTGCAAAATCGAAATTTTGTGTCCGGAAAGGCTTTTACTAGATCGTTTTGCACAACCGCCAACGTTGGCAGGGTGCAGTGGATGGCGTTAACGACTCCAGGCTTTACCACTTCCTTGATGGACGCAAGAAGTGTGTCTCGACTGGCAAAGTCGGTCTTGTGACGGGTCTTTTCGGAGCAGAGGATGTTAAACTGCTTGGAAGGGGTATTTGACTCCTCCAGGATTATCTGATTCCTGAAGCAGTTCATTGGTTTGTCTGTGGCTTCAATTACGTAAGTGAGCGAGGCTTCACTATGAATTGTTGCTGCGTCGGATCGACTCTGGCTTTCTAACGTATTGATGTTTTGTCGTGACGGCGCATCTGCTACGTAATTGTCCCTGCCTGGTTTGCGCCGCATTCATCAATTCTCGCCTTCCAACGTTTTAGTCCACTTTTGTAAAGTTAACGCTGGGGCATTTGGGGAATAGGATCCTTTCAGATTCCTGTCCAAAGTGGAGATTTTTTGTCCCCAGGTTTATATTGGCGCCACGTTAACAGAACGTGTCGAGCCCTATGATGCCATCAAAAGTTGACAGCTCCGGCAAGATAAAGAACGGGCATTCCCCTGATTGTTCGTGTAGAACGGCTTCTTTGATTGTCTCTTATAGTGATCGGGCTCATTCTGTACGCCCTGCCTATATTTTGTTCGGTTCTGTGGTTTGCTTTCTAAATCTCTTGCATAATTTGTTGCAAAATCGTGCCTATCCTGGTTGGCCTCAATTTCTTGTGCCAAGGCCAAGGCTGACGGCAAGTCCGCAGGCTGTGCCGCAAATAGTGTGTCCGTGAGGCGTCTTCTTAAGCCTGAAACGAAGACACGGAGGGCGTCAGCCCTATACTTTTCGTTAATGTATTGCACCTGCGCGGAGTCTTGTGACAGGATCGTCTGATTTGTGAGAAGGGTGAGCTTCTTCTCGACCTCTTCGTAGAACTGAGTGATGGACAGTCCACACTGCCGAAGTGTGGCAAGCTCATCCTCTAGCAAGTGTATCCCTTGTCCGAATATGTAAAATCGAGGCGATTGATGATTGGATCGTCTTATTTGTGAGAAGGCAGCGTCGTTTCCACTTTATTTTTTTTATTTGTTCTCGAGCGGGCTTTGTCTCCACACTCGATGTTCTTTGGTCTTTTGAATCCCTCACTTTTTTCTTGAGTGGGCGTTGTCTCCGCACTGGATACTGTCGATCTTTCGGTTTATTTCTTTTGGTGGTTGTGGTGGTTGTTCGATCGCGTTGGGCGCAAGTAAATACAACACGGGTATTACAAAGTGTTATTTATTTAATGTATTTAGTAAAAGAATGTAAAGAGTGATTAATTGTCGCAAGGCGAGACGTTACATGATTATTGATTATTAAAAACTAACTTAAGAACTCTAAACTTCCTAACCGCGAACCCTTAGCTGCCGGCCACGGCGTTCGTCGCTGCCCAGTCAAAGTGCTGACCTTGCGCCTCGTGTGTGGTGTCCAGTGGCGGCCGGCATCCGTCGTTCGCGACGACGGCGATCCCACGGGTGACTAAACTGCTTATTTTACAATATTGCAGAATTCGTCCCACCCAGTGGTCAATTCTGTTAACTCTTGTTAACTTGTATGGAGTGCGGTATTTAAATACGGAATGTGGTATATTTACCACATATGTATATAAATAAAACACGTTAAATTTAATTGTGGTTGCACTCGGAGTGTGCCAATGCACTATGGGTAAAAAGACAGTTTTAGGTGCATAAGCCTATTTATCAGGGGTGCCACAGAAATCACTTCCGCTGGAAAATCACCTCAATTCCATTCCGCCGTGCCACACACCGATTTTTCAGCGGAATCTAAATCGCTCACAATTTATCCAGCGATTTTATTAAATACACCCAAAAAACACACCTAAAACGATTTTAATCTTACTTTCCCATAAAGGCTATTCAATTGGTGATTAACCCTCATCCAAATAATTTAACATTAAACATGTTAAGTTGATAAAATAAGCATTTTAGTAAATCACTATTCAATCCGCTGACTGAATTTTCACTGAACGATTCCGCTCTCAATCCGCTGCAGACCGAGGTGGCCACGTAGGGCGATTCGGACTTTCGAAGTTAATACAGTAATGCCACATTTTTTAAGTCGAAGTCGGAGCAATATATTTAATATTAATTATATTGAAAGCATTCTGTTTTTCTTTAATTAAGTATTACAAAAAATAGCCCGTAGCAGTAAGACTTCCTTTACGTCAAACGTGTGCCTACTTTTTGTGCAAATTGTGAAAACATTTGTAGTCATTTGTAGTTCTACCAGGTGGCATCGCTTTAAAATGCCAAAACAGAAAAAACCATTTCTACACATTATAGCCGAAATACAATTATGAATTGCATTTATGTCAAAAACCCCTGATCGGCTAAGTGCAGACCCATGGGCCATGGCAGCACAAATATAAGCATAGCGATCAAAAACTGGTCATTGTAATGAACTAAATTATCAGTAGCTTGAGAAGACAATCACAAAAATCATATACGTATCGTCTGAAGGCGAAAACGAGTCCGATGCTCATCTGAAAAGCCTACGCTGCAAGGTTTGTATTCTAATATGCTGCCTCCGTAGTTCTTCGATGGCAAACAGTCTCGGTAAAAGCATTTTAATTAAGTATACAACAAAATTCAGATTTCTGTTTTTATTGAACAGCTGATTGCTGCCATGCACGGAGAGTTGCCAGACAACTGCTAGAGTTGCCAAGTGGAGTGTTTTGTTTGACTCGCACGATATGGGATGTTTTTTTGCTTTGAAATTATATAAGTACAGCTTTGAAAAATCTGTTTTTCTATATTATAAAATAAAATAATAAAAACCAATTGTTTTGATATGATAAAATCAATAAAACTGCAAAATGAACCCTATTCGAATTGAATCTGGAAACGTGTCAACCCTAGCCTTAGTTCGAATTTGGTTTGTGACAATGCTAAGAAAAATTAAATCGCTCGGAATTCTGTGGCACGGCGGAAATTTTTAAGCGGAAATCCTCTGCGCGGTTTCCAATTTCACAAGTGATTTCTGTGGCACCCCTGTATATTTATACCCGCCCTCAAAAAAGAGTTAAGGGGTATATTAGATTTGTGGTAAAAGTGGATGTGTGTAACGCAGAGAAGGAAAATTTTCCGACCGCATAAAGTATATATATTCTTGATCAGCATCAATAGCCGAGTCGATATAGCCATGTCTGTCCGTCTGTCTGTCTGTCAGTCTGTCTGTCTGTCCGTCTTGTTGAGCGCCTAGATCTCAGAGACTATAAAAGTTAGGGCAACCAAATTTGGTTTCCAGACTCATGTGATATCACACTGCTACAAGTGTATTTCAAAATTTCGCCCCGCCCCCTTCCGCCCCACAAAGGACGAAAATCTGTGACAGGCACAATTTTAAAGATACGACAAAACTAAAAACGCAGTATCGTACAGAATGCCTATATCTACCAGATTGCTGAGTCTGAATCAGATCGGATCATAATTATAGTCAGAATGAAGAAATTGATTTTCAGTTGGTTCCCCCGCCCACTTCAGCCAGAGACACACTACTCTATTTCCTTCTCGCTCGCACACTCTGCCGCGTTAAGTGCGCGAGCAACCCCTAGCGGAGGAGATGTAGAATCTAAATGGTACATCTATAATCTACATGTGAGATGTAAAATATTCATTGTAGATGTAGATGTACATAACAGATGTAGCAAACAAATTAAAAATGTAAAATTTTTTTTTTAATTCTAAAATTTTTAAAAATTATGCTTAAAAATGTATATACTGACTGAGTACGGGTATAAGTAGAGTCCCCAGAAGCGACTCACATGTTCCTTCTCGTTTTAGTTAATTTTAAGGAATGACGCATTTTAAACGAGTCTAGATATCTTCATTTGCAAAAAACCGCCTTCCAAAATTGTTTAGTGGCAACCCTGTAGGGTTGCCACAGCAACAAAATCAGCTGTTTGAGAAGTTTTTTTAGTGTGGGTAAATTGGCGCGAAAATTTGCAAACTTTACGCAATTGTTTTGTTGTGCACAAAATAAATTTCATAATTCTAAAAATGGATTTTCCTTGCGAAGGTATTTATTAATGCAATTTAATTAATATGTTTTCATTAATGTGTCTTGTTGTCCAACTGTGAACTGTTTTATATGTGTATCTCCATAAATTTGAACTAACAATTGTGTTTGTGTTTTGTAGAGTATAACTTATCACTTAGCACAGACTAGCAAAAGAGTAAGAACGAAAAGTTAAAGACAAAAGTGTCCTTGTTATCATACATTTAACCATTTTTGTTCCTTTTTGCTCCTTTTCGCAAAAATGTCGTTTATCTAGCAACATATGAGTTTGGCCACGTGGCTTTTCTCGAAGTTTGGGAAAGCAACAACCACTCGCGAGAAGCTCTTAAGAGTTACATTTTCAGAAAATTGAATGGCGATCGCTCTGATAAAACAATGTACCAGATAATATCAGATAAAATTGCCAATTTTATTTATTAAATCAATAAACATTTGCCAAGGTGCAGCCGAAACATAAAGCGATTTAAACAAAAACACGCGATATGGCTAGCCGGTAATATGAAAACTAAACTACAAAGCTAAGCGCCGGCCCATGGCAGCGCAAAGAGAGCAGAGCTAAGCTCTTATGCACAACATTGCCTACCTGACTCTGCGCTCTTGAGTCATTTTTCCCCTTCCCGAAAATCGTCAGCCGACGAAGGCTGTGAGGGAGGCTCGTCTGCGCAGCAGAGACACTTCGAAATCTAGCATCATTAAACGTACAACATATCGTCGGTTGGCACAGTGACCTGCTACATCGTTATTACCTTTTATACAAAAACCCTTTATTGTTCTCGCTTCAATACGGTCCACCACGGGTCCGCCTGTTGCTAACTCTTGCCCATACTATTCCCACTCGCCTTGCATGGCAAATCTTGCGGTTGTTTCGTTTCGGTTTTCGGTGCTCTAAGTGTGCATGCCATTGTTGTTGTCAGCTGCACTTACTCAGTTCTTTTAAAACTGTGAACTTTCGCTGCTGGCCTCTGTTTGAGCGCTGCACCATCAAGTGGCCCATGCGACACCAAGCCGACGCCTGTTACGCGCGGAACCCAGGCAGAAACGCAGCCCTCCTCCCACCCAACCGACCGAGGGGCGCTGCCGCATGACGCGCGACGCGTGTTACCGAACCGATCGCGAGCATGCAGGAAAGATAGGTGTTAGACTAAAAATTCGAGGAAAATTAGAGCTAAACACAACTCAAAGAGCTAAGCATGCAAAGATAGCTAAGAAATATAACTAATTACGGGAAAGGTATGTTAGTATTAGTGATTTAAGAAGAGGAAGGGAATTAGTAGTTGATATTATGTGGTAGAGGGAATTGAAGTCCGAGCAAAGTACCCTAAATGGTTCGTGCAAGGAATAATGCGATCTACAAAGCGGAAGGAACAAAGGAATGAAGTTTCTAGTAGATCTAATAGGAATCGTAAAGTTTATGCGGCTCAACAAGTCAGGGCTATTTTTCTACGACTAACTAAAGTTGGAAGGTTTATTAAAAGCAATCTACGAGGATAAGATGGCAGTCTCACACCTGCATCCCAGTTAAGGCCACGCAGAGCAAAAAGTAAAAAGTTTTTCTGGACTGATTCTATACGGTCCTGGTGTACTTTGTACTGGGGGCACCATACACAAGAGCCATACTCTAAAATCGGACGAACAAGCGAGATATAGAGAGTCTTCGTTATATACCCTTTATAAACCCAAGCACACCCATGGCCTTATTTACCATGGTAGAGATGTGTTCAGAAAACTTTAACTTTGGGTCTAATTTAACACCAAGATCATCAACCAAGGTAATTCTCTCAAGAGAACCACCGCAGAGGCTATAAGGAGCCAAAAGGGGGCTGGAGCGATGAAATGTCATTACTTTGCTTTTCGAGGCATTTAGGTGTAACATATTTGCACAACACCATGATTGAAAGTTATTGAGATCGGATTGCAAGCGAGAGTGAAATGAAATGTGCTTATACTGGACACAAAGTTTAACATCATCCGCATACATGAGTACTCGAGAGTTTGTTAATACTGAAGGCAGGTCATTAATAAAGAGTGTGAATAGTAGGGGGCCTAGATGGCTGCCCTGTGGTACTCCAGAAGGAACCTTAACAGGTGAAGAGAAGGAGTTTTTAAAGAGGACTCTTTGAGACCTAGAACGAAGGTAGCTAGAAATCCATCTCAAAAGATTAGGTGGAAACCCTAAAAGGTCAAGTTTATGTGCTAAAAGGGAATGGTTTACAGAATCGAAACGTGAGGCTGAAATTGCTAGCGGAGCTTGTAGCCATAATGCCCTGGAGAGGATTGATCTCGATGAGATCGGTAGTCCCTTGAGGGAGGAGTTTGACGAGTGCGTGGTCATGCTGGAGATTCGCATGAAACGGGAGTTAAACAAGCGGCAGCCCACAATGCTACCATGCTCAACAATGCGGACGGACCATGTAGGAGAGGCCCCAACTACGGTCGTAGTGCAAAGTCGGCCACGCCTGCCGGAGTTGAAGTGTGTTCAGTTCAGTGGTGGCTACGCTCAGTATTCCTCGTTTTGGAGCATGTTTTCCTCCATAATAGACAAGGATACCGATTTGTCAAATGTGGAGAAGCTGCAGCACCTGCGTTCCTGCCTGAAAGGACCAGCACTAGACGCTATTCCGTCTCTAGAGTTCACGCACGCCAGCTATCCCATCGCGCTAGACCTCCTTGATAAGCGGTTTAATAACAAACGTTTAATTTTTCAGGCGCATGTCACGGACATTCTGGGTGTTCCGCGCGTAGAGGCTTCGTCTGTGTCGCAACTTCGGTCTTTGTCGGACACTGTTAATGCTAATCTTCGGGCTTTGCAGAGTATGGGAACAACGGAGCAGATTGCAACCTGTATCTTGATACACAGCCTGCTGCAGAAGGTGGACAGCGCTACGCAAGCCAAGTGGGAGGAAACGTCATCGCTGGACAGCATACCCACAAGCCAACAATTCACCGCTTTTCTGGAGCAAAGATGTCAGAAGTTGGGGAATCGGGAGCACGCCATGGCAATGTATACGCCTCGCATTCAGGTGGGAAATATAAAAAAAGTACAGAGCAACACTAGAAGTTCGTTTGTAGCCACTGAGTCTGTTTCTCTTGCGTGTCTATTTTGCAATACTGCTGGCCATGGCATATATACATGCGCGCTGTTTGGGAATCTTTCGCCGTCCCTTCGCCTAATTGAGGTGAAAAAGCTTGGTCTTTGCCTGAATTGCCTGAAGACTGGCCATCAATTGCGCACTTGCAGGTCATCAACTTGTCGTCACTGTGGTAGCAAACATCACACTTTATTGCATTTAAACGCCAGACCCTCGCCCACGGAACCCATTGTCTCTTCATTCCCGCACCCTGAAGCGCAGCCACAGTCCTCAGCTGCCTCTCTGGTTGCACAGAACTCCTTCAGGGATGTAGTACTCTTAGCCACTGCAGTTGTTCTGCTGAGGGATCGTGCTGGATCGCTCGTACCATGTCGGGCACTCTTGGACTCCGGATCACAAATGCACCTTATAACCTCCAGCTTCGCCCAACAACTTAGACTGCAAAAGACCATGTCGTCGGCCGCAGTGTCGGGTCTTGGGGATTCCAGTTTTGTATCGGAGGGCTATACTGTGGGACTCAATTTGCAGCCTCTGACTACAGTACCTGTTTCGTCGCGTTGGTAGATCCCACAATCACCAAGCAGCAGCCCAGCTTTTCAGTTGACGTTTCTGGTTGGAAAATTCTGCCGAATTTACCATTGCAGATCCGCAGCTCTTCAGGCCACAGCGTATTGACCTGCTCATTGGGGATAGCCTATTCTTCGAACTGCTGTGCATTGGCCAAATCAAATTGGACGTTGGCTTGCCATCGCTTCAGAAGACTCGCCTTGGATGGCTGGTTTCAAGAGGTGGTCAGCAAATACGTAAGACAGCCTTACTTGGGGCTCAGCCCTCATCTGAAGCCAGGCAGGAGTCTCTCGATCAAGTGGAACTTTAATGTTGAAAGGTTGAAAGTTCCACTGAAGATTCGGTGATGGTCAAGCAGGAGGATATCGATTGTGAAGAGCACTTCAAAGCTAATTTCTCGCGCCTGTCATCTGGAGAGTTTTCCGTGAAGCTGCCCATCAAGTAAAGTTTGGATATCTTGGGCGACTCATACACGCAAGCTTCCTCAACTTGGAGCGGAAACTTGAGCGTCGTCCGCCGCTGAAAGCTCAGTACTCATCTTTCATTAGGGAGTACCAAGAGCTTAATCATATTTCATTGGTGGAATCAGAACTGCTCAGTTGTTGACGCTATTTCCTACTGCATCATTGCGTGTTTAAGGAGGACAGCACGACCACCAAAGCTGCGGGTCGTGTTCGATGGATCTGCCACAACATCAACAGGTTTTTCGTTAAACGAGGTCCTAATGGCTGGGCCTACTATCCAGCAAAAGCTGCTACATACGCTGCTTCGTTTTCGTACGTTCCTCATTGCGCTGACTAATGACATTTGCAAGATGTACAGGTGTGTCCGAGTATCTGAGCCGGACAATTACCTGCAGTGCATCTTATGGAGGGATTCCCCTCACGAGGATGTGAAGGCGTTCAAGCTAGACACAGTAACATATGGAACCAAACCGGCTTCCTATCTTGCAATTCGCTCCATGCTCCAATTGGCAGAAGAAGAGAGGACTGCATTTCCCATTGGCTCGGAAGTGTTGACCTCCAATTTCTATGTCGACGATTTGATGACTGGAGGAGGATCTGTAGAGGAAGTGCGCGAAAAGATGAGGCAGACATCCCAGTTATTGGCTCGGGGAAGGTTCCCAATTCGGAAATGGTGATCCAACGTCCCTGGCGTACTTGAGTGAATTCCTGACAAGGATAAGGAAACGCTGCTAAGGTTCGACGATGGCACCGACTTCACAAAGGCTCTTGGATTGGTTTGGGAGCCTTCATCTGAAAATTTTCTCTTCTCGGTAGTACCCACGCATCTGCCATCAAAGCCGACAAAACGTTCAATGTTGTCAACGATTGCTCGTTTTTATGATCCTGATTGGGCCTGTCATCGCAATGGCAACGATTTGGGCCCACGGGCCACCCTTTCTTCAAGATGAGCAACACTTGTGGCCAGCGCCGTCTATACAATCCGCGCCAACACTGGAGTTGCGCAAGAGAGTCCTCATTGCAGGTTGTCCATTCGTAGACTTATCTGACGGCCGAAAGTTCGCCAACTCCTTCGGAAAGATCCAGCGCACATTTGGATACGTCTTCAAGTTTATGCAGCGCATAAGGTCGTCCGGATTAACAGTAGCTGACATCGTTGGTGGTACGCGGATACTTCTTCGTTCGATTTAGCGAGTGCATTTGTGGCCTGACTACAAGACTCTGCGTGACGAACAGCAGGTGCAGTCGTCTAGCTCTATCTCGTCACTCGCGCCGTTCCTGGATGACCATGGCTTGTTACGCGTCGGTGGGCGGTTGGAAAATTCAACACTTGATTTCAACGCACGGCACCCAGTCATTCTTCCAAGGCGTCATCCCGTCACATCTGCTGTAATTGTGCATGTCCATGAGCAGAATTTGCACGCTGGGCCTCGGTCATTGCTCGCACTTATTCGGCATGAGTATTGGCCGATAGGAGGGCGCAAGACAGTGGCCAGCGTCGTAAATCGCTGCACCAGATGTTTTAAGGCCAACCCGCGCCTGCTGCAATATATTATGGCCGACTTGCCGAAGGATCGTGTGAATGCGTCGTACGTTTTTGCAGTCACCGGTGTGGATTTTTGTGGTCCATTCTTTTATAAGAGTGAGGTGCGGACCAGACCACCCATCAAATGCTACATATGCCTCTTCATATGCTTTGGCACCACGGCCGTTCACTTGGAGCTTGTGCAGGATCTATCGACGCCAGCGTTCATAAGCGCTATAAAGCGATTCATTTTAACTCGCGGTCGGCCCAGGAAAATTTGGTGCATTAACGCAACTACTTTGTGGGAGCAAAAAACGAGTTGGCGGAGTTGAAGAAGCTGTTCCTGGCAGAAAGGCATGTGATGGAAGTTCAGGAGTTTTGCGTTGCGGATCATATCGACTGGCGGTTTATTCCCCCTCGCTCTACCACTTTGGCGGACTCTGGGAGACTGCAGTTAAAACAGCCAAACATCATTTCTATCGTTCTGCTTCCAGCTCCTTGCTGTTCTTTGATGACCTGAGAACGCTTGTGTGCCATATCACTGCTATAATAAATTCAAGGCCATTGCTTCCCATTTCAGAGCATCCCGACGACTTAGACGTGCTAACACCTGCGCATTTCTTAGGTACTGCTCCAATCCGTACCTTCGCAGAACCAGATGTAACCGGACTCAATTTCAATCGTCTTGATCGCTGGCAGCAGGTCAACTTCCTGCAACAGACTTCCTGGTCCCGCTGGCGAGAGGAGTACCGCACGCTTTTGCAGGAGAGGGCAAAATGGAGGACTGAGCAGCCTAACCTCAGCGTCGGCGACGTGGTCCTCGTAAAGAACGAGAACTTGCCTCCATTTAAGTGGCCGCTGGGACCGTCACCCAACTGATCGCCGGCGTCTCCAGGGTAGCTGAGCTCAAAACGGCTACTGGGAGCACAACGAGGGCTATCGCAAAGCTGTGTCTGCTGCCAAAGAAGGATGTCGAAGACCCGTGCTCTTCAACAGGGGGAGAATGTTCGGCTAAGCGCCGGCCCATGGCAGCGCAAAGAGAGAAGAGCTAAGCTCTTATGCACAACATTGCCCGCCTGACTCTGCGCTATTGAGTCATTTGCCATTTCCCGAAAATCGTCAGCCGACGAATGCTGTGAGGGAGGCTCGTCTGCGCAGCAGATACACTTCGAAATCTAGCATCATCAAACAAACAACGTATCAGGTTGGCATAGTGACCTGCCATATCATTACTACTCTTTATACAAAAAAAACCCATTTGTTCTCGCTTCAACACGGTCCACAACGGGTCCGCCTGTTGCTAACTCGTGCTCGTACTCGTACTCTTCCCAATCGCTTTGCATGGCAAATAAAAAAAACCAATATGTATAATCAATTATAATGTATAATTATATGTATAATCGATTAAACTCTACGCTATTGAAAAAGCTCAATAGCACAACAACAGTTCTCCAGATGCACCGACAAATGTATAAAAGTGAGATGACATATTTATCAATTAGATAGCGCGTAATTTTGGTTTTGGATCTTTGGATGCCAAAAACGGCCATATCGCTGCCTCTCGAGACATATTTAGAAATGTATTTAATGGAATTAACCGAATGTAAGGCACATTGAGTTGACGATACAGTAGATACCAATAATTGCCAGTGATGGTCTCCGCCGTACATTTTCGTGGATAACGTTAGGAATACTTGCCGTCCACCATGCAAGGCTATTGGCGGTTGATGGTGCCACATGGTCCATGAATCATTTTTGTATGTCTAGACGTTGATATGAAATGACTGCTCATGGTGCAGTGGCCCATTCGACACCAAGCCGAAGCCTGTTACGCGCGGAACCCAGGCAGAAACACAGCCCTCCTCCCGCCCAACCGACCGAGGGGCGCTGCCGCATGACGCGTGTTACCGAACCGTTCGCGAGCATGCAGGAAAGATAGACTAAAATTCGAGGAAAATAGTACTTATTACGGGAGAGGTATGTTAGTATTAGTGATTTAAGAAGAGGAAGGGAATTAGTAGTGGTAGTGGGAATTGAAATCCGAGCAAAGGACCCTAAATGGTTCGTGAAAGGAATAATTTGATCTACAAAGCGGAAGGAACAAAGGAATAAAGTGGATCTAGTAGATCTAACAGGAATCGTAAAGTTTATGGGACTCAACAAGTCAGGGCTATCTACGTCACCCCTGATCAGGTTGTGCATAAAAATCACCTCAAGCATTTTTCTACGACTAACTAAGGTTAGAAGGTTTATTAAAAGCAATCTACGGGGGTAAGATGGCAGTCTCACACCTGCATCCTAGTTAAGAGCAAAAAGTAAAAAGTGTTTCTGGACTGATTCTATACGGTCCTGGTGTACTTTGTACTGGGGGCACCATACACAAGAGCCGTACTCTAAAATCGGACGAACAAGCGAGATATAGAGAGTCTTCGTTATATAGGGGTCGTCAAATTTCTTTGACCACCTCTTTATAAAACCAAGCACGCCCATGGCCCATGGACAAGAAACCGGCGAGGGAGGGGCTTATGCAAAAAGTATCTAAAATAATATTGAATAGGTGAACATTCCTTAAAGTATATTCCCGTCCCACACTTATCATAATGGCATAAAGAAAATAAAAACGCGATGTGCCATCGAAATTCCTTTCCAACGGTACCGGGGGACACCGATAACCGTACCTGGGACGAGTCAGCAGTCTCCAACTGAACTTCCAGAGGATATTGGACACTGGCAGAACGACTGATTACATTACTCGACACGAGTTTTCCTCAAGGAACAAAACCAACTCTTTCTTAAAGATTTGGGGCTTTGGTTTGATGATATTTTGTTTCTATGGCAGAACTTTTTTTTGAAGAATTTTTTAATTCTGGTATTTTTTTAAAGCTTTTTTCCGAGGTAGCGCTTCTTTTTTTCACATAACTCTAATATCTTACGTCTGGCTATAAAGAACTTTGCTATTTTAAAAAGATAATTAAAACAGGTATATATTGAGGCCAAACACTTTGTGATTTCAGCCTGGGAAATATAAAGCAATGAAATAAACCCGTACTCAAAAAAGAGTTAGGTGGTATATTAGATTTGTGGTAAAAGTGGATTTCTGTAACGCAGAGAAGGAAACGTTCCGAACCTATAAAGTATATATATTCTTGATCAGCATTAATAGCCGAGTCGATAGAGCCATGTCTCTCTGTCCTTCTGACCGTCCGTCCGTCTTGTTTGACGCCTGGATCTCAGAGACTATAAGAGCTAGGGCAAATTTGGTTTCCAGACTCATGTGATATTCACACTGCTACAAGTGTATTTCAAAATTTCGCCCCGCCCCCTTCCGCCCAACAAAGGACGAAAATCTGTGGCAGGCACAATTTTAAAGATACGATAAAACTAAAAACGCAGTATCGTAGAGAATGACCATATCTACCAGATTGACGAATCTGAATCAGATCCGATCATAATAACAGCAAGAATGAAGAAATTAATTTTCAGTTGGTTCCCCCGCCCACTTCAGCCAGAGACAAACTACTCTATATCCTTCTCGCTCGCACACTCTCCTGCGTTCAGTGCGCAAGCAACCCCTAGCGGAGGAGATGTAGAATATGAATGGTATATCTTTAATCTACATGTTAGATGAAAATATACATTGTAGATGTAGATGTAGATAACAGACGTAGCAAAAAAATGTAAAATGTACAATTTTTTTTTAAATTCTAAAATTCCGAAAAGTTATGCTCAAAAATGTACTGTGACTGACTTCCTAAGTTTGTCGGCCTATTCAGATTCATCAAAGACTATGCCTTGTTAGCAAAACCACTTACCTCCCTACTAAGAGGGGAAGATGGCCGCGTATCCAAAACCAATTCAAGCAGAAAGATCATTCACCTAAACGAAAAAGAAAACTTAAAAATAATTTAATTTCAACCGAAGTTATCCTACAATATCCCGATTTCAATAAAGAATTTCAACGTACGACAGATGCCTCAAACTTCGCCTTAGTCCTTGCTCAGAATGATAAGCCAATATCATTCATTTTCCGAAAACTTTCTAAAGCAAAAGAAAATTATGCAACAAACGAAAAAAAAAAATGTTAGCAATAATATGGGCATTAAAATCATTACGGAATTATCTTTGTCTCTTTGCCAACGTTCCTTGCTGAATGTCAGAAACCGAGAGTCTAGGATGCCTAAGACAATGAACGAGTTTATGAATGTACGCGAATGTGAGCTGCATGCCAAAGAAAGAGTTTGCAAATCCAAGTTGAGTGCAGCGCTGTCGGTAGTCCAAATGTTCTCTCCAAAGCTGCTGAAGGAAGATCTTGCACCTGAAAATAACAGGATTAATTAATACAAGTGGGTGTGCACATGCATACGTTCTTTACAGCGCTGTCGAAGTTCATTTTGCAAGACGCTTACCACCCCAATATTAATAAACTCTTTTATTGTATATTATAGTATATTCATGCAGTGTGTTTGGGCTAATCAATTTTAGCACCACTCTAGAAACAATTTGCAATATTTCGCGGGCCCAGCGGCGGTCGCTGGCATTGCCCAAAAGTGATGCGTCTGCATCCAGACCAAGAACTTTGCGTAACAGGCATTGGGCAGCCACCGCCGCCATCCGAAATCCGACGCCTCATATTGCATATTGACCGTGGGAGCCTTACGTAACGAGGCTTTGTTTCCCACGGCAATACACCTGCATGGGGGCAATTCGCCTTTATGATTTCTGTATAAATATAAGTTTTAAATCAAGAAAGATTCATTAATAAAACGGAACTTGCCAAGTGCGTTTCTATACATATAACAATATCCCTCCAATGATAGTTTCTTTTAACATGGTATATTCGATAAGAATTAGCGGATATACTTATGTAAAAGTACATAATATATTTAATACACACTGGAATGATTGTCATTAGGGTATTCAGCGCGCGACGTATTCAACGCCAGTAAATAATTTCGTTTCTCAACTCATTAAAAGGTTTTCGTCTCTAAAATCGTCCGCGTCGTACGCACACATACGCACTTGCTGGTTCTATTTGTACTCACACATGCAAGCGGATTCTATTTTTAGATTCCTACGCTCTCAAATTTGTGCGAGCGAGATGGCGCGAATTTCGTCGCTGACCGAAAAATTGGCTTGCATCTGGCAATTGAAATGTATGAGCGTTCCGCATCTTATACTTATATTGTCTTTGGTCGAACGGAGTACTCCCCTGATGGCAAATGTGAAAAGTGGCTTACGAAATGCGCCTCCAATATAATTCTTCCTTTGCACTCGATCTAGCCTCCATACAATTCTCTACTTTCCAAAACATACGAAGAGTTCGATCCAACCTTGCCAAAAGCGACGAGCTTGATAACCTCTGTCTAACACCATATACGATCCACCCAAGCCGGATCTTCTGCAGAAGAGGCAATCCATCTATGAGCTTGATTTGCCTTACGCAGAGAAGGTCATAGAATATGCTCGTACCAATGAGGAGATCTACTCGCTGAGGATCAAAGAATGCAGGATCGGCAAGCTGAATATTGGAGGGAATGTTCCAATCGGCTACATTCACTGCCAGCCTTGGTTGGCTATCTGTGATTGTGGGTGCGATGAGAGCAGTGAGTGTGGTCAAATAGTCCGAAGTGCGAGACTGCATGCAAATGCTCACGGTGGATCCCTCAGTGGACACGCTAGTATCGCCCAGACCAGAAACAAGGGCAGACGATTGAGTTCTCTCAAGCTGAAGCTGCTGGGCGAACCTGGATGTAACGAGATGAAGCTGGGATCCTGAATCTAGAATAGCGCGACAAGGAACCAAAACGCCAGATCGATTTTTCACCAAAACAACGGCTGTGGCCAGCAGCACAACATGGGAGTGGAGACCTTGAGCAGCAAGAGAGGTAGCACATGAGACGGCACACTGCTAGTAGAATCCTGAACCGGCGTAATAGCTCCTGGTTGTACTGCTCGTTCTGGAGGAGAAACAGCTGGGGAGCTTTGCGCTATGGATGAGTCGAAGTGCAACAAGGTATGCTGCCACTTTCCGCAAACTCTCCACCTGTACATGCAGGAGTCCGATGACCCGATTTTAAGCAGTTAAAACAAAGAGACAGCTTCTTCACTTCCTTGTGACGCAGAAACGGAGATTAATTTGTGAAGATGCTGCACGAGTATATTCCATGGCGCGCTGAATGGCAGAAAGGGCATCCAGACGGGTCGGCAGAAGAGTTAGAGGCAACAAAGGTTTTCTATAGATGTGTAGACTGGCTTTTCCCCACCTGAGCGCTACCAGCGTGTGTCGCTATAGCGTATTGCACGTTCTCCATCTTCTGGCATCGCTTCTCCAGGAAATCGTAGAACTCTCCAGCTGTGGTTATCCTTTCCGATTACGCACTCTCTTCCCATTTGGTTTGGGTCTACCTTCTTGAGCCCAAGAATATCCTTGATGTGTGCCTGAAAACAAGTCGTTTATTATTAAAACGTTTCCTAAGTATGTCCAGAGCCACACGATAAATGGCACTGGAGAACTCGAACGATCGAACCGAATCCAGGGCCGCATCCGAGAGACATGAGCGAAGATGTTGGAACTTCTCGATTTCACTGAGATCTGCATCCCCTTCCATGACCGAATTGAACATGGCACTAAAATCCGCATATTCCACATAGCCACCGGAGAAGCGGAAGCCGCTGCTTGTGAGCCATCATGATGGTATGACCTCCAGAGCTATTTGGCATGCTAGTGGAATGAGCAGCTACGCGTAAGTGACCTAGTTCGAGAGCAGACAGCAGCTCGGCTTTCAAAGAAATGAACAGCGTATCGAACGTTTCACGCAGCTCACTTCCAATCTCGCCTTCATCCAGTGATTCCAACTCCTGATGGGACTTGTTGAACTCCTTACGCATCTAGTTCAGACGCACTTAGCTTGTCGATTTATTCCCCGAAAATGACTCGCCAAGACGCTGCAGCCGATTATGCAGAGACTGAACTTCACGCTTGTAAAGCCTCAGTATTTTTTCCTCCATCGCAATATTTCCGCCCGCGCCTGTATCCGCTCTTTGTCCATGCCAACCGGTATAATGCAACGAAACAACGGAAAATGTAAGACCGCTTTAGCGACGGCGAAAGAACGAGAGTGAGAATAGAAGGGTCGATTGAAGACGCGGGGGCCGGTTCAAGACTGTTAAAGTTGATATGTTTCTGTTAGGTCACTGTGACAGACAGCAAAACGTTTAACTACGGTGATGATCGAATCTGAAGTTTCTTGTGCTTTCTCTGACGAGCCTCCCCCACAGCGGCTGTCGAACGCAGACAGAGAGCAATGCACCAGATAGAGCATAAGCAAAGAAAACAAAAACGGTAATAAAGAGAGACGTTATATTTAAGAGATGTTACATAGGTCTCATGGCTCATTGTGCTGCCATGGGACGGCGCTTAGCCGAACAATAGGTTTTAAACGAAACACGATTAAAAATTGTAGTTAAATCTCGTCGGGGTCACCAATGTTTGAGATGCCAAGCTTTTTTGGCACCTATATCTTTCCAAAATCAGTTATAAGAACTTCAATTTAAAACGTTATAATATTTATTTATACCGGCGGCTATCTGAAGCCAATTGCTCGCTCTTTTGCCCAAGCAGATAAATGTTCACAAGCGGGGGTTCAGTATGCAACCTATGCGTCCAGAGATTAGCATAGAACTACTTGGGCCACGACGGCCGATCAATGCAAGAGCCGACGAGGCAGGTGCATAGCGCAGCAGCACTGCCGAACGCTGGAGACATCCAGTCTTATACAAATAGGTGCAGCTAAATTTAATATTAAGAAACATACGCTTAAATAGCCGCTGGCCCGAACAAAAGGTTTCTTTAATATTTCTAGATTTAATCAGGCGATTTTTTCTATTCAATAAAGGTACTACGCATCTAGAAGTAAATAAAAATAATTTTTTCCTCCAAATAAGGATAAATTTAACCACAAGTAACACAACCGAAATACAACTATCGACTTACCTGGGACATTGGGCACTTGCTGCGAGGCGATTGACCTATGTAACCGTCGTTTACCGGTCAATTAAACGCAAATATTTACATCTTTCGCTCGGCTAGTACGGTGGACACGACCTTTCTCCCAACCTCTCCGTTATTTCATCCGAGACATATTCTTCAGGAAAAACGCCAGAGCGCACAAGCAGACCGATGGAAAAAATAGATCCCCAATTAAATGCAGTGTGCGGGATCGAGACCCAGTCTCGCTGTGTGTGGAAGCAGCGCGTATCCTCCTCGACTCGAGTCTCGCTGATATTTGTTTTTTTGTTGGAAAAGCCTGCCCACCTAGATAAAGATGGAAAAGCAAACGACTTCATATCTCGTGATCATCTTTATAATTCAAATTATTTTATCAACAACACAATTATTGACAGTAATATAATTATTTAGAGCTTTTCCAAACGCTTCGGTCCATATAATAAGACGTAGGCACAATGCCAATCGCCACCACCCGAAAGTCGTAAAATTTCATCCGTGGCCACGGATGTTACTTCGTCATCATCAAATTTAAACCAATTATCGCCGTTGGAGCGAACCCAAGCAACATAGTGTCCAGATGAACTTGATCGACCTTTATGTGTTAATACGGCCTGTAATGTATAGTATCCAGAATTATTACTTCCTAAATCATCGTCAAACCAAAATTGCTCATATTTTGTTTCTAAGTCATCATCCTTGACCCCATATGGTTTGGCTCTTTCCAGGTCCATACTTTTGTCTTCCAGTTCCTTAAATTTCGAACGCATTGGGCACAATTTTTTTTGCAATTCGGGTGTACACAGCTCAAACGCATCAAAGTCGATGGGAAATTTTATATCCTTTAATACCTTGGCATTTATTCCCTCCTTTCCCTTATATTGAAATCGTACGAATTGGACAGTAAGATAAGCTGGAAGTCGGCTAACTAAGTACTGCAAATTAAATAAAACTTTAATAAGTTTAGGTTATGCATTAAAGGGTCTTACAGTTCTAATGTAGTGTGCGTCTCGTCCCAACGTTTCAGATTTCTTGACCAATGGTTCCATCATTTTCTAAAAATTAATAATGGAGCCGTTAATGCAAAGGCGTTCATAAATGTAATTTGTGGTATTAAGTACCGATTTAAGGCCGCTTTGCATGTACTTCACTTCCATTGAAATGAAGCAACTTAATTGCAAAAAATTCTCAGTTGTTACAGTAGCAGCTTCATGTGGAACTTCTTCCGTGCTCATTTTAACTTCAAAGGTTCCACCAAAGAATTGTTCAATAAATGAGCTTTAAATAAATAATATAAAATATATTATATATAAGTTTATATACGTATGCGCTATGTTTTTTGTACACAAGAAAATTTAATCGGTTCGATTTTTAATGAATGCTTGTATTTAGAACTTATGATAAATTTGTTTTCGTTGTAGGTAGAAAAACTATACTTAAGACAAACAATTTTTTTATACCCGTACTCAAAAAAGAGTTAAGGGGTATATTAGATTTGTGGTAAAAGTGGATGTGTGTAACGCAGAGAAGGAAAATTTTCCGACCCCATAAAGTATATATATTCTTGATCAGCATCAATAGCCGAGTCGATATAGCCATGTCTGTCTGTCCGTCTGTCTGTCTGTCTGTCTGTCTGTCTGTCTGTCTGTCTGTCTGTCTCGATGAGCGCCTAGATCTCAGAGACTATAAGAGCTAGGGCAACCAAATTTGGTTTCCAGACTCATGTGATATCCCACTGCTACAAGTGTATTTCAAAATTTTGCCCCGCCCCCTTTCGCCACCACAAAGGACGAAAATCTGTGGCAGGCACAATTTTAAAGATACGATAAAACTAAAAACTCAGTATCGTAGAGAATGCCCATATCTACCAGACTGCCGAAGCTGCATCAGATCGGATCATAATTATAGCCAGAATGAAGAAATTAATTTTCAGTTGCTTCCCCCGCCCCCTCCCGCAAGAGAGTCGCTACTCTATCTCCTTCTCGCTCGCACACTCTGCTGCGTTCAGTGCGCGAGCAACCCCTAGCGGAGGAGATGTAGAATCTAAATGGTACATCTATAATCTACATGTTAGATGTAAAATATACATTGTAGATGTAGATAACAGATGTAGCAAAAAAATGTAACATGTAAAATTTTTTTTTTTTCTAAAATTTTAAAATATCATTCTTAAAAATGTATATACTGACTGAGTACGGGTATAAGTAGAGTCGCATCCCCAGAAGCGACTCACACGTTCCTTCTCGTTTTTTATTAGACGTGACTCTTGGGTTAGATACTCAAGTAATATACATTTTTTTTTTCTAGTTTCGAACAAATTAAAAACACTTTTAACCAAGAAACTTTCAACATTTTTTTTTCTCCTTCAATTTGATGTTTACATTTATTCCATATAGTTACGCATATAAATAAGATTAGTTCTACCAAAGACTCTATAACACAACAAGAAGCGTAACGACCATCCTGCTGCCTCAACCCGTGGCGCAGCGTACTAATTGGCTGACTGCAAAGCGAAATTAAGCAAGTTCAAGCCTCATTCAGTGAAAGTTTATTAATTTTTCTGTTTTTTTTTATTTTCTTTAAACAACTATATTTGAAAATTAACTAAAATATATACACACATGATCATAATAATAGGTACACACATCTACGTAAACTTTATCATAGCAGAAAACAGTTTAATTCGATATTTAAAAATTAAAATTAGTTCCCAATTATTCTTTAAGTATTTTTTTTTCATTAAAATAAAGTTTTTTATACTATAGGAACAGAAAAGAGATCCATTTGTACTTTAGAGTCGATGTCAGGCTGATCAAAATAATAGGTACACTTGAAGTGTTGTTAAGATACAAATTTGTTAAATTAATATTTAATTTTTTTTTTGCTTTATTAGTATTAACTAATTAATATCTAGTATATCCACCTATATTTTTGGTTCCCTTTACAAATTATTTTGGCATACATTTAAAAGGCGTCTGGCAGGTTTTTATAGGTGTCTCAGGCCACAACTTTTGGACGCCCTCCAATAATTTTCGCTTGTTTGAAAATAAAAACTTAGCTAAATTCTTTTTTAAATCACCCCACAAGTTTTCAATTGGATTCAAGTCGGTAGATTGACTAGTCCACATTAAAAAGTAAATTTTTAGTTTCTGCAAAAAGTTGGTCAAACGCCATGATGTGTGCTTTTGGGTCGTTATCTTTTTGAAATATCCAACTCAAGGGCATATTTTCTTCAGCATAAGCTAAAATATCACTCTACAATATGAATTTGTATTCCTCAGCGTTCATTCTGTTCGTTGTCTGGAAAAGTGGACCTACGCCGTACCAGGAGAAGCAACTCCATATAATTATATTGCCACCTCCATGTTTGACATTTTTTTTGGTGAAACGTGGATCAAATTTCTTTCTTTTCGGGTGTCGTACATTCCTTTTAAAATCATTCTCAAATAAATTTATTTTTGTTTCGTCGCTCCACAAAATATTTCTCCTTTTTTCTCTCCGTCGCATCCTGCACAGTCTTTATGAATTTTAGCAAAAGTTAGCCTCATGGCTAATTTTTTTTGGGGCATAAGTGGAACCCCTCTTGGTTTTCTCCCTGGAACGTTGGCTTGTTGTAGCCGTCTACGGGTCGTTGGAGCCGTAATTTCTTGTCCGATTTCTGCTGCAATAGCCTTTGACGACTTAAATGGGTCCTTTTTGCTCAGAGATATAATGGAGTGGTCAAGTGTTTTGCTTGTTTTCTGTGGTCTTCAGCGAGTTTCCTGACCAGGTTTCCTTTTTAATGTAGTTTTAACAAATTTATGAGATCTTTTCATTAATTTGGCAATGGCCCGAAGAGATTTGCCTTCTTTTTTCAGACTAAGAGCAAATCGGGCTTCCTCCTCTGTACAATGAGAATTTCGATCCATTCTTGTAAGGAACAAAGAAATTTTTGTTTATGTTTTGACTTTAGCTAGATGAAATTTACCCTAAACGGCCAAACAAGCAAGAATTTCTAAATTATTTACTTAATATTGAAGAATTTTTGACACTGTACCTATTATATTGATCAGCCAAAATGTGTTGTCAACTCACATTTTCGATAAAAGCTTTGTTATCAGGGGGTACCCTTATTTCATTTTTTTGTCAAGGAGTTGCAACATATTAACAAACAAAAATTACTAAAAAAAAATTTTGTTTTCAACAAATGAAGTACGTTAAAACTGATTTTAATTGAACTCTTTCAACGTGTACCTATTAATATGATCATATGTGTATACCAAAATTAATATTATTTGTGTTGAAGAATATTTAGTTTATTAGTGGTTTTTACTTTGTCTGGAGTAACTAGCCACTTGCAATGTTCATAAAGCAATACTCTTATTAATTTTATGTACAAAACATTCAGGGCTGGATCAAGCCTCAAAGGAGCCCTAGGTAATGGTAACCATCAATATGGGGGCCCCTCCTTTTTTCATTTGAAATAAATTATAACTTTTTTCATTGTTTGATTATTCAGTATTTTTTATACCCGTACTGAAAAAAGAGTTAAGGGGTATATTAGATTTGTGGTAAAAGTGGATGTGTGTAACGTAGAGAAGGAAAATTTTCCGACCCCATAAAGTATATATATTCTTGATCAGCATCAATAGCCGAGTCGACAAAACCATGTCTGTCTGTCCGTCCGTCCGTCTTGTTGAGCGCCTGGATCTCAGAGACCAAGGTAAAAAGAGTTAAGGTAACCAAATTTGGTTTCCAGACTCATGTGATATCACACTGCTACAAGTGTATTTCAAAATTTCGCCCCGCCCCCTTCCGCCCAACAAAGGACGAAAATCTGTGACAGGCACAATTTTAAAGATACGACAAAACTAAAAACGCAGTATCGTAGAGAATGACCATATCTACAATATTGCCGAATCTGAAACAGATCGTAGCATAATTATAGCCAGAATAAATAAATTAATTTTCAGTTGGTTCCCCCGCCCACTTCAGCCAGAGACACGCTACTCTATATCCTTCTCGCTCGCACACTCTCCTGCGTTCAGTGCGCAAGCAACCCCTAGCGGAGGAGATGTAGAATTAAATGGTACATCTATAATCTACATGTTAGATGTAAAATATACATTGTAGATGTAGATGTAGATAACAGATGTAGCAAAAAAATGTACAATTTTTTTTTTTAATTCTAAAGTTCTTAAAAATTATAAGCTCAAAATTGCATCTACTGACTGAGTAGGGGTATAAGTAGAATCGCGGCCTCAGAAGCGACTCACACGTTCCTTCTCGTTTTTGTTTGCAATTGCTGCTATGGCAGCTATATAAAATAGTTTTAACTTTTAACTTATATCGTCCGTGTTACATAAAATCATTATTTGTGCAGAAATATAATATTTAATTTCATTATAATAAAAGACAAAAAATATTTCCATACAAGCACTCGATTTCATACCAATACCAATGGCAGCTACAGCTGTGAAAAAAATAATAGCACCACCACCACAAGCAATTTTTAAGTAATTGCCAAACTTACATTTTTAGCTTTAAAGAAACTTAAAGCACATTTTTAGACCTGAGATATTCTAACAAACCTGGGAATACAAAAATAATAATTTTTTTTTTGTAACTTTTTAAGTTATTTAAGGAACTTTAATGAAAATCATAAAACTAGGCGAAAAAAATATAGCACCACTTTTCAAAAATGGATTTAAAATACAAAAAACAAGCAATATGTAACGGATTCATTAGCTAACCATTTTCAATATTATTGTCAATAACAGCTGGGCAGCGTCTTGGCATGGAGTCAACTAAGTCCTGGCAACGTTTTTAGACCAGGACTCTTTAATTTCTTCCCAAAGTGATCGGATAGTGGTTGGCTTGCGACTGAGCAGGCCACTCCAAAACGTTCAGAGAGTTTGCCCTGAACCATTCCTTTGCTTTCTTACTGGTGTGTTTGGGGTCATTGTCGTGTTGAAAGATCATACCAGCGGCACTTCATATTCTGCAAAGGGTAGCATTACTGTCTCTATGATATTTACGAACACGTGCTGATCCATGATGGGTTTTGTCAAATGTATTGGACCTACTCCATAGTAGGAGAAGCAGGCCCATACCATTAGACTACACCCTCCATGCTTAATAGTTTTTGTGGTGTACTGGGGTTTGTTTTCAGTATTCTTTGGACGTCTAACACATGATCGAGATCCCTTTCCACCAAAGATAACCACTTTGGACTCATCTGACCTAAAATATTTCTCCATTTTTGGGATGCCCAATTTGAATGATCCCTGGCCAACTTAATGCGCTTAGTTATATGTGTCGCGTTTAAAAGTTGTACCTTTCTTGGGATGCAGGCTTTAAGGTTGTTTCCTAACATATCTGCGAACTGTTTGGTCCGTCGCATTTATTTTAAGCTCTTTTTTAAGCTCAGTAGCAGGCTTGAAAGGATCCTTCTTGCTCTGACGAATCAGTCTTTTGTCATGAAGAGGGGTCACAGATCGTTTTCGACCGCGTGTTTCAGTCTTTTCTTCATAGTTTAAGAGGTTTTTAATCATTTTATTGGAGAATCCTACCAATCGACCAACTTCTCCGTAAGTTTTTCCATCCAATATCAATTTTTTGATAAGATCGCGCTTCTCCGCAGTGCAGTGCTTTCCACGTCCCATTGTAATTATTACTTTTAACTTTTATGATAGATACAATCAGTTCTCAGTCAAAACTAACCAGCAGGTGCATTCTGCAAAGGTGATTCCGCGAAATACAGTGGTTTCACCAAAAAAATGGCTAATGGTGCTATTTTTTTTCCCCCTATTTTTGGGGATTTTTCTTTTTAGATCCCAAAAAATATATATAGACAGAAATTCAAAGACGGGTAGCACTGTTTTTGTTTAGGGGGAATACCAAGCAATATAAAAAAAATGTTAATTTAAAAAAATCGCAAGAGTAAGCGCATTTTTTTTTATCAAGAAGAAAATGTATTGTAGTGGTGCTATTATTTTTTTCGCAACTGTATATGATATAGTAATCCGATCCCGCTGATCAATTTACAATCAAGACAAGACAATTTTTGTTTGCCAGACCAAAACTTATGCCACAGGTCATGGGCAATCTTCCAGAACAAAGAGTTACGCAAGCACGCCCATTCCTTAATGCAGGCGTTGACTACTATGGACCAATTATGATCCACCATAAATTCCAAGTTAAACGGCCAGATAAAGCATACATTGCCGTATGCTAGTTATAGCCAAGAAGCCTCATTCTCTCGCTGAAACTTTAATTATAACTGTCTGCAAAGAAGTTGTCAAGATTATGATTAGCCAAGAAGCCGCTAAGGAAATCGAAAAAATACCGGCGTCAGCAGATACAATCTCTCATCGAATTGATGATATTTCAAAGGACATTGAATCAACGTTAATTGAAAAACTACAACTTAGTGGAGTTTTTGCGCTACAAGTGGATGAGTCTACTGATATCAGTGGTCACGCACATCTCATCTCAAATGTGAGGTACACTGACGGACGTGAAATAAAAGAGGACTTTTTATTTTGTCTGCCACTACCCGGTTACACCACAGGAGAAGAAATATTCAAAGTAACAGACCAGTACTTCAGTAAACATAATTTGGAATGGAACAACTGCATAAGCATTTGTACAGACGGAGCAGCAGCTATGACGGGAGGATTTGTAAGGATTTGTAACCAGGGCTTCTAAAAAAAAACCCTAGTATTAAAAATGTACATTGTTTTTTGCACAGGGAAGCACTGATGAGAAAGTCTTTGCCTGATGAATTGTTGTCTGTCCTACAAGAAGTTGTTAAAATTGTCAATTACATCAAGTCGCGACCGCTGAACTCTCATCTGTTCCGATGGTTCCGATTATGTTTCTGTGCTTAAATAAGAAGAATGGGTGGCTATCTGCATATCTGTCGGACATATTCGCTCATTTAAATGAGCTGAACAGAAAAAAATGCAATTGTGCTCTTGCTTAAGCCGGTGGACTTTTCATCTTGCTCCTGCATTTTCTGCTTTATTGCCAATTTAATTCAATATTAATTACAACAAATCGTGTACATTTTTAAACTCATCATAATCGGTCTTTTTTTGTGCCAATTATCTGTGTTTAGCTGTTTAACAATTGAGTTAATAATAACTCTATATTTCGAACGCGTATCAGACTTGCGCAAGCAATTTGTTAGTGCTTTTATCCATTCCGCTTTGGATCATTGCTCTCTGAGCTCACTGTTCGTGCACTCCATCCGTTACATCGCCTATCAACACACGCTCTGGAGAGCATAAGTGCAAGCTCTCTTGCTCTCACTCTCTCTGGACTTCGCCTGCATCTGCATCTTCTTGAATTGCTCTCTCGGTGTCTCTGGTTCGTGAGCTTTACCGTTTGTTTTCGTCACTTCGCTGGATCGTCTGCCGCTGCTACTGATCGTCGCTCGTTTTGCTGCCTGCACTCTTATATCGCTTGCGCTCCCACTTTGCGTTTTTCTTCATGCACAGTGATTCAACTGCTGTCAAATAGCTCTTGTCTGCAGTGCAAAGAAATGCGAATTTGGTGGCAACATAGTCGGTTATTCATTCCTCTGCTGCTGGCTGTGCGATAATGTCGCCCATATAAAATGTGCTGGTGGGGGTATTTTGGACGTCTACACGATCTCATCTCAAAACGCATTGGTCTGACTTGGTCATGTTTGGCCTGCCGTGAGATTGAGGCCGAAATGCGCACTTTTATGAGACAGAAGCAATTTATCGCTCTCAACGACAAGTTCCTTCCCCTGGAAATACAATTCCTTGGCCTCAAACTCTTGAGTGAATCTCCTAGACGGAAAATCCCTCATACTGATAACAACAACCTCTTGCAACCTATTGGAGTTGGAACGCCTGCCTCTCATCTACATACATCGGAATTCTTTGCTACTCCGAGCGGTCATGCCTCGCCGTTAGTCAATCCGCCTTCCGTCGCTCCGGTGTTTCTCACACCGAATAGCAATGAAGCAGTTACTACGTCCATCATCGTCGGCTCCGCTGTGATTGCTCCCTGTGTGGACTTGCTGGCCGCTGATGATATCCCCACCGTTCCTGTCACTGTTCTTGTTCCTTCCATTGCTACCGACGCTGCCATCGTTTCTGCCACGAGATCTCTTGTGGGAGTGGCTCCACCTTCTCTCTCTCGGGACTTCAGCTAAGAGCAGTGGTACCTCGAAAGGCTATCTTTGTCTCCCGTCTTATACCGGAGGCTACAACAGAAGATGTCAAACAACATCTTTGCTCTAGACTTAACGCCTCGCTTAATGATATAATTGTGACCAAATTCATTTTTAGACATAAGCGCAATATTTCCTCCTTTAAAATTCTTCTTCCCGATTCTTTACTATCCAGATCACTCGACCCGTCTATTTGGCCTGAGCATACAATTATGCATGAGTTCCTACATAAAGACTCTATCCAGAGTCCCAATATTACTGGCCCTGGTAGTTCAAAAAACTAAATAACCTTTTTATTATTCATTACCAGAACGTACGCAGTCTGTTAGGCAAATTGTGTGAAAAACATACGAATAGTGCCTCTTTTGACTTTGACGCTGTCGCTTTAACTGAAACCTGGCTTAACTCCTCCTTCTATGATCATGAAATTTTCGTTCCAAAGTTTATCACATATAGAAGGGACCGTCCATCTTTTGCTGGTGGGGTTTTGGTTGCTGTGAAAACGGATTTCTCATCTGAGTTGTTCCCATTCAACAATATCTATGGCATTGAATTCATCGCAGTCAAAGTTTGTGTTGGATCGGTATCGATCTATTTGACTTGCTCTTACATTCCTCCCAAATCTGATGCTGAGGTTTACTTTTATCACCTTTCTGCAATTCAGTCTATTGTATCTACTTTAGGATGCAACGATCATATTATTGTCATGGGCGGTTTTAACTTACCACTTCTGTCTTGGCTGCCTAGTGATGAGTCTAACCTGTTGCTACCAAATTACCACAACGATTTTATTGACGGGCTTACCGATGTCTCCCTTGTTCAAATTAATTCCATACGAAATAGTAGGGACAGACTCCTTGACCTTATGTTTGTTTGTGATGCTGCTCTTGCTACGGTCTCCAGAGTAAGTCCAGTATCACTTCCTGAAGACCCCTACCATCCAACTTTAGCCATATCCCTTGATTGTGTCCGATCCAGTTGCGCTGTCAATCCCATGGCACCCAGCCGCATACAGTGCTAATTTTGCTGAGTTAAATCTTCACCTCTCGCACATTAACTGGTCTTTTCTACACGTGCTCCCGAACATTGACGAAACAGTCAATTCGTTCTATGATATTATTAACGATGCCCTTAATATATATGTTCCTGTCATCAAATCTGTGTCATCAAAACCTCCTTGGTTCTCCAAGAATTTGTCTTATTTTAAGAATAGAAAATCTATGCTCTACAAAAAGTATCAGAATACTGGTTCTATGATTGTCTTCGCCCAATATTCCTCCGCTCGTTCTCAATTCCTCACTGTGAATAGTCTTTGTTATAATCAATACCTTTCCCGATGTAGTAATAATTTTCGTAGTGATCCAAATAAATTCTATTCGTTCGTTAATTCTAAACGTAAGTCCAATGCATTTCCCTCATCCCTCCATTATCAAAACAAATCTGAATCTTCTGCTGCTGGTATTGCAAATTTATTTGCCACCTTCTTTCAATCAACGTACTCGTCACATATCTACCACGCATCTACTCCGTATCCCTACCATTTACCTTATGCCAACAGCATTTTTCTTCCTTTCTTTGAGGAAAGTGATGTTCTAGAAGGTTTGTCAACGATTGATATATCATTCTCGGCGGGTCCAGACAAGGTACCAAGTTGTATTTTAAAACACTGTGCCCAGTCCTTATGCAAACAGTTGACATATCTTTTCAACCTATCATTGGAACGGTCTTGTCTTCCAGTGATTTGGAACGAATCCTACATCATTCCGCTTCACAAAAAGGGTTCAAGATCTCACATTGAGAACTACCGAGGTATTGCTAAGCTTTCCGCCATTCCAAAGCTGCTTGAGTTCCTTATTACCAGGCAATTGCAACACCTATGTAGTAGTCTGATATCTCCATCGAAACACGGTTTTTTAAACATCGATCTACAAACTTTCTCGAGTCTTCTTCTGCAATTAACCGAGGATTTCAAAGCTCACTGCAAACAGACGTAATTTTCACGGATTTTAGCAAGGCTTTCGACTCTGTGAACCATTCTTTGCTCATTCACAAGCTTTCTTTAATTGGTTTCCCCACTAATCTTCTAAACTGGATTTCGTCTTATCTTTCTAACCGCACACAACGTGTTTTGTTTACTAATGTGTTGTCGAATGTCGTTAATGTTACATCAGGAGTGCCACAAGGTAGTCTTTTAGGTCCACTTCTGTTTATTTTATTTGTGATTTTTTTTATTTCCTCAAGTTATAACATACTCCTCTACAATAATGTACGCTGACGATGTTAAAATCTATCTCTCCTACTCTGATTGGTAACTGCACAAACGCCTTCAACTCGACCTATACGAGTTGCAAATTTGGTGCTCAACAAATCTCCTCTTTCTGAACCTTTCTAAGTGCAAAGTTATGACTTTTTACCGTCGCGCACCACACTTTGTCTCGTACGCTCTAGGAATTCATCCCCTTGAACGAATTTCTAGTTCAAATGACCTTGGAGTTCTTTTCGATCATAGACTGTTTTTTAATAGCCATATAGCTGCAATTGTAAACAAAGCTAAGGGTGTTCTAGCGTTTATAAAGCGTTGGTCCAAGGAGTTTGATGACCCGTATGTCACCAAAACATTGTACGTCTCCTTGGTTCGTCCGATTCTGGAATATTGTTCTTGTGTGTGGAGTCCACAGTACAAGGAGCAACAGTCCATTCTCGAGTCGGTCCAAAAACAATTTTTAATTTTGCCTTACGCAATTTTAACTGGGACTCGTACAGAATCTTGCCACCGTATCAATCGAGGCTTCAACTTATAGACCTCCCTTCATTGCGCCATCGCAGAATCTGTAACGGCGTTATGTTCGTACACAAGCTCCTATTAGGGCTTGTTGACTCAGAAGCTCTTCTTGGCCAGCTTGACTTTTCTGTTCCCCTAAGACCTACCCGCACCTTTCATCCGTTTCGTTTACCTTTCTGTAGGTCTAATTACGCTCAACACGATCCTTTTCGTATCTTATGCTCTAATTATAATAATCTTTATCATACCCTATCCCCTGAATTATCCCTTAAAATTATAGCCAGTAAGATATACCTGTTCTTACAATACTATAATTTTTAATTATTTCCTATATCCCCTTTTGTTCTTCTCCTTTAATTTTAATCTTAATTTATGTTAGCAGAAAGTTGCTTATCTTCAATAAATAAATAAATAAAAAAAAATACAAGGTAGAAACTCCAATATTTTAACGTTTTCGGACAAAATTGAAAGCTTTCGCGCTAAGTTGGTGCTATGGATCAGCCACGCTGTCAATGGAAGTAATGTTATGTTTCCAAACGTCATGGCTGTTGATTCAGAAAAAAAAGTGCAGGCTTTGATAGTGAAGCCTTTGGGGCTATTAGCTGAAAAAATGAATTGTTACTTTCCAAAGTGTGCAACCTATGGACTGGGTACGAAATCCATTCTCGGATATAAAGGAGCAGGATGAATTCATGTAGTTAAAAATGAAATTGAGCTAGCACATTTCTGGCTGTATATAAACGAGAAGGAACGTGTGAGTCGCTTCTGGGGACGCGACTCTACTTATACCCGTACTCAGTCAGTATATACATTTTTGAGCATCATTTTTAAGAATTTTAGAATTAAAAAAAAAAAATTGACATTTTACATTTTTTTGCTACATTTGCTATCTATCTATCTATCTACAATGTATATTCTACATCTAACATGTAGATTATAGATGTACCATTCATATTCTACATCTCCTCCGCTAGGGGTTGCTCGCGCACTGAACGCGGCAGAGTGTGCGAGCGAGAAGGAGAATGAGTAGCGTGGTTGTGGGCAAGAGGGGGCGGGGGAACCAACTGAAAATTAATTTCTTTATTCTGGCTATAATTATGATCCGATCTGATTCAGATTCGGCAATCTGGTAGATATGGTAATTCTTTACGATACTGCGATTTTAGTTTTATCGTATCTTTAAAATTGTGCCTGCCACAGATTTTCGTCCTTTGTGGGGGCGGAGCGAAATTTTGAAATACACTTGTAGCAGTGTGATATCACATGAGTCTGGAAACCAAATTTGGTTACCTTAACTCTTATAGTCTCTGAGATCCAGGCGCTCAACAAGACGGACGGACGGACGGACTATATCGACTCGGCTATTGATTCTGATCAAGAATATATATACTTTATGGGGTCGGAAACGTTTCCTTCTCTGTGTTACACACATCCACTTTTACCACAAATCTAATATACCCCTTAACTCTTTTATGAGTACGGGTATAAAAAGAGAACGCCTGAGAACTATAAATAAGAAGTTGCGAGCAGCCCTATCTACTATTGCTTCAAATGCTCCACTGTTCTAATCTTATCCTTGGCAAGACAACCATGTACGAGTGGTTGACGTCAAAACACCGTCCGCTGTATACAAACGTCCCATCAGTCGTCTTGCCCCATTATTCTCAGAGGAGGTAGCAACAAAACGCTCCAAAAATGCTATTAAAGACATTGCGGAAACAGAGGAGCCACCAACACAGCGAAAAAGGTTATTATTACCTAAACTAACGGCCACATTGTTAGTTTTATTTCTCATGCTGTCATTAGCATTTTCACAATCAATAAATGTGACGCGATTTTCAAACAAGTCTAGAATATTCTGTGAGAAACTGGGAACCTCATCAATTACTACGACTTGGATCCATATTGGAAGGTCATTTCAGCCGGAATGTTCGAACTAAGACAAGCATTGTTTATAAAAATCGATGGAGAAATGACTCAACAAAAATTGGTTGACCAAACCTCCAAAAATCACATTTTATCGTTTAAATCGTTACTGCAGTCCTAATGGTTTTGTCTAAGAATCAAGATTGCATAGAAGACGCGACGAGTCGCGGATTACCACTATGTACATTTGAACAAGAATTGAATTTTCTACAAGATGCAGTAAAGCCTATGCTTCCAAGAGATGTCACTTTTTTTGTACGCCTCTTCAAAGACACATTTTTGTCACAAATTTAGACTTGTTAAAAAATGAGTCATTAAACATATTTATGAGCACAATTTTAACAGTTCAAACACATAAACATATATTACATACCTGTCTGAATCGAACCCATTGTAAAGAAATCAATTAAATTAATGAATTTATAACTCTTTAGCCCTTTTTATAAGACGAAAAAACAAATTTTTCCACCAACATTCGCCTATCGATAGCAAACAGCTGACTTTAACAGCTGTTAATTTAACAGTGGCGCGCGCTGTTAACTTTTTTTTTGCATAACATTAAAGATCAATGTTATTCGGATATATCAGGTCAACAAATATATTATTTTAACTACTTTCGAAAAATGAGTTTTGACCAGAAAAAGTGGTCAAAGTTCCCATAGTGCTTTGGTTAATACATAACTGACTAAAACTTGTGCAAACGCCTGCACAGAGCCCAGTTCTAAATGGTATTGAACATCTTTGGGAAGAACTAGGCAGGCGGGTGTATAAAAAAAAAATGTAACACGCTAAATCAGCTTAAAGAGGCTTTAGTAGAAGCATGGAACTCTATAGAGTCCCAAGTATGCCTGAATTTTTTGCAATCGATTCCAAATCGCTTGAAGGCTGTTCTGGAAACGATAGGATACGCAACAAAATATTAATTACACTATTAGATAATTTTTTCCAAAACTTTTTGGAGGTGTCCGATTATTTGTTGAGTCTCCAAAAATGACTTTTTTTCTTTATTAATTAAAAGTTAGCTGTTCTCACTAGAATGTATGAGTTTTTGCATATGATTTAGATAATCGATATTACAAAGTTATAATAAAAGTGAAAAAACAACAATTTTATCGCATTTCTTCATACTTTTTGAGCACATTCGTACTGGGTAAACAAGTGTCCGATTATGCGATGGAGCCACTGTAGATTCTACATCTTCTCCGCGCATTGCACAGGGCAGAGTGTGCGAGCGCGAAAGGGAATGAGTAGAGTGATCTCGTGAATGAATGAATTTCTTTCTTCTGGCTATAATAATGATCTGATCTGATTCAGACTCGGCAATCTGGTAGATATGGTCATCCTTAAAATTGTGCCTGCCACAGATTTTCGTCCTTTGTGGAGCGGCGGAAAGTACGAAATACAATTAAAACAGTGTGATATCACATGAGTCTGGAAACAAAATTTGGTTTCTCTAGCGCATATAGTCTCTGAGATCTAGGCGCTGAATAAGATGGACGGGCAGACAGACATGGCTCGGCTATTGATGCAGATCAGACCACTTTTCTTAGCTCACAAGATTTTGCTCAAGACCTCTTATTGCATTTGTGATAGTGATTTTGCAAAAAAAAAATGGCTGCCATTTTTCATAGTTTTGATATAAATGTGGCAACTTAAAACAGCGGAAAAACTCAAGAATTACCACTTCCCGCAATTCACAAATTTTTACCGCAATTGGTCTTCAAAATCAAAGTGATTTGACGGGAAAAAAGCTGGAATCGGCAGCACTGATAGCTAGAGATACCGTTTAAATTAAAATTTAATCGAACAATATATAGTTACCATATACTTTAAGATTACGATTGTATTTTATTCCATATACTTACCTATGTTTTGTTTTCTGAGCATTATTTTTAGATTGTTCTTGGCGAATTGGTACAAGTTTTTGTTGCAGCATTTTCAGAATTTCCGACCAACACTCATTAGCATCTTGCTGCCTATATGTGCCATTTTCTCCCGTCTGTGCGAATTGAGGGGAGGCTCGGTGTAGTGCCTGCAACAATACAATTGGAGTGACAGTTGCACCCTTATCCATCTGAGCAAAAACAGATTTCATTCCCGATGAAATAGAAAAAGCTGATGATAGGGTGTCAGACCCCTCACTAGTAAAATTGTTTAGCGCATTACGAAGCTCAGGAACTGCTTTCAAGCATTGAATAGTGGCATTCATATAGCATGTATTACCAAGGTTTGTTAAACCGGCTGGAAGGCGCATCTAAAATGTACTTTTATATACAAAGCTGGAAAGATATATAATCTATTAAATATACGCACTGCTGTCGCGGTTTCTGCATCATTCATGTCTTCAATAAACTTAATTGGTGTTGTGGGTACTTCTGGTACATCTTCTTTGCTTCCCAGTAACAACACTACAGCTCCCTGCAAAAAAAACATTATAAATTGTATGAATCATTCTTGAAATATTAACTCACATCTTTTAACTGCAAGTTCCATTGATCATCCTTAAGTATGCCACCTTTGCACATAACTTTTTGACGTTCTGGTTCAACACCAGTAAGAGCGAACAGTTGAGCTTTGAACAATATAGGATCTTCATCGGTGTTAACATCGATATCCGTAAAAAGTTCTCGTCCCCATTTTACTTTTACTGAAAATAAACGAATTCAGTTGTAAGTCAGAATAAATCAAATAAGTACCTTTAAAAGATGGCATTGTAAACTCCTAGCTAAAATTCAAAGTCATACTAATTCAGACAAGGGATGTGTGAATCAACGATATATCTAAAAAGGGAAATGCGAGTTTAAATAAAAACATCGTCAACTTGGGAACACTGAAAATGGTAGTACTCCTCTACACTTCACGATATTGGTCGCAACCTTATATACATATACACGCACTACTGACTAAAATAACCCTGCAGTACCAGAAGTGAGCGATGTCAAATGTCAACTACGCGTCATTCAGGATTTTTTCTCTGCAGCTGCTGCAGACGCAGGTTTTGTTTATTTTGGGCAAATTTATTATCAGGTAAGTGCAGTGTTTTATTTAATTAAAAATACAGGGGTGCCACAGAAATCACTTCCGCTGGAAAATCACCTCAATTCCATTCCGCCGTGCCACACACTGATTTTTCAGCGGAATCAAAATCACTCACAATTTATACAGCGATTTGATTAAATACACCCATAAAACACACCCAAAACGATTGGAATCTTACTTTCCCATAAAGGTTATTCAATTGGTGATTAACCCTCATCCAAATAATTTAACATTATACATGTTAAGTTAAAAAAATAAGCATTTTAGTAAATCAATATTCAATCCGTTGACTGAATTTTCACTTAACGATTCCGCTCACAATCCGCTGCAGAGCGAGGTGGCCACTTAGGGCGATTCGGACTTTCGAAGTTAATACAGTAATGCCACATTTTTTAAGTCGAATTCGGAGCAATATATTTTGTATTAATTATACTGAAAGCATTCGGTTTTTCTTTTATTAAGCATTAAAAAAAATAGCTCATTGCAGTAAAACTTCCTTTACGTTAAACGTGTGCATACTTTTTGTGCAAATTGTGAAAACATTTGTAGTCATTTGTAGTTCTACCAGATGGCATCGCTTTAAAATGCCAAAACAGAACTAAAAAACCATTTCTACACATTATAGCCGAAATACAATTATGAATTGCATTTATGTCAAAAACCCCTGATCGGCTAAGTGCAGACCCATGGGCCATGGCAGCACAAATATAAGCATAGCGATCAAAAACTGGTCATTGTAATGAACTAAATTATCAGTAGTTTGAGAAGACAATCACAAAAACCACATGCGTATCGTCTGAAGGCGAAAACGAGTCCGATGCGCATCTGAGAAGCCAGCGCTGCAAGGTTTGTATTCTAATATGTAGCCTCCGAAGTTATTCGATGGCCAAGAGTCTCGGTAAAAGCATTTTAATTAAGTTTACCGTATAATTCAGATGTGTCTTTTCTTGAACAGCTGATTGCTGCCATGCACGGAGACTTGCCAGACAACTGCTAAAGTTGCCGAGTACAGTGTTGTTGACTCGCACGATATTTGATGTTTTTTTGCTTTGAAATTGTAAAAGTACAGCCTTGAAAAATCAGTTATTTTATATTATAAAATAAAAAAATAAAAACCAATTGTTTTTATATGATAAAATAAATAAAACTGCAAAATGAACCCTATTCGAATTGAATCTGGAAAGGTGTCAATCCTAGCCTTAGTTCGAATTTGGTTTGTGAAAATGCTAAGAAAAATGAAATCGCTCGGAATTCTGTGGTACGGCGGAAATTTTTAAGCGGAAATCTTCTGCGCGGTTTTCAATTTCACTAGTGATTTCTGTGGCACCCCTGATAGTCTATTGGCGTTGTAAAATATGAAGAAAATGTGATATTGCGAAATTAAATGCGTTTTGGACAAAAATTTTCATTTCCAAAAACGAGTCGAACAGGGTTGTTTTGTTTTTAGCGCAAATGCACTGCTGATCTACTGAGAGCATGGTTAACAAATTGAAAAATATTTGAATTAACCAGTCTTATTTTAATGGCGATTCAGTTCTTTTCAACCGGAAGTGCACGACGGCCTTACGAACATGAGCAAATCAAAAAAACTAAAAAGGTTCTGTGGAAAAAAGAACACACAGCACAAAAATGTGAATATGTATACATTTTTATAAGAAAACAATAAATAAAAGAAATTTAATATTTGAAAACATAATTTAACCATGATTTTTTCCTCAAATATCAATTTTTTACTTAAATACAACACTTATTATTATTATTATTATCGCTTTTAAGGGCCTAATTTTTAAGGAAATTCATCGCTTATTAAGGCCTTATTTTCGGCTAATTCTCGCTTACTATGTCATCGATTATGCTCCTAGAACATCCCTGTGTTAAAGTAAACAGCCCATCGTATGGAAGGACATCGCTTATGTCATCGAGCTGTATGACGTTGCCATCGATGTGTGGTTACACATAGCTTACCCGTACTGCAGGGAAGTAATAACCTGTTGACACTAGGCTGACGTTTTTTTCGAAAACGCAGCTTTTTCACATAGGTTAAAAAGTAGCAAAAAGTTTCTATCTTTTCGAACATAGATGCGTTTAGTCGGGGTGTTCGATTATGTTTGCGCTTTATAGTCAGTTCCGCACTTTTATGATAAAATCAGGGGTCGGATAGCAGACGCATATGTTTTGGTGCGTTTGTGTGCGCAGGCAACAGCCACAAAGCCACGAATGCATAAACGTTTATTGTTGTGCACTGAAAAAAATGAATTCGGATAATGCTAAATGTCTTGCGCCAAATAAAAGACAAAATATTCCGAGTAAACATTAACATTCCATTAAACAACAAAAGCGCATTAATATAAACAAAGCATTGCGACCGCCGTCCATAATTTCAAAAGAGGAAAAGATCTCTCTAATGGGAAGTTCCGACAGTGGTTGAACAGTTTAATCAGCCCAAAACCAAATTTGAACTAAACTGATTACATTTTTCCACCGCTTTGGCAGCGGAGCAGAAAAATAAAGCCGTTTGTGCATAGCCCGAAGCCACGTGAATTTTTATACCCGTACTCAAAAAAGAGTTAAGGGGTATATTAGATTTGTGGTAAAAGTGTATGTGTGTAACGTAGAGAAGGAAACGTTTCCGACCCCATAAAGTATATATATTCTTGATCAGCATCAATAGCCGAGTCGATAGAGCCATGTCTGTCTGTCCGTCCGTCCGTCTTGTTGAGCGCCTGGATCTCAGAGAGTTGGGGTAACCAAATTTGGTTTCCAGACTCATGTGGTATCACACTGCTACTAGTGTATTTCAAAATTTCGCCCCACCCCCTTCTGCCACAACACAGGACGAAAATCTGTGGCAGGCACAATTTTAAAGATACGATAAAACTAAAAACGCAGTATCGTAGAGAATTCCCATATCTACCAGATTACCGAATCTGAATCAGATCGGATCATAATTATATCCAGAATGAAGAAATTAATTTTCAGTTGCTTCCCCCGCCCCATCCTGCAAGAAACCAAACATTCTCTTTCTCGTTCGCACACTCTGCAGCGTTCAGTGCGCGAGCAACCCCTAGCGGAGGAGATGTAGAATCGAAATGGTACATGTATAATCTACATGTTAGATGTAAAATATACATTGTAGATGTAGATGTAGATAACAGTTGTAGTAAAAAATTTTTTTTTTTAATTTTAAAATTATAAGCTCAAAGATGTATCTACTGACTGAGTACGGGTATAGGTAGATTCGCGTCCCCAGAAGCGACTCACACGTTCCTTCTCGCTTAAACTGTTCGTGTGTCGACTGCTCTGCCATGAGATGTTTTACTATGCAGTGTGCGTAGCCCACTACCGGCTACTGATCTATATAGACAATTTTGGCGCGTAAGAAATAAGTATAGAAGTACATGTACGCACATAATTATTAAAAATATACTTTACTCTAATTGTAAAAAATATAATAGCCAATTCCCATATGCGACCATCACCCATGCACCATCCATTTCAGTGAAGGTTCGTACGGCTTAGCCGTTCCGAAAATTAACAAAATATCCTAATCCGCACGTTTCTATTGGCCATATGACATTCGACTTTGCTTACTGACTAGCTGCAGAAACAGAGATGGCATTATATTAAAGCGAGAGAAATATATGAGTCCTGTTGGGTTTTCATGTGCTGGAAAAATAATTTTTGTGTCAAGTAGATTCTCAATTGTTTGATTTTCAAATTCGTGTCTAGAGACGGATACCAATTTTGCATGTTGTATCTCATGCTATCCCCTCTTCACAGCGAAGTTAGCAAATATGTTAATGCGTCTAATGTGATAAAAATCTATGCCATATTAAACCGAAATTTTTAAACAACCCTTAACCAAACAAACCCTTACATCTAACATGAAGATTAAAAATGTACCATATATTTTCTACATCTCCTCCGCTAGACGGCGCTCGCATACATAACGTGGCGGAGAATGCGAGCGAGAAAGAGAATTAGTTGTGGGTCTCTGTCTGGCGGAGGCGGGGGAAGCCACTGAAAATGATATAATTATGATCCGATCTGATTCAGATTCGGCAATCTGGTAGATATGGTCATTCTCTACGATACTGCTTTTTTAGTTTTATCGTATCTTTAAAATTATGCCTGTCACAGATTTTCGTCCTTTGTGCAAGCGGAAGGGAATGGGGCGAAATTTTGAAATACACTTGTAACAGTGTGATATCACATCAGTCTGGAACCCAAATTTGGTTTCTCTAGCTCTCATACAGGGGTGCCACAGAAATCACTTCCGCTGGAAAATCACCTCAATTCCATTCCGTCGTGCCACACACTGATTTTTCAGCGGAATCAAAATCACTCACAATTTATACAGCGATTTGATTAAATACACCCATAAAACACACCCAAAACGATTGGAATCTTACTTTCCCATAAAGGTTATTCAATTGGTGATTAACCCTCATCCAAATAATTTAACATTATACATGTTAAGTTAAAAAAATAAGCATTTTAGTAAATCAATATTCAATCCGCTGACTGAATTTTCACTTAACGATTCCGCTCACAATCCGCTGCAGAGCGAGGTGGCCACTTAGGGCGATTCGGACTTTCGAAGTTAATACAGTAATGCCACATTTTTTAAGTCGAATTCGGAGCAATATATTTTGTATTAATTATACTGAAAGCATTCTGTTTTTCTTTTATTAAGCATTACAAAAAATAGCTCATTGCAGTAAAACTTCCTTTACGTCAAACGTGTGCATACTTTTTGTGCAAATTGTGAATACATTTGTAGTCATTTGTAGTTCTACCAGGTGGCATCGCTTTAAAATGCCAAAACAGAACTAAAAAACCATTTCTACACATTATAGCCGAAATACAATTATGAATTGCATTTATGTCAAAAACCCCTGATCGGCTAAGTGCAGACCCATGGGCCATGGCAGCACAAATATAAGCATAGCGATCAAAAACTGGTCATTGTAATGAACTAAATTATCAGTAGTTTGAGAAGACAATCACAAAAACCACATGCGTATCGTCTGAAGGCGAAAACGAGTCCGATGCGCATCTGAGAAGCCAGCGCTGCAAGGTTTGTATTCTAATATGTAGCCTCCGAAGTTATTCGATGGCCAAGAGTCTCGGTAAAAGCATTTTAATTAAGTTTACCGTACAATTCAGATGTGTCTTTTCTTGAACAGCTGATTGCTGCCATGCACGGAGACTTGCCAGACAACTGCTAAAGTTGCCGAGTACAGTGTTGTTGACTCGCACGATATTTGATGTTTTTTTGCTTTGAAATTGTAAAAGTACAGCTTTGAAAAATCAGTTATTTTATATTATAAAATAAAAAAATAAAAACCAATTGTTTTTATATGATAAAATAAATAAAACTGCAAAATGAACCCTATTCGAATGGAATCTGGAAAGGTGTCAATCCTAGCCTTAGTTCGAATTTGGTTTGTGAAAATGCGCTCGGTATTCTGTGGCACGGCGGAAATTTTTAAGCGGAAATCTTCTGCGTGGTTTTCAATTTCACTAGTGATTTCTGTGGCACCCCTGATAGTCTATTGGCGTTGTAAAATATGAAGAAAATGTGATATTGCGAAATTAAATGCGTTTTGGACAAAAATTTTCATTTCCAAAAACGAGTCGAACAGGGTTGTTTTGTTTTTAGCGCAAATGCACTGCTGATCTACTGACAGCATGGTTAACAAATTGAAAAATATTTTAATTAACCAGTCTTATTTTAATGGCGATTCAGTTCTTTTCAACCGGAAGTGCATGACGGCCTTACGAACATGAGCAAATCAAAAAAACTAAAAAGGTTCTGTGGAAAAAAGAACACACAGCACAAAAATGTGAATATGTATACATTTTTATAAGAAAACAATAAATAAAAGAAATTTAATATTTGAAAACATAATTTAACCATGATTTTTTCCTCAAATATCAATTTTTTACTTAAATACAACACTTATTATTATTATTATTATTATCGCTTTTAAGGGCCTAATTTTTAGGGAAATTCATCGCTTATTAAGGCCTTATTTTCGGCTACTTCTCGCTTACTATGTCATCGATTATGCTCCTAGAACATCCCTGTGTTAAAGTAAACAGCCCATCGTATGGAAGGACATCGCTTATGTCATCGAGCTGTATGACGTTGCCATCGATGTGTGGTTACACATAGCTTACCCGTACTGCAGGGAAGTAATAACCTGTTGACACTAGGCTGACGTTTTTTTTCGAAAACGCAGCTTTTTAACATAGGTTAAAAAGTAGCAAAAAGTTTTTATCTTTTCGAACATAGATGCGTTAATTTTCAGTTGCTTCCCCCGCCCCATCCTGCAAGAAACCAAACATTCTCTTTCTCGTTCGCACACTCTGCAGCGTTCAGTGCGCGAGCAACCCCTAGCGGAGGAGATGTAGAATCGAAATGGTACATGTATAATCTACATGTTAGATGTAAAATATACATTGTAGATGTAGATGTAGATAACAGATGTAGCAAACAATTTTTTTTTTTAATTATAAAATTATAAGCTCAAAGATGTATCTACTGACTGAGTACGGGTATAGGTAGATTCGCGTCCCCAGAAGCGACTCACACGTTCCTTCTCGCTTAAACTGTTCGTGTGTCGACTGCTCTGCCATGAGATGTTTTACTATGCAGTGTGCGTAGCCCACTACCGGCTACTGATCTATATAGACAATTTTGGCGCGTAAGAAATAAGTATAGAAGTACATGTACGCACATAATTATTAAAAATATACTTTACTCTAATTGTAAAAAATATAATAGCCAATTCCCATATGCGACCATCACCCATGCACCATCCATTTCAGTGAAGGTTCGTACGGCTTAGCCGTTCCGAAAATTAACAAAATATCCTAATCCGCACGTTTCTATTGGCCATATGACATTCGACTTTGCTTACTGACTAGCTGCAGAAACAGAGATGGCATTATATTAAAGCGAGAGAAATATATGAGTCCTGTTGGGTTTTCATGTGCTGGAAAAATAATTTTTGTGTCAAGTAGATTCTCAATTGTTTGATTTTCAAATTCGTGTCTAGAGACGGATACCAATTTTGCATGTTGTATCTCATGCTATCCCCTCTTCACAGCGAAGTTAGCAAATATGTTAATGCTTCTAATGTGATAAAAATCTATGCCATATCAAACCGAAATTTTTAAACAACCCTTAACCAAACAAACCCTTACATCTAACATGAAGATTAAAAATGTACCATATATTTTCTACATCTCCTCCGCTAGACGGCGCTCGCATACATAACGTGGCGGAGAATGCGAGCGAGAAAGAGAATTAGTTGTGGGTCTCTGTCTGGCGGAGGCGGGGGAAGCCACTGAAAATGATATAATTATGATCCGATCTGATTCAGATTCGGCAATCTGGTAGATATGGTCATTCTCTACGATACTACGTTTTCTGTTAAAATTTTGGCTGTCACAGATTTTCGTCCTTTGTGCAAGCGGAAGGGAATGGGGCGAAATTTTGAAATACACTTGTAACAGTGTGATATCACATCAGTCTGGAACCCGATGAGCGACCCGCCTGTCAGCAGGTGCCCGGGCGTGAGTGCCTCGCCGTCGCTGGGGTCCTGGCTGAGGTCTCCCAGCGGCCTTGAGTTCAGGACGGCCTCGATCCCGACGAGGACTGTGGCGAGCTCTTCGGCGGTCAAGAGCGCGCTGCCTTCGGCCCGTAGGAGTAGGCTCTTCGCAGACTTCACACCTGCCTCCCAAAGTCCTCCCATGTGCGGCGCTCGAGGCGGTATGAACGCAAATTCGCATCCGTTTTTTGACGCGAATTCGCGAACTGCGTCCGCCCCGTCCTCGAGCGCCTTCTGCAGAGCGCTGAGGTGGCGGCTCGCTCCGACGAAATTCGTCCCGTTGTCGCAATGGACGATCTGGGGATATCCTCGGCGCCCAACGAACCTTTGGAAAGCCAATAAAAAAGAGTCAGTGGTCAAGTCGGATACAAGTTCTAAGTGAACCGCTTTGGACGCAAAACAAACAAAAAGCGCGATATAGGACTTGTATGGGGGCCTTCCTCGAATTTTCAATGTCGTCGAGACGGGTCCACAAAAATCAACGCCGCAAATTGAAAATGGGCGGAGAGCACGGAGCCGGTCTGCGGGTAAATTTCCCATCAGTTGCGTCAGCAGTCGAGGCTTGCATTTAAAGCAGCGGATACACGATCGAACTGTCTGACTGCAGACCTCCTGAGCGTTTACGATCCAAACACTCTGTCGAAGGATGCTCACCAGTGCTCGTGGGCCGACATGAAAATTGATATGGTGCAGATGACGAACATAGCTCCGCACGAATTGCGAACGCTTCGTCAAAAGCAACGGAAACTTGGCATCGTATGATATAGGAGCTTTAGCTAGTCGCCCCCCTACTCTCAACAACGAAAAAGTACACCAAGTACCAGTGTCTTCATGGATGAAAGGGTTCAACCGCTGAACACTAGGAACAACTCTACATCCTTTCCGAACTTTCTCGATTTCCTCACGATACTCGTGATGTTGGATAACTTCAACAATTTTGCGAAAGGCTTCATCGGCTCGGTCGGTGAAACCGTTTTTTCAAACGTTATGCTCGGGTTCTTACATTTTTTTATAAAGCGGAACATATAACAAAACACTCTAAGCAGCTTGAGGTGTGACAAGAATCCCTCGATGACATCTACCAAATCCGAAATTTCTACCGCAGCGGTCAGCCCGACCACGTTCTTCCTCTTCTCCAGCTCGACATCTTCTGTAGGCTCGAAATGAGGGTTTTTTGGCCAGGTCTCTTCTTCATCCTTCAAAAATGATGGTCCTTCAAACCAGATTGACTGGACGATTTCTTTGACGTCACAACCTCTTGACACAATATCTGCAGGGTTCTGTTTTGTAGGGACATGCCGCCACGTAGCTTCATCTGACCACTCCTGAATCTCAGCCACCCTATTCGAAACGAACGTCGACAACGAAGATGGATGCGACCGAATGCAGTGAAGAGTTACTTCAGAGTCTGACCAATAAACAGCTCGTTCGATAGGGACCTTTAATAGGGGCTTGATTCTGTGACAGAGATCCGCGAGAAGGTGAGCGGCACATAACTCAAGCCGTGGGAGCGTTTTGGTCTTGAACGGCGCTACTTTGGACTTTGAAGTCAACAATGATATTTTTAAAACTTCTACAGTTCTGCTACGGACATAGACGCACGCTCCATAAGCTCTCATGGAGGCGTCAGCGAAGGCATGTATTTGGATCGGTGGCATCGGATCGGAATATACAAACCGAGGTATGGATATCTCTTCCAATTGAGACAGTGTATTTTTCAACATATTCCATGCTGTTTCCAAATGCATCGGAATCGACTCATCCCAATCTAATTTGTTAAGCCAAAGTTCCTGCAATAGGTTCCTGCCCTTTATGACGATAGGACTTAACAATCCAAGGGGGTCGAACAGCTTCGATGTCACCGACAGTATGTTCCGTTTTGTCGCTCGGAGACCCATGACTTCATTGTCAATTTTAAACTGAAAGGCATCTTCCTTAGGCAACCATGAGATTCCTAACGCCTTAGTCGATTCTGAATCCGAGATCGTTATGGGTTTTGCTGTGCTCTCAGATGCGGTGATTTCAGGTGAGTTCGAAAACCACTTCGCTAACTCAAACCCTGCGGTCTGAAGAACCTGAGATACTTCGGACTTAATTGCCCTTAGCTCCTCTACGCATGCAGCACCAGTCAACATGTCATCAACGTAAAAGTCGGACCCAATAACGTCAGCAGCTTTAGGGAATGATAGCTTCACAGACTCACTCAACCTTTTTAAACACCGGATTGCCAAAAAAGGGGCTAGTCCAGTCCCATAAGTCACGGTGTTAAGCTTGTATAATCTCAAGGACTCAGATGGGTCTCTTCTCCACACTATCATCTGAAACTGCCTATCTGCTTCATTCACCATCACTTGGCGATACATCTTTTTCACATCGGCAATCAGGGCGAACCTGTGGAGACGGAAGCGGAGCAGTGTTGAGTATAATTCCTCTTGAATGGTCGGTCCGACCATCAGAATCTCATTCAAGGCCACCTGAGAGGACGTCTTCGACGACGCATCGAACACGACGCGAAGCTTGGTGGACGTACTTTGGGGCCGAAGGACACACTGATGTGGAAAAACGTAGTGTGGAGTAGAAGGAACCGTATTGTCAGTCGGCGACATATGACCTAAGGAGAGGTACTCTTCCATGAATTCCAAGTAAATTTTCTTCAACTCAGGGTCACGAGACAATCTTCTTTCGAGTGACAAAAACCGCCGTTTAGCAACCTCAAAGGAGTCGCCCAAACAATTTGGATCTGATTTAAACGGCAGCCTTACTTCAAACCGACCTGATGGCAATACCTGAGTCTTCTTCTGAAAGTGCTTTTCACATAACGTGTGCTCAGGCGAAATAAATTGTTTTTGGAGATTGGCATTTCTTCCAGTGACCAGAATTTTTGCAAGGTTCTATCAATGGAAACTAACAACTCTACACTGCAACTCAAACTGTTTGCCGTTTGGGGGGCAGAACTTTTGGAAACATATTTTCCAGAGACAACCCAGCCAAGAAGGGTCTTCTGAAGAGTTGGATAGTCAGGACCTTGCTTGATTTGACCAACAGCTAATAACTCAAAGAATGATTCAGCTCCAATCAGCATGTCTATTCTTTGTGGCTTGTAGAAATAGGGGTCTGCCAGTGGTAGGTTCTCTGGGATTTTCCAATCAGTTACATTAACTGACTGGTCAGGATGATAACCTGAAATTGATTTCAGGATCCAAAAATCAAAGGAGAACTCACTACCATTTATGCGCGACTTCACCACAGTGTGTATTTTATTCTTTACTTGAGAATTGGATTCACCAATACCAAGCAAGGTAATACACGACTCCTCTCTACGGATCTGTAAGCGGTAGGCGAGGTCTTCCGTGATGAAGTTTGTTTGGGATCCAGAGTCAAGGAGAGCTCTGGCCAAAATGTGTTCACCATTTTTTGTTCTGACACTTACGATCAACGTAGCCAAAATCACCCTGTCCAACGAAGTCGCATGCAGAGCATGAGAGGTGGAAGGGTGGTCCTGATTTAAAGGAGGAGACGAACTCTCTGGGGGTGGCGGCAACGCGAGACTATTATCAGTCACTGTGTATCGATGCAACAATGTGTGATGTGAGCGGCCACAAACTCGACATTTGGCGACCTTGCATCTTACAACAGTGTGACCCTTTTGCAGACAATTTATACATAAGGACGCAGACTTTGTGAACTCGAACCTTTGCATAACCGAGAGACGTGAAAATGGCGTGCAGTTGGCCACTACATGGTCTCCCGAATTGCAATAGCTGCATGTTCGCTGAGCTCTACTGTTGGGGGGAGTGGAAGAACAAGCAAATGAACTGCGATTGTGCGACTTGCTTGGCATGACTTTTTCTTGCCTTGGCTTTGTCGACTCTTCCGCAGACAAATGCTGGTATCGACGATTTACAACTTTTTCAAAGTCGGACCAAAGCGGCAACTTTTCGAAGTCAAGCTGTTCTTCCCACTTCTGTCTAGTCACTGGGTCGACTCTGTTCAAAACGAGATGAATGAGCATTGCATTCGAAATCTTCGTATCGTCTCCTATCGATAATAATGAACCATAGATCGATGACACTGTATCGATGAGGCTTCTTAGGGACGATGCGGACTGTTGCGAGATTTTTGGCAGATTGAACAGTGCGGAGATTTGGTTCGAGAATATTAGACATTCGTTGTCATATACTCGCTTTAGGCTGTCCATGGCCTTTGCATAATTGGCCTCGGTGACTTGGAACGCCTTTATTGTTCCTAATGCTTCATTAGAGAGGCACGAAATTAAATGATTCAATTTTTCGATCACCGGTATACTCTCATCATTACGAACAAGAGTCTCAAAAAGGCTAATAAAATTTTTAAACTCCGAATATTTACCACTAAATTTTGGTAGTGCCAATTTCGGAAGTCGAGCACGAGTTGGGGCTGTAGAAGCTGATACCGAGGGCGGCGTATCGCTTGTTAGCTTCAAGGCATCGATAAGCGACATTATCTTTGCCTTGGTTACAATGGCCATTTCTTCCAGCTCGGCTCCAAATTCATCTTTGCTATCAATTTCTTCTATTTGCTCCTGCAATAGGTTGGCCTTGTTAATAGCAGAATTCAGAACATCGAGTCTGCATTGTAGCTCTGTCAATTGCAATGGAATCGGCCCACCCTCTAATCGATCCTCTAAGCGGCGAATGCTTTTGACTCGGTTTCTGAGCTTACTTTTTAAGTCATCGAGAACAGACTTATTTTCTTGTGTCATTTTACTATTTATAATCTACGCGACGAAAACCAATATTTTTGTAGATAAAGAAATAATAAATGTTCAAACAAGAACGAAAATCGAAAACGACAATAATTGAATGTCGAGGCACGAGGTGTATAGTTGGTTGCAAGTGACAGCCAAAACGATATACCCTCACACTGTAGGGTAGCGCGTCACTTTCCAACTGAGAGCCAAAACAATATACCCTAAGAATGCAGGGTAGCGCGTCACTTGCGAAGTGACAATAAAAACAATATACCCTCGAAAAACAGGGTAGCGCGTCACTTGGCACTCCGTTTTGATCAAGCGCGGCAGCGAAAATTCTCACACCAAATACACAGCAAGCAACGGTGGATAAGCGAAAGCGAGATACGAAAAGAATGCACCGGTGCAGCTGCTTGTGTGTATGTATGTATGTATGGAAGCAAGTGTTATACACCGCGGCTTGGGTTAACGAACCAACTTTTTGGCGAATTTCACACAACGAAAGGGGAAAGAGGGGGGGCGACAGTGATTGCGGTAAACGATATATAATTGTGCGTCCAAATAGCGGTTCAAATAGAGTATGGTATGGTTTTTGTACATATGTGTTATATGGTGTTATATATGTATGTATGTGCACTAATAAATTAAATGCATGCAAATCAAACTCTACTATATCATACGGCTGTGCCAAGAATTGAAAGCGAGGTGCAATTTTTCCAGCACAAGACAATTTATATATGTATTTATGTATGTCTTCGGCTCTAGCTTTCAATTTTTTGCACAAATACCTCAGGCTCTGCGTTCGGATCTTTAAGTCCAGCTGCCACTTTCCTCTTGCAGTCCGTGCAATCACAAGGGGCCATTCGTCTCCTGGGTTGCAGCAACGGTGTCTGATGGTGAAGCGGTAGGTAACCAGCAGGGAGCAGCAACGGTGAACGAGCAGGGAGCAGCAACGATCAGCAAGCGGGTGAGGGTATTGCGCGGCCGACAAGATGGTTTTGATGCACAACACGACGCGGGCAACTATACACTACTTTTAATTCTATAATATAGAATTAATTAGTTATATTATTCATAACTAATCAGTATGTATGTTTTTTTTTTTTTTTTTTTTACACTGTTTTTGTTTTTACTGTGTCACTGTCACTATTATTTGTTGCCTTTATATTTGTTCTCTATTGTCCACCCGGGGGCGCCATGAAAATTTAGAATAGTTTTTCTAAGAACATAAAACCGAAAAACTGTGGGTGGCGTAAAGATTTATTTAAAAGGCGGGGACGAAAATAATGTATGTGCGCTCGATCGACTTCAATTTCAACGATTATATTCTAAAATGCATTACATTTTGTTCTAAGCCTAGCTAACCTACGGTGGCAAAGCGGGGCGAATTCGCCTTGAGCGAAAGAGCGAGCTTTATTGCGCTCCCGCCTTGCCCTAACCTACTTACACTAGACTTCAAAACAATTCAAAAATGATCTTAACATAAAACATTGACCAAGACGACGACATGACGAAACACACTGATTTTTCAGCGGAATCAAAATCACTCACAATTTATACAGCGATTTGATTAAATACACCCATAAAACACACCCAAAACGATTGGAATCTTACTTTCCCATAAAGGTTATTCAATTGGTGATTAACCCTCATCCAAATAATTTAACATTATACATGTTAAGTTAAAAAAATAAGCATTTTAGTAAATCAATATTCAATCCGCTGACTGAATTTTCACTTAACGATTCCGCTCACAATCCGCTGCAGAGCGAGGTGGCCACTTCGGGCGATTCGGACTTTCGAAGTTAATACAGTAATGCCACATTTTTTAAGTCGAATTCGGAGCAATATATTTTGTATTAATTATACTGAAAGCATTCTGTTTTTCTTTTATTAAGCATTACAAAAAATAGCTCATTGCAGTAAAACTTCCTTTACGTCAAACGTGTGCATACTTTTTGTGCAAATTGTGAATACATTTGTAGTCATTTGTAGTTCTACCAGGTGGCATCGCTTTAAAATGCCAAAACAGAACTAAAAAACCATTTCTACACATTATAGCCGAAATACAATTATGAATTGCATTTATGTCAAAAACCCCTGATCGGCTAAGTGCAGACCCATGGGCCATGGCAGCACAAATATAAGCATAGCGATCAAAAACTGGTCATTGTAATGAACTAAATTATCAGTAGTTTGAGAAGACAATCACAAAAACCACATGCGTATCGTCTGAAGGCGAAAACGAGTCCGATGCGCATCTGAGAAGCCAGCGCTGCAAGGTTTGTATTCTAATATGTAGCCTCCGAAGTTATTCGATGGCCAAGAGTCTCGGTAAAAGCATTTTAATTAAGTTTACCGTAAAATTCAGATGTGTCTTTTCTTGAACAGATGATTGCTGCCATGCACGGAGACTTGCCAGACAACTGCTAAAGTTGCCGAGTACAGTGTTGTTGACTCGCACGATATTTGATGTTTTTTGCTTTGAAATTGTAAAAGTACAGCTTTGAAAAATCAGTTATTTTATATTATAAAATAAAAAAATAAAAACCAATTGTTTTTATATGATAAAATAAATAAAACTGCAAAATGAACCCTATTCGAATTGAATCTGGAAAGGTGTCAATCCTAGCCTTAGTTCGAATTTGGTTTGTGAAAATGCTAAGAAAAATTAAATCGCTCGGAATTCTGTGGTACGGCGGAAATTTTTAAGCGGAAATCTTCTGCGCGGGTTTCAATTTCATTAGTGATTTCTGTGGCACCCCTGATAGTCTATTGGCGTTGTAAAATATGAAGAAAATGTGATATTGCGAAATTAAATGCGTTTTGGACAAAAATTTTCATTTCCAAATGCTCTACTGAGAGCATGGTTAACAAATTGAAAAATATTTTAATTAACCAGTCTTATTTTAATGGCGATTCAGTTCTTTTCAACCGGAAGTGCACTACGGCCTTACGAACATGAGCAAATCAAAAAAACTAAAAAGGTTCTGTGGAAAAAAGAACACACAGCACAAAAATGTGAATATGTATACATTTTTATAAGAAAACAATAAATAAAAGAAATTTAATATTTGAAAACATAATTTAACCATGATTTTTTCCTCAAATATCAATTTTTTACTTAAATACAACACTTATTATTATTATTATTATCGCTTTTAAGGGCCTAATTTTTAGGGAAATTCATCGCTTATTAAGGCCTTATTTTCGGCTAATTCTCGCTTACTATGTCATCGATTATGCTCCTAGAACATCCCTGTGTTAAAGTAAACAGCCCATCGTATGGAAGGACATCGCTTATGTCATCGAGCTGTATGACGTTGCCATCGATGTGTGGTTACACATAGCTTACCCGTACTGCAGGGAAGTAATAACCTGTTGACACTAGGCTGACGTTTTTTTCGAAAACGCAGCTTTTTAACATAGGTTAAAAAGTAGCAAAAAGTTTCTATCTTTTCGAACATAGATGCGTTTAGTCGGGGTGTTCGATTATGTTTGCGCTTTATAGTCAGTTCCGCACTTTTATGATAAAATCAGGGGTCGGATAGCAGACGCATATGTTTTGGTGCGTTTGTGTGCGCAGGCAACAGCCACAAAGCCACGAATGCATAAACGTTTATTGTTGTGCACTGAAAAAAATGAATTCGGATAATGCTAAATGTCTTGCGCCAAATAAAAGACAAAATATTCCGAGTAAACATTAACATTCCATTAAACAACAAAAGCGCATTAATATAAACAAAGCATTGCGACCGCCATCCATAATTTCAAAAGAGGAAAAGATCTCTCTAATGGGAAGTTCCGACAGTGGTTGAACAGTTTAATCAGCCCAAAACCAAATTTGAACTAAACTGATTACATTTTTCCACCGCTTTGGCAGCGGAGCAGAAAAATAAAGCCGTTTGTGCATAGCCCGAAGCCACGTGAATTTTTATACCCGTACTCAAAAAAGAGTTAAGGGGTATATTAGATTTGTGGTAAAAGTGTATGTGTGTAACGTAGAGAAGGAAACGTTTCCGACCCCATAAAGTATATATATTCTTGATCAGCATCAATACCGAGTCGATAGAGCCATGTCTGTCTGTCCGTCCGTCCGTCTTGTTGAGCGCCTGGATCTCAGAGAGTTGGGGTAACCAAATTTGGTTTCCAGACTCATGTGGTATCACACTGCTACTAGTGTATTTCAAAATTTCGCCCCACCCCCTTCTGCCACAACACAGGACGAAAATCTGTGGCAGGCACAATTTTAAAGATACGATAAAACTAAAAACGCAGTATCGTAGAGAATTCCCATATCTACCAGATTACCGAATCTGAATCAGATCGGATCATAATTATATCCAGAATGAAGAAATTAATTTTCAGTTGCTTCCCCCGCCCCATCCTGCAAGAAACCAAACATTCTCTTTCTCGTTCGCACACTCTGCAGCGTTCAGTGCGCGAGCAACCCCTAGCGGAGGAGATGTAGAATCGAAATGGTACATCTATAATCTACATTTTAGATGTATAATATACATTGTAGATGTAGATAACAGATAACATGTAAAATATTTTTTTTATTCTAAAAAATTATGCTCAAAAATGTATTTACTGACTGAGTACGGGTATAAGTAGAGTCGCGTCCCCAGAAGCGACTCACACGTTCCATCTCGTTTTGGTATGTTTAGACCCACCTCGAAAAAGATATCAAGTTGATATCAAGTTGATATCTTTTGCCAGCAAACACGAAGCTAACATTGCAATAAGAGAACAACAAAACCAAATGAAATATTATAATAATGAAGACAAACAGAATCTAATTAATGCAGTATTATATCAATGACAATTAAATGGATATTATAATTTATTATTTTTATATATATATAAAACAAAAATAGTTTTCAAAACATTTTTTCTTGACGGTATCCGGCACGGGAGGCATTGCCATCTGCTGCTGCTGATAGTCAGACACATTATCTTGCCAATAAAATGTTGTGGAGCCCAGGATATGACTGGGGATGAGCGGCCCCATCCGAAGAAATGCATTTTATTAACTTTCAACAAAACCAAGCAGCTGTCCGAGCAGTGTAACCGTACGGAATGTAGTGCAGTCCTCTGGTCACACCACTGGTTGCTAGTCAAAGTGTGTGTCAAACAGTGAGGACGCGTTTTTTCCTGGTGCTCCCGAACGGACGGCAAATCTGCCGATTTCCCTGCAGGAAAAGAACGCAGCTTGAAAATTTAAAACACGTGAGATTGGTACATACCGAGGAAGTCTCCAAAACATGAACAACGCAGCCTCTGCAACCCCAAGACGGCGAGGAAGATGAAAACCAGGACGTTGATCAGGGGGGAGGGGTGAGATTATCCTCCTTTTCTTTGCTCTCTCTCTGTCCTCTATCACTTGTTGCATTTGTGATTTGTTGTTTAATTGTCATCTTTGTGTCTGACTTTGCCGTCACATCCCGCTCCGATATTCACTCGTCATGCCAGCTGATCGAGCCGTCAGCTGTGGACCAGTGCACGGAAGCGGCCCAACAAAAAGCTACCGACAAACTCCGTCAGAGGGCGCCACTCACGATCTACACCTACGTACGTAGACCAAGAGACCTATATGGCGCCAGCGTACTACTGCGGTCACTATGACACTGACTACACTGCATATACATGTATATATACACACACGGATGTTAGGTGCCCCCCACCAACAGATGACGCCAGATGCAACGGCGGCAGCCACCGCCCTGCAGGCAAACGGAAGCCTGTGAACCTTGCTTTAGCAAGGCTCATTGGGACCCCAGCCCAGTAAGGTCCCAATTATGGTATACTGGAAGCCCCGTTACTGAACTGTAGACAACAGGCTGACGGATTGCAGCATTCTGGCACCTGAGTAAGCCGAGTGATATCGTGCTGAAATGGCTGCTGGGCCAATGCTGCAGCTGCCCCTGTTCCGTTAAAACCTTGGCAGGCCTTAGGAAACGCTTGCTCCCGTCGCCACCCGCCTGGCCGTGCAGGCCCAGTTGACAATGTCCTGGCTAATACTGATCTGGCTCTGAACCCCAAACCCCATGAAGGCAGGAGTCAACCCTCGCGTGGACCTCACTCTAAGCATAGGCACCCACGGGATCTTTTTAAGGTAACTGCACGCATGGAGAGCAATAACGGCCCTAAGGCGGGACCCATTTACGCAAAAATGAACGCACCAACCACAAACAAAACCGGAAGCAAAGAGGAATAACAGGAAATCGCATTTACCAAGTCGCGGAAAATAACGCGAACACCGCCGACGGGATCGGAGCACCCCAAAGCACTGAAGAATAAGGGCGAACTGGAGTCCGATACCCCAAAAAGATGTAGAGCATCGGCAAGCCCGGAATCCCCACCGAGGAGGACACCATCAAAAAGGGCGAAGGGCAATGCACCTTCTTGCAGGACGCAGCTCAACAAGTTGGGAAGCATCCTGGACGAGCTTATTTACTTGGTAAATGAAAAGAGGCCCATCGTGAGGACGATAAACCGAGGAATGAAGGACTCATTGGCCCAAATGAAGCATATTCAGGTTGCAGTCAGCGAAAAGCTGCACGAAGAGGAGCAGGTAGACGCCATCTGCACGAAATGCCTGGAAAGGAACCGCGTGGAATGGAAGGAACTCGACGCCATCGACACACGGAAAGAGAAGCAGCCGAAGCCCGAAAAGCGCCCCGAGCGTTGCCCCGCAGAAAAACGCGTGGCGGAAGACAGACCAAGGCTGGCCGAAACACCCAATCAGAGAACACGGAAAAAGAGTCCAGAAGCGGCTGGTGAATCAGCCCAGGAGAGCACAGAGGCCAGATGCACTGGTCGTTAAAAGCAAAGACCAGGAGTCATATGCTGAGGTACTCAGGGCGGTGAAGTCCGATAAAGCGATCCTCGAGTTCAGAGACTCGGTATCCGCAATTCGACGAACCGCGGCAGGGGAGCTCCTCCTGCAGATGGGGAAGCACGGGGACGGCGCCACTGCAAAACTACTCAAGGCAGTCCAGACGAAGGTGGGCAATATTGCTGAGGTCAAGGCTATCCCCGAGAAGGTTCTGATTGAGGTCAGGGACATATTGGAGTGGACAACACCGGAAGAAGTGCTCGAGGCCATCTTCGCTAAGATAGACGGTGACTTGCCGACCGAGTCAGTCCCGAAACTACGGAAAGCATACCGTGGAACGCTGACGGCGAACATCCTTCTTACTAGAGAAACAGCGGACAAGCTGCTTCATGAGGGAAAAGCTCGTATTGGATGGTCGGTATGCCGAATCCGGCAGAAGAACGAACCCAGGAAGTGCTTCAAGTGCCTAGCATTTGGACATATAGCGGCAAATTGCAGGAGCAGCCACGACGAAACAAGCAAATGCTTTAATTGTGGAGGTACGCAGAACAACTCGAGGGACTGCAAACAGATGCCCGCCTGCATCTTCTGCACAAGAGCAGGACTAGAAGGCACGGCACATGGCACCCTCACTAGGGCATGCCCTATATATGTCAAGGCAGCAAACGCACACACTAATGGGCAAAATTAAGTTCCTGCAGCTTAATTTGAACCACTGCAGAGCGGCACAGGACCTGCTCATGCAGACAGTGAGAGAAGAGGACGTCGACATCGCCATCTTGAGTGAGCCACACCTAGCGATGCAACCAGATGTATGGATACAGAATACAAACTCAAATTATGGAGCAGCTATCTGGAGCTGTGGAACCTCGCCACAAGGCTTAAGCGCCCGGCATACGTCAGTGGGGTACGTCAGAGCATTAGATTGCCGGCATCCACATATACAGTTGCTACATTGCCCCGAGCATACAACTGGAAGAGTTCGACGATATACTCGAAGACCTAGCGGAAGATGCACGCAGTCGTTCCACAGTGATCATTGCTGGCGATTTCAACGCATGGGCGACCGAGTGGGGAAGCACAAGGACTAACGCACGCGGAAGCGTCCTACTCGACGTGTTCGCGACCCTGAGCGTGGTGCTCCTGAATAAAGGAAGTACACAAGCATACGCAAAGGGTGACCGTGGATCGGTAATCGACGTCGCATTTGCCAGCCCCCAACTTGCACGGAGCGCCACCTGGAAAGTCGCAAGTGTATATACGCATAGTGACCACTAGGCCATAACGTGCTGTATTGAAGACGGACCCACAAGACGGACCACAACTATACGGCGCACAGCTTGGAAAACGGAGGACATGGACACCCAGTGCCTGCTTCTCATGTTCCGGCAAAGCAGCGGAAGTATACACGGAAAAGCAGAGCAGCAGGCAAAATCGCTAGGTACAGCAATGGAAATTGCCTGCGAAGCTGCCATGGTAAAAAAGCAAATGGGAGGAAGGAAGCGAAAGCCAGTGCACTGGTGGCCGCAGGAAATAGCGGATCTGCGGAGAGGGAGCCACGCAGCAAGACGCTGCTACCAGAGGACCATAAAAAGGGCAAGGCGGAGGCCACAAGACCCCCAAGCAGCCCTGGAAGCGGCAGAAGCGCACTCCATCTACCACCAACAACGGGCACATCTCACCAAGGAGATCAAACGCAGCAAAGCAAACTGCTGGAAGGACCTCTGCAAGGAGGCAGACCTGCAACCTTTTGGCCTAGCCTATAAGATGGTGATGGGCAAGCTGGCGCGCAAGGTAATGCCCACCTGCCCGGAATTATTGTCCAGAATCGTAGATGCACTGTTCCCCACACAACAGGAACTAGCCTACGTGCCCAGACACCGGGATATCCCCACACCTCCACAGATCGGTGCGGAAGAGCTCCTAAATGCGGCTAAGAGCATGAAGACCGGCAAAGCGCCAGGGCCTGACGGTATACCCGCCATAGCAGTCCGGACGATAGCCACAACATACCCGGAAGCGATAGCGAATACTTTTAATCAATGCTTGCAGGAGCAAGTCTTCCCCACGGCCTGGAAGCTCCAGAGGCTCGTGCTGCTACCAAAGACTGGGAAGGAGCCCAAAGACCCGGCTGGATACAGGCCTCTGTGCATGATCAGCGTAACGGGGAAGCTGTTCGAGCGAATCATCGCAAATCGGATAGAGGCGGAAATTGACAGCCTACATGGACTATCTGAGCTCCAATTCGGCTTTAGGAAGCGGAGAAGCACCACCGACGCGATCAGAGCAGTGGTGGGTAAAGCCCGCGAAGCCATAGCTGGGAAGAGATGGCACGGTGGCACCAAGAAGTACTGCCTGGTAACTACACTAGATGTAAAAAATGCCTTATACTCTGCAAGGTGGCCAAGCATCATCGCCGCCCTCTCCAGACTTGGTGTACCTGAGTACCTGGTGAGCATAGTAGTTAGCTACTTTAAAAACAGAGTGTTGCTGTTCGACACCTCGACGGGACAAAAACGACGGAAAGTTACAGGAGGCGTTCCACAGGGGTCTGTTCTCGGCCCGCTTTTGTGGAACGTCATGTACGATGGTATCCTACGACTGGACACACCAGCCGGCTGCAGCATCGTTGGCTTCGCAGATGACATCGCGGTAGTAGCGGTACATAAAACCCTGACAGAAGTAGAGGAGAACACAAACGAGACAGTCAGACGAGTGATGTGCTGGCTCCAGAAAATCGGCCTCAGCCTAGCAGCGCACAAAACCGAATCGGTCCTGATTAGCACTAGGAAAAAGGTAGAGACAGCCAGAGTGGTTGTTGGAACAGACGAAATCGAGTCGTCCTCGGCTATAAAGTACCTGGGAGTCCTTCTGGACCACAGGCTTAGCTTCAAGCAGCACCTGGAAGCAACCGGAGTCATAGCCGGCAGGGCAGCAAGCGTGCTATCCGACATAATGGCCAACACCAGCGGTCCAAGACAGAGGAGCAGACTGCTCATCTGCTCTGTCGTCAGAGCCATCATTATGTACGCTGCTCAAATATGGGCACCAGCTATGGAACTCCCAACGTACAGCCGCACCTGTAAAGCGGCCTACCGAAGATGTGCGCTGAGAGTCCTTAGTGCCTACCGCAACGACTCCGAAGATGCGGCCCTAGTATTGGCCGGCATGGCGCTAATTGACATTCTCGCCGTTGGAACCACCATCGAAGACCAGGCAATTCGCGGGGCGACGTAGATCCCGACGTAGATGGCAAGAGCGATGGCGTAACACACCCAACGGCATATGGACTAGACGCATAGTCCCGGACATAGGGCCCTGGGTGAGTAGCAGCTAACGCAGCTTTTAACAGGACATGGGTGCTTTAAATTCTACCTACATAGATTTAAATGGGAGTCGGATCCGTTTTGCACGCACTGTGCACGGTCCATAGAAGACGCGGAACATGTATTTTTTGTCTGTCCAAGATTCTCTGCTGACCGGGAAGAGCTAAGCCTAGACATTGGGAGGCCATTTATAGTCAATGACTTAGGGGATATCCTACTTAGCTCGCAAAACAATTGGGATGCCGTGAGCACCTACGCTGCAGAGATCATCCATTCTTGCGTCGCGCTGAAAGACAGCGCAATCGAAATTCAAATCCTAGATAGGATCTAGTGACGGCTTTCATGCCATCTTCCCCTCGCGAAGTAATACTTAACGGTCGTACCGCGAGAGGGATACGGTGAGTAGGGGGGCTTTTAGTGGGTGAGGTAATTCCAAGTCCCACACTTATCGGCTTTCAATGCTTTTCCCTCCTATACATACAAAAATAAAAAAAAACCACTGGTCGCTCGATAAAATATATGACATCTGTACGCTAGCAAACAGTTTTTCGATCTGAGTACTAGGCCTTAAGTGTGTTTTATGGGTGTATATAGTCAAATCGCTGGATAAATTGTGAGCGATTTGATTCCGCTGAAAAATCGGTGTGTGACACCGCGGAATGGAATTGAGGTGATTTTCCAGCGGAAGTGATTTCTGTGGCACCCTTGATTGATTGGATTTAGTAGAAGCTGTCACAAAGGACAACACTTCAGTGCTTTCATAACCGATATACATTCCAACATTGACGAGTTGGCCACATTATCATCATATATTCCCATCAACCTAATTAGATTGTGCAAGAATATATTTTGGTGCTAAATCAAATTCACAACCATTGAAATATTATTAATATTCATTTGAATTATAAAGGTAAATAAATTTTCCGCCGCACCAAATTGTATGAATCAGCTGTTTTTCATGGTTGGTGGCTTGATGGTGGATGGTGTCAGTGGGAATCGGAGTTTCACATCTGTCAAAAATTATATTATATTCATAATAGGCCCACCATAACTCTTCCTAGTAGTCAGACCAGTGCTCCATCTTTACCCTCATCTTCCACCTCAACTTCTACCCATCCAAAAAACTAACTTCCCCTCTTTTAGTTACCTACCAGAATGCTAGAGGCTTGCGGAGTAAGCTCAGCACTCTTTTTCTTGAGAGTCTCCCATTTTCGTCCCATGTTATTGTGTTTACTGAGACTTGGTTAAAGCCGGACATTCTTAGTTCCGAAGTTTTGGCAAGTCGGTACACAATTTTTTGAATTGACCGTTCGTCTCGGCGTGGAGGTGGGGTTCTCATTGCAGTGGACTGAAACTGCACGTCAGAACATTTCATGGTCCAGGTTCAACAAGACCTGGAATTCCTGTGCGTAAAACTGATTCTCCCAGGCTTTTCCATTTTCATTACTTGCTCAATAAAACCATTTTCAGACTCTTGAGTTAAATTTTTAACAATTAGGCCGTAAACTCAAATAGCAACTTACGTAGTAACTGCATATCGTAGTATATTACGTAAATGATACCATATGATATCACCAACGAGATTTTCCTAAAGCCGAGTATGCATTTGAAATCAATGTAATTAGTTTTGTTTCGTTAAAATACGAGTACCAAGAGAGAGTGCTAGGTTAGGTTAGGTAAGAGCGGCTGTCAGTACTCGCTATGAGCCCGACACCCGTAGGCCGGTTTTGGCCCGTTGTAATAGCGCTTGGAATCCATTCCCTCTCTGCAATGGGAGACGCGACGTCAGGAATTATACCATCTGGATGCGCTAATAAGTATTGCTATCTTTCTGGTACAGATTTTTGTAACGAACCATGGACCATGGTTCGTCACAATCTGTCGATAGACCCAACGCTACTCTCAGGTGAAGATATCAACACCAACGAATTTGAACATGCAGCACAGGTCAAAAGACAGAAAGACGCCGACCGAAGAAAGAAAGAAAACCGAGAACTCAGCACACGCTCGGACAATCGACGAATTAAATAAATAAATATTCCTCAAAATCGTTAGTTCTCTTTCGTAGTAACCAGACGTGTTTTTGTTTTGCGCTTCGCATTTTCCTTATGTTTAACTTAAACAGCCGGTGTTTTTATCTATAATTTAATTTTTAGTCGTGTGTTTGTGTTGTTGCTTTTCGTAAGTACGCCCTCTCATTACATTTAGCCGCTCTTTGTCGTGTTTATTGCTGTCTATCACTCTCTCTATCACCTAACTCTCATTAAATGTTCTTTCTCTCTCGCTCTTGTAACTTTTTGTGCAGTAACGCTCTCACTTATAAGCTGTTGCTGCAACCACTCTCCTCTTGTGAGGAATGCCGTGCTGTGGAAAACGACATGCGTTCGTTCATGAGGCAGACGCGGAGTAGCTTCAAAGAGCTGATCGTAGGCTTTAAACAGCAATATGATCGGCTCTTGGCCATGGACACTCAGTTCAGCAGTTTACAGCTGCTGGCTGAGTCTCCGAGGCGAAAGAAGTCTACTCCGCGGGACTTGCAAGTGCCGACTGCCTCATGTCCGCCGGCATCTGAAAAACTTACTCCGACCACTCCCTTCGTGCAGCAGTTGATTACGCTTGCTACTCCAGGGGCAACGATCGCTGCTGGTGATGCAGATTCGGGAGCCGAATGCGTCACTTCGGAGAGTATGCAGGTAGACATGTCTGTAGCGTCCGTGTCCGTCGAGTCCGCGCCCAACTCTCTAATTATCCCATCAGTTTCGCTCCCACCAGCTAATAGATATCCAGGACCACCGGATACTGGCATCATAGGTACTAGGCCTGTGGTGCCAAAACCACTGGTTGGAGTCCCACCAAAGCGACAAGTTTTTGTCTCGCGGCTAGCCCCTGACCTCACATCCAATGATGTAACCGCTTTTATACAAAGCAAAATAAAAGCCGTTGGCTTAAAGGTGGAAAAGTTTAACTTTTCTTACGTCAGGGAGATATCTTCCTTTAAGATAAGCGTCTCCCCGACTCATTTTGACACCATTTGTTCCTCCAAGTTTTGGCCGGAGTATTTGGTGGTTAAAGAGTTCAAGGCTAAGAAAAAGACTAGGTCCCCCATAACTCTTCCTAGTAGTCAGACCAGTGCTCCATCTTTACCCTCATCTTCCACCTCAACTTCTACCCATCCAAAAAACTAACTTCCCCTCTTTTAGTTACCTACCAGAATGCTAGAGGCTTGCGGAGTAAGCTCAGCACTCTTTTTCTTGAGAGTCTCCCATTTTCGTCCCATGTTATTGTGTTTACTGAGACTTGGTTAAAGCCGGACATTCTTAGTTCCGAAGTTTTGGCAAGTCGGTACACAATTTTTAGAAAATGACCGTTCGTCTCGGCGTGGAGGTGGGGTTCTCATTACAGTGGGCTGAAACTGCACGTCGGAACATTTCATGGTCCAGGTTCAACAAGACCTGGAATTCCTGTGCGGAAAACTGATTCTCCCAGGCTTTTCCATCTTCCTTACTTGCTCGTATTCTACTGTAAGGAATTTCCGCTGGGGTCCAGACTCTCAGTCTGGCCAGGGTCCGATCCACTACAGCAAGAGAAGATCTCTGTAACTGTCGCACCGACGCACTGGCATGCGAAGGCGGACACGTGTGGCGCGGGAGGGAGGAGTGGGAGGATCAGACCCACGCGCACTGTGCTTCCGCGTCCAGTGCCGCGTACCGAACACCCAACTACAGGGAAATAACTACTGGGGAATGGAGGAAGGATGCCTTACAGTCGCCGTGCTTCCGCGTCCGGCTTCTAAATGTTGAGGTTGGGGCTTTGGTGGACTAACTGGACTTCTGTCGTGGTGGTAGGGGTCGGGGGTACTAGCTTGGGCTCCCAGTTCCCTCCCAGTAGAATAATCCGGGTGAATTTGGTTTATTCCTTTTTCTCTGTTTATTTAATCATTCCCTACACCCTACCTATCGCACCGCTATTGTCCCTACTCACTTAAGTGAAGCCAGCTTACCTACTCCACGGCCTGGTATTCCGAGCGGCTCGTTTTGCGGTAGCGTTTTCCTTTTCCTGTGGTTGTTGGGCGGGGTAGGCGCGGTCACGGGTTTGTCTTTTTCTCCTTCCGTGAACACGACTGCTGCTTTTGGCGATCTCAACTTTACTCCCGAGCCACACTTTCTGCTCCGTGCTCGAACCCTTCCTTTTTTTAGGCAGCGTCTTGGCAGAGGTAGCCGGCCGTTTCCCGATCGACCATCGGGAACGCTCCGTCTCCCTCTTTCCCCTGTGTGGGGGTGGGTCCTCCCTCTGCTGCTGGGAGTCGCTGCTCAGCCTTCGTGGTTCTGCTTGCTGCGTACGGTCGCTCGGCTGTGTTTTAGCGAAGTCGCTCTCTCTGCTTTGGCGCGCCATTTCTGCCCGGGACGTGTGTTTTGCTCTCTGCAGCTGTGTGCGTGTGTGTGGGGCTGTCAGAGATGATGAGTGCGGTGACTGTTCCTGACCACGGCCCTATGAATTTACGATGGTTTTCCCCTACTCGACTTTCGCCTCTATTTTCCACTATGTACATCTCCTATAAAGTAAAAAAAATGAAAAAAACGTAATTCTATGGTCGATATGGAATCCTTATGAACTATACAAAAAATAATAATAGCTGAGGTTCTACCTCCCTCTATTTAGACCTAACCTATATGCCCTCGTTGTAAGGGCACTCCCTTTTACTCTCATCTCACTTCCGGAAGGCCGAGCAAACACTCGTACTTCGCCCCTCCTGTTTAGCGAGATCCGGAATCGCTGGCAGCCGTGTTCCTCCAGGGTTCGTGTCCGTGGCATGCTCCCCTCCTTCAGTCTTCGCTGGACTTCTTCGATGAGGGTCTGGGGTACTCGGCGCATCGGGGTATCGACCTGCCATCCTGCGGGCGCCTCCGGCTTTTCTCCTTCCTCTTGGATTTCGTCCAACGCTGGAAGCTCGTGGAAGAGTGCCATGAGATCGTCGGCGTCGAACGTGTCGAGCTCCAGGTAGGAGTCGCCCTCGTGGAGAGGTATCTCCTCTCCAGCCTCAATGGTTTTGCCCAAGAGATCATCGAGAGCTAGTCCTCGCCTCCTCGCTGTCACTGATTGTGATGACCCTGGGGTCGGTTCTATGTGGGCCGATTGGTCGATGTTCAGGAGAGTTGGCCAAGTATGTGCAAGGTTCCTTTTGGTTGGGTATAGGTGAGTAGGATGGGGTTCGGGGAGAGGGTATGAAGCTCATCGTGGATCGGTCGTCCTCGCTGTTCCCCTTTTAGGAGGTATCCTCGTCGCTAACCTCCTCTTCGTCCGCCTCTTCTGCCTCAGCCTCCTCTTCCTCGGCCTCGACGTCTTCTTCCTCAGCCTCCTCTTCTACTGCCTCCACCTCTTCTTCCACAGCCTCCTCTTCGGCACTGGACTCTGGGGGGTACCCACTCCCGTCCCACTCCTCCGTTTCGGTTTCACTGTCCGTCCACTCCCTGAAGGACGGAGGAAGGCCAGGTGCCCTGGGTCTGGGTTGTGGGCTGCTGCGAGCTTCCAGCATGGCTTGCAATGTTGGGGCCCACTCCGGCCAAGGTGTTCCTCGTGCCGGGTCGCGCTGTGGCGCATCCGTTGGAGTGGTACCCATGAGGCCTTGGTTGAAGGTGCTTGCTTGTGGCCACGGCTCCTGATTCCTGGCTCTAACCATGACCCATAAGGGTGTGGTGCTCCCGTCTCCTCGGGGCTTTGGTGCCCTTGCCGTGTGCTCTCCTCAGCGATAGCTTGTCCGCTCAAGCGGCCGCTACGGGGGCCGAGTACCGTTCCCTCGGTGTTTCCTCTGACTCGTCCTCGCTAACGTCGGAGTATTGTGTCTCTTGGGCCCGCGCTGCCTCTATCTGCCGATTTAGTGTGTTTTCCCAAAACGACCGTCATTGAGGACCTCCTCGGCGCTCTCCTCGGCCATGTTGGGGTTTCCCCATCGACTCTCGGCGTCTACGTTGATCAATTCAGACGGTGTGCTCCTTCGACAGTCGTCCCGCTCTTGGCCCAGCCGGCGGAGTCCGCCTGAAGCCTCTTCTCGTCGTGTCGAGGAGGGCAATGGTGGTGGCGATGTTAGGTGCCTTCGTGGGTGTCCGCCTGGTTGGCGGGGCTCCGGTTCGTCTACCCACTTGCGCTTTGTGGCGCCCCGGGACGTTGAGGGTCCCATGGTGGCGTGGACCGCCATTTGGTCGATGCGGCTGGGATTGGCAGGATTAACAGGGGCTGTATGACGGTCGGTAAGGCTGCTGTTGGCTGGATGGTCTTGAACCGGTCGTACGTTGGCGTAGGGGTAGCGACGGCGTGGACGTGGGTCTGCGGGTGGCAGTGCGTTCCAAGGACGCTCCGATGTGTCATCTTCTGCCCCTAGGGGCCGTATGTCGCTCGCGCGTCCGCGTCGCATCGTAGATTCTGTGGGGGAAGAAAATCTCGGGTGGTTAGATCCTACCTAATTTGCTGTTATAACCCTGTCCTGCCTGAGCGGTGCGATTTACAATATTTCTGGGGTCCATGGCTTACTTAATCCCCTTAAGGGGGTCTATACATAGCTTACGGCGTCGTTGGCGATGCTCTTTTGGGGCGAGGACGTTATGGCAGCGCACTGCCATAAGTGGCCCTCATGATCACTGCTGCTAGTCTGGTCGTCGGCATTAGTGTTCCCTTGCTGGCTCGTCGGGTCCTGCTGATTCGGCGTCGTCGTCATCTTCGTTGATGTCAGGGTCAGGGTTTGGAGCGAGAAACTTTTCTACCTGGTAGTGTCCCTCGTATTGAGGGGCCAACTTCGCTGCAAAGCTTTCGGCTGCCTTGGATAAGTGGTGTTGGCGCAACATCACCAGTGAGCCGTTTGTGGGCGGCCAAACGCGTCGTCTTAGATTATAAGCCTTGCTTTGCTCATGCGATGATTGCGGTGTGTTATCCTGAACCAGCCGGAATAGGTCTTGGAGTCGTTTGGCCTTTTTGCGTGGTGTTTCAGTGATCTCTCCTAATCCTGCAGTTGTTTCCTCGTATAGGGCTCCTGGTAACCGCGGCTCTCGGCCCAATACAATGAACGCTGAGCTGAATCCCGTGGTGTCGCAGACGCTGCTGTTAATGGCCAAGCTGAGCTCGGGAAGCAACTCATCCCATGTTCGTTGGTCCCCGTCGACGTATTGGGTGATCATAGTTTTGATCGTCCTATTTGCCCTCTCGGTCGGGTTCTGTTGTGGCGTATATGGGACCGTATGCTCCAGTTCCATTCCAGCTTGCTTGCAGAAGCTCTAGAAGGAGCGACTGGTAAATTGAGTCCCGTTGTCGCAGACGAACCGTGTTGGGACCCCAAAGCGACTGAGTATCTTTTCACGGAACGACTTCTCCAACTGGGCGGTGGTGGCTGTACGAAGTGGCACCAGTTCCACCCATTTGCTGAACGCGTCGAAGAAGACCAATAGCATCGTATTGCCATGCTTTGACCGGGGGAGTGGCCTGACAAAGTCTGCGCACAGAATGTCGAGTGGACCCTGGGGCTGCCTTGTGTGCATCTGTCCGGCTGGTTTTAGTTGGCTCACCTTGAACTGCTGGCAGCTGGTACATTTGCCAACGTACGGGCCACATCTCGATGGAGTTCAGGCCAATAGTACCGCTGAGAAACGCGTGTCTCCGTCTTCCTGATTCCCAGGTGTCCTGCCGTCGGGTGGTCGTGGCATTCCTTAAACACCCGCCGCCTGTGGTCCTTAGCGACGCATAGCTTCCACTGTATGGGGTCTTCCTCCACTTCCCGAAATCCCGTCCGCTTGTAGATGATAAAGTCCATAATAAATTCGTGAAGTTTTTCGGGTTCCCCTTGTATGCGTCGGCGTAGTCGTTTTATCCAAGAGCAGGTGTTCTCTTCTTCCTCGGCTCGCAGCATCGCCCAGACGATGGCTAGACACTCCTTTTCGGTGGCGGAGTAGTTCTCCTCCGCTTTTAGGAGTCGTCGGCTGGCGTAGGCGATGACTCGTTCTTCTCCGTCGATTTGTTGCGTTAATACTGCCCCGAGGCCGTAGGCTCTGGCATCTGTTTGTAGGATAAATCTCTGCGTGAAGTCCGGGCACGGTAGTACCGGCGCTTGAGTTGGCTTTTCCTTCACATGCAGCTTGCTGTTCCTCAGTCCAGTTCCACTTTTGGCCCTTCCTCAACAGGCTTGTCATAGGCTGAACCACCGTGGCGAAGTTTGGCACAAATCTCCTGTACCACGAGACCATCCAGAGGCAGCGTTTCAGCTCCTTCAGAGTGCCCGGCGGTGCTAACTTCCGTACTGCGATGATCTTTTCCGGGTCGGTGTGCTCGCTGATGACGTGGCCCAGGTAAACAATGCTCTTCTGGAAGAAGCTGCATTTCTTGCGGTTCAGTCGGAGGTTCGCTTCCCTTAGTCTTCTGAATACTTCGCGTAGGTTGTCGATGTGCTCCTCTAGTGTTGCTCCAATGACGATGATGTCATCGAGTTGGGCGAACGCGTAGGGTTCCATTTTCGGTCCGATGACGCTGTCTACAGCGCGTTGAAATGTTGCTAGGGCCGAATGAAGGCCGAATGGCATGACCTTCCAGTGGAAAAGTCCTCGTCCCGGCACGGTAAATGCCGTGGCTTCCCTGCTACCCTTTGCCACCGGAATCTGCCAATAGCCATTCTTGAGGTCCAACGTCGAAATGTAGCGGGCGTTGCGAATTCTCTCCAGGATATGATTGAGTTTCCAGGATGAGCTGCTGGGTCTATTCTGTTCGATGCGTGCGTTAACGTGGTCCTGGTTGTACTGGGTGGGGTTGGGCCATCTGGTCCGGATGTTGTCCGATCGTGCTGTCGTGGTCGTTCCTGAAGTTTTCATGGTCCTGTTGTGTGACTCCCGGCTCGGCGAGCTGGCCCTGGAGTTGTCCAGCGGTGTCGCAACTGCCTCTGCCGAAGTCTTCCTAATCCTGTCGTGTGACTCCCGGTTCGGCGAGCTGGCCCTGGAGTTGTCCAGCGGTGTCGCAACTGCCTCTGCCGAAGTTTTCCTGATCCTGTGGTTGGGCGGGGCTTGTCCATGAGGTATGGGTCCAGTCATAGGCGCGGTCGGCTTTGCTGGGCTGGTAGTGAGTGGGCTGGCGAAGGTCACCGTCCGTGGTCATCAAGTACCGTGGGCAAGATGAGCAAAGCCACTCGCGCTTCCAGTTGATCAAGTCGTACCGTTGCCAGCACTGCTTGAGTTATCTCCTTCTTGGATCCATTCGCCAGGGTAATACTCGTCCTCACCTCGCGCAGGTTCGTCTCGATCCCTAATTCCTGGACCATTCGTTGGCTGATGAAAAATCGAGTCGCTCCGGTGTCGAGAGTGACCGACAGGGCCTTCCCGTCGATGGTGACGAGAGCGGCGATCCTTCCTCCATCCAGACTTAGTGGGTGAGTTATTCCTGGGGGTCCTGCTGTCGTGTCTCCATCCGCGTCCCAGTCGGGCGGAGACTCGAGTCGTTTGCCGACCCTGGCTTCCGGCAGCATTTGATGGTCCGGACACCCCGGCGGCCACATTCCCAGCAGAACAGTTTCTGCCGGTTGGAACATGTGCTGCTGAAATGACCGTCTTCCGCACAGTTTCTGCACGCTCGTCGCACATCCACCCGTCTCTCTTCTTCCTGGGCCACCACCCGGTTGGCCATGTCTGTTCTCCGAGATGCCTCCTGAGTGGAGCTCCGTGGTGTTAGTGCTTTGTTTTCCGAGTAGGGTGGTGCTTTTGGGCGGTTACCGTGAGTGGCTCCCGTAGTACGAGTGACCTCGCGGTCCCTTGCTGTCTCGTATGCCATGCATAGCTGTGTTCCGTCAAAGTGTGAAAGTCTTTTCTTCGGGTGTACAGCTGGTACTCTGGACGGAGATTTTCGTAGACACGATCCAATTCTCGCTCCTGTGTGTACCGAGCTCGTTGCATCATTAACCTCAGCTCAATCAGGTAGTCCCTGAAGGATTCCCTCGGCTTTTGGTTCTGGCCTCTAATGGTGTCCTCCAGGCGTTGAAAATATCGAGGTGGCAGGAAGAAGTCTAGGAACTCCTTTCGGAACTCCACCCAGCTCTTTCCCTGCATTTGGAATGTCCTAAGCCATCCCTCAGCTTTGTGCGACAGGAGTCCTGAGATGGCTCGGGGCAACTATTCTGGGCTTCCCCCGTACGATTCCACCCGTTCTTCCAGGCCCTCGATGAAGGCGAGAGGGTCCGTGTGACCGTTGAAGGTCAATCCCCACTTCCTTAGCTTGTCGGCCAGCAGGGAAACGGGCCGTAGGCCCGTTGTCCCTGGGACAGACCAGTTTGGTAGTGGGTCCCGATGATTGGCTGTTCGATCGCGATGCGGTGTCCGGTGGTGCTGGGTTCTGGTCTTTGAGGTATGCCGCGTGGTTCTGATACTGCCATTTGGTGATTGGTGGCGCTGATGCTTGATCCCTTGCACGTGCTGGGCAACTCGGGGATTACCCGTGGTGGCGCATCCAGAACAGGGCCCTGCTGGAGGTTTCCATCGATGGCCAGGGGCTTCGAGGCCTCAATTACTTGTCCTGGGGGTGTCCTGAGGGTCATGGGCCCCGCTGGTCGGATTGTACTGGATGGCTCAGGGATCAACAGCAGGAGCTGCTTCTTATCCCTGCTTCCTTCCTGCTTTGCCCGCGTTTCTGTTCCAGGAGACGTGGCGGGGCTCCGTGGGTCCCTGGGACTAGGAATACCGCCGAAGTGGCTATCCAACTCAGCTAATCTGGCCTGTATTTCCTCGGAGTGGCTGACACGTGAAATGAACCCGGTGATCCGGCTGCGGAGCTCGTCCACTGTTCCGGTTGACTCGAGTCCGAATTCTTGGGCCAATCCTTGTAGCTCGTCCTTCCGACGGTACGATATCCAACGCGAGCCCATGTCTCCTTTGGGATTGTGGCGTTTAGGGATGGGTACCTGGGTACTGGGAACTCGATGGCTCTGGCACTAATGCACGGTAACGCGCAGGATCCTCGGTGATCTTGGCACGGATACACGCCGTGTTACCAATCGGTTGGTTTCACGGAAAGTTGCACGGCGCCATACTAAGCGAATGATCCTGCGGAAAGATGCTTGGTTGCGCACGGGATACTTATGTTCCTTGGTAGGGATTCGCGGCGGAGTACAGGATCCTGCGGAAGGATACTCGTGGTTTGGCACAAAGGATTACGAGGAGTGTAGTTATTTGAAAGTGTTCCGGTTCGCGTCTAGAATTTTGATGTGTCTCTGATGAAAGCTGGAGCTTGATTCCCCTGCTCGAGCTTAGGCTCCGCCTTATATTGGCCGTCAGTCGGGTTTCGGGGCAAAGGGCTCTGCCATCCGCGCTGCTCCACCCGATCGTGGTTCTCTCCTGTGCTCGGCTCCCGATGGTCGCAGTGTCGTTGTTGTCGCCATGCAAAAGGCTGCTGCCGCAGTCTTCCCCTTTTCACTCACTGCGCTCCCTATTCTGCTTCCCCTCCTTACTATACTTCCTTAAATGCCCAACTATAGATCTGATCTCTAACTCGACAGTCCCTGCTCGGGCGCCATCTGTAAGGAAGTTCCGCTGGGGTACAGACTCTCAGTCTGGCCAGGGTCCGATCCACTACAGCAAGATTTTTTTATTTGTTGTGGGACCTCGAGAAGATCTCTGTAACCGACGCACTGGAATGCGAAGGCGGACACGTGTGGCGCGGGAGGGAGGAGAGGGAGGATCAGACCCACGCGCACTGTGCTTCCGCGTCCAGTGCCGCGTACCGAACACCCAACTACAGGGAAATAACTACTGGGGAATGGAGGAAGGATTCCTTACAGTCGCCGTGCTTCCGCGTCCGGCTTCTAAATGTTGAGGTTGGGGCTTTGGTGGACTAACTGGACTTCTGTCGTGGTGGTAGGGGTCGGGGGTACTAGCTTGGGCTCCCAGTTCTCTCCCAGTAGAATAATCCGCGTGAATTTGGTTTATTCCTTTTTCTCTGTTTATTTAATCATTCCCTACGCCCTACCTATCGCACCGCTATTGTCCCTACTCACTTAAGTGAAGCCAGCATACCTACTCCACGGCCTGGTATTCCGAGCGGCTCGTTTTGCGGTAGCGTTTTCCTTTTCCTGTGGTTGTTGGGCGGGGTAGGCGTGGTCACGGGTTTGTCTTTTTCTCCTTCTGTGAACACGACTGCTGCTTTTGGCGATCTCAACTTTACTCCCGAGCCACACTTTCTGCTCCGTGCTCGAACCGACTTGGCAGAGGTAGCAGGCCGTTTCCCGATCGGCCATCGGGAACGCTCCGTCTCCCACTTTCCCCTGTGTGGGGGTGGGTCCACCCTCTGCTGAGGGCCGCTGCTGGGAGTCGCTGCTCAGCCTTCGTGGTTCTGCTTGCTGCGTACGGTCGCTCGGCTGTGTTTTAGCGAAGTCGCTCTCTCTGCTGCGGCGCGCCATTTCTGCCCGTGACGTGTTTTTTGCTCTCTGCGGATCGTAGCTTGCTGTGCTTGTGACGTATGTTTTGCTCTCTGCGGCTGTGTGCGTGTGTGTGGGACTGTCAGAGATGATGAGTGCGGTGACTGTTCCTGACCACGGCCCTATGAATTTACGATGGTTTTCCCCTACTCGACTTTCGCCTCTATTTTCCACAATGTACATCTCCTATAAAGTAAAAAAAATAAAAAAAACGTAATTCTATGGTCGATATGGAATCCTTATGAACTATACAAAAAATAATAATAGCTGAGGTTCTACCTCCCTCTATTTACACCTATCCTATATGCACTCGTTGTAAGGGCACTCCCTTAAACCACCTTCCTCGGATATCTAAATATACGAGCATCACCTGTCCGCTTTAAAAACTGTTTCTTCCTCGCTATCAGATTAAGACCATATGATAGTTCTTGATTCTTGCTGTGTGGTCTTCGGTAAACGAGTCTAATAACCTTGTGCCCATGTCACGACATGACTTTATCGACGGCTTGCTAGACCTATCCCTGTCTCAAGTCAACCATGTGAAAAATTTCTTGGGTCGATTGCTTGATCTGTGCTTTGTTTCGGATCCGACCATAGCGTTGTTAACCCGAGCCCTTCCGCTCAGTAAACCTGAAGACTCCTACCATCCTACATTCGAAGTGTCAGTCGATATTGGCCCTACTATATTGGATCGAATGGGTAGGCTATCTGAACGTGTCCGCTGCTTTCGTAAAGCCGAGCTTACGAAGCTTAATAACCTCATTAGTACTCGCTCTGTATTTGTACACTGACATTATGAAAGGCACAAACATTTCTTACAATGTACTTGACACATTTTTTGATTCTTGCGTCCCACTTTCTTGTCCGGTTAGATCTGGAAAGCCTCCTTGGTTTACCAAAGAGTTATCCAGTCTAAAAAATTTAAAATCAAGACTTTATAAAAAATTTCGAGAAGTTGGTTGTCCCTCTTCTCTTTCTCACTATGTAATAGCTCGGTCAAATTTCTCCGTTCTTAATGCTCAATGCTATAAAAACTACCTATCTCGATGCAGGATACGATTTTTACAGGACCCTAAACAGTTTTAAAGCTTCGTAAATAGTAAGCGTAGAACGTCCGCACATCCATCCTCGTTATCTTTTCTCAATATGTCAGCAAACAATGATCAGCCCCTTGTTATATGAAAGCTTACTGCTTCATGATCTTCGACTAGTTAAGCCGGTGTTTTCACCAGGTCCCGACGAAGTTCCCGGCTGTGTACTTAGGTACTGTACCGACGTTTTGTGTGGACCCTTGCTTAAACTATTCACCCTATCCATTAAATCTTCATGCAGTTAGTCGTAGAGAAAGACTTGGTGTGATTTTAATGCACAACCTGTTCAAGGGTGACGTAGAGAGCCCTGACTTGTTGAGCCGCATAAACTTTACGATTCCTATTAGATCTACTAGAAACTTTATTCCTTCCGCTTTGTAGATCGAATTATTCCTTGCACGAACCATTTAGGGTCCTTTGCTCGGATTTCAATTCCCACTACCACATATTATCCACTACTAATTCCCTTCCTCTTCTTAAATCACTAATACTAACATACCTCTCCCGTAATAAGTACTATTTTCCTCGAATTTTAGTCTATCTTTCCTGCATGCTCGCGATCGGTTCGGTAACACGCGTCATGCGGCAGCGCCCCTCGGTCGGTTGGGCGGGAGGAGGGCTGTGTTTCTGCCTGGGTTCCGCGCATAACAGGCTTCGGCTTGGTGTCGAATGGGCCACTGCACCATGAGCAGTCATTTCATATCAACGTCTAGACATACAAAAATGATTCATGGACCATGTGGCACCATCAACCGCCAATAGCCTTGAATGGTGGACGGCAAGTATTCCTAACGTTATCCACGAAAATGTACGGTGGAGACCATCACTGGCAATTATTGGTATCTACTGTACTCAACTACTCAACTCAATGTGCCTTACATTCGGTTAATTCCATTAAATACATTTCTAAATATGTCTCGAGAGGCAGCAATATGGCCATTTTTGGCATCCAAAGATCCAAACCAAAATTACGCGCTATCTAATTGATAAATATGTCATTTCACTTTCATACATTTGGCGGTGCATCTGGAGAACGGTTGTTGTGCTATTGAGCTTTTTCAATAGCGTAGAGTTTAATCGATTATACATATAATTAGGTTAGGCTGCTCAGTCCTCCATTTTGCCCTCTCCTGCAGAAGCGTGAGGTACTCCTCTCGCCAGCGGGACCAGGAAGTCTGTTGCAGGAAGTTTACCTGATGCCAGCGATCAAGACGATTGAAATTGAGTCCGGTTACATCTGGTTCTGCGAAGGTACGGATTGGAGCAGTACCTAAGAAAGGCTCAGGTGTTAGCACGTCTAAGTCGTCGGGATGCTCTTATATGGGAAGCAATGGCCTTGAATTTATTATAGCAGTGATATGGCACACAAGCGTTCTCAGGTCATGAAAGAACAGCAAGGAGCTGGAAGCAGAACGATAGATATGATGTTTGGCTGTTTTAACCGCAGCCTCCCAGAGTCCGCCAAAGTGGGAGAGCGAGGGGGAATAAACCGCCAGTCGATATGATCCGCAACGCAAAGCTCCTGAACATCCATCACATGCCTTTCTGCCAGGAACAGCTTCTTCAACTCCGCCAACTCGTTTTTGGGAAATGCAGTCTTCTCTTCTTCGGCCAATTGGAGCAAGAAATGCAAGATAGGAAGCCGGTTTGGTTCCATATGTTACCGTGTCGAGCTTGAACGCCTTCACATCCTCGTGAGGGGAATCCGTCCATAGGATGCACTGCAGGTAATTGGACTCGGACACACCTGTACATCTTGCAAATGTCTCCAGTCAGCGCAATGAGGAACGTACGGAAACGAAGCAGCGTATGTAGCAGCTTGTGCCCCGCCATTAGGACCTCGTTTAACGAAAAACCTGTTGATGTTGTGGCAGATCCATCGAACACGACCCGCAGCTTTGGTGGTCGTGCTGTCCTCCTTAAACACGCAATGATGCGGTAGGAAATAGCGTCAACGACTGAGCAGTTCTGATTCCACCAATGAAATATGATTAAGCTCTTGGTACTCCCTAATGAAAGATGAGTACTGAGCTTTCAGCGGCGGACGACGCTCAAGTTTCCGCTCCAAGTTGAGGAAGCTTGCGTGTATGAGTCGCCCAAGATATCCAAACTTTACTTGATGGGCAGCTTCACGGAAAACTCTCCAGATGACAGGCGCGAGAAATTAGCTTTGAAGTGCTCTTCACAATCGATATCCTCCTGCTTGACCATCACCGAATCTTCAGTGGAACTTTCAACCTTTCAACATTAAAGTTCCACTTGATCGAGAGACTCCTGCCTGGCTTCAGATGAGGGCTGAGCCCCAAGTAAGGCTGTCTTACGTATTTGCTGACCACCTCTTGAAACCAGCCATCCAAGGCGAGTCTTCTGAAGCGATGGCAAGCCAACGTCCAATTTGATTTGGCCAATGCACAGCAGTTCGAAGAATAGGCTATCCCCAATGAGCAGGTCAATACGCTGTGGCCTGAAGAGCTGCGGATCTGCAATGGTAAATTCGGCAGAATTTTCCAACCAGAAACGTCAACTGAAAAGCTGGGCTGCTGCTTGGTGATTGTGGGATCTACCAACGCGACGAAACAGGTACTGTAGTCAGAGGCTGCAAATTGAGTCCCACAGTATAGCCCTCCGATACAAAACTGGAATCCCCAAGACCCGACACTGCGGCCGACGACATGGTCTTTTGCAGTCTAAGTTGTTGGGCGAAGCTGGAGGTTATAAGGTGCATTTGTGATCCGGAGTCCAAGAGTGCCCGACATGGTACGAGCGATCCAGCACGATCCCTCAGCAGAACAACTGCAGTGGCTAAGAGTACTACATCCCTGAAGGAGTTCTGTGCAACCAGAGAGGCAGCTGAGGACTGTGGCTGCGCTTCAGGGTGCGGGAATGAAGAGACAATGGGTTCCGTGGGCGAGGGTCTGGCGTTTAAATGCAATAAAGTGTGATGTTTGCTACCACAGTGACGACAAGTTGATGACCTGCAAGTGCGCAATTGATGGCCAGTCTTCAGGCAATTCAGGCAAAGACCAAGCTTTTTCACCTCAATTAGGCGAAGGGACGGCGAAAGATTCCCAAACAGCGCGCATGTATATATGCCATGGCCAGCAGTATTGCAAAATAGACACTCAAGAGAAACAGACTCAGTGGCTACAAACGAACTTCTAGTGTTGCTCTGTACTTTTTTTATATTTCCCACCTGAATGCGAGGCGTATACATTGCCATGGCGTGCTCCCGATTCCCCAACTTCTGACATCTTTGCTCCAGAAAAGCGGTGAATTGTTGGCTTGTGGGTATGCTGTCCAGCGATGACGTTTCCTCCCACTTGGCTTGCGTAGCGCTGTCCACCTTCTGCAGCAGGCTGTGTATCAAGATACAGGTTGCAATCTGCTCCGTTGTTCCCATACTCTGCAAAGCCCGAAGATTAGCATTAACAGTGTCCGACAAAGACCGAAGTTGCGACACAGACGAAGCCTCTACGCGCGGAACACCCAGAATGTCCGTGACATGCGCCTGAAAAATTAAACGTTTGTTATTAAACCGCTTATCAAGGAGGTCTAGCGCGATGGGATAGCTGGCGTGCGTGAACTCTAGAGACGAAATAGCGTCTAGTGCTGGTCCTTTCAGGCAGGAACGCAGGTGCTGCAGCTTCTCCACATTTGACAAATCGGTATCCTTGTCTATTATGGAGGAAAACATGCTCCAAAACGAGGAATACTGAGCGTAGCCACCACTGAACTCAGGAAGCTTCAACTCCGGCAGGCGTGGCCGACTTTGCACTACGACCGTAGTTGGGGCCTCTCCTACATGGTCCGTCCGCATTGTTGAGCATGGTAGCATTGTGGGCTGCCGCTTGTTTAACTCCCGTTTCATGCGAATCTCCAGCATGACCACGCACTCGTCAACCTCATCCCTCAAGGGACTACCGATCTCATCCAGATCTATCCTCTCCAGGGCATTATGGTGCTCGTTGAATGAAGCTACAAGCTCCGCTAGCAACCTCAGCCTGACGTTCAGCTCCTCCTCACTGAGTTCGCCAATTCTCTCCTTGCCGACAGCCGTTTCGATTCTCCGTGCTGCCCCTACCATGGATTGCACCTTGCGCTTGTAGAATGCGGCTTCCGAATCGACAAACAATGATGAGGGAGGCAAGAGTGAGGGGGTATGTTTACGAAGCACTGGGTTAAAGATTCTGAAGCACGGAGAGGTTAATCACCGGAGATTAACCTCGAACAGTTCTTTAAGAACTGTACACTCGATCGCAGCGCTCAAACACTCGGGCTCACAGTTCTACAGACCAGCAGCGAACGTTCACAGTAGGTGCAGCTTAGAGCACCGAAAACCGAAACGAAACAACTGCAAGCAAAACCGTAAAGCAGATGACGCGAGAACCGTTGATGTTGCTTGTGCACAAACGAAAGAAAAGAAACACCGTGGTACAAAGCGAATTAAACAACTGGGGTCACCAAAATGTTGAGCTATTGAGCTTTTTCAATAGCGTAATTAAATCGAAAATTTGTACTTTAATTAATTCACAACACAGTTTGTTTGATTATATTAGTTTTCTTTATTTGCCATGCAAGACGAGTGGGAAGAGTATGGTTAAGAGTTAGCAACAGGCGGACCCGTGGTGGACCGTTTTGAAGCGAGAATAAATGGGTTTTTTGTATAAAGAGTTGTAATGATATGGCAGGTCACTGTGCCAACCGACGAGCCTCCCTCACAGGGAGGCTTAGCTTAGCTCTGCTCTCTTTGCGCTGCCATGGGCCGGCGCTTAGCCGAACAACAGCTTTAATCTGGTCCAAGATGACTTTCCCATTACTTGTACTGGCATCATTGGTTTAGATTTCATAAAAAATTATATTTGCATTCTAGATAACCAGGATATTCAAGACTGTTTAATCTTAAGACCCCGCGATGTCCACGATGATATAGCCATCCCTATGCGCAATGCACAAAACATAAACACAATAACAGTTACAGCCAGGTCCGAAGTTTTCCGTTTAATAAAAATAAGCTCAGAACACAACGAAATCCTCTTGCAAAAAATTCCTTTGGAATGTCTTCTTTTCAGTTGGGAAACTCAGCTCATTCACACTCACACAAATCTCAGCTTCGTGTACACTACAATCATATCCAACATGTATGTGAAAACGTTTAGACGCATACATGCAAAGTCGACGCAGACGGATTTGGCCCGAAGAGCCGAACGGTGCAAATTTCCAGCCGAAGGTGTCTTCGGGCTCCCCTTGCAAAAAATTCCTTTGGAATGTCTTGTTTTCAGTTCGGTCGCTTAGTGAGATTTTTGAGACAATGGCAGACAAATCATTTGTTCTAGAGCAAGTTAAAAAACATGCGTACACCTTGTCACCGCGACAATAGGGAAGAAGCGTAATCTGGTACATATTGTCAGACATTATTAAAGAAGATGGAACTGTTTTGGGTAAATATCTTTACTGTCGGTCATCCAACAACCTTTTAAAGATAGCCGAAGAACTCGTCTAATTTAAGCCGACATAAATGTTGCATAGCCCTTAGGACGAAAACGAGTGTTAAAATTGTTACGGCAGAAGATAAGAAGGCCGCCTGCGTAACTTGGGTTACTGCGAATTGCCAACCATATTCAGCTATTAACGGAGCTGGATTTGCAAAGCTTGCTCAATTTTTTATAGAAATGGGAGCTAAATATGGAGACGCCGTTGACATGGAAAACCTTCTGCCTGATGCCAGGACAATTTCAAGAGCAACACATAAAATTGCAGAGGAAAAGAAAAAACATGTAAAAGATGAAATTGCCGATATTGTGCATAGCGGTGGAGCTTCTGCTACAATTGATTTGTGGACAGATAATTATGTGCACAGAAACTTTTTGGGAATAACGCTGCACTTCCAAAAGATTTGAAACTGTTTGACATCATTTTGGGAATGAAGTCTATGGATTTTCAGCGCGCAACTGGTGCTAACATTCTACGCAAGTTGAACTCTTTGTTTTCTGAGTTTGGGATAACTATTATGGACAAAATAATGTTTGTAACAGACAGAGGCTCCAACGTTGTAAAAGCTTTGGAAAACAACATTCGTTTAAACTGCAGCTGCCATTTATTTTCGAATATACTGTAACATGCTTTTAAAGAATCGTCAGAGCTAACCGTACTTTCAGAGGCTTGCAAAAAAATTGTTAATTATTTCAAAACAGCCAATTTGCAGCATCACTTGAAGACCTCGCTAAAAAATCAAAGTTCACTGTAGTAGACAACTGGTTTAATATTAATGAAATCCTTAAGGAGAAGCACGAGAGCCAAAGATTATTACTTATATGTATTGTTTGAGATGCCAAGCTTTTTTGGCACCTATATTTATCCAAAATAAGTTAGAGTTTGATTTAAAACGTTATAATGTTTATTTATACAGGCGGCTAGCTGAAGCCAATTGCTCGCTCTTTTGCCCAATCAGATAAATGTCACAAGCGGGGGTTCAGTATGCAACCTATGCGGCGAGAGATTAGCATAGAACTAATTGGGCCACGACGGGCGATCAATCCAAAAGCCGAAGCGGCAGGTGCAGAGCGCCCTTTAACAGGGAGAGCGCAGCAGCACTGCCGAACGCTGGGGACATACATAATCTTAGGTTTCGAATACTCTTATACACCTAGTTACAGCTATATTTAATATTATCGGATACGCTTAAGTAGCCGCTGGCCCGAACATGTATTTCAACCCTTCAACAGCTAGTTAACCTTTGCAGTGATTTTGAAGTTCTATTTAAGAAATTACAGCTTTGCAGTTCACCCTCTCTATGTTTCGTTGTACCATCTATTGAAAGTTAAGCTTATATGTATACCTAATCCAACAGATGTACCATCCATAGTGCATAATGCATAATGTTGACGACACTTGGATTCCAAATTTAACGCTTTGGCATAAAACTGCTTTTTTTTATTTCCTCCTGTATTAAATATGAAAGCATCAGATAAGGAGGAAATTATTCAATTCTGTTTCCCAAATTGAGCGATCATTTATAGCTCCACAGTCATCAACCTGGTCTATTCCAACTAGTCCATCTATCCAAAATTCTGATTCCATCCTCCAATTTTCTTTTCCTGAAAACAGCAATTCATTAGACACAAGCATTGCGTTTTCTAATCAATCCAATAATCCAGACACTCAAATTTTTTCCTTTTTGCTACATAAATCATTACTGACTACATTGAAAACACCTGCCGATGAAATAGAAAAATATTGTAAAGAAAATGTGGAAATAACCAATGAATTTGATGTTTTAAAATTGTGGAAAATTAATGAAAAAGTATATCCAAATCTTTCAAAATTGGCCCTTAAGGTTCATTCAATCCCAGCAAGTAGTGCAGCAGCAGAACGAGAATTTTCCTTAGCTGAGAATATAATAACGCAGAAAAGAAACCGTCTTGGCCCAAAATAAATAGATAGCCTTATATTCCTGTACTCTTACTATAAAACTTTTAAACTTTAACTGCTTTAGTCAAAAGATAATTATACAAAACTAGCAGACCCGCTTCACTGCTTACTAAATGCATTTAACGTTTAGGAATTCATCTTAATTAAACAATTTTAATCAAAAGCAACAAATATACTTACACAAATTGCAATTTTTTCAGAAAACAAATTTTCACACAAAAATTTATAAAAAACAAAATCTATCATCAAATGTTTGGTTCTACAGAATGACACAAAATGAAATGAAGTAGGCGTTCAAACACACATTTTTAGACCAAATTTGAGATTTTTTTTTGATTAATTTTTAATATTTGTGGAACCTATTTATAGAAAAGTGAAAGCTTTTGTAAAGAAAGAATGACACATACTCTGGCTATCATTTAAAAACCGCATGCAATTTGGTGCACGCGTTGCGGAGATAGCCGCATACACACAGATTTTTTTCTACAAGTTTATAGTATAGATTGTTCCTTATTTTACTTCTAAGAAAATATAAAAATAAATATTTCGTTTCTCATTTCATTTGATTTCTATTTTGCATTTATTTTTCCACCACTGTCAGCAGCAATAGAATAACATTATTTCGTCGTTTTACGCATACAAAAGCAATTAGACACATTGTGCATATCTGTGTGCCGACCGTTACTTCACTTGAATAAAATCATACGAGCTGAGTTGCGTCTTTGCTCATAATCGTATTGCTGCGCCGGAGTAACAGACACCCGAAACACCCGAAAAACGAACGAGCATGAATAAACTCAGCCAGAATAAAAGAAGGCAAAGCTTGAGTAATTTAAAATCATCTGGAAATATGTGCGCATGCAAGTGTGTATCCGTCAACGCTGAGTCAGTTTAATCGGGTGATTTTTATACCTGTACTCAAAAAAGAGTTAAGGGGTATATTAGATTTGTGGTAAAAGTGGATGTGTGTAACGCAGAGAAGGAAACGTTTCCGACCCCATAAAGTATATATATTCTTGATCAGCATCAATAGCCGAGTCAATAGAGCCATGTCTGTCTGTCCGTCCGTCTGTCCGTCTTGTTGAGCGCCTGGATCTCAGAGACTATAAGAGTTAGGGTAACCAAATTTGGTTTCCAGACTCATGTGGTATCACACTGCTACTAGTGTATTTCAAAATTTCGCCCCGCCCCCTTCTGCCACAACACAGGACGAAAATCTGTGGCAGGCACAATTTTAAAGATACGATAAAACTAAAAACGCAGTATCGTAGAGAATTCCCATATCTACCAGATTGCCGAATCTGAATCAGATGGGATCATAATTATAGCCAGAATGAAGAAATTAATTTTCAGTTGTTTCCCCCGCCCCCTCCTGACCAGGACCCTGCTACACCATCTCCTTCTCGCTCGCACACTCTGCCGCGTTCAGTGCGCGAGCAACCCCTAGCGGAGGAGATGTAGAATTTAAATGGTACATCTATAATCTACATGTTAGATGTAAAATATACATTGTAGATGTAGATGTAGATAACAGATGTATCAAAAAAATGTAATGTAAAATTTTTTTTTTAATTCTAACATTCTAAAAAATTATGCTCAAAAATGTATATACTGACTGAGTACGGGTATAAGTAGAGTCGCGTCCCCAGAAGCGACTTACACGTTCCTTCTCGTTTTGTGTAAACTTATTTGTAATCACCCAATGCCGTTCTCTGGTCCTCATACCCAACCAGGAAATTGATAAAGGGAGTCTTATTACAAATACAATTGCCACAAGCAAGCAAGCTTTTGTTTGAATCATCAATACGACGGATATCAATTGTACAGTAGCCGATGCAAATATTCAAGCGGAAGACGACTATGAATTAAAAACTCATTAAAAACTGAAAGATAGACAAAAATAAAGAAATCATCGAAAAACTTAATAAACACTTTCCAAGATTTATAAAAAATATGATGAATACCGTTTGTTCTGAATACGTTGATATATTTGCATTGGAAACTGAACCAATAACAGTAAACAACTTTTATAAACAAAAATTTAAAATTAATAATCGATGAGCCAGTTTACATAAAAAACTATAGAATACCCCATAGCCAAAAAGAAGAAATAAATACTCAAATAAAAAAGCTTATGTAAGATAATATAATAGAGCCCTCAGTATCCGCATATAACACCCCATTGCTATTAGTAACAAAAAAAATCACTACAATGAACAAAAACGATGGAGAATGGTAGTTGATTATAATGTAATTACACTACTCGACAAAATCCAACTTTTTTTTCCTCAAGGAACCAAACCGACTTTTTCTGATAGATATGGGACTTTTAATTTTTTTAAAGCATTATGGTTTTTTTTTTCTATGGCAGAAATTTTTGTTGAAGAATTTTTTATATCTGGCATTTTTTGTTTAAGCATTTTTCAGAGGTTCCGCTTCTTTTTTTCACATAACTCTAGTATCTTTCGTCTGGTTGTAAAGAACTTTGCTATTTTAAAAAGATAATTAAAACAGCTAGAAGTAAAGCCCAAACACTTTGTGATTTCTGCCTACCGTCTGGGAAATATAAAGCATTGAAATGCAAAAATTAAGATTTTTTAGCTGTATTGTTTACGAAATTTTGACTTTGAAAACTCGGGAAAACTCGAAAAAAAATGATATCCTGTGACCTCTATTTTTTATACCCGTACTCAAAAAAGAGTTAAGGGGTATATTAGATTTGTGGTAAAAGTGGATGTGTGTAACACAGAGAAGGAAAATTTTCCGACCCCATAAAGTATATATATTCTTGATCAGCATCAATAGCCGAGTCGATAGAGCCATGTCTGTCTGTCCGTCCGTCCGTCCGTCTGTCCGTCTGTCCGTCTTGTTTGACGCCTGGATCTCAGAGACTATAAAAGCTAGGGCAACCAAATTTGGTTTCCAGACTCATGTGATATCACACTGCTACAAGTGTATTTCAAAATTTCGCCCCGCCCCCGCAAAAGACGAAAATCTGTGGCAGGCACAATTTTAAAGATACGATAAAACTAAAAACGCAGTATCGTAGAGAATGCTCATATCTACCAGATTGCTGAATCTGAATCAGATCGGATAAAAATTATAGCCACAATGAAGAAATTCATTTTCAGTTGCTTCCCCCGCCCCTTCCGCAAGAGAAACGCTACTCTATCTCCTTCTCGCTCGCACACTCTGCCGAGTTCAGTGCGCGAGAACCCCACGGAACCTCCACACGTTCCTTCTCGTTTTTTTTGCATAGGTTCATTAATTAGGCGTTGTGTAAGGTATTGCTCATTTGGAGCTAAAATTCGTTATCCAAACCTAATACCTAAACCTAAACCTAAAGTGCAGTGTCTTGCGTTCGGGCTGATGGACTTTTAAGCATCTGGCGATCGAACCTGAGGCCGTGAGGTCTGTCTTTGACACGGAAATAATTGATTATTGCTACCTTATGATTATTGGGTGATAATAATTGAGGGGCGTGGTAAGTGGTTCGAAGCTTGATGCTTCGTTGACAATTGGCTAGTGGGTCAGTGGAGTTGAGGAAGTGTTTTGCTGTGACTGCATCGCAGCAGGTGCGGGCTGCATTTGGGAATTGGGTTAAGAATTGGTTTTTGCTAACTCTGCATTGCAGAAGGTGATAGCTGAATTTTGGTCGGTAGGTCGATAATTTAAGGCCGACGTGAATGGTTGCGAAATAGCGCAAAGCAGTGGGTGACCGAGAATTTAATGCAAGAGGTGGGATGTTTTAAATTGGTGTGTGAACAAGAATGGGTTGAGTTTTTGAGCGAGAGTTCTTAATTTCAGTATTTGTGTGCATTGCTTAAGAAAGACTATTTTATTTTCCGTAGATGCTTACACACTGCTACTTATGGAGAACCGTGGCAAGACCATGGTTCGTTGGCTCTGTGTATATCAGTTCGATTATTGTTTCCGAACAGCATACTTCTGCTGTCCTTCCGCTGTTTGTGACGAGCCATGGCAAGAGCCATGGTTCGTTACAATTTCTTTGTGAAAAATTCAATACGGCACTTAAATTTTCCCCATATGGTTGTCATCCTAGTCCATAGTATTTCCCCACTTCATTGTAGGTTTCAACTATAGCTGAATGTGGTATCAAAGACTTATGAATAATATTTACAGGGCTACCAGAATCAAACAAACTTAACATACTGACACATCTTTGTTCACCAAACATAATCATAGGGTTATTAATTGAAAGGTTGCTAAATCGTTGTTGTTTCTATCTCCCGATCGCTCCTCACCTTGAACTGCCGCTACTCTAGTGATCATCTTTCGTTGAGGGCACTACGAATATTGGTGATCAGGGCTCCAGCAATTGAAACATGCCCCATCCGGTCTCTTTGGCTGGCTGCAGTCCTTCATCACCTGCCGACAATTGTAACACCGCATTGCGCCACCCCCTTACTGCTGACCTGCTGCCATACTCACAATTACTCTCCAGAGACTCTCCTACCTCTTGCTTGCCTCGCAGCTCCTGAAGTGTGCTGCAATATAACATGGACGCTGCCATGCCCGTCTTGTCCAGCAGTGCATCTACGATGAATTTGACCACATCGATGGTGGCCATCTTTGCTTGCGCCGCTATGCTGCTCATCGCCACGAAGTATTGTAGTGCGCTTTCTAATATCCCACGCCGTCACTTTCTGCTCAAAAACGTTGAGCAATTTTGCTCGCATCATTTCCCATTTCAGTGGCGCCACATGATCGATATATACGTTTGCCGATCCGCCTAGCAACCGCTTCGCCAATATCCAGCATTTTGACTCGAATACAGCATGAAAATTAATAATGTCCTCAAAGTTATGAATGCAACTGGTTACAACATGGTTACGTCATCTCGAGAAAATGTCCGCACCAAAGCACAGTGGGGCCTTTGGCCCCATATTTTCATGAAATAAATTGCGTTTAAAAGAAAAAATTTTCAAATTTTACAATAAATAAATAGTCAAAGTGAACTTTGTTGCCAGTGCATATTTTCCTATGTAATATGATAAATTTCAAGTTTTTTGGATCGATAAAGAATTTAAAAGGATTTAACAAATAAGAAAAAAAAATTTTTAATTGTTCTTGTTTTTGGTTTAAGCATAGTATCCAGCACTGCGGAATCGAAAAATTCCTGTCAATTGGAATTTAAGGATGGTCAAACTATTACTGTTAACTTTGAATTTGCCCTTATTATAGCATAGTATCCAGCACTGCGGAATCGAAAAATTCCTGTCAATATGTCCATATAAAAAAAACTGTGAGAGGAATGTTTCGTTTACGTATTCCTGGAGTGTGTATCCAGCAACACGAGCGGAATCCACAGATTTATATCGATAGTTGCCTATCGGGACCGTGTGTGGACTGAGAGAACAGCTGATACACAGCTCAGGAATATATACTTTACAATTCTTCCTGAAGTGAATTGTGCAAGATGTAGGCAAAAACTGTCCGCAAAACCAAAAAGAGAGATGAAATGGTTTTTTTTTTGCATAAATATATGCCGCTACTAACACAATCACTTCATCATCAGAGTGCATTTTTTTCCTTTTTTAATTTTAGCAGTATTTTACAGTTGGCTCTGTTTACAAAACACAGCTGATTCATCAACTCTGTTTTAGCTATGTTCCACACCCTCACGGAAAAACTAGCAAATTTTTTGCCAGGCCTTATGATCGATGGAAAAGTTCTAAACGAAGTAACAAATATAAAATCGACCTTGACATGCGCTTTGTGCAAAAAAAAAAAAAAACACAAAAGGACTTTCAAAACTTGGAAACTTGAATTGAAGAGGAAAATTTGGAAAATGGCATTTCCCCATTGCATGCAAGAATAAGATGTATGGAGTTTATTTCAAAACTCGCATATACCATCCCGCGAAGGGAAGGAACTTTTGAGGATAGCGTGTTAGCCAAAGAGAAATATAAACGCAGAAAAAAATGATTCAAGACGAAGTCTTCGCGAAACTTGGACTGAGGATAGCGTGTCAGCCAAAGAGCAACATAAACACAGAAAAAAATGATTCAAGACGAAGTCTTTGCGAAACTTGGACTGAGAGTCGACCGCCCCATATATGGATACGGGAACACAAACGATGGAAACTAATCCCGGAAACTCTTTAAGGAAAACGAAATTACAGCAAAAATAGCTGCAATGGATACGGCATTATCCAGAGATTGGCTGTAATTTTGATCTGCAAGGACAAAATTAACACCCGCAAGTTTGGTGAATATGCCTCGAAGACTGCAGTGTTGTTATATGAAAAGTATCCTGAAAAGACGCTAAATCCAACGCTCCATAACATTTTGGCACACGGTCAAATTTTAATAGAATATCAGAGCCTACTAATTGGAGAGATGCCAGAGGAGGACCAGGAAACGAGAAACAAGGATTGCAAGCAATTTAGGTACTGTAACGAATCATGGCGCATCCACGCTGGCCGGAGACAATAATCAAACTGATATACACAGAGCTATCGACCTACCGGCGCAAATTCAGCTATCACCTTCTGCGATGCCGAGTTAGCAAAATCAATCCTAAACCCAATTCCCAACTTCAGCCCGCACCTACTGCGATGCAGTCACAGCAAAACCTTTTCCTGAACACTACTGACCCCGTAGCCCATTTTCAACGAAGCATCAAGCTTTGACCCAATTAACCCGCCCCACAATTATTCTCACAGAATAAACATAAGTTAGCAATAAGCAATTATTTCCGTGTCAAAACCCAGGTGCCAGCTGCATAAAAGAGCCACGATCGGAAAAGCAGGCAGTCCATCAGCCCCAATACAAGGCAGTCCATCAGCCCCAACACGAGGCAGTCAATCAGCCCCAACCCAAGACACTGCACTAGGCAGTCCATCAGCCCCAACACAAGGCAGTCTATCATCCCGAACACAAGACACTGCACTAGACTCAAGACACTACACTACGCAGTCCACCAGCGCACCACACCGCCAGAACAGAGCAACAAATAACTAAGTGAATGGAAAGTATTGAATAAACAAAGAACAAACCAACACAACTACAGCGTCATCATTTCTCCCTTACCTGCTGCATTTCAAGCCACCCCGACACCTGAAGTCACCTGCGATCTACAAAACTTTCTTGTAGCGGTCCCTGGACAGACTGACGCATATCCCAACCTGAGATAGGTCCTCACAAGTGGCGCCCGAGCAGGGACTTTTTGGTGACTTTAAGGTAACTAACAACTTAATACGGAGCTTTGTGGAGTAAAGACCCACGGCCACTGAAAGAGACTAGGCTAGCAATGATCAATAACCGTCAAGCACAAAAACCCCGCCCACACTAAATCCGGTCGCAAACAAGTAGTGCCGCAGTGCTGATCCTACGAGTATCAACCGAGAGTGCTACCGTACAGAAGTACCACCAAACCAAACGTAAGTCAGTACCACTAACCGCAGAAGTACACCATAGAAGCCCACGGAGACGGCCAACCCAGCTCGAGACGAGCTGGAAGCCCTTGCCGAGGAATTCGGATTTGGAAACGAAGGAACGGTCGTGGAACGACGAAAGAGATTCGCCGCATTAGTCGCCGGAACACTCTCGCAGGACGCCTGGGTCCGGCTGGGAGACCTCGAACGGCAATACGCCAGACCAGCCGGACGCTCCAAGTCGCCCATGCCCACCACTCCTGGGCCATCTGACCAGCGGAAAACAGACCCAAAATCCGGGTTACAAGTCCCCACCGCGGCCGAATACAGCACACCCGGCCCCCACGCATCGTAACGCCAGCCGATTTGCCCAGACCTCCAGTTACGAAGACCAACCGCTCGCCCACAAAGAGGATCGTGCCAGCCATGGACCCTTCCATAGACCCTTCCATAGATGGACGCCACCACAGATACATCGCCCACGTTGCGGAACAGGTTCGAAAATGGACGGACGGACAGGACGACCCCCTTGCATTTCTGGAACTACTCGAAGAACGTGCGCTCTCATATGGGCCCCGCAGATCCAAGCATTTCTAGATGAGGAACTATCAAAATTCGCTGGCCCGAAAAATCCCGAAAAATTCGCGTTCTTTCAAACCCGGATCAAGTATCTGATTAGCGACGAGGGCATCCATACCGACCCCGAAAAAATCGCCGCCGTCAAAGACCTCCGACCCCCCACAAACCTAAAGGAACTTCGTCAATGCATCGGGATGTCATCCTGATACCGAAGGTTCGTACCAAACTTCGCAACCGTCGTCCAACCGATGTCTCGCCTACTCAAAAAGGATCAAGCATGGGTATGGGCCGAGGAACAACAAGAGGCTTTTGACCTCCTAAAGGAACTACTCACGACCGCCCCCGTTCTGGCTTGCCCGGATTTCAACGTGAAATTCTCGCTACAGACCGTCGCAAGTAACCTCGGCATGGAAGCAGTCCTTACGCAAGAAATCGAAGGCAAGGAGCAAGTTATAGCGTACGTCAGCCGACGACTCAACGCGGCGGAAGATCATCTGGGCCATCCGGAAACTTCGATGTTACCTCGATGGATATCGTTTCAACATGGTCACCGACCATCTCAAATGGTTGAACACCCTGGAAAGCCCCTACGGTAGAGTAGCAAGGTGGGCACTCGGACTATAACAATACCAGTACGACGTACATTATCGCGCGGGTAAGCAGAACGTAGTTGCAGATGCTTTATCACGACAACCCTTGGAAACCCTCGCACGAATCTAGGAAGTAAAGGTAACCTGCCCCTGGCTCAAGCGCAGGCTCCAACAAGTCCAAGACGAACCAGAGAAATATCCCGATTACACTCACGAGAAGGGGGAACAATACCGACACCTGGGCCGCGGCACAGAGGAAAATGGGGACATATCATGGAAACTTTGCGTACCAAAGGGTCGTCGCGCAAGAGTCCTCCAGGAATGTCCCGACGAACCCACGGCCGGCCATCTAGGAATCCGTAAGACCATAACCCGAGTATGTCAACGGTACTACTGGCCAGGGCTTTACCGGGGCGTAAGGAAATACGTTCGCAGCTGCGTCAGCTGCCAGAAGTTCAAAGTCCAACAACGCAAGCCGGTGGGTAAGATGCTCACTCGCAAAGTTGAAGAACAATTCGCAACCCTATTCGCCGACTTCGTGGGAACACTGCCTCGATACAAGAAAGGAAACACCATGCTGCTTGTATTCCACGACACCTTTACTAAATGGGTAGAACTGGTGCCACTGAGAAAAGCCACCACCGCCACATTGGAGCTAGCTTTCCGGGAGCGCATACTCAGCCAATACGAAATGATTTGTGTGTGACAACGGCACACAATTTACGAGCCGGTCGTTTCCAAACGTTTCTGCAAACGGCAGGGATAGAGTTGCAACACACTGCGCCCTACTGCCCCCAAGAAAACCCCACGAAACGGGCCAATATGATGATCAAAACAAAGATCGCCCAATTTGTGGGAGAACACCAGAAAACTTGGGACGAGCTAATTCCGGAGATTTTACTCGCCGTGAACTCCAGTGTCTCGGAAACAACTGGATTTAGCCCATCCTTCCTACTGTACGGAAGAGAGCCCCGCTTACCTGGAGCACTGTATGATGAAGTAACACCCGGCACAAGAAGCCCGCCAGACACCGCGCTCCGGCTCAAGGAAGTGTTCGCGATAGTGAAGAATAACATTCAGCGAGCCAGCCACGAGCAGGCAAGGCACTATAACCTCCGTCGAAGACAATGGCATCCCACGGTGGGCAGTTTGGTACTGATGCGACAACATCATCTGTCCAACGCCGCCGACGGCTTCGCTGCAAAACTGGCCTCGAATTATGACGGGCCCTACAAAGTAAAAGATTTTAGCTCAGCAAATATCGTGAAACTACGACACATCAACAGCCGGAAGCAAAGCAAATCGCCAAAATCAATGACCTAAAGGAATACCATGACCATGACGCGGGACAATCTGCGGACGAAGAAGACACAACCGCCGACCTATAAACGAAACAAAACAGTAAGAAGGTCACGGCCGGTCACAGCAATCGGGCTGACAAAACCCAAACGATCCGCTGGCCCACATCCAACGGGGAAAACTAGCCCAGAAAACTCCGCACACGCGACAGAAATTGCGGAGCACGAAACCACGAAAATAGATGAAGACACTGGCCCTAGAATGCAACCACTGCATAACCACAAAAACTACCGTGTCATCATTCTTCCCTTGCCTACTGCATTTAAAGGCAAGCCTGAAACCTGAAGTCCCGATACAATCTACAAATTTTCTTGTAGCGGACCCTGGACAGACTGATGCATGGCTAGCACCATGTACTTTTGCAGACTTTATTTTGAAAGTTTTTTCTTTTAAACGCATTTTATTTCTTGAAGATATCTTGATTCGTGAAATGGCCAAAGGCCCCACTGTGCGACGGGGCGTAAGCGCCCCGACTATTAGTTCAATACTGTTTCCTAGTTGAGGAAGATGAAAACGAAGAGTCACAGGATGAGTATGTAGTGTGTAGTATGTAGGTAGGGCTTACGCTAAAAGACGTGGTAGGTAGTGTGTCACAATTTTCTGGTTCTCATAACACCGAAATCAATAAATGGATAGAGGAATTGGAGGATTGCGCAAGAAAAGTCGACAAAAATACATCCTGGGTCCTTTATTTATTTGTGTTGTAACGAACCATGGTTCGTCTCAAGCATGTCAACACAACCAATGCTACCCCCAGGTGAAGATACCAACAACAACGAATTCGAAGACGCAGCACAAGTCTAGGGAAAGAACGACGTCGACCAAAAGCAAGAACTCAGCAGACGCATCAGCAAAATACACGATAATGGGAACGGCAATAATTATCGAAAATATAAAATAAATATATTTCCTAAAGTTAAAGCGACTACAAAATTCCTCTCCCACGGTACTGGTGCACCCTAATCACCTTACCTGGGATATGGGACACCTATTGGAAATCGACTGCATTAGGTAACCTTCGGTTAACGGACAATCGACTCGACAATATTGACTACTTATGTAAGAACCGGAAAATGCGGGAAACAAGATTGGTAACTTGGTAGGAAAATCAATCGCCGATGGATCCATAAAAGGCACTGCCTGGCATGGAGACGAGGCAGTCCACCAGGAGTCACGTCGCGATCACTCGGCAGAAATTAAACAAGTAAAATAACAACACAAGAATATTAAAGAAAACAATTGACTTTAAAATACCAAGACAAGTGTTGTGATTCTTGCTAACCATTCTATTTCAGTGGTAGACAAAGTTCCTGGTTTCATTCCCGATAAAGTCTTCGTGAATCAAAAATATCTTGTGACTTAGGACCCTGGACAGACTGACGCTTATCCCAGCCTCAGATAGGTCCTCACAGTGTATAGATGCATTAATTTGGCGTCGTTTAAGGTATTTCTCATTAAAATTGTCACTAAGCATGTTAGCCCCAAGTCCATCAAAAAAAGTTAGTTTGGTTTGAATCGCTGAAATTATTTCGGGTAGTGTAGTCAGTGTAGCTATATTCGACTCAACTCCTCTTCAGACTACACTGGTACGCCTTGACAGCCGATATAAAAAATATGTATGGCCAAGTCTTGGTGGATAAAGCGGACAGATAAATTCAGTTTGTAGTTTGGAGAGGAGACCCGTCTGAGTCATTGAAAGTATACCAGCTCAACACCGTAACAGCCCAATTTTTGGCAATTCGTTGTTTGAAGAGGTTGAGTGACTCTGTAGGGTCTCATTCCCTAAAGCTGTTGAAGGTATTGGGGCGAGTTTTATATCGATATGTTGACTGGTGCTGGTTGCGTAGAGCAGTGTTCCGCCAAGCGTGTGTCGCGGCACGCTGGTGTACCGTGGCCATCGGCTGGTGTGCCGCGGAAAAAAGTCAAAATATTAAATAGGAATACAGAGAATTTAGTTAATTTTTTTTCAACCAGTCAATCACAACTCTTGTACAGTTTATTTTGAATACATATTATATTAAGAACATGACTTTAAATAAGAATAATTTTTATAAGGGTGTCAATAAGTAATGATATTTGAAATACATACGTATCCATAACGTATCCATATGCAAAGGTATGCATGTATGAATGTGTGCTCAGCAAACGAGCTGCCTGATATTTTGATTACCGAAACTAGGGTTGGGGCACGAAAATACTTTTGGTATTTAAGCTGTTATTTAATATTTAAATAAGTACATATTACTAAGAAATTAAATATTAAGATTAATACAGAGAACATAATTATTGTATTATCCAACCAAGCAATCGCAAAAGCTTTTTCGAAAAAGAAGAAAAGGCATTAACATATTATCTTTTCGGCTCGGAAAACTTGTGCTATGTACAAGTACACACACATATCCAGGTTCTTTGCGTGCTCAAACATGCAAGCGAATTCTAAATATTTTTTCAGATTTGTGCTCAGTTTTGAACTCGTGCGAGCAAAAAGCGTGGAATTAGTCGCATATTAATCGCAAGAGACTTTTTAATAACAAATAAATTGCCAACCCGACGTTTTTATAATGGTAAAATTTGTTAAACGTACCGCAAGTTTCTCAAGTGAAACTAATATATTGCCAGAAGAAGCAATATGATGAGAGCTATGTCAGCTATGGCTTTATTTATTGCGGAGACGAATCATGCCCAGTTCCAAACTTTTTGGTTTGTGGAGAAACTTTGCGCAATAATTCGATGGTGCCCAGTAGACGTTTACGACATTTAAATACTAAACACCGAACGTTAGCTTAAAAAGACAAAGCATTTTTGTACATATGAAAGACCATTCAAAGAAACAAGCAACTCTCATGACTTCGTCTTTCAAAACATCAGACAAAGCGCAAAAAGCAAGCTACGTGATCGCTAATTTGCTAGTTAAAGCTAAGAAGCCTCATTCTCTCGCTGAAGTTTTAATTATACCTGTCTGCAAAGAAGTTGTCAAGATTATAATTATTATAACAGACCAGTACTTCAGTTACCATAATTTGGAATGGATCAACTGCATAAGCATTTATACAGACGGAGCAGCAGCTATGACGGGAAAAATTAAAGGATTTGTAACCAGGCCTTCTGAAAAAAACCCTAGAATCAAAAATGTACCTTGTTTTTTACCGAGGGAAGCACTGATGACAAAATCTTTGCCTGATGAATTGTTGTCCCTCCTCCAAGAAGTTGTTAAAATTGTCAATTACATCAAGTCGCGACCGCTGAACTCTGGTCTGTTTAATGCAGTCTGTCAGGAAATGGGAGCAGATCATCGGTCGCTTCTTTTTCATACAGAAGTACGATGGCTTTCTCGGGGAAAAGTTCTATCTCGGATTTACAAGCTTAAAAATGAGACCCAGACGTTTTTAGAGGCCGAGAGTTCCGATTATGTTTCTGTGTTTAAAAAAGAAGAATGGGTGGCCAAACTTGCATATCTGTCGGGCATATTCGCTCATTTAAATGACCTGAACAGAAAAATGCAAGGCAGAAACTCCAATATTTTAACGTCTTCGGACAAAATTGAAAGCTTTCGCGCTAACTTGGTGCTATGGATCAGCCACGCCGTCAATAGAAGTAATGAAATGTTTCCAAATGTCATGGCTGCCGATTCAGAAAAAAACGTGCAGGCTTTGATAGTGAAGCTCTTGGAGCTATTAGCTAAAAAAAATTAACTGTTACTTTCCAAAGTGTGACCTGCAACCTATGGACTGGGTACGAAATCAATTCGCGTACATCATAAACCTTGAACACTTACCGAAACACTTTTTGGTTTCTTTGCAGTTTTCATCGGTTTCTTTATTGTTTCGTGTTCTTATGTTACTCGGTGGGGGTTAACTGATTGACCGCGACGTGTATGCTAATTCTTGATTTACCGGTTGACTGCGACTTTTCATTTTACCCGATCGACTGCCCTGTCCCATTCTAGGCAGTGCCTTTTATTAATCGGCTGGGCATCGATTTTCCCACCAATGTCTTACATCTCTTACATCTCTTACAGCTCTTACATAAGTATATAAATTATCTTGAAGTTATATAGGTCCGAGCTGCGGTCTCCGTTGCCTTGGCTCCGGCGGCAGCGATCGGGTTCCTGTGGCCCGCTCTTGCAGCGGGGGGTGGTGGATGCCGTTTGGCAACTAGGTCTTCTACTGAATATTATGTTGAGAGGGTAACTGCCCTCTATTTCGTTGGCCCTTAAGGCTCAACGATATAATTATGTTAATAAATGTTGTACGACTCGTGTCGGAGTTAATATGAACGCTCAGTTCATTTATTTGTCAAATCTTAAACTGAAACTTAGTTCTATCCCTAACCGAAACATAGCCGGCGAGCCGACCGCGCATAAACAGGAAATGCTGACCATGCAACATGCGCCAGAATCATGCGATCGCTGGCGGCCAATGGGATTAGGGAGCCGCCCGCTACGGCGACATTTGCTGCATCAGCGTCTGTAGTATCATACTTGGATACGTTAGGGCGGCACATGATTATTCATATTTCTTATGCGCTACGTTAGGGTGGCACATGATCATTCGTGCTTAATTTCTTATATGTTATTTCTTATGTGTTAACTTATATATTGCTGAGTGGATTGCCCGGTAACAGGTGGTTACATAACGCAATCGACTCCCAGTAGGTGCCCCAGCTCCCAGGTATGGTTACACTACTCGACAAAACCGAACTTTTTTTTTCCTCAAGGATCCAAAACAAAAAAATTCTTTAAAAAATGAACAAAAAATACAAAAAATTGTGTTGGGCCCGCAGCCTTCAAAAAGGTATTTTTTGTTCATTTTTTCCATTTTTTAGGTTTGGTTAACGAATTTTAGCTCCAAAGTCTCTCCATAGATTTTAATGAGCGATACCTTAAACGACGCCAAATTAATGCACCTCTACACAAAAAAATAGAGAACACAGGATATAATTTTTGTTCGACTTTTCCTGAGTTTTTAAAGTCAAAATTTCGTAAATAATACCGCACAAAAATCATCATTTTTGCATTTCAATGCTTTATATTTCCCAGACGGTAAGCTGAAATCACAAAGTGTTTGAGCTTATCTTCTAGCTGTTTTAATTATCTTTTTAAAATATTAAAGTTCTTAACAACCAGATGAAAGATACTAGAGTTATGTGAAAAAAACAAGCGCTACCTCTGAAAAAAAGCTTAAAAAAAAAATACCAGACTTCAAAAATTCTTCAAAAAAAGTTCTGCCATAGAAAAAAAACCATAATTTTTTAAAAAATTTTAAAGCCCCATATCTATCAGAAAAAGTCGGTTTGGATCCTTGAGGAAAAAAAAAGTTCGGTTTTGTCGAGTAGTGTTATTAACGAGAAAATTGACTTAGGACAATTCTTCAAGAGGCTTACTTTAGAAGCCGGTAATCTAGGCGTCACTAAATTACAACTGTCCTTAGAAGACAGAATATTTAAATATACCCGGGTAGAATTTAAAGAAATGGGAAATAAAAACCTTACAGACATAACAATTGCGTTAACGCCAAAACAAACATACTTGCAAGACAAAAAATCGATCGATAAAATATTAAAACAATTCCACGACGACCCAATTACTGGAGGCCACCAGGGAGTCAATCGTACAATTACCAAGATTAGAGAAAAATACAACTGGAAAAACATGACAAGGGATATACAGTACATGAGTATTGCTTATTTGAACTAGTTTTTGGTAAAAAACCACAAACGTATGACTTTCTAGAAGAAGGTAAGGTTAGTCCAGTATACAACCATGAAGCATACGATAAGGAAGTAAAATATAGATTACAGATAGCTAAGAGTAGATCAAAATTATTATTAGAAAAAGCAAAAACAAAACAAAAAGCATAGTATGACAGGAACCTAAATAGCATACAAATAAATATAGGAGATTTAGTATTAGTTAAAAATGACACAGGTCATAAACTAGATAACCAATATAGGGGCCCATATAAGGTAATAGGAATAGACGATAGGAATAACAACATATTAAAGGATGGAAGGATAAAAATAGATTAAAAGTATATAAAGAAAATATAATATAAACAATTGGTTCTTTTTCACCATTTCATGGGCATAGAAAAAAAATGTAATAATAATTATATAAAATTACTTATACATACATATATACTTATACCCTTAAACAGAATCAAACAAAAACGTACAATAACATAAAAAAAAAAAAAAAAAAAAAAACCAAAGGAAAAGAAAAAAAAGATAATTATTAAAAATAATATTACTTCAAACAAATACAATGTACACTTAAAGCAATTTACACCTACACAAATATATTTAAACACACACAAACACACTTTGTAAAACATTGTAACACCTTAGAATAACTCCATTACTATATTACGTTATTCTTATTAAAAGGGAGGTGTAGTGTATTCATGCAGTGTGTTTGGCCTAACCAATTTAAGCACCACCCCAAGGCCAAGTTGCAATATGATGCAGTTTCGGCGGCGGTCATTGTCGCTGCCCAAAAGTGATGCGTCTGCATCTAAACCGTGAGAACCTTACGTAACGGGCATTGGGCAGGTACCACCGCTGACCGAAAGCTGACGCCTCATATTGCATATTGACTGTGGGAACCTTACGCAACAGGGTTTTGTTTCCCACGATAGAACACCCGCATGGAGGCAACTCGCCACAACGATTTTGTATAAATATAAGCCTCATTTAAATAAAAATCAATTATAACTGAAAGACCTCCAAGCGTACTACATCTAGCTGTTTTAATTATCTTTTCAACATATTAAAGTTCTTAACAACCAGATGAAAGATACTAGAGCTATGTGAAAAAAACAAGCGCTATCTCTGAAAAAAGCTTAAAAAAAAATACCAGTTTTCAAAAATTCTTCAAAAAAAAAGTTCTGACATAGAAAAAAAAAAAATATCATTAAACCATTTCTAAGCCCCAAATCTTTAAGAAAAAGTTTGTTTTGTTCCTTGAGGAAAAATCGTGTTGACCAGTGTTATCCGTGTGCACCTGTACCGTGGGAGAGGAATTTAGCTGAATAATATATTTTTTAATATATATATAATATATTTTTGTTATGAAATTATTTATTGAATATTGTTAGCAAGACTTACGTAAAACTTACGTATTACGTAACTCCTGCTCGCTTTGGCATAGCGTGGTGAGAATACGTCACCAGATAGGTCCCAGAGATGTTCTGGTGAGCGCCGGTCTCCTCCAGAATGGTCATTTGAGAGTCGTTAACGATAATGATTCCATGATCCAAGGGGATGATTGCCTCTAGATGCCATAGCAGCGTTGCGCAATATGCGACAGACCCTCTCGTTGTTGTTCGTTTCTTCGGTCGGCGTTTTTCGACCTGTGCTGCGTCGTTGAATTCGTTGACTTTGGCTGGTCAGCTACCAATGTATGGAAAAAAAAAGTCACGGATAGGGAGGTTACGAGGGGCTAATAATAGTGTTTGCCTCGTCGGTTGCATCCCTGTCCTCGTGGAATTCCTTCAAGTTGTTGATGTTAGCAACTTTCGATTTTCGGCTGACCGTATGCTGTAGTTTTACGGTGTTCGGTGATGTAAATCCTTTGACTCGATAGGTGCCTTCCCTGTTCTTAGCTTGCCCTCTGGATGTTATTTCTGACAATGATGAATACTTCGCTGAGTTTGGTTGCCTTGCTTAGAACGGTCTCGGAGGGCTTCCTGTGCATGTCATGACTTCGTCATAAAGCGTTCCTGGCAAACGGGGCTCTCTTCCATGCAGCTGGGCTGAATCCCGTTTTTTCAGCGACGCTGGCATTTACTGCGAGTGATATTTCCGGTATTTTGGTGTTTTGGCGATCCCCTACAAATTGGGCAATCATGGTCTTGACCGTCCGATTGGCCCTTTCCGTTGGCTTTTCCTGGGGCAGTACGATGCGGTGTGTTGCAGCTCTACTCCTGCTGTCTGTAGAAATGACCGAAACGATCGGTTCGTAAATTGGACTTGTTGTATCCTGCGCTGGAGCCAGGGGCACGCTGTCTTCTCCTCTTTGACCCGTGCGAGTGTTCCCAATGGTTGCCTGGATAGTGCATCTGCAACTACGTTCTGTTTGCCCGCTCGATAATGCACGTCGTATTGGCATTGCTGAAGTTACAGGGGCCCTTCTCGCCACTCTACCGTACGGGCTCTCAATCGTGTTTAGCCATTTTAGAGCGAGTTGGTCGGTGATTACATCGAATCGGTATCTTTCCAGGTAACAGCGTAGTTTTCGAATGGCCCAAATGACCGCCAGGCACTCCTTGTCAGTAGCGAAGTAGTTTTCTTCCGCCTGGTTCAGTCATCGGCTGACATATGCTATGACTCGTTCTTTGCCTTCGATTTCTTGGGTGAGAACTGCGACGACTCCTAGTTTTCTCGCATCTGTTTGCAGCGAGAACTTGACTTTGAAATCGGGGCAGGCAAGGGTGCGGTCGTGAGGTGATTCTTCAGTAGGTCAAAAGCAGCTTGTTGTGCTTCGGTCCTTCTTGAGTAAGCAGGACATCGGTTGGATGGTTGTCGCGAAGTTTGGTACAAATCTCCGGTACCAGGATGCCATTGCCGATGCATTGACGAAGTTATTTCAGGTTTGTAGGAGGCCTGAGTTCTTTGATGGCGGCAATTTTGTCGGGTTCGGTATGGATGCCTTCTTCGCTGATCATGTGACCCAGATATTTGATCCGGTTTTGAAAGAAAGTGAATTTTTCCGAATGTAAGTTAACACATAAGAAATAACAAGAAATTCGGCACGAATGTCATGTACGCTTAAGGAAAATGAATAATCATGTGCCGCCCTAGCGTATCCGAGTCTGATACTCGATGCAGCAAATGTCATCATAGCGGGCGGCGCCGTAATCCTATTGGCCGCCAGCGATCGCATGATTCTGGCGCATGCTGCATGGTCAGCATTTCCTGTTATGCGCGGCCGGCTATGTTTCGGTTAGGATTAGAAGTAAGTTTCAGTTTTAAGATTTAATCAATAAGCAGAGCGTACGACAAAAGTCGTAAAACATTTATTACATAATTATATCGACCGCCTTAAGGGCCAGCGAGATAGAGGGCAGTCACCCTCTCAACGTAATCTTCACCTAGTTGCCAAACGGCAACCACCACCCCCTGCTGCAAGAGCGGGCCCCAAGAACCAGATTTCTGCCACCGAGACGAAGCGACGGAGACCGCAGCGCGGACAATACAACTAAAGATAATTTGTATGCGTAGATTTGCTCTTCGTATTAGGGAAGAGACCACATTTAGATTGTGAGGTGTTCATTAAAATCTCGCCCAATGACGATAATATCATCTTGGTAAGCGAATGCGTAGGGTTCCATATCGGCGCCATTTACTGTGTCGAGGGCTCGCTGAAACGTTGCCGGCGCTGAATGTAGTCCAAAAGGCATCACTTTCCATTGATAGAGGGGTATGTGTGGTGGTTGGCCTAGGACGCGGTTGCTCCGTAGTGACCGTTTGACTCGTTCTCCCGGGTGGTGTCGTGTTCTTCGTGGCGATATTGGTTGTTGTATTCTTTGGGGTCGTAGTCGTGTGTTTGCTGTGGTTGGTATGGGTGTCATGTTAGTGCTGCTGGGTGGTTGGCTTAGTTTTCTGGTGTCGGGGTTCGTTGCCCTGTACGCTGTTAGTTAGAACAGTGTGGATAGGTGGTGTGGAGCACTGATCTCGTAATTGTAGAGGTGTTGTACCGCACTAGATCGTTGTTTCAATGGCCCATAGGAAGTCCATGCCGACGATAATTTGATCCAACATGTTCGGTAGGACAAAGAGGGGTATTCGAACTTCTCTTTGATTCAGACTGATGTGTGCCAGTGATCTCTCTGACCGAGCCATCGGCCAGGCGTATGCGGACGCATGCATCTTGCAGGTTGATGTTGTTGTCTAGTTGTCGGGTGAGGTTTGCACTGATAAAGCTTCGGGATGCCCCTGTGTCGACGGTGGCTTCCGTTGCATGCCCTCTATAGTTACCATTGCCACTATTCGGTTCTCGTTCATGTGTATCGGGATTTTTATTCGTAGGTAGGGGGAGACGTCGTTCCCGGCTGATCCCGTGTCAGTCGAGGACGCGAGTCGTTTCCCGACGTGTTCTGATGACAGCAATGGATGGTCCGTGTGCCGCGCTTTCCACATTCCCAGCACAATAGGATCGAGGGATGCCGCATGCCCTGCTTCACCGTGCACGCTGCATGTGGGTTGGCGATAGGGTCGTGATCATGCGATGTGCTACATCCGGATTTATTTATTTATTTATTTATTTACTTATTCGCCAACGGATAAACCTTATCTGGCTAAACTAACTTAATTCTAATTAAAAAATAAAAAAGCAAAATAGGGAACTAACAATTAAACAAGAAAAACTCAGAAAGCAACCGTCTGACGGCTCCTTTCCCAAGGCAAAAATCGAATCGCATCCCAGCAGGCAGCGAATTATACCTGCGAAGAGCCCTACATATTGGCTCATTAATACCGTAATTGTTCCGGTGAAGATCAACTACAAAGAGTGTGGCCCCTAAGGTTCCTGGCAGGCGAGTTAAAGCTAATCCTAGCAAGCAGGTCAGGGCAATCGATGTTACCCACTAATATATCATATATAAATAACTGAGCCGCAATGATCCTCAAGAGAGGAGAGATGCACGAGGCGACATCTGCCATCATAGGACGGCAACGGGACGGAAAGTTGCAAAGGCTGGAGTGCAAACATCAAAAACTTCCTTTGCAATCTCTCGATACGCGCAATTTGAACGACCCCAGTGGGGTTCCAAACCACCGACGCATACTCAAGGCGCGAGCGCACAAGAAATGAGTAAAGACTTAGCCTCATATATGGGTCCCTAAACTGGGATGAATTACGCGTAACAAAGCCGAACATAGCATAGGCTTTTGGCAAAATGAAGTTGAAATGCTCGATAAAAAGAAATTTTGAATCGAACAAGACCACTAGGTCAAGTGTCTCTGTATGCTTCAAGAGCGGAAGGCCATCTAGCGAATATGAGGCCTGAACATTGAATACACACTTGCTAAAAGAGAAAAATTAACATAATGTTGAGAGGGAGAGAATTATGTGTCAACCAACGAGCGACAGCATCCAGGTCTCGCTGAAGACGGATACTGTCACCTAAAGTTTTGATAGGACGGAAGATTTTCAGATCATCAGCATAAAGCAAATGTTCAGAAGATTGAATGCTGAAACATATGTCATTAATGAAAATAGCAAACAGCAACGGCCCAAGAGCACTTCCCTGTGGAAGGCCGGAAGAAGCCAAATATGGGTCCGACTGCTTTCCGTTTACCAACACAACATACTCTCTCTGCTCCAGATATGACATGAACCAACAAAGCATGTTTGAATGAATACCCAACCGATGCAGCTTGGCTACTAAGGCACAGTGGGAGACTTTGTCAAAGGCCTTAGCAAAGTCAGTGTAAACTACATCGACCTGAGAATGCCTTTTAAAGGCATGAGTGCAAAAATTACTGAAGGCTACCAAATTAGTGGTCGTTGATCTACCCGGCATAAAACCATGCTGATTTGGGCTTATGTACGACTTCATGCGGAAATAGACCTTTTTGGCAATGATTCGCCCAAGAAGTTTTGAGACATTGCTGAGTTTGGCAATTGGTCTATAATTAGAGATACAATTCTTAGCACCTTTCTTAAAAACGGGAGTAATAGTGACAGCTTTCCACTTTTTAATAAACCGACCCGTTACCAAAGAATTTTTGAACAAAATTTTAAGAGGCTCACAAAAAGCAAGATCACAGTTGCGAAGCAGAAAGGCAGAAATGCCATCACTGTCGGGCATACTCGAGTTGTCGAAATCAGCAATTGCCTCCAAAATTTCCACCTCCGATACATCAAGCGAACCAATATTAACCACTGAAGGGATAGAGTCTAAGACATCAGAATCATGCCAAACTGTGTATGGCTCGAAATTTGAACTAAAAAAAGAAGCAAAAAGGTTGGCTATGCCACTATCAGTATTTGAGCTCAAATTACCTAGGTTCATGGCTGAAGGAAGGGCACTCGTCGACCTTTTTGAATTTATGAAATGCCAGAACGACCTGGGATTGACCTTAAGTCCCCTTTCAACGTCAGCAATATACTGATTATATAAAAATTTGTTTAAAAAATCAAACTCCCGCTTATGCTGCACATATCTGGCCAAGTCAACAGAGTAACGGGTTTTCTTAAATCGTTTAAAGAACTTGTTACGCAGATTCTTATACTCACAAGACCCTTCGTATACCATGGTAGCCTATACGAGCCACGCACTCTTCTGGAAGCATTATTATCAACAATATTATGAACGGTACGAATGAAAACATTGTAAGAAGAGTCAGCACTAGAATGCGAAAGAACAGAAGCCCAGTTTACGTTTAACATATCATCCCGTATAGCAGTCAAACTTACATCAGTAAAAATATATTCAAGCCCGGGTTCAGACCAGGGCGAGTAACTATAGAACTTAGCTGAGAAGACCAACGGCACGTGATGCATGTCACATTCTGCACTAGGCAGCTCGCAACGTGCAACGCCCTGTCCTCACTAACAAAAACTAAATCTAGAATCTTATTTAACCTATTAAAAACATTATTAATTTGGGTTAAGCCCATACTATAACAGTCATCCAGAAAAAGAACTTCATGCTGTAAATGCACATTACTCGGCATCATAGCCGCAGACTGCGGATCAGCGGACCATACCATGGAGCCCAGATTAAAATCGCCAACAACGCAAACATGCTGATGGCCTCGTAGATTACCATATATGTTGGCAATATTCAGCGTGTGCGCTTTATAGACTTCATAGCTGCTATTCGGTGGAATATACGACGCGCTGATACATAGCGTCTCCGACTAACCGGCCACTGACACACCAATCTGATCCAGAATAGAGTCACCAACAAGGAGAAAAATCGGATCACAGCGTAGGGTGCTTCTGACGGCCACAATGACACCACCTCCTCTCCGACGCTTCGTTTTGGCACAATCTCTGTCCTTACGAAACACTTGGAAAAGGTTGGGATCGGAGAACTCGTTGTCGAAGAAGTTTTCGTTGAGCCAGGTTTCAACCAAGATGATTACGTCGAAATTTTGCCATGAGGAATTTTGTAGGCGGCTGGTGCTGGTGCACCCCATACGAGAGCGCGTGTTTTTCGAGTAGTTCAATGAATGATAGAGAGTCATCTTGGCCGTCAAACTGGATTCCCCATTTTCGTATATGTTCTGCCATGGGTGCGGCGTGCTTGTAGTGGTGCCCTTCTGTGGGTTGGTCGATCGCTCGCACGATCCCCGGTATGTGCGCTGAGTGAGTCGCTTAGCTCGAGGGCTTGGAAACGGGGCTGAAGGAGTGCGGTATTCGGTGGCTGCGGGGACTTTTAATCCGGTCTTGGGATCCATTTGGCGAGTATCGGATGGTCCAGGAGTAGTGGTCAGTGGTGACTTGGAGCGTGAGCTCGAGGCTGGTTTGGCATAGTGCATCTCAAACTCTCCTAAGGGAACTCAAGCTTCTTGCGAGAGTGGCCCTGTGACTGGTGTGGCAAATTTCTGTCGGCGCTCATAGACCGTTCCTTCGCTGCCGAATCCGAATTCGTCCCGACGGAGCTTGTGAATCCAGCCGGTGCTGACCTCTGAATTGAAAAAGTGGTTTTCTGTTGGCACTGAGTCACTGTTAAACGGCACTTGTAGGATCGGCACTGCGTATACTTTCGCAATTGTTTTCGCGCCCGGATTACGTGAGTGAATTATTTTTTAGTTTAGCTTGTCTATTCAATTTTTGTTTTGATGGCAGTGGGTTTTTAATCCACGAATACCCTGATTTTGGGTTTCTTGAAGTGTTGAAAAAAAATCCTTTAAAGTCCCTGCTCGGGCGCCACTTGTGAGAACCTATCTCAGGCTGAGGTATGCATCAGTCCGTCCAGGGTCCTGCATGACAAGATATTTGTAATTCACGAAGACCTATCGGGAAAACCGGGAACTTTTCCAGTAACTGAAGGAAAACGGTTAGCTAAATCACAACACTATTGGTTCTTTTAGAGGTTTTCTAATCGTTTTGTTTATTGTGTCTGGTTATTATTGCTAATTGGTAAGTTTCGTTGCTGGACCGCGGCGTGTAGGTTACTTCTTGATTCCCGATCGACTGCCGACTAGCGTGTTTGTTATCTGCCTGACCACTATAGCTGATTGACTCCCGATCGACTGCCGATTGATTATGGCTGATGGACTGCCTATCGACTCGAAAGCGAACTCAAAGCGAACTGTCTCCTTGCGAACTCCTAGAGAACTCCAAACGAACTGCCTTAGTACAGGGAGAACTCATATATATATAGCGTTTTCCTATTATTAATAGGGCCAGTGCTCCTATGTATGGGACATTGCTCCGACACGGGCTCGGGTTTCGCTTTAGGGTGTTGATCGGCACTTTTCCATGCTATGGCTTGTATTTTTCTGCGTGTATTATTTTTCGATAGCCCGTGTGCTGAGTCCTCGGTTTTCATGTTTTCCGGCCGCGTGTGTGCTGAGGCTGGAAGTTATTTTTCGATATTCTGTCTCTTGCTGTTCTCATTTTCGTGGAAGTTGGTGGCGCGTGTGCTGATTTTATTGTGTGTTGACCTCGTCAGTTGAGATTTCTGGTTACTTGGTTTTGCTGTGGTAGGGGTTGGTTATATAATCTTGGCCCGCGCCTTTCCGTCGATTGTATTTCTGAGGCTCGTCCTGGACTTGTTTTATCATGCGCTGGAGCCAGGGGCAGGCTGTCTTCTCTTCTTCGATCCGTGCGAGTGTTCCTAATGGTTGCCACTCGCCACTCTACCGTATGGGCTGTCAAGCGTATTTAGCCATTTTGAGCGAGATGGTCGGGAGATTACGTCGAATCGGTATCCTTCCAGGTAACAGCGTAGTTTTCGAATGGCCCAAATGACCGCCAGGCACTACTTTTAGGTTTCTTTTAGGTTTGTAGGAGGCCTGAGTTCTTTGACGGCGGCATACCGGGATCGGAAGGGATGCCTTCTTCGCTGATAATGTGGCCCAGATATTTGATCCGGCTTTGAAAGAAACTGCATTTTTCCGAATTTATGCGTAAATTGGCTTTTTGTAGCCGAGAAAAAACCACTTCTAGATTGTGTAGGTGTTCATTAAAATCTCGACCAATGACGATATATCATCTAGGTAAGCGAATGCATAGGGTTCCATATCGGCGCCAATTAATGTGTAGAGGGCCCGCTGAAACGTTGCCGGCGCTGAATGTAGTCCAAAAGGCATAAATTTCCATTGATAGAGGCCTCTGCCTGGTACTGTGAAAGCTGTTGCTTCTCGGCTTCCGTTTGCCATTGGTATCTGCCAGTATAAATTCCTTAGATCGAGAGTGGTGATAAATCGTGCGTTTTGTAGACGTTCCAAGATGTAGTTGATTCTGGGCAATGGGTACGTGTCCGGGATGGAATGTTCGTTGAGCTGTCGAAAATCCACGCACATGCGCCATTTCCCATTCTTTTTACGCACGAGTACGATTGGCGCGCTGTGAGGGCTTCGGGAGGGCTTGATGAGACCTTCCGTTATCAATTGGTCTACTTGTTCGTCGATGATTCACATCATGGCCGGGTTTTTAGGATAGTATCGTTGCTTGATGGGTCAGTTATCCCTCATGACGATGGTATGCTCGGCGATGTCTGAGGTGCCATGGAGAGTAGCGAACTGTTGTTGATCTGTTGCTGCCGTTGTCGGTGTCGATGTTGTTGCCTTGGTTGAGGGCTGATGGTCGTCTCGGAGGGTGTTTCTATGTTCACTTTTTCCTTGGAGGAGATTGCACTCACATGCTCTGTTGCTGGACTTGGACCTGGGCTTCCTGTGTCGAGCGCCGGGTTTCAGAGCGTGAGTGCATATCTCGTGGCTGAGATTTTCGTAGCTTCTTTGGGATATGTGTCCCCTGTGGTTGGCCTAGGTTGCTCCGTAATGACCGTGGGACTCGTTTTCCCGTATGTTTGTTTGTTGTTTCTTGGTGTTGGCTTCGGATACGTGTTCTTCGCTGTTGCCCGACGTCTTGCCTTTGTTGGGGCTGGGCTGGGTGTCGTATTCTTCGTGGCGATATGGGTCAGTGTATTCGTTGGGGTATGTCGTGGTCGCGTGTTTGCTGTTGCTGGTATCGGTGTCATGTTGGCGCTGCTGGGTGCAACAATTGTTGGGATAGGTTGTGGACGTATGACGGCTGCCGTTGGCTTCGGTTTCTGGTGTCGAGGTTCGTCGCCCTGTACGCTGTTGGTTGGAATGGTGTGGATAGGTGGTGTGGGGCACTGATCTCGTAATTGTAGAAGTGTGGTATCGCACTGGATCGTTGTTTCAATGGCATATAGGAATTCCATGCCGACGATAACTTGATCCAACATGTTTGGTAGGACAAGGAGAGGTATTTGAACTTATCTTTGATCCAGCCTGATGTGCGCCAGTAGAATCTGGGTGATCTCTCTGACCCGGCCAGGCGTATGCGGACGCATTCAGCTTGCAGGTTGTTGTTGTTGTCTAGTTGTCGGGCGAGGCTGGCACTGATAAAGCTTCCGGATGCCCCTGTGTCGACGGTGGCTTCCGTTGCCTGTCCTCTTATGGTTACCATTGCGACTATCCGGTTCTCGTTCATGTGTAGCGGGGGTTTTATTCGTGGGTCGGTGCAGACGTCGTTCCCGGCTGATCCCGTGTCAGTCGAGGACGCGAGTCGTTTCCCGACGTGTGCTGGCAATCGACGGTCAGCAGAATAGGATCGAGGGATTTTGGCATTCGTATGCCCCATGCCCTGCTTCAGCACACCGGCGACAGGCTGCGCGTTGTTTGGTAATGGGGGTCGTGATCATGCGATGTGCCGCCTCGGGTTTTGTCGTACTGGTTGGGTTGTGTAGCTGTCTCCTTGGTGAGTCTGCCGAGTCCCAATGCGGCTTCCGGAATGGTGTCCGATTGGAGTCGCTGCTCCTCTGCTCTGTAGCCGGCCTTGCGTATCCGTGCTTGAATACTCTCCAACTACGTGGCCAGCAGTGTTAGCTGGGACAAGTCTCGCAGTTCGTCGCGGCGCACGTACATTTGGTATGCTGGGAGGGCGTTGTCGTAGATCCGTGGTACATGAGTAGCCGTATCTCGATGAGGAAATCTTTGAACAGTTCCCCTGACACTTGCTTGCGGGCTCGGATCTGGTCTTCCAGTTGTTCAAAATACCGTAGTGGCAAGAAGAACGCTACGAAGTCCTGGCGGAAGTTTTCTCATGAGGAACTTTGTAGGCGGCTGGTGCGGAACCAACACCTGGCACGGTCTGTGATAAGTTCGGCCATGGCCCGCGGCAGCTGGTTTGTGTCCACCTCATACGAGAGCGCGCGTTCTTCGAGTAGTTCAATGAATGATAGAGGGTCACCTTGGCCGTCAAACTGGATTCCCCATTTTCGGATGTTTTCCGCCATTAGTGCAGCGTGGTTGTAGTAGTGTCCTTCCATGGGTCGGTCGATCGCTGGAAAGACCCTCGGTACGGGCGCTGGGTGAGTCTCTGTAGCTAGGGGCCTTGGAAACGGGCTGCAGGAGTGCGGTATTCGGTGGCTGCAGGTACTCGTAATCCGGTCTTAGGATCCATTTGGCGAGTGTCAGATGGTCCAGGAGTAGTAGGCAGTGGTGACTTGGAGCATCGTGCCTTTCAAACGCTCCTAAGCGAACCCAGGCATCTTGCGCGAGTGGTCCGGCGACTAGCGCGGCAAATTTCTTTCGGCGTTCGTCGACCGAATTCTTCGGCAACGACTTCTAACTCGTTCCGACGGAGTTTGTGGATCTAGCCGGTGCTGAACCCTGCATCGGAAAAGTGTCCCGCAGGGTATGCCTACTCTGGTTGTTCCTCGTCGTGATATTCCATCGTGATTTTTCTGTTGAATTTGGCAGTGAATCACTATTAAACGGCACTTTTAGGATCGGCACTGCGTATACTTTCGCGATTATTTCCGCGCCCGGATTACGTTTGTGAATTATTGTTGAGCTTAGCTTGTCTATTCAATTTTCCTTTTGGTGGCAGTGGGTCTTTAATCCACGAAGTCCCTGATTTCGGTTTTCTTGAAATGTTCCATCAAAATCTTCTAAAGTTCCTGCTGGGGCGCCACTTGCAAGGACCTATCTCAGGCTGAGATAGGCATCAGTCTGTCCAGGGTCCTGAATGACAAGTTATTTATAATTCGCGAAGACTTTGTAGGAAAAACCAGGAAGTCTGCCAGCAACTGAAATATACAGGGGTTCCACAGAAATCACTAGTGAAATTGAAAACAGCGCAGAGGATTTCCGTTTAAAAATTTCCGCCGTGCCACAGAATTCCGAGCGATTTCATTTTTTTAGCATTGTCACAAACCAAATTCGAACTAAGGCTAGGGTTGACACCTTTCCAGATTCAATTCGAATAGGGTTCCTTTTGCAGTTTTATTGATTTTATCATATCAAAACAATTGGTTTTTATTTTTTTCTTGTATAATATAAAATAACTGATTTTTCAAAGCTGTACTTTTATAATTTCAAAGCAAAACACTGTACTCGGCAACTCCAGCAGTTGTCTGGTAAGTCGCCGTGCATGGCGGCAATCAGCTGTTCAAGAAAAGATACATCTAAATTTTACGGTAAACTTAATTAAAATGCTTTTACCAAGACTGTTGGCCATCGAAGAACTACGGAGGAAACATATTAGAATACGAACCTTGCAGTGCAGGCTTCTCAGATGCGCATCGGACTCGATTTCGCCTTCAGACGATACGCATGTGGTTTTTGTGATTGTCTTCTCAAACTACTGCTAATTTAGTTCATTAAAATTACCAGTTTTTGGTATAATGATCGCTATGCTTCTATTTGTGCTGCCAAGGGTCTGCCCATAGCCGAACAGGGATTTTTGACATAAATGCAATGGCAATAATATGTAGAAATGGTTTGTTAGTTCTGTTTTGGCATTTTGAAGCGATGCCACCTGGTAGAACTACAAATGACTACAACTGTTTTCACAATTTGCACAAAAAGTATGCACACGTTTGACGTAAAGGAAGTTTTACTGCAATGAGCTATTTTTTGTAATGCTTAATAAAAGAAAAACAGAATGCTTTCAGTATAATTAATATAAAATATATTGCTCCGAATTCGACTTAAAAAATGTGGCAATACTGTATTAACTTCGAAAGTTCGAATCGCCCTAAGTGGCCACCTCGCTCTGCAGCGGATTGTGAGCGGAATCGTTAAGTGAAAATTTAGTCAGCGGATTGAATAGTGATTTACTAAAATGCTTATTTGTTTAACTTAACATGTATGTTAAATTATTTGGATGAGGGTTAATCACCAGTTGAATAACCTTTATGGCAAAGTAAGATTCCAATCGTTTTGGGAGTGTTTAATGGGTGTATTTAATCAAATCGCTGGATAAATTGTGAGCGATTTTGATTCCGCTGAAAGCGGAAGTGATTTCTGTGGCACCCCTGATAATGGTTAGCGGAATCGGAACACTTTTTGGTTTCTTTGAAGTTTAAATCGGTTTCTTTATTGTTTCGTGTTCTTATGTTACTCGGTGGGGGCGGGGGTTGACTGCGACTTTTCATTTCTCCCGATCGACTGCCCTGTCGCCATTCTAGGAAGTGCCTATTATGGATGGGCTTGGCATCGATTTTCCCACCAATGTCTCACAGCTATCTTATTTCTACTGATCGATGGTTCTTACAAATGTATATATATCGCTGAGTCGATTGCCCGAAAACAGGCAGTTACCTAACGCAATCGACTCTCAGTAGGTGCCCCACCTTCCAGGTAAGGTTATCCGTGTGCACCTGTACCGTGGGAGAGGAATTTAGCTGAATAATATATTTTTTTATGAAATTATTTATTGAATATTGTTAGCAAGACTTATTACGTAACTCCTGGGTGTCAGCCACTCCTTTGGCGTAGCGTGGGTTGCTTGCACTGTTTGTGACGAACCATGGAATCCATGGTTCGTTACAAAGCATATAAGAATAGCCACTATGGGAAAAGTATGCCCTTAAGAAGGAGGAGTTCGTCCAGTGCGGCCAAGCCTTTGGTCGGCACCGTGGATGAAATGCGGAAGACATTCAAGGAATGGATGAAGGCCCATGAGACAAAACCCGAATGGGCGAGTCAAGGCCGCGCCGGTACCCAGGGCCGACGACAGTGGCGAACGTGGAGAGACTTCTCCGATAGTTTCCAGGCGTATTTTTTGCCCAAAGGATACAAGAAGTGAGGACCCTGAAGCAAAAGTGGGAAGAGCCGTTTAAGGAGTATATGGTGGAAATGCTCATGCGACCCCAGGAAGAACAAACGGAGCTGATAAAGGAGAACAGCATGCCAGATTTGAGGGCATACATGCGGCCGCATAGATGCATAGTTAGAAGCGGAATGCTTGGTGGCGAAAATGCAGTGATCGGCCTCTCACATATTGCTGGAAACGCGGGAAGGTCGGAAAGTCAACATGGAATTGTTGCAAGAAGACGGGAAACGCTGCGCTACCGCGGTGATCACAGTCAGAGATCAAGAAGGAGTGCTTTGCGGATAGCGGCCAGGTATTACTGGCCGGTAATGCATAGAGACGTGAGGAGATTTCTCACAGGGGGGGACAAAGGGGACAGTCAGTGGAGTGTGAGTCACCAGGCCAAACGCGACAGTACTGCTTCCGTCCTCCAATCCACCTGGTTCCCAAAATAGCTTTCGCCGCTATGTCCTTAACTATGCGGATTGCGTCCGCCGTCGATCTTGCCTTCCTAAAGCCGAACTGCATCGGAGACAGGTCACCTGCCTCTACGACAGCTTTGTGAAGTGTCCTGCAAATGCATCGCTCCAGCGCTTTGCCCACGTTGTCTATCAGGCAGATGGGCCTGTAGGATGAAGGTTCTTCAGGGGGCTTGTGGGGTTATGGCAGCAGGACAAGCTGCTGATGCTTCCATGGCTCTGGGAAGACTCCTTCGCGAAGGCACATGTTGAAAACATGCGCGAAAGCCGATGGATGCGCTGTCATTGCCAGCTTCACGGCGGTATCGGGGATACCATCAGGGCCTGGGGCCTTGCCGGTCGGGGTTTCTGCTGCCACCTCCCGAATCTCGCTTGCCGTTATGTCGGTCAATCTGATGTGGCGATACGGTACGCGCTCCTTTCTCTGATGGACCTTTTGAGGACTCGGCGTTTCGCGGCGTATTTCTGGGACGTCGTGTGGAAAGCTGGCGTGCCCTTCGCGCGTGTTTTGCGCCTCCTAGCACGGATGCATTTGCTGTGGGCTATGGCGATCTCCGTGGTCCACCAGAATACCGGCTCGCGGGGGCGCGGGTGGCTCCTTGTCTGCCTTGTGCTTGCCCTGCAGGACGATGTTATCGAGCGGACGAGTTCGGCAGCACTGGCTCCTGCATCTCCCTGGGTCTCTGGTATGATCTGCTCCTATCGAAAACCTCTGGCCTGAGGGTTCTGGCGTTAAAGGCCGTCGCTGGCGGTGGGCTGAGTCTTGCCTGCGGGACTCAATACTGCAGATGATTTCTTTGTGGTCATTAGCTGTGTATGCTGTGCTGGCCGTCCACATTGTACTCTCGAAGAGAGTGCTGCTGCAAAAGGACAAGTCAATGACTGACCCTGTCCCAGCACGAGAGAACGTGTGCTCTGATCCCGTGTTGAGAAGGGTTATCTCCAGTGTGGCAAAGGCTTCTAGGAGGGTGTGACCTCTAGGGTTGGCCGTTTCGCAGTGGTTTAGGTTCATCTGCAGAATCCTCATTTCGCTATGCGGTGGTTAGGCTCCGCTCTGCTTCTCGGACACCTCTTTCTGCCAGCTATGTGGTTCGCCGCAGTCGGGTCCTTTACGGCACAGAGGAAGCATCTAGGGTCATTTGTGCACTCCGGTGTTTTTTTGTATTCATTTAATTGCTTCCTCAATAGGGCTTATACCTAAGAACAAAACAGTATGATACGAACAGTTGGAGGACAGATGGGGTCTCTACAGGTGCATTCCAGCACGACCCACCCCAATAAAATATACTTTGGCACACTCCGAGTGCAACTACAATCACATCAAGTGATTTATTTCCATACATATAAACACATATATATTTATTTCCATACATTCATACATTTATTTCCATAGTTGGCCGCAATATATTGCCAACTATATACAAACAGAACTCCATACAAAAAATACCACTCCCCGTAGAAAAATACCGCACTCCATACTTCACACATACTCCGCGCAAGTGCCATATTTAATATAAAATTCGTGATTTCGGGCAATTCGTGTATTCCAACAACTTTTATCGATCGCTACTACAACTCCAACCTTCTCCACTGTCCAAATAAATTACTCGCGACCAAGGCACGGCGCACTTATAGTAATTATTTGGCAATTTCCACTGCCAATTTGCAAATTGGTGTTTCGGTTTTTTTTGTTGTTTTTGTTCCGGGCATTAGAGGTGGCCCAATCCAAGAACCAACTATCGGCATCAACACGAGTGGAACATTAAATAAATCACATTGATTGATTGATTTAATTGATCGTTTTAATTGAATTGGTTGATTGATGGAGTGATTTATTTTTTCAAAAATCTGTAAATTTATTTTTTGATAAGAAAATCATTCATTATTTTTGGTGCGGTGTCCTGTCACTTCCGTCCGCCGTCCATCCGTCTTCCATCCGCCAATAGCCCGGTTCTGCTCACGATTGCGTCAAAGGGGTAAACGGAGGATCATCGCACTAACAATATTTCCCTGAATATTGCCACCACCAGTGTGACCGTTCCTCTCCTCAGCTCGGCTCAATATAAGGTCACTCATTGTTTGGGACCTCCCATCTACCGGTGATCTCAAGCAATCCGAGTCGATCTGATTATTGCTTTCCTGCTAGCTTGAGGCCTCCTTCTCTGCCAGCCGTCCGTAACTGGGTTATCATTTCGAAACGATTTGGTTGCCTGACGGTTTTTTCGGGTGCCCTTCGACTCAGACCAGTCTCCTGTCTCTCCAAGACTTCCAAGTCCGATTTTCTGTGCGTGTGTGAGTTCGGCGATGACGGTCGAGGAGCCAGAAATTCAAGCGGACATCCGTGACACATACGGCGAATGCTATGGGGTATTTGAGCAGTGCCTCAGTGACCTCAATGCCCAACTGGCCACATCCACAGTCCTTCCTCCTTCACAGCTAGTCCAATAGGGCGGCTGTCGACTGCCTCCCGTCAACATTGAGGCATTCTCCGGGGACTACGTCCGCTGGCCCACATTCAGGGAGTTGTTCTCTGCGGTGATGATCAACAATCCTAGATTTTCACCGGTAGAGAGGCTGTATTACCTCACCGAGAACACCCGGGGCGATCCGAAGGCCATCGTAGAGAAATCCCCCCTCACTAATGACGGTTTCGAGTCCGCATGGTTGGCTCTCCGCAACCGATACGAAAATAATCGGCTTCTGGTGACCAACCAAATCAACATCCTCCTCTTTTTGCCCGCGTAACATCCGAATGCAGTCGTGCCTTGAAGGATCTTCAAAGGTCTCCAACGTCTGCACGGACTGCTGGGATAGTCTGCTTGTCACCATTTGTGCTTCCAAATTGCCGAAGTTGAGCCGGGCGTTGTGGGAAGCGTCCGTAATGGAAAAAAAAGAGGTGCTGCCCTGGACGGAAATTGACTCCTTCCTCACTCAGCGCCATCTGACTCTCGAGGCTATTGAGAGCAACCCTTCCACCTAACGAGGGACTACGAATCCGCCTCCCTCCAAGGGCGTCCAAAATCCACCCACCTCTCGAAACCACTCCAATCCATTCCGTTCGCAAGGCAGTCCGACGCCAAACAAGGTTCACTCTTTCAATACTCAAGTGAGTCCGAAGAAGCGAACGTGTGACCTCTGTTCCAAAGAGAATCACTCGATTCGAGTATGTCCCCGCTTTCTCAACATGCGCTGCACAGGCCCAGTTCCTTAACAACGAGCAGCGTCTGTACCGGAATTTGCCGCTCAAAGAGCAGTACGACGCTGTTATCCAGGAATATTTAGAGCTAGGCCACATGACAGCGGTTACACCCAGTCATGACTCCGGCCATTACTACCTTCCACATCACGCCGTGTTTAAGCCCGACAGCACCACAACCAAACTGCGCGTGGTCTTCAACGCCTCCAGCCCGTCTTCCAACGGGAAAAGCCTCAACGACACATTGCATTCGGGGCCAGTCCTTCAGTCTGACTTGACTATGCAAATCCTGAGGTGGCGAGTCTTCCGCTATGTCTTCAATGCCGACATCAGCAAGATGTACCGCCAGATCCTAGTGTCTTCCCAACACACGCCCTATCAGCGAATACTCTTTTGCGACCGTAATGGGGACGTGTGTGACTACGAGCTTGCCACTGTCACCTTCGGAGTCAATTGCGCACCGTACCTCGCCCTTCGCAACCCTTAAGCAACTCGCACAAAAGAGATGCGCTCACAGTTGCCAATGGCAAGCGACATCCTGGAGAGCTACATGTACGTGGACGACGTGCTGGCTGGTGCGCACACTCAGTCGCAGGCAATCTCCGCCATTTCAGAATTACGCATAGCGCTCGATTCCGCAGGGTTTCCACTCCGAAAGTGGACAGCGAACCACAAGGGCGTACTGCGCGACATTCCGGTCGACCACCTACTTCGAGCTGACTTCCTAGAGCTTGACGAAAGTAGCATCGCTAAGACATTGGGGATCCGATGGCATGCCAGTGCCGATGAATTCTTCTTTGCTCCTCCCGAAGTACTTCAGCGGGAGTCCTGCACGAAGCGCAATGTGCTATCGCAGATTGCGCAGCTGTTCGATCCAGCGGGATGGCTTGCCCCCTTTGTCATCCAAGCCAAAATGTTAATGCAGGAAATTTGGCTAAGAGAGTTAGGGTGGGATGACGTCCTCCCTCTGCGACGCGTCTCAACGTGCCTATGGGGCAGCGATTTACATCCGAGTTGAGCGACCGCAGGGCATTGTCTGTGCCCTTCTCACAGCTAAAACCCGCGTGGCCCCCGTGAAAACGGTTTCCTTGCCTCGACTCGAACTGTGCGGAGCCGTCCTTCTGACAGAGCTTTCCGAAGCCATCCTTCCACAACTGCCACTGGACACCAGCCAAGTATCCTTCTGGACCGATTCCACGATTGTGTTGGCCTGGCTGAACCGACCTGCATGCGATTGGACCACTTTCGTGGGCAATCGAGTAGCCAAAATCACTCAATGTTGGCCCAGCGAGCAATGGAGCCACGTCCGAACCGAGGACAATCCGGCCGACCTGACCAGTCGAGGGCTAGGACCCTCTGACCTGGTTGGAAGTGATATGTGGTGGCATGGCCCAGCTTGGTTGCGTAGTCCAAAATCGGAGTGGCCATGTCCGCGGGACTCAGTCCTTGAGACTGACCTGGAGAAGCGAGTCGTCAAGGTGCACCATGCCACCAGCAGCGCCTCCGACATCCTCAGCCGTTTCTCCGACCTCGGGAGCGCTCTGCGCGTGATCGCCTACGTTCGGCGGTTCACTCAGCGAGTTAAAAAGCAGATGACCCATCTCACCCAACGCTTTCATTATGCTGGGGAACATCGGTGCCTGCTAAACAAACAGCCACTCCCTACTACGAGCTCTCTTCTGAATCTTAATCCGTTCCTTGACCAGAACGGAGTCATGCGGGCATGTGGCCGAGTCCAAGCCTCGGCGTCCATGTCCTACAACGAACGGCATCCAATCCTGTTGCCACCCGCATGTCTCCTGGTTCGCCTGCTGGTTCGATTCACCCATCATATATCGCTACATGGTGGGAACCAGCTGGTCATTCGCCTTATCCGGGCAACATACGGGATCCCTCGACTACGTCACGTAGTGACGGCAGTGATTCATTCTTGTAAGGTCTGCGTCCTCCATCGTAAACGACTCCAAACCCAACAAATGGGCGACCTTCCTGCATCACGAGTCACATTCTCCAGACCGTTCACATACACCGGAGTCGACTTCGCCGGCCCCTTCGACGTTAGCTTCACAGGTCGCGCATGCCGTATCTCAAAGGGGTATGTGTGCGTGTTCGTCTGCGTTTCCACGAAGGCCATCCACTTAGAGGCCACGTCGGACTTATCCACCGACACCTTCTTAGCCGCCTTCGCTCGTTTCGTAGCGAGACGAGAGTGTCCTCATGAAGTTAAATCCGACAACGGCAGGAATTTTGTCGGCGCGTCCCGCTCTCTGGCTGTGGATCTTCTCGAGGCAATTCGCACTCGGACTTCTGCGGTGTACAGCCAGCAGGGGCTATCGTGGCGGTTTATCCCTCCCGGAGCCCCACATATGGGGGGCTTGTGGGAAGCAGGTGTGAAGAGCTTCAAGGCTCTGTTCCAACGGTCGATGTGTACGTCCAAATACACATTAGAGGAGTTCGTGACCTTACTTTCGAAGATTGAGGCATGTCTTAACTCGCGATCAATCTCTCCTATGTCTGAGGATCCAACGGATCCGTTGGTCTTGAGCCCAGGCCATTTCCTGATTGGTGGTCCGCTACTATCCGTGGCAGAGCCAGAAATACAAGCGAGCGCCTCCTCCATCCTAAACCGCTGGCAACATCTCAAGGCTCTCAACCAGCAATTCTGTTCGCACTGGAAGACAGAGTACCTGCGAGAGTTGCACAAGCGCAACAAATGGCAGCATCCGACAAGAGACCTCGAGGTTGGAGACCTCGTGGTGATCAAGGAGGAGAACATCCCCGCTCAGGAATGGCGTCTCGGCCGTGTGCAGAACTCGTATCCTGGAGCCGATGATAAGGTCCGTGTGGTAGACCTACTCACGGCCCGCGGCCCTATCAAGAGACCGATCACGGAGGTGGTTCTGCTGCCTATGGAATCGGATGTCCTTTCCACCTACTCTCGCGGAGGCTCCGACTCATAAGCCTCCGTCCTTTTGTTCTGCTTAAATCCAGCGTAGTTATCCGTATCCGTACCCGTATCCGTATGCCAACCCATGCACGCTCTTTACTAATGCTCCGGTGATTCCTTTCTTTCATCCTAGTTTTTTCCAGAAGGCAGATATGGCCCCTCAGACCTCATCACGTTCCCGATCCAGCCGCAGGTCGGATCGCTCACGGGCACGAGGAAAGACTTCCTTCCAGTGTCGAGTGTGTCCCGGAGTTCACCCACTGAGGAACTGCCGGAAATTTATCCGTTTGAGCGTCGAGCAGAGGCTCCGAGCCGTCCTCCTGCATAAGTACGACTCAAACTGCCTGGCTCACGAGCACTCGGGCAAGGACTGCCGCAGTGGGGACCTATGTAAGGTGTGCTCCCGAAACCACCACACTCTGCTCCACCTGCCCGGGTCTCGGCGCCCTGCTGGCTCCCCTTCGGCTCCGTCGACTTCACCTCCGTCGTCTCACCTCCGTCTTCCCGCGCCAAACCACGCCCTCGTCTTCCGGTCAGCCGCCCTGTCGTCGGAAATCCAGTCCCGACAGCAAACTCCTTGCTCCAGCACCGGAGCATCAACGTCCTCCCGACGGCAATGGTGGTCCTCGCAGCCACTAAGGTGATGAGTGCGCTGATCGACCCCTGCACGCCGGTCAGCTGCATCGATGCCGACGTGGCTGGGGAGCTGAAGTTGCCCACCACTTGCATCGGGGACGAGAAGGTGTGCACCGCCATGATCCGGGCGAAGACAGGAGAGTTTAAATTGGAGGCCGTCTTCAATATCGAGCCCCGTCTGCGCGTCCGTACGCCGATCCGTCAACTGATCGACACCGTCCGTGCTCGCTTCGACGACTTGAAGTTGGCCAACGAGCAGTTCCACAAGCCGACCACCATCTCGCTCGTCTTGGGTGCAGATTTGTATCCAAGGGTCATCCAACCAGTGTTCCTCGCCCGCGCAAACGGCCTTCCCGCGGCTCAAAGCACGGTGTTTGGATGGATCGTGTCTGGTGCGTGCACGCAGACGTAAAAATCTTTGCACTCCTGCAAGGGGGGGAGAATGTTCAGAGTGAGGATGGCGCTGGCGGGGCAACCGCTTTGTGGGCATTCCAGCCACACATCGCTGTTAGCGTTCCAGCTACCCAAGCGGTCGCCCTCGCTCTCGCCCTCGTACTTAAGAGCATTTTTCCCCCCGGCGACGCGCTCTCCCGCGCATATTCACCACGCTTGCGCTCCCGCCCACGCTCACGCTCCCGCTCTCGCGTCCGACAGCCCTCGGTAGCTGGAGTACAACCGATCGAGTTTCAATTCGCTTTTCCACCCTAAGCAAAACGGCCGGCTTTTGCTCGCGATACATACATATATATACATACATATATATATAAACTAAGCCTACGAATAAGCCCCGAAATATACTTGAAGAATTTGGATTTGCCTGTCATATTTATCTGTGGGAAACATCTGTGGAACTTCGCACGCCTCTACGCTCAGTCAGATACCAATAAAGTAATACCCGTGCATTATTTATTGTCTGTGAGGCAACATACAAATTTGTTGCAAACGAGCCGAGCAAATGAGATAGCCTTGCTGATTCAGACGGACAAAAACAGTTCGTTACAGTACGTGCGGAAGTGCGACCTATGTTTGCGCTTCAAGCCTAGCCAGTTACAGGCAGCAGGGAGGATGCTGACCCAGTCCTAGAAGAAAAAAAGGAGGTGAGTCCATTAAATATGGAAAATAAACAAAAAAATAAAGACGAATAAAAAAAAAATATATATTGATATGAAAAGACGCATGGAAAATCCAAAGCGGCATCCTAGGGTTAACACGCGGCGAACACGGATAAATAGAAGACTGTTCAAGAAAGCCGTTAGAGAGCGTGAGAACGGGTAGAGGCGAATGTGAGAGCACACAAAGAGAGACTGTAGGGAACATGGCGCCAAGCACCGTTATGTGGAACGTTATGTTTGTGATTGTATTTATTTTATAATGTTCAACTATGAGCAGTTAGACTAACAAATTATAACGTAATATGAATATGACACAAACATGGATTATCAGACTATGAATATTATTCTGACCCAATAGGACTAATTCATTGGCTAAATAGCCGCAATGGTCCAGCTCACAGGAAATAGCCTATAGCCTATTAAGTTAAGATTAATTAATTAAAGTTATTTGGATAATTCGGATATCGAGAAGACAGAGCCTACTCTCATGAGAAGGAAGATATCTAGAGGGGTCCCAATTAAGGCCACGAAGTGCAAACAGGAGAAACTGTTTTAAACAGACTCAACCATATCCTGATATTTTTGATAGTGCGGAGACCAAACGTAGGAACCCTATTTAAGGAGAGGCCGGAAAAGGAATACATATACAAGTTTAGTGGTATAAGGGTCGGTGAACTCCTCAGACCATCTTTTGATAAAGCCCATGTTGAAGTAACAAGTGTGTTACATAAAAAAGATACCGATAATGTATCGATAGGTGGAATTGGCGATATGCCATCTCTATAGTTTGTCGTTCTCTTTTCCTTCTAATAGCCTTTTTACACTGGGTGCGTCTGATATCGATATCGGAATAGACGCAATGAAGCAGAAAAGGCGTTTACATTGCAGACGTGCGTCTTGAGAACAGCTGATGAAAGCAACACAATTTTTAATCAAATCAATAATGAATAAAAACACGAGGAATCTTACAGAAACAGACCTCATTATTTTGTCTGCGGTAGAGCAAAATGAAGAGGATGTTTTAAAATGCATGGAAGCGGCGGGCTTGTCTGCAGTCAAGTTACAATTTATTGTAGAACTGCACCGTCCTCGCAGCGTTTGGACCCTTGTAAGTAGTGTGAGGACCCATTCTGGGAGCCTCACAATCTTCCTATATACCTAAATAAATAATAATATATAAATACAAATAAATATAAATAAACATAATATATTCCTAAACCTAGAACACCGAAAGCTAGTATTAGTCACAATAGGGAAAATAGCTAAAAGAACCCAGCAGAGAGGCAACAACATGTAGCGAGGAACAGCTGAAAACACACCGAGAGAGAGAAAGAGACGACACTAAGGCACCCACGCACCGAGAGAACGCACCAAGAGAACGCAAATAAGAGAACAGGGCCGCTCTTGGAAAAGAATTCAGCGAACGGAGGCTTGAGATCGTTCCGCTTTGGCGAGAGCGGGGAGTCAAAATCGAGCAGCAGCAGTGGACGGTCGAACCGCGGACCAGTGAACACAACCAAAGTGAACAAGCCGAGTAAACCACGTGCCTGGAAAAGTAACCAGCCAGGGTCGGCGACGGACATCACCACAGAGGAAAGCCTCGGACCATGGAGCAGCCAGGCATGGAGCAACGACGCCGGACCCGCGGATGAGCTGGCCGATGGCCATGATAGGGAAAATGAGGAGGTTAGAAGTGCGGTGGGCGTAGGGAAATTCAAAGTTAGGAAGACAATCCGTAATAAATACTCTACTTTGACATAAAACCGTGCCGCTCTCTCTCCCACGTCGCGCGCATGGTCGGAGCCCCGACCATAGATCCATCCCTTCTCACTCCCCTCTCTCTCCACCTAGCCCTAGCTCCACCTCCCCTCTCTATTACCCTGCTTGGGCCGGACGCGGAACGCATTTGTGGTTATGCCGCCCCCCCCCTACCAACACCCTCCTGCCCATGGGCTCGTTGTCTGCCTCGACTTCAGCAACAGGGGCTTTACCTTGCTGGAGTCGGGGTATGTCCGGGAGTCCGGGTGAGCTCCACCTTCCTCTTCCACTTCTCAGATCCCTGACCAGTTGCGCCTCAATCCCCATACCGTCCCTGGGACCCGTACTCTGCTCCGATCCTAGCAACAGGGCATTTACCCTGCTGGGATTGAGGGTGTGGTGCGCTACTAGGAGCGGTGGGGATCGAGATGGCTTTGCTCTCTCGCCTGCTCCATATAACCTCTCTCGAAGGCTCCGTCTCTGACGGGGCATCGATACTCACTATGCCCCAATACGCCCTCCAGTCTCAGCAGTCTCAGCAACTTACAAATAAGCTGTAGGTGACCCTGGGCAGACTGAGATATGTACCCCAGCCCAAGAACACTACCTTACAGTAGAAGGCAGCACACTTTCTAGGACTTCTTAGAAATAAATAAGGTATTACAAATTTAAATAGCCGCGATATGGATAATTTTGGGAAAAAGATGTTGTGCAAAACTCCGATGCGTTTTTCAAAGACAACTTTCGTATGGAAAGAAGTGCTTTCCATATTCTGGTTGGAATTCTGCCCAATTTCCGAAAGAAAGACACTAATTTTCGACTGGCAATCCCTCTGGAGAAAAGGATAGCGATATCACTATATTGCCTGGGATCCTCTGCGGAGTATCGCACGATAGCGATTCTTTTCGGTGTGTCCAAAGCCATCGTGTGCCGTATTTTGATGGAATTTATTCGGGAGCTGTACTTGCTGATGAATATATGCAAGTAGAATTTCTTACCCAGGAGAAGATTACGGAAACAGTAATGGGCTTTGAGGACATGGGATTTCCGCAGTGTTTCGGAGCAATGGGCAAGTGATACATTTTTAAATAGTTAAATTGTGCATGATTGACCGAATAATATCTCACATAGATGGCTGTCACATCGAGGTCCAACCGAGATGTGAGGATACAGTGGATTACCGGAATTACAAGGGTTGGTACTCCACCGTCCTATTCGCCTTGGTCGACTACCGGTAAGAAGTAGATTTTTGTCTAAATTTTATATGTTTTTTACTTTTATAGTTACAGATTCACATACATAAATGTAGGGTGTCCCGGCCGAGCTCATGACTCGAACATTTTTGAAAACTCCAGCCTAAAAATAAAACTGGATGAGTCGGATTTACTCGATGGGAATTCAAAAATTATAAATGATACAGAAATACCTGTGTTAATCTTATGTGATTCTGCATTTCGATTTTTCAAAACTATAATGAAACCCTATCCGTTTTCCGTTGAGTCTACTCCGGAACATAAGGCATTTAATTACAACTTGTCAAAGGTTAGTGGAAAATGCTTTCGGTCACCTCAAGGCTCGGTATCGGAGGATAGGAAAGGGACTAGACAATGACATCAAAAACATTACAAAGATATTTATATGCTTCTGCTGCATTCTTCACAATTTCTGCTCCACCCATAATTGCGAAGTCTCTGACAGATGGCAGCAAGATGCAGAAACCATTCAAGTTGTAAGGAACCTATTTCAGGATGGGGTAAACTCTGTCTGTCCAGGGTCGGCTATAAGAAATTTGTACTTTTTGTGGGGACTTTAGGCGAGGCACTCGACCCGGCGAGGCAATGCTTGGTGTGAGTCACCAATGTCTGCCCGGTGCTCCAGGATGGATCCTGGTGGATCGGAACTCTGGACGGTGGCTGATCCCGCTACCTGAAGCGTGGGCCTGTGGATAGGAGACAGGCGTGATTTGGAAACGAGGTGGGTGGGGCAGCGCGTTATCGCGAAGCCACCGCAGGCTCGAGAGGATCGGGTAGAGGCAAGACAGAGTAGTGCGTCGTCGCAAAGACTCAGAAGGATCAGGAAAAAGGCGAGGTAGAGCAGTGCGTTGTCCGAATAGCTCAGAAGGATCAGGAAAAGACGAGGCAGAGCAGTGCGTTGTCGCAAAGGCTCAGAAGGATCAGGAAAAGGCGTTAGTAATTAGTTTGAATAAAATGACTCGAGAGGAGTGGGCTTTGGGTATAAAATATCGTGTTTTATTCAAGTTATATTTACTAATGTAGTCCCTGGCTGCACCATGTGGTGGTTACTTAAAACCTACGTATGACCAATACACGCGGAACGAAGTAGGCTGAGTTTGGTATGCGCGTAGCCATGGGCACGTTCTGCGTTCGCGGCGTGTTCGTGTGTGTCCTGTTGTTGCAGACAGATACGCGTGTTTTTGGATCGTGATTCGATTCTCGTGGGTCGGGCCGTGTTGTACCGGTATCGGTGCGTAGCTGTGAGTTTTGCTTCCGCGTAGTTTCGAGGTTCGATCTTATGTGCCCGGCCGCTCAGATTTTCCTTGCCTCGAGTCCTATTGTTTTTTGATAGCCTCACCCCGTTTTTCATCGATAGTTTCAGGGGATGGCACCTCGTCCACCATAATAGCACAAAAAAAGAATAAAGGTAAAAATACTTCCTCCAGTGGCAGTTCCATGGCCTGTCCTCAGTCGCATGGGGTATAGTGAGGAAGGTGAGGTCTGTAAAGACTTCTAGGTCTTTATAAAGTCCAAGAACAACCTCAGTATGAAGTTTGGCTGGGAAACTCGAACATACGGGCTGAAGCTATAAGGAGCGCTCTTTCACACCACTTCTTAGAAACAACCCTTTATAAATAAACAATTATAACTATTTAACTAAATATATTTTGTTTTATTAAAATACTATTGCCGTTTTTCAAACAGCTCAAGAATTTTCTTGTGAAAATTCGCCGAGTTTTCTACTTCCAGTAGTTTTTCGATGATTGTGTCGACTCGACGACGTTTTGGTTGGGCACCAGAAGTATCTCCACCTGAATTTTCGGTCGCTGAGGTGTTGCTCTGGTCAGCATAGAAATCAGTAGTAACATCCTGGGTTACACATGAGAAGTCTGCAATGTAAAGAATTTTTAAAATCTCCACAGCCTAATTCTAGTGTTGACTAGTGTAATTAATTTAAATAATTTGTATTAAATATATTACCTGTGCTCTCAACTCCGCTAACAACGGTTGATTTGGACGTTTGCAGGATTGAGCAGACCCTTTCAAAGTGCTCCCATGCTGATGGGCTGCCACCCGAAGGTCCCACCTTGGCCAGTTCACTTCTAAAATTTTGGGTTAGCAAATAAACAAGAAACAATGTATGAAAATAATGGTAGGCATGTAACTTACCTGTATTTCCTCGTCAAATTTTCTATTTTGCTCTTCACCTCAACATGAGAAGGTCCAAACTCTTTTAAGGCATCCGCTATTTCCTTATATATATATGAGATCTTGCGAACTCCTCGGAAACATCTATGTTTACTCCCATTGGTCGAGCAGAGTCAATAAGGCCGCAGGTGTCCACAAAAATCTCCTATCTAATGTCACAATGGATTAAAACTATTTGTTTTAAATATTATATGCATATTTTTACCTTTTCCTTCCTCAGACATACTTTAGGGTGCACAATTAATTTTTTGGTCAGCTGTTTTTTATTTTCATTAGTGAAGATAGTTGCGCTGATAGGCCGAAAAGCGCATAAATGAGCACAAGCCATCGAATATATCGAATAGACGCACATGAATCAGAGAACGACGCAACTTTTTGAAGGCCTGTCTCCAGCACCGCGGAAAATTGCTGCAAGGAACTTGCTAGTTATTCCGTTAGGGTGTGGATCATAGCTAAAACAGGGTTGATGAATCAGCTGTGTTTTGTAAACAGTAAAATTCTGCTAAGATTAAAAAAGGAAAATAATGAACTCTGATGATGAAGTGATTATGTTGGTGGCGGCACATATTGTTGCAAAACAAAGAAGAATAATTTGCATCTCTCTTTTTGGTTTTGCGGACAGTTTTTGCCTACATCTTGCAATAATTGTAAAGTATATATTCCTGAGCTGTGTATCAGCTGTTCTCTCAGTCCACACACGGTCCCGATAGGCAACTATTGATATAAATCTGTAGATTCCGCTCGTGATGCTGGATACACACTCCAGGAATACGTAAGCGCATCATTCCTGTCACAGTTTTTTATACCCGTACTCAAAAAAGGGGTATATTAGATTTGAGGTAAAAGTGGATGTGTGTAACGTAGAGAAGAAACATTTTCCGACCCCATAAAGTATATATATTCTTGATCAGCATCAATAGCCGAGTCGATATAGCCATATCTGTCTGTCCGTCTGTCTGTCCGTCTTGTTGTGCGCCTAGATCTCAGAGACTATAAGAGGTAGGGCACTGCTATAAGAGTATTGCAAAATTTCGCCACGCCCCCTTCTGCCACCACAAAGGACGAAAATCTGTGGCAAGCACAATTTTAAAGCTACGATAAAACGCAGTATCGTAGAGAATGGCCATATCTACCAGATGGCCGAATCTGAATCAAATCGGATTATAATTATAGCCAAACTGAAGAAATTAATTTTCAGTTGTTTCCCCCGCCCCCTCCTGGCCAAGATCCTGCTACTCTATCTCCTTCTCGCTCGCACACTCTGCCGCGTTCAGTGCGCGAGCAACCCCTAGCGGATGCGATGTAGAATCTAAATGGTACATCTATTATCTACATGTTAGATGTAGAATATACATTTTAGATGTAGATGTAGATAACAGATGTAGCAAAAAAAATGTAAAATGTAAAATTTTGTTTTTAATTATAAAATTTTAAAATAATTATGCTCAAACCCCCTCGGAGAACTACCATCTTGCCGCGATGAGGGGGCTTAGTAAGCGTAAGGAACCCAAGAACTTTACCGGCGGTAGCGTAATGCTGCCAGAAGGTCCACCCAAGCCGGGCAGGTCATGGGGGAGCGCCGAAGCTAAAAGTAGTTTACCCTGGCAGTAGGGATAAAACGCATCCGTTATGGGGGAATGTCCGATAACGTAAAAACAGTTAAGGTACAGGGAGTCGGAGACCCAGTACCGGCGGTGATTGGGGGTGCGAGCGCAGGCCCCCCGGCGTCGATATCCTGCGACTGCAGGAAACCCGAGATGGCAGTGGAGTGCTTGGCTGCCAAATCGTGTAATGCCACAAGCAACAGAAGGATCCGCAGACAGAAAGGGACGATAGAGGATCTGGAACCGGGAACCACAGACGGAAGCTTCGTGTTCACTGGTCCCTCAGTGTCGGAGGCAGAGTTGGCTACCGCCTTCTCTCGACTCGGATACAACGAGGAGCCGCAGAAGGCGGAGCCACAAGTCACGGCTCCCAACATCCAGGTCGACTCGGGTCCACTACCTGTGACGGATAAGAAGACGGAGGCTGAGACCCTACGCAAACGGTTGTCGGGATACAGGGCATCGGCAAAATACCTCCGTGGTATTAGCTAAAGACCCCCGATACGCTGACGGCGAGGGAAAGGAGCCTCAAGAAGAAGCACGAGCAAAACGTGCGGAGGTACGAGCGGCTTAACGGAGTCGCTCCTACCAACGGAGACAAAGCCCCCCCAAGCGCACACGCGGCTGTGACTGAGGACCCCAAACCGTCGACTTCAGCGTCAGCATCAGCTGGCACGAAGACGAAGGTGGACCAACCCTCAAAGTCATCGTCTGCGAACGCGCGAGGGAGAAAGGGGAAAAAGTCGTCCGGGATGCAGAGGGGGAAGACCACACCTCTGACGCAGAACACGGCGAGTGCCACGGCACCACCAACGCCCTCTGTACAGAAGGCACCGGTGGAACCGACTGGTCGAGAGCCAAGGTTCAAGCGACAGAGAACGGACGACTCCACAAAAGCTTCCGAGTCGAAGAAGGCGAAACCAGAGGACATTCTTGCCAGCCTAGGATCGCCGGCCGAGCTGCAGGTAGCCATCATCGACCAAAGTCACCCAGAGGGGAAGATATCGGACGTCAATTGGCTGAAGGCAGAATCGGAGATCCTGACCGCCATGAAGGATGCCATTGTGCGCGCAGATAACCCGTTTGTCTGCGAGTTCAAGGGTATCAAGTGGTATAAGGGAGCCAAAGCAGTGGCCTGTGGCAATGCAGAAACTCTTGAGTTTCTCAAAACCACGGTCCAAGGTTTTGGTGAACTTTGGCCAGGAGCGGCACTCCGCGTGGTCCCGACGGATCAGATTCCCAGGAGAACGATCATGAAGGTATGGATTCCTCCCCCGATTAAGGCGGATGAAGACACACTCGTTCTGATCAAGGCACAGAACCGGATCCTGGAGACATCTGACTGGACCATCACAAGAGCGATAGCGTGAGACAAGGGGAACGGCAAGGAACTCTGGATCAGCATTGGTCAAGAAAGCCTGGCCAAACTCCTTGCAACGGACTGCCGCATATCCTTTGGTATGGGCACCCTGGCGGTAGCAGTACCGCGACACCCCAGGTCCGCTGAATAACATGAAGGTGGTGCAGATTAATCTGCATCACTCAAGTGTACCATCGGCGGACCTGCTGCGGTTTATGGAGGAGAAGGCGGTGGACGTGGCCCTCATCCAAGAGCCCTGGATCGTAAGTGAAAGTGTTCGGGGACTGAACGGTCGCGGATACCGCCTTCTCACGCCACACCCCGCGGGTAAGCCAAGAACCTGTATCGTGGTAAGGAACGAGCTTAATGTTCTGTTTTCTTCCAGGTACAGCACTCCGGACCTAACGGTGGCACTATGTGAGAGGGAGGACGGGAAAAACCTATACCTAGCCTCTGCATACCTGCCGTACGAAGAGGAAGACCCACCCTCGGAGGATGCCAGGGCCCTGATCCACCAAGCGCGGAGGGAGGGACTTGATATAGAAGGGGCCTTCAACAACGTCAGGATCGAGTCAATAACGGCCGCACTGGCCAAGATTGGTACACACCCGACGGTAACCGGATGGCTAGACAGCGTTCTCAGGAGCAGAACGATAAGCGCCAATCTAGGCTCCTCCTCGTCAAGAAAGACGGTCACACGAGGTACTCCGCAAGGGGGAGTTTCCTGTGGAACCTGGTCCTCAACGACCTCCTTCTTCAGCTGGGGAGGAGCGGATATAAGGTTACGGCCTATGCAGACGATCTAGTAATACTGGTAACGGGTAAATTTCTGCCCACAATCAGTGACCTTCTAGAATCTGCACTGGGCACTACCGCCAGCTGGGCACGCCAGAACGGTTTGGGGGTCAATCCTCAAAAAACAGAACTGGTGCTGTTCTCACGAAGATATAAGATACCGAGTTTCAAACTACCAGCAATCGGTGGAACGACACTCGAGCTATCGAGCGAAGCCAAGTATCTTGGTGTCATCCTTGACTCCAAACTCTCCTGGAAGAGAAACACGGAGGAAAGGAAGAAAAAGGCAATGGCAGCTTTCTACACCTGTAGGAAGACTTTTGGGCGAACATGGGGCTTACAGCCGCACATCATCCATTGGATGTATACAGCGGTAATAAGACCCATCCTGACATACGGAGGTATGGTATGGTGGGAAGCGGTTAACACCAAATCCCACCTGGAGAACCTCCGTAGAGTCCAGCGGACAGCATGCCTTGGGGTCACCGGGTCTCTCAAATCCACCCCACAGGCAGCTCTGGACACCATGTTAGGCCTGGAACCGATAGACCTTCAACTTAAGTGCAAGGCTGAGACAAGTGCCGCTAGGCTATTAGCCGCGCAGTTCTTCAAGCCATCGCCTTATGGCCACGCCACTATACTCCGTATGGAAGATGATGGAACGGCCAGGTGGAGTGACTACTGTGTCTCAGAGTTCTCATGGAAAATAAACTTTAAAGGACACATACCGGATAGGGAGAAATGGAAGAGTAACACTGTCCTGGGGCAGAACGAGCTCTCCATTTTCACCGACGGGTCAAAGACGGCCGAAGGGACAGGAGCTGGAATCTTCTCCGAAGAACTAGCAACCAACATATCCCTAAGACTACCAGACTGATGCAGTGTATTCCAGGCGGAGATATATGCAGTATGGCAAGCGGCAAAGTTGGTATACACCTTGGAGATACCTCCGAGGAACATAGCAATCTGCGTTGACAGTCAAGCTGCCATCAAAGCCCTGGTATCCTGCAAGACCACAAGCAGACTCGTACGTGATACGGTGACGCACTAAACCAGATCAGAGCGCACTCAATCACACTCACGTGGGTTCCGGGTCACACCGACATAGCGGGCAACGAGAGTGCGGACGAGTGTGCCAGAACTGGATCGGCCAAGCCAATGGCGGACGCAGTCAGCGACATAAGGAGACCACTACGAGACATCATCTCGCAGATGATGGGCCGAGCCAGAACGAGATCGAACAGGAGGTGGAACACCACACCCAACTGTGAGATCTCTCGCTCGCTCTGGCCCCACTATGACCTTAAACGCACCAAGACTCTCCTAAGCTTCAGGAAGAGTCGGGTGCGGACACTGACGGGAGTTATAACGGGGCACTGTGTCATCGGCCGCATGGCCACAAGGTACAGACTGCCCCACCATGACTTCTGCCGCAGCTGCAGGGACGAGGAGGAAATAGAGAGCATCCAGCACCTTCTCTGCAACTGTCCTGCACTCATGGGGAGGCGTCACCGAACACTCGGTGGCGCCTTCTACGAAGATCTGGACAGCCTGGCAAACATGCCTCTAGAGAAACTGGTGCTCTTTATAGAGGCCTCGGGATGGTTCGCGAAACCTCCCTAGGCACCGGACAATATCCCGTGACGAGTGTGGGCAATGGGCAGACTTGCCTCCGAGTGACCTCGACTTCAGTCGAGCAGCCCTAAAAACCTATCCTAACCTATGCTCAAAAATGTATATACTGACTGAGTACGTGTATAAGTAGAGTCGCGTCCCCAGAAGCGACCCACACGTTCCTTCTCGTTTTATATGGAATTGGACAGGAATTTTTCGATTCCGCAGTGCTGGATACTACTCTGCTACTCTGAATACTACTGCTTTACTCTGCACTGTGGGCAAGCAAGTCGCAGCAATAAAAGTCATTAAAAAGTCCACAAACCGTCTCAATTATTGCTCAGTATATTGAAGAATCTTAATAGCCCAGGACAACTCTGGCTTTTTCGAAATAGTGGATATGTGTGAGTTATAACACAGATTAGGTACAAAGATAATTCCCAAGTATGGGAACGAGCCCGTGCAAAAAGGTCGGAGGATTCACGGCGGGATACCGGTGGTGAAGGCGAGGGCGAGCCGGAAGGAAAACGGGTTAGGAACAGTACACAAAATCTTGGTGCTCACTTGGGTTGGAGACAGATACAGGCGCGGGGAAAGAAACGGGTCCCCAGTCCTAGAAGAAAAAAAAGGGGAGGTGAGTCCATTAAATATGGAAAACAAACAAAAAAAGAAAGTGGAATACATAAAAAAAACATGGATATGAAAAGACGCATGGAAAATCCAAACCGGCATCCTAGGAACAACAAAAGTGTAGCAGCTGGGAAGTAAGTATTTTTTCGAAGAGTTTGGGAATTGCAGATAAATTGGAGATCCCACGGTAATTAGAAGCATCCGATTTATACCTCTTTTTATGAATGGGAATAATATACGACTCTTTCCAGACGGTGGGAAAATCGCCGAGCTCGAGAGATAGGTTAAACAGTTTAAGGAGGGGCACACATAGAAAATCTGCACAAAGTTGTAAGGTCCTATCTCAGGCTGAGGTATGCTTCAGTCTGTCCAAGGTTCTCTACAAGAAAGATTTGTAGATCGCAGGTGACTTCAGGTGTCGGGCTGGCTTGAAACGAGCAGGCAAGGGAGAAAGGATGACAAGACAGTTGGGTTGGTTTTGTTTCTTTGTTTATTTAATAGTTATAATAGTTAATAGTTATTTGTTGCTTTAGTTACTGACGGTACAATGCGCTGGTGGACTGCGTACTTCTTCGGCCGATCTTGGCCCTTTTATGGATCTGGTGATCATGCCTGACCCGGAAATAATTAATTATTGCTAACTTATGATTATTTAGTGAAAATAATTGTAGGGCTAGAAAGTGGGTCGAAGCTTGGTGCTTCGTTGACAATTTTCTACTACAATGCCGTCTCAGCAAAACATTTTCCTAGTGTTCAGGCATTGTAGTAGGTGCGGGCCGCAGTTGGGAAATTTGGTGTCGGATGGGTTTTCGCTAACTCGGCATCGCGGAAGTGGCGGGTTGCGAAATATCGCCAAGAATTGCGATTGCGAAATAATGCAGAATGGGTGGGGTTGTTGATCAAAAATTCTTAATTTTAATAATCGCGTGAGTTACCACCTCAGCACTTACCCTCACCCTCGCCCCGCCGAAACCACTTCGGCTAGCATAGCAGGCCCTAACATCAACAACGTCGACGATGCAACAAAGTTGCACCGACTCAACTTACACAAACAAATACAAGACCTCAGCAACCAAACATCCGTTCCAATTGAGGAATGGAGAGTAATCAGATTCTCGGCCAGCCAAAAGAGCAAGGCCAGCATTTTGTAATTAAGTTCGAAACCAAGAAACGAAATATAGAATCAGAATAATTTTGTAACTCAACCAATCCGGGTGTCTTTAATTCCGCAAAACCACTATCGGCAACCAATCTCCCAAGGAAAACCTCAACCGATACACTAGTATCATAACTGGCGCAGTCGGACACTCTCGTTAAAGGACGGAAATCTGGAGGAACTAGGACCCTAGAGGACCGAGACAGCGAGAGATAATCACGCAAGAGATGTATTGGATAATAGCGACACTAATAACCCTGTAAGGAAAGATATCGAGAAATATGTACGTGTGAGTAGAGTGACGTGAAATGGAGAAGAAATAAAATGTAATAAACCCTCAAAGGGAGAAGGAAAAGTGAAAGAATACAATGGTGAGCAGTGAAATGGGCAATCAGTAAAAGAGAGATAGTATGGCACATTGGCCAGGGCAGTGGATATTCGAGCTAGTCGGACCAAAACGAACATAATAATTCAAATAAATTGTCAGAGAGGAGTGAGGAGAAAAGAGTGCAAAAGTGTCGTGGAAAAATGTTGAGCGGTGGACAGCGGCTCGAGAGGCAGCGGTTCGATCGTGCGAGGTTCGAGCGGCGGCGGATCGAGCGTTGCGGTTCGACCGGTTGCGGGTCGACCAAGTGCGGTTCGATCGGCGGCGGTTCGACCGAGTGCGGTTCGATCGGCGGCGGTTCGACCAAGTGCGGTTCGATCGACGGCGGTTCGACCGAGTGCGGTTCGATCGGCTGCGGTTCGACAGAGTGCGGTTCGAGCAGATGCGGTTCGACAGTGGGTCGAGCAGTTGCGGTCGGCTCGACGTCAGGCCGAGGTGCCGATACGATCGTAGAGTCGGGTGCATGAGAATTCGACCCAATGATCGGGTCGTCGGAGGGGGCTACAGCGGCGACGGTTCGGTTCGACGGAAGCGACGCCAAACACTCTGTCGGGTCGAGTCGAGCATCGAACGGTCGAAGATGGCACACACACAACATAGAGACGGGGCTGGCACGAAAAGAGAAACTGTACAAAAAGACAAAGAATAAAACACCGAAAATGGTGAGGGGCAAGACTCCGCGAGGGAGGCGATATAATTAAAAGATATGCAATCCAAGTCACTCACATGCGTAGGGCAAAGTACTGTAACGCACAGTGCGGACGCCTAGTGTAGGGGTGACAAGGAGAAAAAGTGAAGAGTCGATTACAAGTTCCAAGTCACTCACATGCGTAGGGCAAAGTACTGTAATGTGCAGTGCGGACGCCTAGCATAGGGGTGACAGGGGGATGGAACAAGGAAACGCTACCAGGGAGACACGACTGTCCGCATTTGGTTACAGATACTGTAACGCACAGTACTGTGACTAGCTTCAGCGTGTAGGTAATGCCACTAAGTAAATAAAAAGACGCACATGAGGCGATCGAATAAATATAAATGAAGAATAAACAATTTCACGGCACACCATGCTAGTAGAAAAATAATATCGAAAAAATACTCACTTTAATCAATTACAGACTCCATTTCACGGGCACAAGGACACACTAAATTTAGTTTAAACGCTTAAGCACACACGCACACACATACACATATACCTACTAAGATATAAGTACACTATATATATTTACACACGCAACATCATACACACAAACACTAGAAAGACGTAGAATAAGAAAAGAGAATAGTCGAAATAGACTATATGTCAAAAGAAAGCAGTAACCAAAGGGTTATTCCGGTAGACACGGAAGCTTCAGTAGCTAGAGACGAGAACCAGGGACAAGTAGAAATGAGCCAACCCAGCAAAACAAACTTGCTCGAAGCGGTTCGGGTCATAGAGCTGGTGGAGATCATACCAAAGTATGAAGGAAGCGTAGAGAAGTTAGATGGGTTTATATCAGCGGTAGAACAGATATTAGGCCTCATAAAAGGAGAAGAAAGGTCATCGGTAGGAGTGGTAGCCCTTAGGGCTATAAGAAGCAAGGTAATAGGAGCGGCAGATAGGGCATTGGAGTTGAATGAGGTTGATTTGAATTGGGACAACATTAAGAAGGCATTGGTGGCTCATTTTAATATAAAAGATCAGAGCAGGATCTAATCATGGAACTTACACACATAAAGGAGAAAAAACTGGATTTAGAGCCACTGTATCAAAAGGTGCTAGAGTTAAGAAAGGCCCTCGTCAGCTTGGGTAAGGCGAAAGAGCCGAACTCGTTGCTAAGGAAAGAAAAGACCAAATGGTACGAGGACATAGCACTAAACGCTTTCCTCTCGGCTATAAAAGGGCCGATAGGGCTAACAATTAGGAATATCCACGTAGACGACATTTCAAAGGCATACGAAGTAGCCTGTAGGGAGAAGAATGTCTATACTCTAGACGAGCCGGAACAGGAGGTAAAAAAGTACCCGACAACAGAGAACCAGGCTAAGGAAACTAAAGAACCTTTAGCGCAAGAGCACGACAGGAAAGAAGTTCAGACGCCAGGAGTGCACCGAGAAACGCCAAGTTGGCCACAGCCCCCATGGGGAGTCAACGGTCAATCATCGTTCGGTATGCCGTTCCCAATGGTTAATGGGAGCGGATGGCCAGGTTTTGGGTTCGTCTACCCAATGGGAGGAAACCCCTTCAGGGGAGCTCCCTTTATGCAGAACGAACAAGCAGGGTACACTAGGGGCCATATCGGAATCAGCAGAATAGGGGTTATGACCAACAGAACAATGGAAGGCGCTGGGGCCAGAACAATCGTCAAGAGCAATTAGCGATCCAGGCACCACAAGACGCAGGGAGAAGCGGACAATCTAGGATGTCTGGAATGACAAATAACACAGGGCAGTCATATAACTCCAATAACTCCAGACAGTCGTATGCAGCACAGCAGACACCTAGCACCTCGACTAGAGTTAGCGGACAACCTGCAGTTGGTCAGCTACACAATATTCAGGAAGAGGACGGAAATTTTCGCCAGGCAGCCTCGAACAAAGCACAGGATACCTAGGAGGAAAGAAGAATCAGTCGACCCTGCCCTATATAATGGTTAGACTAGCAACAGATAAAAATATTAAAATGCTTATAGACACAGGATCCACATTTTCTTTCATAAGACCAGAATTAGTACCCGCAGAACACACTAGAAGATTAAAGGACCCAATAAAAATAAAAACAATCGTACAATCCCACGAAGTACAGAAGGAGACAGTCTTAGCCATGTTCAGAGAACTGGGAGGAGTAGGGGAGATGAGAATGCTCCTCTTTAAGTTTCATCAGTTTTTCGATGGGCTGGTAGGAATAGACATACTACAACAAATAGGAGCAGTAATCGACGTAGACAAGCGGCAGTTGCGTACAGCAACGACAGAAACACAGATATGGCAGACGCAATACAGAGCAACGGAGGTATATACGATAGAAGCGGGCACAAAAAGGGTCGTAAAGGTGCCGGTACAGCTACAGGAGGGGGAGTTCATAATTAATAAAACGAAAGTAAAACCTTATATGGAAATATCAGAAGGCCTGTATAAGGCAACAGTAGGATCGAGTCTGGTAGAGATAACCAACTATTCGGAAGAGGACCAGGAGCTGTTTCTGGAGGAACCACTAGTGGTTTCAGAACTCAAAGCTGGAGACCATGTAGAAATAAATAACATAGAAAACATAAAGAATATAGGGAAGAAAGGAATTCCGTTTTACAAAATAAGAACAGATCATTTAAACGAAGAAGAAATCACGGAACTAAAAAGGCTATGTAAAAAGTACCCATTGGCATTTTATATGGAGGGAGAGGATTTATCGTTCACAAACGTTGTCAAACATCAAGTGAGGATAATGGACGATATCCCAGTGTACTCAAGGCCATATAGATACGCATTCACAGAAAGACAAGAGGTGAAAAGACAAATAGAAAACTTGTTGGAACAAAAGATCATTAGACACAGTCACTCCCCATGGAGTGCTCCAGTGTGGCTGGTGGCCAAAAAGAAGGACGCGTCGGGGCAGAGAAAATGGAGAATGTCCTGTCCTGTCCTTAATCAGTTTTTCATTGAGTTTCCTATAATCGACTACTTATAGGAAACTCAATGAAAAACTGATTAAGGACAGGTACCCCATGCCAATAATAAACGACGTATTGGACGGGTTAGGAAGAGCCAAATACTTTTCGACGCTAGATTTGGCGAGCGGGTATCATCAGATCGAGGTGGAGGAAAAGGATATACCAAAGACAGCATTCTCCGCGGAAGGAGGTCACTTTGAATATGTGAGGATGCCTTTCGGGCTAAGTAATGCCCCAGCGACGTTCCAGAGATTGATGAATAACCTTTTCGGGGAGCTGTTGGGGAAATGTTGCCTTGTATATATGGATGACATCATGGTGTATTCCGCATCCCTACAAGAGCACATGAACGACTTGGACAGAGTGTTCGCAAAATTAGACAACGCTAACTTCAAACTACAATTAGACAAGACAGAATTTTTGAGAAAGGAGGTAGAATACTTAGGTCACGTAGTAACCCTAGAGGGAGTTAAACCGAATCCCAAGAAGATAGAAACAATAAAAAGGTTTCCAATCCCAAGGACTAGGAAACAAATAAAATCATTCTTGGGACTCTTAGGATATTACAGAAAGTTCGTAAAGGATTTCGCGGTCATAACAAAACCACTAACGAGACAGCTTAAAGGGAAGAAACCGGTACAAATTGACTCAGAATTCATAGAAACATTCGAAACATGTAAAACACTGCTGTGTAACGACCCCATTTTGCAATTTCCCGACTTCTCGAAACCATTTAATCGTAGGAGCTGTCCTGTCCCAAGGACACTTGGGAGCGGACAGACCGTTGGCGTATGCTAGTAGAACATTGTCAGACACGGAAATAAACTACGCAACGATAGAAAAGGAGATGCTTGTTATTATCTGGGCAATAAAGCACTTCAGACACTATCTATTCGGACAGAGATTTAAGATAGTCACGGACCACAGACCGTTGACGTGGCTAATGAGTATAAAAGAGCCAGATTCAAAGTTGGTTAGGTGGAAACTGCAATTGCTAGAATATGATTATGAAATCCTATACAAGAAGGGATCCCTCAACGTAGTGGCAGACGCCTTGAGTAGGATACAGCCGGAGGTCAACATGCTGGAAAACATGTCGGGAGTAGCGACTAACGGGGAAACCATACATTCCGCAGAAGAGGACTTACACCTCGGATTTCCTATATCAGAGAAACCACTAAACGATTATAATATTCAAATAGTAGTAAAAAAGGGAACCCTAGCTAGAATAGAGAAGGAAGTCCCCTTTAGGAACAAGATTAGGGTAACATGGACCGAGGATAACTTCGAAGAAGAGACAATAGGACGCAAGCTTAAAGAGATTCTGAAGCCCAATAGATCGGTGGCATTTTTATACCAGATGAACTGGTTATAATTATACAGAATGCTTATTGTAAATATTTTGCCTACAGCAGAATTTATAAGGCCATAAGATGCACATTTATATTACCAGAAATAGTGGAAAGGGATCAGCAGGAAAAGGCAGTCAAAGAACATCACGAAAGAAATAATCATAGGGGAATAGAGGAAACGTTAATCCACCTCAGAAGAAGCGTATACTTCCCACATATGAAGCCAATAATAGCACAGACAATTAACAATTGCGACAGATGTCAGAAGATGAAATACGATAGGAAGCCCCAGAAGATAAAGTATAGTATAACGGAAACCCCGGCCAAACCAATGCAAATAGTGCATATAGATTTATATTTTGTAAACAAAAAGTACGTCTTAACGGTCATTGATAAATTCTCCAGGTATGCGTGGGGATACACAATTCCAGCTAGGGACAGCATAAACGTAGTCACATCATTGAGGGACTTTATGGCTCTTTTCGGGATCTCTAGTAAAATAGTTTGCGATCAAGGAGTGGAATTTTCTTCTAATCTGTTCAAGGATTTTTGTAAGCAATATGAGATAGAATTGCACACAACATCCTTTCAACAGTCCTCGAGCAATGCAACAGTCGAAAGATTGCATTCAATAATTACAGAAATCTACAGGATAATAGTAGAGTAGAAAAAGGAAAAGAAGTTACAGGTAAAACACGAAGATATAGTGAAGGAAGCATTTATTACATACAACAACTCGATTCATTCGGCAACAAAGTTTACGCCGCACGAGCTGTTCACAGGGAGAACGCACAATTTTATGGGTAACGTGACATTCAGTAATGAGCACGATTATCTCCAAAGATTAATGCATTCCAGGCAGAAATATACCCAATGGTAAAGGAAAGGGTACAACAACAAAAGGTTAAAAGAATAAAAGCAGCAAATGAAGACAGACAGGACCCAATAGAAGTAAGCACCAACGACACGATTTTTAGAAAAGAGAATAGGCGGGATAAGCTAACACCAAGGTTCACCACACATAAGGTAGCAACCGACAACAACTTAACAATAAACACAACAAAACCACAGAAAATCCACAAGGAAAAAATTAGGAAAGTGACTAGAACTAACGATCGATAATAATTTCAGATGGGTTACAGCGATGGAGACGGAAGGAAAGTTTGAAATCAGGGAGTTTAAGGAGGATGAGCCTATTGCACAAATCACATTAGGACCAACCAGGGTAATACAAACATATAAAACCTTCATACACATAGTCCGACTAGAGGAATATGTAAAGAGTGTTGACCATTTAGAGCAAACGCTCAGGACTATACAAGAAGATACCGAAACAAAAGATTTAGTTAGGGCACTTCAAAACAAATTAGACCTGGTAAAAGGAAGAATAGATACGATATCTCCCAATAAGAGAAGTAGGAGGGGACTGATTAACGGATTAGGTTCGGTAGTAAAAGCAATCACAGGAAATCTAGACGCAGAAGATGCGGACAAATTAGAACAGGAGATCAGAAGAGTACAGGAAGAAGAGAGAAGGTTAAATGAAGAAATAGGTACACGCCAGAACATGGACAATATGTTCATTATAATGTTTAGAAACTTAACACAGCATATTAACGAAGAGCAGGTTAGGGTAAACTCTTTTATTAGCAACTATAAAAATGGGATAAGTAAAACATTCGTGGAAGAGGACAAAAGAATTTATAGAATAGAGTACATCGACAGAATTTCAATCACGATAGACATGATATCAATGAACCTCAACGAGGTAACGGAAAGCCTATTACACTACTCGACAAAACCGAACTTTTTTTCCTCAAGGATCCAAACCGACTTTTTCTGATAGATATGGGGCTTTAAAATTTTTTAAAGAATTATGGTTTTTTTTCTATGGCAGAACTCTTTTTTTTTAAATTTCGAAGTCTGGTATTTTTTTTTTAAAGCTTTTTTCAGTGGTAGCGCTTGTTTTTCTCACATAACTCTAGTATCTTACGTCTGGTTGTAAAGAACTTTGCTATTTTGAATATATAATTAAAACAACTAGAAGTTAAGCCCAAACACTTTGTGATTTCAGCTTACCGTCTGGGAAATATAAAGCATTGAAATGCAAAAATAATGATTTTTATGCGGTATTATTTACGAAATTTTGACTTTAAAAACTCAGGAAAAGTCGAAAAAAAATTATATCCTGTGAACAACAAATTTTTTGTAAATTATAAAATTTTGGCTTTGAATAGCTTGACCAATTTCTAACTGAAGTGTAACAAAAGTTTTGCGAAATTCAACAACACATTCAACAATCCTTCAAAAAGGTATTTTTTGTCCATTTTTTCCATTTTTTAGGTTTGGTTAACGAATTTTAGCTCCAAAGTCTCTCCATAAATTTTAATGAGCGATATCTTAAACGACGCCAAATTAATGCACCTCTACACAAAAAAAATAGAGAACACAGGATATAATTTTTTTTCGACTTTTCCTGAGTTTTTAAAATCAAAATTTCGTAAATAATACCGCACAAAAATCATCATTTTTGCATTTCAATGCTTTATATTTCCCAGACGGTAAGCTGAAATCACAAAGTGTTCGGGCTTATCTTCTAGCTGTGTTAATTATCTTTTCAAAAAAGTTTTTAACAACCAGACGTAAGATACTAGAGTTATGTGAGAAAAACAAGAGCTACCTCTGAAAAAAGCTTAAAAAAGAATACCAGTTTTCAAAAATTCTTCAAAAAAAAGATCTGCCACAGAAAAAAAAAAAATATCATCAAACCATTTCTAAGCCCCATATCTTTAATAAAAAGTTAGTTTTGTTCCTTGAGGAAAAATCGTGTTGACCGGTGTAATTTATAAGAAAAAACGAAGATTTGTTAAACTTGCTGTAAGCTTCCCGGATGAGAGCCATTCCGTTTTTTTTTTGACCTAGCCTAATAAATATATTTGTATGTTTTTAGCAAGGGGCGTGGCTTGGCTAATCTAAAATGTACGTATTTATACCATATGAATGTTTTTGTTAATTGTAAGCTAGTAAGAATTTTAAACAAAGAATACATAGAGCAACATCTCTGCTGCGTTCTCTAATGGCCGAGTACGTGGGGCCGTTTAGTTAGCATGGGTTGAAAAGGAAATTAACTTATATCTCGTAAAAGTTTCAATTTTGGTAATGGTTTCTTTTGTTTGTCCAATGCTCGGCCAAATATGGACTTTTTTTAATTCCCCTTAAAAATAGAAAATAGTGCAAAAAATATTTCCGTTTTTGTCTAAATTCATATATAAGATTTTTTCCTTAAATTAGGGAAGAAACAAATTTTGTCCTAGCTTGAGTACTTTTTGAGAAAAATGCATTAGCCTTTGCTTAATTTTTCTCCTTTTTTTCAAAAACAGAAAAATAGTCAGACTTTGAACAACAAATTTTTTGTAAATTATAAAATTTTGGCTTTGAATAGCTTGACCAATTTCTAACTGAAGTGTAACAAAAGTTTTGCGAAATTCAACAACACGATATCCAGGTCGTCCAAATTTGACACCTTGACGTTTTCGAGGGACCTCTCAGGCAATGAACGCAATGATTCGCCAACCAAGAGGTGACCAGCCGTGAGAGCGTTAAAGTCGTTCGGGTCTGACGAGAGTCGCGATATCGGGCGCGAGTTAAGGATCGCTTATATCTCCACTAAGACGGTGCTCAGTTCTTCAAACGTAAACCTTGTGTCCCTTCGCACTCTTGACGGCTACTTCCCAAATGCCTCCGAATTGAGGTGCCCTGGGAGAAATAAAGTGGAAATTAATAAAATCTGTGGCCCAAATTTTATAAATTTCATCTTGAGTCTCCTTTTTGAACATAAACCTTTTGAGTTCAAGCAGTTGATTTGATGCCCCGACGAAATTAGTGGCATTATCGCAGTAAATGTCTGCCGGAAACTTGTGACTCCCATCCGCTTCAATGCATTCAAGTCCGCAACTACTTCAGTGTGAGCGGCTTTGGTGAGAAGGCAAACGAACACGGCCAAGTATGATTTTGTAGGCCGCTTTCCTCGAATCCGTCGACAGGTATTAATGCGTCCACAAAAATCCACTCCACAGCGTTCAAACAGTCGCGCAGGAGAGAGTCGAGACGGTGGTAATGAGCCCATAAGTTGGTGTAGCAGCTTTGGTCTGTAGCGAACACAGTGTACACAGGAGCGGACAATTCGACGTGCCAAGTCTCTGGCGTTAACGATCCAGTATTCCAAACGAATGAGTAACGAATATAATTACAAACAAGTTTAGACTGGCTAGGCAGCAGCAACGGATGTTTTTTACCGTCTGGTAGGTCTGAATATTCCAATCGTCCACAAACCTTGACGAGCTCGAATCCATTTACGAGTTCTAAAAAGGGAGTAAGTAACTTCAAGCTACTCTTCAATGGTTTTTGCTTCTGAAGTAAACGAATATCTTCTGTGAAATGAGTTTGTTGAATGTTCCAAATAAGGCAGTGCGAAGCAAAACGAAGCTCATCTGGTGTCGGTGAGGATGTGGTAGGCGTCGATTGCTTCCGACATCTCCTAATGAACCTTACCATCCAGGCAATGAGACGAAGACTATGACTGTACGAGCTGACATTATCGACTATCTCGAGGACATAATTTTTCTCCTGCACCTCCTCTTCTCCGAGTTATCATGTCCATGTCAATTACAAGCTGTTTAATGCTGGTGGGACATTTCAACGAATCCTCCAGCGGAAATAAGAGGCCAGAACACCATGACGATTTGATGAGCTCTATAACGCGATAAGCCTCGCGACAGAAGATCAGCTGTATTTTGATATGTTGGTACGTAGCGCCACTTCCCACCAGACATCAACTCCTGAATGTCAGAAACCCTTTTCCCAACAAAGGTCGATAAAGTGATTGAGTGTTGTTGCAGCCAATGCAATACGAGCTGTGAGTCGCTCCAAAAATATGACGTGATGTTGTGTTCAGAGAATATATCTTTGATTTTGTAGAAACGCTGAGACAGCAAATGTGCGCCACACAGTTCAAGCTTCGGAAGAGACTGTTTCTTCACTGGTGCTACTCTCGACTTAGACGTGAACAATTTCACTGCAACCTGTCCTGGCGAATTCTCAGTGCGCACATAAATACAGCAGCCGTATGCCCGAATCGAAGCGTCGCAACATCCATGCAGTTGAATAGTCCTGGCGTCGGGCTGCAAACAAAACCGCGGTACCGATAGTGACGAGAGTGAATTCAATGACTCCAAACAGTTGCTCCATGCATTGCTTAGAGTCTGCGGAATAGAGTCCCAGTCCAGTTTTAACAGCCACAACTCCTGAAGAATAATCTTAGCGACGAGTCAGGACTTAGCCTTTAGTCAGGCGACAGCAGACCGATTGGATCGAATAACGATGATGCAGTGGATAAGATTGTTCGTTTTGTGGTGGCGGCATAGATTTCCTTGGGAGTGAAGGTAAAGCTAAATACATAAATTTGTTGATGCACGTTACGCCGAATGTGCTACTACTCTCATTCTCTGAAGTGTTTAGTTCTTTAATAGAGTACTCTTCCATCACTCCTGGATGATTGTAATGCCATTTGCATAAGGGAAACTGACTGTCGTTACACTACATCATAATAGTCAATAAGTAGAAATCAATGAAGTTAGGTATGAAATGTAATGTAGTTCGTAAGGTTACGGCATGAAGTCCCGCCACTGTAAGTACAAGCAACATGTAACTACACGACCGCAGCATAGCCGACAAGCGATGCGTGGGAATAAAGCACTTGTAAACCGAACTTCGTTTCGCACGGTTTATTTTCGTTTCGCCCTTTATCGCCGCCCACAGCTCTGGTCTGTAATACTAATTCCCGCGTCTCAAGCCTAAGTAAAGGCATCAACCTAAAATAGTTTCGAATTTCTACATGGCGCCCGAGCAGGGACCTTGGGATTAGTTTCGCTTTTTAAATTAATCGTTGTTCGACCAGAACGCTGTTCGCGAGTAAAAGCCGCGAAAAAGCCGCCGAGCCAACAATCGACATCCAGAAGGAAGATCACGGAATCCACAGAAGACCACATTGGAGACCGCCATCCACACCTACAACCGAAGCAGAACATGGACATTGAGTTGCCAACGCCCAGGGAAGTGGATTCATCCGACGACCAGGTAACAATGCCAAAGCAATAGCGGCTAAAATAATAGCGTTTAATACCTATTGGCTTGGCATTGAACAGGATTGTACATTCATTCACCTACCGTTTAACTATTCGTGATAGCTGGGTAGTTCGGGAAGAGTATTAGAAGGCGCCAACGACATAGTTTACCGCTCATTTCGCATTTGGTAGTATTATTTCGCATTTCGTTTCGTTCGCTGAGAAAACATTGACCCTTGCAGCGGTAAACTAATTTTCGCGCTCTTTAATGTACAGCATACGGTTCTCTTAAGTTTACGTTCGTGCAGTACCCTCGTCGTAACTTTGCTCCCGCAGCTTCGTGGTTATCCAACTCTCTAACTGGTGTCGCCCAGCTTGTCGTTTGTGACGAGAGCTGATCATCCGCTCTTATATTGTGCCAATCAATTGAAACATCGTTCGCCACTTCGTTTTTGGGTCGAACGCTGTTCTAATTTAGGTATTTGTGTGCGCTTTGACATCTAATTTTCTAGCTGGTGTCGCCGAGCTTGTCGTATGCGCCAGAGAGCTGATCATCCGCTCTTATATTGCGGCACTCAATTAAACATCGTCACATCGTCGTTTGGAAATATTGAACTCCTATATGTACTAGACCCAGATAATTCAGATAGGGCGGCGTTGGAAGAAACGTGTGTGATCACAAAGGCTCTGTACATGTCGGCAGCGACCAACAGATCCACTCAACCATACATGAATTCAGCACCCACACACCACCACTCCAATTGCCAAAATTGAAGTTGCCGAAGTTCAGCGGCAAGCATGCTGATTACAAACAGTTTATTAGTCTGTTTGAAAGTTTGGTAGATTCCGACCCGTCGTTGTCCAATATAGAGAAGTTCAACCATCTCATATCGTGCTTGTCCGATGAAGCCTTGGGAACCGTTAAGGCGTTCCAAATGTCAGATGCCAACTATCCAAAGGCGTTAGAAAGTTGGAAGAGGGTGTACGACAACAAGTGCTTAATATTCTTTGAGACACTTTCCCAGTTGTTTGACATTCCTGCCGTAACCAAGCCGTCAGCGTCTGCATTGCGATCAACTATAGATACAGTGTCAGCCATTCTGGAGTCGCTTTTATCGTAAGGAGACGAGCGAGAGGTTGCTAACGCCATGATAATACATCTGGTGTTATCCAAGGTTTACCCATACACAAAAACAAAGTATGAGGAGCAGCTGAACTACGATGAGCTCCCTTGCTGGTCGGATTGTGCAAAAATGTTGAACCGCCGGTACCAACACCTTTCAGCAGAGGAGTCATCCAAAGCGAGAGGCAACCCAAAGTGAGACATGCCGTCCACCAGCAAGAAAACCAGCAGATCGTCATTTTCTTGCGCGAGGGCCGAAAAGTTGATCGACCCCAAGTGTGTATATTGCGGCGCCAACCATTCGATCGGAAACTGCCAGGGATTTGGGGCAATACCTTCTTGGAGCGTCTTGGAGCGTTTCGAGTTCGCAAAAGGCAAGCAATTATGCATTAATTGCCTCCAAGCTGGACATAGGGTATCTCAGTGCACATCCTCTAAGTGCAGAGTTTGTTCACAGAGGCATCACACCCTCTTGCATAGATACTCAGCTCAGAGCGCAGATTCAGGAAGTCAGGCAATAGGAGTACAAGCATCGTCCCATCCTGCGCAGGTGAAGCAGGCATCCAGTGACCCCGAGCATGTCATCCTTGCCACAGCAGTGGTAAGAGTTCGGGACAGATTCGGCCAAGTTCACTTAGCTAGAGTGTTGTTGGATTTGGGTTCACAGGTCAATTTCATGACAGAAAGTCTAGCGCAATCGCTAAGGTTGGCAAGGGTCAACCGGTGCCTGACAGTGACATCTGTAGGCAAGTCAAGCTCGGTGTCGAGGAGTGAAGTCTCGACGACAATATACTCCAGGTTAAATAACCATAGTTTCGTAGCAGATTTCTGGGTTCTTAGCAGCATTACCAATCAGCAGCCTGACAGAAGTCTGCCCATTAAGCAGTGGAAAATTCCTGCGAATGTGGAGTTGGCAGATCCAGCATTCCATCGACCTCAAAGGGTAGATATGCTGATTGGAGCAGACTCGTTCTTCGATCTGTTGTGCACAGGTCAAATAAAACTGGGTGAAGGGGCACCATTGTTGCAAAAGACCCTTTTAGGTTGGGTAGCTTCAGGTCGGTGTAGCAAGCTTCTGACTGGAGAAGCCGCTTTGCTGCGTCGCAACCTACTCACCGGAAGAAGACTCTCTGTCTCAAATGGTCGAAAGACTGTGGGAGATAGATGCAACGCCAGAAGAAAAACATGCTCAAACAAATTCGGCAGAGCAGCTGGCATGCGAAGAGTTTTTCAAAGCCAATGTCTGCAATTTACTGACCGGAAGGTTTCAAATACCGTTGCCTTTTAAGACAGACCCAGTATCGTTGGGGTCGTCCTTCGAGGTCGCAAAACGTCGTTTCTTATCGTTAGAGCGACGAACGTTAAGAGAGAGGGAGCTGAGAGACATGTATCTCAGTTTCATGAAAGAATATATCGAGCTCGGCCATATGTCTCCGACAGACAACGCGATTCCGCCAGGACCACATTATTTTATACCACACCAGTGCGTCCTGAGGCCTGATAGCAGTTCCACCAAGCTTCGAGTCGTTTTTGACGCGTCGAGCAAGACCACAACTGGGTGGTCATTAAACGATTTACTTATGGTGGGACCTACTATTCAGAGGGAATTATTTTTATCACTCGTTCGATTTCGGCTGACGTTTCGAAAATGTATAGGCAAGTGGATGTGGCCGTAAAAGACCGGAATTTCCAACTCATCGTGTGGCGAGAACATCCCACCGATCAATTGCAAATTTTTCGGTTGAACACAGTTACCTATGGTACTTCCGCAGCACCTTTCCTTGCCATTCGTTGTTTGCACGAGCTCGGTGTACGCCACAGAGACACCCACAAGAAAGGTTCTGAGGTGATCTGCAGTGATTTTTATGTAGACGACATGCTGACAGGAGCCGATGACGTAGACACGCTGAAGTCGATTTGCGATCAGGTGTCTGAGATTCTTGGCTCCGGAGGGTTTCAGCTTTCGAAATGGTTTTCGAACTATCCAGAACTAATGGATGGAAACAATGAGGAGAAATCCCTATCATTCAATGATGCCGATTCAACCAAAACATTGGGGATGAGGTGGAGTCCAAGAACAGATACGTTCCGGTATCACTTGGAAGATAGCTTCACAAACTTGAATCCGACTAAGCGCACCATTCTGTCAATTAGTGCCCGACCGTTTGATCCGCTTGGGCTACTTAGTCCAATCAGCATAACAGCGAAAATTTTCCTCCAGCAGCTGTGGCAGCTTCAGCTGGATTGGGATGAAGCCATCCCAATGTCACTGCATACAAGCTGGGAGAGGCTAAAGCTAAACTTGTGTGGTCTTGACAAAATAGCCGTGCCTCGGTACGTTATGGCTAGTGGGTGCTCGTCGATTCAAGTGCATGGCTTCGCGGACGCGTCTAGTCAAGCGTATGGGTGCTGCATTTATGTACGAGCGCTTTTCGAAGGTCAAACGTACGTTCGATTGATCGCTGGGAAAGCAAGAGTAGCTCCCCTAAAAACAAAGACCATCCCGAGGCTCGAATTGTGCGCCGCAGCGTTATTGGCGCAATTTTGGGCCTACGTAAAGCAAGTTTTGGAAAAGTGTCGAATCGAGAGCGTATTTTTCTGGACGGATTCAGAAATAACGCTACATTGGATTAAAACCCAACCGTCGTCACTTGCAGTATTTGTCTCAAATAGAGTAGCCATGATTCAGGAGCTATGTCAGGGCATTACGTGGCGTCATGTCCCATCGCTGTCGAATCCAGCGGACTTGGCGTCTCGCGGATGCGAAGTGCCTGAGCTCCTGGAGTCCATATGGCTAGAAGGTCCGAAATTTGTATGTGAGCCTGAGCATTGTTGGCCAGAGAACCCGCATTTGAACATCCCAGATGATGTGAAGAACTCCGAGGCGAAACGGTCCGCCCAGGTTCTAATTGGCGTTGCGAACTCGTTTTCAAATGAAATATTTTCTCGTTTTTCGTCGTACCCCAAATTAGTTCGAGTTTTTGCGTATGTATACCGATTTGCTAATATCGGCAAGAACAAGAAACGTTACAGGGAGCTAACTGCAAAGGAGTTGCAGCCGTCTCTAAAATTGATGGAGCTGGTTCAGCGAAGCGTCTTCTCTGAAGAGTTTAAGAAGCTGAAAAAAGGGCATACGCTGCAACCGAGCCTGCAGATATCCAAAAAAGATCAGAGGAGGGGCGATCGTTTACACTTATCAGGGTCGGAGGAAGGCTGTTGCATGCTCCAGTGCCAATAGAGGCTAAGTTTCCGGTTCTACTTCCCGCCAAGAGTCAATTCGTCGAACTCTATTTAAGGAACCTGCGTTTTAAAAATTGTCACGCCAATGCAAAGACATTAGTAAGCTTGCTGAAACAAGAGATTTGGCTAGTAAATGCACGTCGAGAATGCACTCGCATAGTGAAGAGATGCATCCACTGTTTTCGATACAAATCTAAATTGATGGGTCAGATTATGGGGAATCTTCCAGCAGACAGGTTTAGGGAAGGTCGTCCGTTCCTGATTTGCGGGGTAGACTTTTGTGGTCCCATCAACGTCTCGCTTCGGATTCGAGGTCGTCAGCCGCTCAAAATGTACATCGCGGTATTTGTGTGTTTCGCTTCGAAGGCCGTCCATTTAGAGCTTGTCCCAGACCTGTCGACTAATTGTTTTCTTTTATCTCTAAAAAGCTTCATCGCAAGACGTGGCGTTCCGCTGAGGATGTATTCCGACAACGGGACAAATTTCGTCGGAGCCCGGAACGAGCTGCAGAGGCTTCAGGAAGCGTTCGAGGAGCAGCAGTCCAGCCTGAGGACGTTCACGGCGGAGCAAGGGATGGAGTGGAAGTTCATCCCCCCCGCGAGCACCGCACTTCGGTGGTTTATGGGAGGCGGCCGTCAAGTCGGCCAAGCTCCTGATCGTGAGGCAGGTCGCGGACGCCGCGCTCACCGAGAGCGAGGTGAGGACCGTGTTGGCCGAGGCCGAGGCCATCATGAACTCCAGGCCGCTCACTCCAGCCAGTACGGATCCAAACGACGGAGAGGTGCTTACGCCAGGCCACTTGTTGATCGGCCAGCCCCTTCGTTCGCTGCCGCAAGGGTGCGAGCCAGACGGACGGAGCAGCGGTACCACCTTTACCAAGAGGTGGCAACTACTCTCCGAGCTCAAACGACGGTTCTGGCAGGCTTGGTCGAAGGACTACGTCCACAACCTGCAGGGACGCAGCAAATGGCAAACCCCAGAGGCCAACATCGAGGTCGGCGCCATGGTGGTGGTCCACAACGACCATACGCCGCCGCAGCAGTGGATCACCGGCAGGGTCACCAGCGTCGTCGTGGGAGCAGACGGCAAGGTCAGGGTGGCAGAGGTGCGAACAGGAGGGGGCGTGATTAGACGTCCAATCCATAAGCTGGCACTTTTGCCGATATGTTGAAGCCCGACGTGCGGTCGTTCAAGGCGGCCGGAATGTCGTTACACTACATCATAATAGTCAATAAGTAGAAATCAATTACGGCATGAAGTCCCGCCACTGTAAATACAAGCAACATGTAACTACACGCCCGCAGCATAGCCGACAAGCGATGCGTGGGAATAAAGCACTTGTAAACCGAACTTCGTTTCGCACGGTTTATTTTCGTTTCGCCCTTTATCGCCGCCCACAGCTCTGGTCTGTAATACTAATTCCCGCGTCTCAAGCCTAAGTAAAGGCATCAACCTAAAATAGTTTCGAATTTCTACACTGACCATAAGCGAGGGTAGCTGTAATTTCTGTTTTGAGTTTGAGAAGAGTTTCTTTATCATCAGCCCCTCCCAGAAGATCATCAACATAAAACGCCTTTTTAACAGCCGCAGCTTACAATCATCCGCCAAGTGATGCAAACTACGAGTTGCGAGGTATGGGGCGGACGCGGTTCCATATGTTGAGTTAATAGGTTTGAAGATCGGCATTTGGGGACGTTCGCCACAAAATGTACTGGAAATTTCTATCCTTCTGTCTATACATGTTAGTGACGTCAGCAGTGATGCTGAACCTATACATGCGGAATCGTAGCAATTGCAGGTACAATTCAGCCGGAATGGTAGGGCCGACTAAAAGAAGATCGTTAAGTGACTTCTGCGATGTTGTACGGCAAAAAGCGTCAAATACGACTATGACCTTCTTCGAAGGGCTGCTTGGCTTGAGAACGAAATGGTGAGGAATATAATATTGTGGTTCCTCCAAGTTTGGCTTCGGTACTATGGACATGTGACCAAGACTTTCATATTCCTGCATAAAAGATAGATACTGCGAGCGAATCTCCGGTAAACGAAATCAATTTCGAGTTGTATGGACTGAATTTCCAAGACAGTTTGGGTCTTCTTGGAATGGCAAGCGCACGACAATTTGCTCACTGGCATCCTTCTGTGTTGTGTCCCTATAGTGGTTCTCCAAGCAAGGATGAGGTGGGAGAATCAGTTAGCTTCTGATATGACTTTCAGCAATTTCGATGGCAACTGCGAGACGAAACGAAAGTGTTGTTGTTGAACTTGCAAATTATGTACCGACGAAACTGTTTGATGGAATATACATGTACATAAATGCGAGTAATTTATTTGTTTGATCGAGGAGCGTTTTCCTCAATATACTTGATCAAGGATGGGGGTGTGTCAATCTCCAATAAGCTAATTCTACTCGATGCGAAGAAAATTGCTGTAATCCAAGAGTAATGCGAAAGTCGAAGTGGTTTAGTTGAGTACTAACCAATAACGATTTATTCGGTTTCTAAGTGCATGAGCACTGAGCATAAGGGGTCTTCTAATGTGGTGAATTCAATTACAAATTTAATGCAAGAGCGTAACAAAGAGAGTAACAATGAGCGTAAGGAACTACAACGCGAGGGTCATTTAAGTGATTATTCATTTAACTTCAAACATACAATTGAACATTTTATGATTTTAAGAGTTTGAAGTGTTCGGTCAAAGTTATTGTATATAGCATGATATAGGATGATATAAGACGATCAGAGTAGAAATGGGCATGGACTGCAATTTTCCGACACGACACAACAGGACACGAAAATTAAACATTTCAACACGCCCTAGCACGCACTGCTAAAAAATTTCCGAACACGGTCCAACATGAAATATTATACTTGTTTTTTCAAACCTTTTTTAATATCCATTATAATTACATATATGTTTAGAGCTTAATAAGCGTCTACGGCGTTCGTTTAATATTTGTCCCTAGGTAGAAAACACCATTGTTTCGTCATGTCGTCGTCTTGGTCAATGTTTTATGTTGAGATTATTTTTGAATTGTTTTGAAGTCTAGTGTAAGTAGGTTAGGGTAAGGCGGGAGCGCAATAAAGCTCGCTCTTTCGCTCAAGGCGAATTCGCCCCGCTTTGCCACCGTAGGTTAGCTAGGCTTAGAACGAAATGTAATGAATTTTAGAATAATCGTTGAAATTGAAGTCGATCGAGCGCACGTCAATTATTATCGTCCCCGCCTTTAAATAAATCTTTACGCCACCACAATCTTTATTAGAAAAACTATTCTAATTTTTCATGGCGCCCCCGGGTGGACAATAAAGAACAAATATAAAGGCAACAAATAATAGTGACAGTGACACAGTGATAACAAAAACAGTGTAACAAAAAAAAAACATACATACTGATTAGTTATAAATAATATAACTAATTAATTCTATATTATAGAATTAAAAGTAGTGTATAGTTGCCCGCGTCGTGTTGTGCATCAAATAACAAAAGACTTGCCAAACCATCGTGTCGGCCGCGCAATACCCTCACCAGCTTGCTGATCGTTGCTGCTACCCTGCTCGTTCACCGTTGCTGCTACCCTGCTGGTTACCTACCGCTTCACCATCAGACACCGTTGCTGCAACACAGGAGACGAATGGCCCCTTGTGATTGCACGGACTGCAAGAGGAAAGTGGCAGCTGGACTTAAAGATCCGAACGCAGAGCCTGAGGTATTTGTGCAAAAAATTGAAAGCTAGAGCCGAAGACATACATAAATACATATATAAATTGTCTTGTGCTGGAAAAATTGCACCTCGCTTTCAATTCTTGGCACAGCCGTATGATATAGTAGAGTTTGATTTGCATGCATTTAATTTATTAGTGCACATACATACATATATAACACCATGTCGCCCCCCCTTTCCCCTCTCGTTGTGTGAAATTCGCCAAAAAGTTGGTTCGTTAACCCAAGCCGCGGTGTATAACACTTGCTTCCATACATACATACATACACACAAGCAGCTGCACCGGTGCATTCTTTTCGTCTCTCGCTTTCGCTTATCCACCGTTGCTTGCTGTGTATTTGGTGTGAGAATTTTCGCTGCCGCGCTTGATCAAAACGGAGCGCCAAGTGACGCGCTACCCTGTTTTTCGAGGGTATATTGTTTTTATTGTCACTTCGCAAGTGACGCGCTACCCTGCATTCTTAGGGTATATTGTTTTGGCTCTCAGTTGGAAAGTGACGCGCTACCCTACAGTGTGAGGGTATATCGTTTTGGCTGTCACTTGCAACCAACTATACACCTCGTGCCTCGACATTCAATTATTGTCGTTTTCGATTTTCGTTCTTGTTTGAACATTTATTATTTCTTTATCTACAAAAATATTGGTTTTCGTCGCGTAGATTATAAATAGTAAAATGGCACAAGAAAATAAGTCTGTTCTCGATGACTTAAAAAGTAAGCTCAGAAACCGAGTCAAAAGCATTCGCCGCTTAGAGGATCGATTAGAGGGTGGGTCGATTCCATTGCAATTGACAGAGCTACAATGCAGACTCGATGTTCTGAATTCTGCTATTAACAAGGCCAACCTATTGCAGGAGCAAATAGAAGAAATTGATAGCAAAGATGAATTTGGAGCCGAGCTGGAAGAAATGGCCATTGTAACCAAGGCAAAGATAATGTCGCTTATCGATGCCTTGAAGCTAACAAGCGATACGCCGCCCTCGGTATCAGCTTCTACAGCCCCAACTCGTGCTCGACTTCCGAAATTGGCACTACCAAAATTTAGTGGTAAATATTCGGAGTTTAAAAATTTTATTAGCCTTTTTGAGACTCTTGTTCATAATGATGAGAGTATACCGGTGATCGAAAAATTTAATCATTTAATTTCGTGCCTCTCTAATGAAGCATTAGGAACAATAAAGGCGTTCCAAGTCACCGAGGCCAATTATGCAAAGGCCATGGACAGCCTAAAGCGAGTATATGACAACGAATGTCTAATATTCTCGAACCAAATCTCCGCACTGTTCAATCTGCCAAAAATCTCGCAACAGTCCGCATCGTCCCTAAGAAGCCTCATCGATACAGTGTCATCGATCTATGGTTCATTATTATCGATAGGAGACGATACGAAGATTTCGAATGCAATGCTCATTCATCTCGTTTTGAACAGAGTCGACCCAGTGACTAGACAGAAGTGGGAAGAACAGCTTGACTTCGAAAAGTTGCCGCTTTGGTCCGACTTTGAAAAAGTTTTAAATCGTCGATACCAGCATTTGTCTGCGGAAGAGTCGACAAAGCCAAGGCAAGAAAAAGTCATGCCAAGCAAGTCGCACAATCGCAGTTCATTTGCTTGTTCTTCCACTCCCCCCAACAGTAGAGCTCAGCGAACATGCAGCTATTGCAATTCGGGAGACCATGTAGTGGCCAACTGCACGCCATTTTCACGTCTCTCGGTTATGCAAAGGTTCGAGTTCACAAAGTCTGCGTCCTTATGTATAAATTGTCTGCAAAAGGGTCACACTGTTGTAAGATGCAAGGTCGCCAAATGTCGAGTTTGTGGCCGCTCACATCACACATTGTTGCATCGATACACAGTGACTGATAATAGTCTCGCGTTGCCGCCACCCCCAGAGAGTTCTTCTCCTCCTTTAAATCAGGACCACCCTTCCACCTCTCATGCTCTGCATGCGACTTCGTTGGACAGGGTGATTTTGGCTACGTCGATCGTAAGTGTCAGAACAAAAAATGGTGAACACATTTTGGCCAGAGCTCTCCTTGACTCTGGATCCCAAACAAACTTCATCACGGAAGACCTCGCCCACCGCTTACAGATCCGTAGAGAGGAGTCGTGTATTACCTTGCTTGGTATTGGTGAATCCAATTCTCAAGTAAAGAATAAAATACACACTGTGGTGAAGTCGCGCATAAATGGTAGTGAGTTCTCCTTTGATTTTTGGATCCTGAAATCAATTTCAGGTTATCATCCTGACCAGTCAGTTAATGTAACTGATTGGAAAATCCCAGAGAACCTACCACTGGCAGACCCCTATTTCTACAAGCCACAAAGAATAGACATGCTGATTGGAGCTGAATCATTCTTTGAGTTATTAGCTGTTGGTCAAATCAAGCAAGGTCCTGACTATCCAACTCTTCAGAAGACCCTTCTTGGCTGGGTTGTTTCGGGAAAATATGTTTCCAAAAGTTCTGCCCCCCAAACGGCAAACAGTTTGAGTTGCAGTGAAGAGCTGTTAGTTTCCATTGATAGGACCTTGCAAAAATTCTGGTCACTGGAAGAAATGCCATCTCCAAAGAAAATTATTTCGCCTGAGCACACGTTATGTGAAAATCACTTTCGGAAGACGACTCAGGTATTGCCATCAGGTCGGTTTGAAGTAAGGCTGCCGTTTAAATCAGATCCAAATTGTTTGGGCAACTCCTTTGAGGTTGCTAAACGGCGGTTTTTGTCGCTCGAAAGAAGATTGTCTCGTGACCCTGAGTTGAAGAAAATGTACTTGGAATTCATGGAAGAGTACCTCTCCTTAGGTCATATGTCACCGACTGACAATACGGTTCCTTCTACTCCACACTACGTAATTCCACATCAGTGTGTCCTTCGGCCCCAAAGTACGTCCACCAAGCTTCGCGTCGTGTTCGATGCGTCGTCGAAGACGTCCTCTCAGGTGGCCTTGAATGAGATTCTGATGGTCGGACCGACCATTCAAGAGGAATTATACTCAACACTGCTCCGCTTCCGTCTGCACAGGTTCGCCCTGACTGCCGATGTGAAAAAGATGTATCGCCAAGTGATGGTGAATGAAGCGGATAGGCAGTTTCAGATGATAGTGTGGAGAAGAGACCCATCTGAGTCCTTGAGATTATACAAGCTTAACACCGTGACTTATGGGACTGGACCAGCCCCTTTTTTGGCTATCCGGTGTTTAAAAAGGTTGAGTGAGTCTGTGAAGCTATCATTCCCTAAAGCTGCTGACGTTATTGGGTCCGACTTTTACGTTGATGACATGTTGACTGGTGCTGCATGCGTAGAGGAGCTAAGGGCAATTAAGTCCGAAGTATCTCAGGTTCTTCAGACCGCAGGGTTTGAGTTAGCGAAGTGGTTTTCGAACTCACCTGAAATCACCGCATCTGAGAGCACAGCAAAACCCATAACGATCTCGGATTCAGAATCGACTAAGGCGTTAGGAATCTCATGGTTGCCTAAGGAAGATGCCTTTCAGTTTAAAATTGACAATGAAGTCATGGGTCTCCGAGCGACAAAACGGAACATACTGTCGGTGACATCGAAGCTGTTCGACCCCCTTGGATTGTTAAGTCCTATCGTCATAAAGGGCAAGATCCTATTGCAGGAACTTTGGCTTAACAAACTAGATTGGGATGAGTCGATTCCGATGCATTTGGAAACAGCATGGAATATGTTGAAAAATACACTGTCTCAATTGGAAGAGATATCCATACCTCGGTTTGTGTATTCCGATCCGATGTCACCGATCCAAATACATGCCTTCGCTGACGCCTCCATGAGAGCTTATGGAGCGTGCGTCTATGTCCGTAGCAGAACTGCAGAAGGTTTAAAAATATCGTTGTTGACTTCAAAGTCCAAAGTAGCGCCGCTCAAGACCAAAACGCTCCCACGGCTTGAGTTATGTGCCGCTCACCTTCTCGCGGATCTCTGTCACAGAATCAAGCCCCTATTAAAGGTCCCTATCGAACGAGCTGTTTATTGGTCAGACTCTGAAGTAACTCTTCACTGGATTCGGTCGCATCCATCTTCGTTGTCGACGTTCGTTTCGAATAGGGTGGCTGAGATTCAGGAGTGGTCAGATGAAGCTACGTGGCGGCATGTCCCTACAAATCAGAACCCTGCAGATATTGTGTCAAGAGGTTGTGACGTCAAAGAAATCGTCCAGTCAATCTGGTTTGAAGGACCATCCTTTTTTGAAGGATGAAGAAGAGACCTGGCCAAAAAACCCTCATTTCGAGCCTACAGAAGATGTCGAGCTGGAGAAGAGGAAGAACGTGGTCGGGCTGACCGCTGCGGTAGAAATTTCGGATTTGGTAGATGTCATCGAGGGATTCTCGTCACACCTCAAGCTGCTTAGAGTGTTTTGTTATATGTTCCGCTTTATAAAAAAAATGTAAGAACCCGAGCATAACGTTTGAAAAAACGGTTTCACCGACCGAGTATGATGAAGCCTTTCGCAAAATTGTTGAAGTTATCCAACATCACGAGTATCGTGAGGAAATCGAGAAAGTTCGGAAAGGATCTAGAGTTGGTCCTAGTCTTCAGCGGTTGAACCCTTTCATCCATGAAGACACTGGTACTTGGTGTACTTTTTCGTTGTTGAGAGTAGGGGGGCGACTAGCTAAAGCTCCTATATCATACGATGCCAAGTTTCCATTGCTTTTGACGAAGCGTTCGCAATTCGTGCGGAGCTATGTTCGTCATCTGCACCATATCAATTTTCATGTCGGCCCACGAGCACTTGTGAGCATCCTTCGACAGAGTGTTTGGATCGTAAACGCTCAGGAGGTCTGCAGTCAGACAGTTCGATCGTGTATCCGTTGCTTTAAATGCAAGCCTCGACTGCTGACGCAACTGATGGGAAATTTACCCGCAGACCGGCTCCGTGCTCTCCGCCCATTTTCAATTTGCGGCGTTGATTTTTGTGGACCTGTCTCGACGACATTGAAAATTCGAGGAAGGCCCCCATACAAGTCCTATATCGCGCTTTTTGTTTGTTTTGCGTCCAAAGCGGTTCACTTAGAACTTGTATCCGACTTGACCACTGACTCTTTTTTATTGGCTTTCCAAAGGTTCGTTGGGCGCCGAGGATATCCCCAGATCGTCCATTGCGACAACGGGACGAATTTCGTCGCAGCGAGCCGCCACCTCAGCGCTCTGCAGAAGGCGCTCGAGGACGGGGCGGACGCAGTTCGCGAATTTGCGTCAAAAAACGGATGCGAATTTGCGTTCATACCGCCTCGAGCGCCGCACATGGGAGGACTTTGGGAGGCAGGTGTGAAGTCTGCGAAGAGCCTACTCCTACGGGCCGTAGGCAGCGCGCTCTTGACCGCCGAAGAGCTCGCCACAGTCCTCGTCGGGATCGAGGCCGTCCTGAACTCCAGGCCGCTGGGAGCCCTCAGCCAGGACCCCAGCGACGGCGAGGCACTCACGCCCGGGCACCTGCTGACAGGCGGGTCGCTCATCGCCCCCACAGCCCTGCGGACTCCGGACCAGGAGGGTCTCAGCTGCTTGCGGCGATGGCAACTTGCCTCGTCAGTCAGGCAAGCGTTCTGGCGGCGATGGTCCAAGGAATATGTCCTGGGACTTCAAATTCGGGGCAAGTGGCACCTACGGAAGCCCGACGTCAAGGAGGGAGACCTCGTCCTCGTGGCCGAGGACAACATGCCTCCACAGGAGTGGCTCCTTGGGAGAGTGATCGCCACGCACGCCGGGGAGGACGGCATGGTCAGGGTCGTCGACCTTAGGAGGAGCGATGGGGGCATTTTTCAGCGGGCCATCCACAAGTTGGCGCCGCTACCAATGTGTTGAAGCCACTCAGGCCTTCAACGGGGCCGGTGTTTCGTCATGTCGTCGTCTTGGTCAATGTTTTATGTTAAGATTATTTTTGAATTGTTTTGAAGTCTAGTGTAAGTAGGTTAGGGCAAGGCGGGAGCGCAATAAAGCTCGCTCTTTCGCTTAAGGCGAATTCGCCCCGCTTTGCCACCGTAGGTTAGCTAGGCTTAGAACGAAATGTAATGAATTTTAGAATAATCGTTGAAATTGAAGTCGATCGAGCGCACGTCTATTATTATCGTCCCCGCCTTTAAATAAATCTTTACGCCACCACAATCTTTATTAGAAAAACTATTCTAATTTTTCAACCATCTCGTTTGTAGCCGAGCTGACTGGAATATGTAATATTTTTCTAGCTTAAAGTTATTTGCATTTTTCCAAAATGTTAGTACATTTCTATCCGGCAATGAAACTTTAGTTTTTTTGTTCGTCGTGTTTTTCCTTACCGATTTTGCTCTGAACGAACACGAACGCCTGGACAAAATTAAATTTTTCAACACGCACACGCGGGCGCCCATCGTGTCACGACGTGACACGAAGAAAACCCGGTCCAGGCCCACCTCTAGATCAGAGTCATTAAGTTGGGACGAAATAGACTGAAGATTGGAATCGTGAAGCATATAAGTGGAGAATTCGGAGGACGGCGGTATGTAAGAGCAGGATATAAAGGGATAAGAAGAGGGCCAGCAAAGCTTAACAACAATAATTTTAATGTTATTATGACCTTCGACGTGAAAGATTTGGGAAGCTATGTCCGAACGAACAGCAATCAGGACGCCGCCACCACGAGATGGACAATCATACCTGTATATGTTAAATTTCTCGATGAGAATCTCGGAGTCATAAATAGTGGAGTTGCGCCAGGTTTCGGAAGAAGCGATTACATCAGTTTCGAAAGAGTCACTATCAGTATATAGCTTATTAAGCTCACTGCGCAAGCCACGAGCATTCTGATAGGTTATCTTAAGGTAAAGAGGAGAAATTTTTTGTGGCCGAGGGTAATGCTGCCGGAGATGGAGTTGGACGGACAGAAGTTAAAGTCCATCCAAGTTCGACAGCACCAAAGTCTACTAAAGACAGGTGAACGAATTGGGGGTAGAGGAGATCCAAGACCTGCAAAAAAAAACATCATTATTACCAGTTGGCAGACTGTTGTTACCTTTCTTTCTCTTAGGCAACTCAGTCAAAATTTTAAGATTTTTTAAGTGAGACTCCATAGAAAGAAACTTTTCCTGTAACAGTCGGAATACAGAGTTGACGGCCCCGAATTCATTATGATTTTGTCGCATAAAAACTCGCATGTCGCTTTCAATCTGCCTGAAGTCCAGATAAGGCCACAGCGAGACTTAATCAAGTCGACCACGCGTCCACCGATTTGACCGAGGTAGCGCATACCGTATGTGCCATGTTGTCACACAGCCAGCAAATTTTCTTTACGGCTCCCGAGCGCCATTTTTTGGCACAGCAAGTACCATTATTAAGGTGTAGGCCGATAGAAATATAACAACAAATTTATAGGGAAAAGGTAACAATCAAGTCGATGTTTATGGTAAAGCTGTCTCTCACACTTGTAACACTCAGATAAACGCACAAACAATAACAAAGATCGCAAAAACAACACCAAGCATTCGACGGTGGCCGCTTGTAACGCAGTTAGCCTTATCAAAGCAATCAAAGCGTAAACACAGAAAAACGACATAGACACAGAGAGAAAGGATAAACACAGAGCTTTAAGCGGGCACTGAGATGCGGTAAGAACGGAGATATAACGGAGTAGAGAGCGGCTCAGAGAGAGTGCATCGAACAAACGTCAACAATAACACAGTTGTGAATACGAATGCACGAAAGAAATGAGAAAGACCTATTGACTTTAAATATGAAATTAGTACACAACGAGAAGGAACGTGTGAGTCGCTTCTGGGGACGCGACTCTACTTATGCCCGTACTCAGTTAGTATATACATTTTTGAGCATATAATTTTTAAGAATTTTAGAATAAAAACCCCTCCGCTAGGGGTTGCTCGCGCACTGAACGCGGCAGAGTGTGCGAGCGAGAAGGAGATAGAGTAGTAAGTCTCTTGCTGGAGGAGGCGGGGGAAACAACTGAAATTTAATTTCTTCATTCTGGCTATAATTATGATCCGATCTGATTCTGCAGTCTGGTAGATATGGCCATTCTCTACGATACTGTGTTGTTAGTTTTCTTGTATCTTTAAAATAGTGCCTGCCACAGATTTTCGTCCTTTCTGGGGGCGGAAGTGGACGGGGCGAAATTTTGAAATACACTTGTAGCAGTGTGATATCACATGAGTCTGGAAACCAAATTTGGTTGCCCTAGGTCTAATAGAGTCTGAGATCTAGGCGCTCAACAAGACGGACAGACAGACAGACAGACATGGCTATATCGACTCGGCTATTGATGTTGATCAAGAATATATATACTTTATGGGGTCGGAAACGTTTCCTTCTCTGCGTTACACACATCCAGTTGTACCACAAATCTAATATATCTAATATCGAGGGGAATAAAACAGCCACACAACGCACGTGGAAGGAACGAGATGAACGCAGTGATTGATTTTGTAAGCGACCCTAACGAGATTTTGCAAGAAGTTGGCTACAACGTCCCCACCCTCAGTCAGCGACGGGCGGAAATGCTCTCGCGAGGAGGCGAGGGGAGGGGGCGGAGTAGCTCACTGGAGCTGCAGATGATGGCGTCGTCGTTGGTGTCGAAGGCACCCTCGGGGTACAAGACGAGCATGCCGATCGTGTAACCCGGAGGCAGCGACTCCGAAGAGGTCGAGGTGGTGGCGTGGACACAGGCACCCACACGCAAGGAGCAGTTGAATTGGCGCGCGGCGGAATCCGAAGTGAGAGAGCATCAGCGAGTCGGAGGAGGAATCCGACGGCGAGGGTGAAGAGGCCCCGCCGCCAACGGCGTGTCCGGATCCCGAGGCCCGGCCAGAGGAGGAGGAGTGGCAACGGCGACTGCAGGAGGCGGGGGCAGAAGAGGAGGCCATGTGGGAGCAGCCAAAGACGGAGCTCGAGGCCAAGGAGGCGGATGAGGAGATGTGGCAGCGGCGGCCCCCGCATCCAGCGCATTAAAAGCAGCAGTAACAGAATCAGCAGCAACAGCAGCAATGGCAGCAAAAACAACAGCAACCGCAATGGCAGCGGAATCGGAATCCACCAGCGCTTGGACGCATGTCCTAATAAGGTCATGAGGTCACGCCACCGCGAGTGTCCCGTTAAGAAGATCGTGGAGGCCGAAGAATCGCCGATAGAAAAGTACTGGCCACGAGGGAATACCGTGGAATACCGGTGGCGATGGTGCTTATATGCACGCGCGTGGCCGAGGAAACAAGTCGAGTGAATAGGCTCGAAAAACGAGTGCGGTGAAAAGATTGTGCAAGAATGGCAAAGAGTGCGCAGGCCCCAGGGAAAATTCTCAGAGTGAGTCCAGCAGTGAAAACGAGTTAATATCGACGTGGCGGTGTAACCACTGAAAGGCGAACCGTTAGATTGAATTGGTGTGGCACGTTGTAGCGTAAGCTGAGACCACTGGCCCCTGATTCGTTGGCACCAAAATGCGATGCCCAGCGGTGATCCCGAGGACTATTATACTGAATACAAGCAACCTTATATTAGTACATACAACTTTACCTAGTCCTAAGATACGAATAAAGAGATCGATATCAGAAATCCCACACTTCGTGTTTACCTGGTCGGTGAAGCACCAATAAAAATTCGTTGCAGCGAAACCCCACGATCGCTCAGCCAGCTCAGCAGAGTTAGACGGCCGGACAAAGGTCTCATTACAACTTTATAGGGTCCGACACGTTTCTTTCTCTGTGTTACACATATCCACTTATACCAAAAATTCAATATACCCCTTAACTCTTTTTGAGTACGGGTATAAAACACTTGGGACAGTTGGAGAAGATTGCCATACCTCAATTCGTGTGTACTGTAATGGTTCCCATGGTTCGTCACAACGCAGGCAACACCTGCTTTTACTTCTTTGCTTACGTTAACAACATATCTATATATGAACATCGATCACCTTACCGGGAATATGGAACACTGACTACAGGGCTAATGGGAAAAATCGAAGGCCGGCCCATGATGCAATTATATAAGATGGTCTCGTCGGCAGCAGCAGGCCCTTAACAATACTTACAATAAGTGCGAGTGAAAGGGCTCAGCGCAGTAATTGTGAGTGAAACAACAATAGAGCGTGTGGATTAACCCTCTGATGGTCAATGGGGCTTAAAGTTTCCGGTTATAAATAAAAGAGTTGATATTTTTAAAATAATATAATTTAAATAATTTTGAATTTGAAATTAAACGTTGTTTTTGTTTTTGGATAGATATTCTTTTGTTAAGGTTCTTAATCTATATATATAAAAGAAAGTCGTGTCTGTTACAACACTTATAACTCGAGAACGGCTAGACCGATTGCCATGGTTTTTGATTTGTTGGATTTGTTTCCGTCCCGAATAGCAGAATACATCTTACAAACTCGATATGCGCAATGAATAGATGCATTTCAATAGATATTGATTTTTTTATTACAAATATCGAGTTTTCATTGATTTTCTTTCTCCATGTCAAACATTTGTTGTCCAATCCTGTCAAATAGTCAATATCTAAGATTTATTCTACAGTATTCTACATAAAATCATCGTAAAGGAACGGAATTTAGGGAATAAAAAATCAGTTTGGTGGTTTTATGCGAGTGCACATTTTAATAACAATGCCGCGTCCTAGAAGATCTAATCTTTCCCAGCGAAGCCGTAATGCAATTAGGCAACGGAATATCGAGAGTCAATTATCTGATGGAGAACGAGAAATTGCACGAGAACAGCGCCGCTTTAGTATGGCGCAAAGAAGGGCCTTAATTCGTGCTTCTCAAACACAAGAGCAAAGAGAGGCAGTCCGTGAAACGGCTAGGTTATAAACGAGAAATCGTCGAGCTTATCGTACAGATGAACAGAGGAATAATCTTCGAAGTGCAAGAATCGAGCAGCGTTTCTGTATGATTGCACCATCGACTACAGCTTGCATCGTTTAGTTTGCATTGGTCCAATGGACGTTGTTTGCCAGCATTGTGGAGCATTGAAGTTTGCTGGTGAAACGCCTGGTTTGTGCTGCCTTAGCGGTAAAGTGGAAAAACGATACTCATTGGGACACAACAATCGCTGAAGCAATTATTTCTGCGTCTCCAAGTCAGATACGCACATTATTTGCTATCATCATTTCAACATGCTTCCCATCGAACCCACGTGACATGTGGAACAAATACAAAGATAACATGTCAGAAGATATTTTACATCGAATTCGCGTCAGCTCAAGAAATTCCGATATTGAGGTGAATGAGGAGATCCGTAACCAGACTTTGCTCTTGATCGAAGATATGTGTTACCTCATGTGAGGCAGTTTGTTGGTTAGGTTAGGAATGCCAGCGCCAGATCGCGGAATGAATGACGCATTTAATAGAGAATTGGAACGTGAACGTGAATATGATCCACATGAACTAATCCAATCAGTTCAAACGAATGTACCTCTGTTGAATCCTAAGCAGAGGGAAGTCTATGATACCCTGATTAATGCAATTGATGATGGAACTGGGAAGACATTCCTCATGTCATTGATTTTGGCCACTGTACGTGCGAGATCCGAAATTGCGGTAGCAATTGTTCTTCTGTAATAGCGGCCACATTGTTAGACGGATGCCGTACGGCTCACTCAGCGTTAAAATTGCCATTAAACCTTCAAACTACTGAACAACCGACATGTAACATTTCGAAACACTCCGCAATGGCCAAAGTTTTAGTAGCATCAAAAATCATCATATGGGATGAATGCACAATGGCGCACAAACGCGCATTGGAAGCACTAGACCCAACATTAAAAGATCTGCGCAATGACTCGAGATGTTTTTGTGGTGCAATGATTTTATTATCTGGCGATTTCCGACAAACACTACCAGTCATTCCAAGATCTACTGCTGCCGACGAAATAAACGCTTGCCTCAAAGCATCAAATCTGTGGCGATATGTAAAGAAACTTCAACTGTCTGTAAATATGAGAGTTGCATTGTTGAACGATCTATCTGCTGATGATTTCTCGAAGCAATTGCTGACTATCGGTAATGGCCGTGTTCCTGTTGACAAATCGAGCGGTTTGATTTCATTTCCTCCAAATTTTTGCAATTTTGTATCATCAAAAGACGAGCTTATCAACAAAGTATTCCCGGATATCATTGCTAGCCGCTAAAAATAAAGATGTAGATGACTACAATTTTATAATTCAAAATCAAATCGTAGGTACTCTGTATTCATTCTAATCTATCAACTGTGTAACAAACGAAGAAGAAGCCACTAATTATCCAACTGAATTTTTAAACTCCTTGGATGTGCCTGGTTTACCACCGCACAATTTAGAAGATAAAGTTAGCTCGGTAGTTATCATGCTTAGATATTTAAACCAACCAAAACTGTGTAATGGAACGCGTTTGGTGATAAGAAAAGTGATGAGCAATGTGATTCACGCGTCGATACTTAAAGGAACATTTAAAGATGAGGAAGTTCTTATTCCAAGGATTCCGATGATCCCAACGGATATGCCCTTTGAGTTTAAACGAATTCAATTCCCGATTCGTCTTGCCTTCGCCATGACGATCAACAAATCACAGGGCCAATCCTTGACTATTTGTGGCCTCAATTTAGAAAATGCATGTTTTTCTCATGGTCAATTGTACGTGGCATGCTCACGTGTCGGCAAACCATCCGCTTTATTTGTTCTTGCGCCTGACCAAAAAACAAAGAATGTCGTTTACCACAAAGTGCTTGAATGAAAATAAAGCCTAAATTAGTTCAGCTAAAAAGTAACACGACATTCATTGACTATTAGGCGGTACGAAGTTGGCCGGGTCAGCTATTTCGTGGAAATATCAAACAATTGGCAAGATTGAATTATCTCTAAATATCCTGTGCAAGCATCAAACTCTGTGCACGAGAACAGCGCAATGACTCGAGATGTTTTGGTAGTGCAGTGATTTTATTATTTGGCGATTTCCGACAAACACTACCAGTCATTCCAAGATCTACTGCTGCCGACGAAATAAACGCTTGCCTCAAAGCATAAAATCTGTGGCGATATGTAAAGAAAATTCAACTGTCTATAAATATGAGAGTTGCATTGTTGAACGATCTATCTGCTGATGATTTCTCGAAGCAATTTCTGACTATCTGTAATGGCCGTGTTCCTGTTGACAAATCGAGCGGTTTGATTTCATTTCCTCCAAATTTTTGCAATTTCGTATCATCAAAAGTCGAGCTTATCAACAAAGTATTCCCGGATATCATTGCTAATCACAAAAATACTAAATGGTTAAGTGACCGAGAAATTTTGGCCGCTAAAAATAAAGATGTAGATGACCTCAATATTATAATTCAAAATCAAATCGTAGGTACTCCTATATAAATATATTATTTTGTATCATTGTTTTACGTTCATCAAAGCCTAAATTAGTTCAGCTAAAAAGTAACACGACATTCATTGACTGTTAGGCGGTACGAAGTTTGCCGGGTCAGCTAGTTCTAATATAAATTCTAATTTTAAAATAATAAGTTTTTGTATCTAAATTAATTTTAACTGTTTGGCCTCCGCATTAACAATTGTTGTTTAACATTTTCTGTTATGCTAAACTGTTCTTTGTACGTGCTTGCGGCAAAAACTACAATGTGTCATTTTCATCATGGGCCGGCCGATCTATAAAAGGCACTGCCTAGCATGAAGGAAAGGGCAGTCAATCGGGAGTCGATAGTGAGTCAATCAGCTATCGTAAGGCGATCAAGAAGTAACATACACGCCGCGTTCAAGCAGTCAAACTAAAGAATTAGCATAATAACCCGAAATAATAAACAAAACGATTAATACTTTAAAGAACCCAGAAAGTGTTGTGATTAGCTAACCGTTCTCTTTCAGTTCCTGGCAAAGTTCCTGGTTTTCCCAATAAGGTCCTCGTGAATTATAAATATCTTGTAGTTCAGAACCCTGGACAGACTTAAGCACACTTCAGCCTGAGATAGGACATTACAAGTGGCGCCCGAACAGGGACTCAGGATCGTATGTCTCCGATTCAACTACATGCCTTTTCCGACACACCCTTCGTCGCTATCAACATTCAAGTCAAGTCAAGTCAAGTCGTTCAAGGTCAAGTAAAGCAAAATGGCGGAAAAACTCCAAAAACCCAATCTTCAAGCTTTCTGAAGAAGAGCTAAGGAGGGAAACCAGGAAGAACGCCGTCGTAGCTGCTGGATCAAATGATTTAGTGGACTGAAGGAGGCATACTCGTCACTCGATTGTTCGTTCTCGTGTTCTGCTTCATCTGAAAATATAAAAACAGAAGTCTCAATTTGAAGTCACTTCGCCTACAGTAGAGCACAATGAGACTTTTAACAAAGCCACTTCACAGTGGCTAGTTGGATGGGCCGGCAGGATGGAAAGGTTAGGGGGTCGACCTTACTTGAATAACAATAACTTAAACTTTTTCAGTAGTTTATTAGTAGTAGTTTATGCTTATTAACAAGACGATGATTATTCATTTTATGTATGCGAATTTTATAGTATTTATAGCCATATCTGTATGTCCGTCCGTCCTTCCGTCCGTCTTGATGAGCGCCTAGATCTCAGACATTATAAAAGCTAGAGCAACCGAATTTGGTTTTTAGACTCAGGTCTCCATGACTCATATTACACTGCTACAAGTGTAATTTGTAATTTTCCAATTTCACTAGTGATTTCTGTGGCACCCCAGTATAACTCAACTTTTTACCACCACCAGGCTCCTATGCTAAAGCCATTTAAAAAAACTGAGTTTGGCCCAAAACGCAAGAACTCAATAACTCAACCGTAGTGTAAACAGGCTATTACATACTATATTTTTTTGCTACATCTGTTATCTACATCTAACATGTAGATTCTACATGTCCCATGTATATTCAACATCTGCTCCGCTGGAGGGCGCTCGTGCGAGCGAGAAAGAGATAGGTCGAGTCTCTTGCTGGAGGCGGCGGGGGACGCAACTGAAAATCAATTTCTTTATTCTGGCTATAATTATATTCCAATCTGATTCAGATTCGGCTATCTGGTAAATATGGGCATTCTCTACGATACTGCGTTTTTAGTTTTATCATATCTTTAAAAATGTGCCTTCCACATATTTTCGTCTTTTGTGATGGTGGAAAGGGGCGGGGCGAAATTTTGAAATACACTTGTAGCAGTGTGATATCATCTTAGTTTGGAAACCAAATTTTGTTGCACTAGCTCTTATAGTCTCTGAGATCTAGGCGCTCAACAAGACGGACAGACAGACAGACAGACAGACATGGTAATATCGACTCGGCTATTGATGCTGATCAAGAATATATATACTTTATTTCCTTCTCTGCGTTACACACATCCACTTTTACCACAAATCTAATATGCCCCTTAACTCTTTTTTTGAGTACGGGTATAAAAACATCCCATATCGTGCGAGTCACACAAAATACTGTGTTCAGTTTTAGTTGCGACGACAAATTTGTAAACGGTGTATGTACCAATTCACACACACAAAAACACACATTAACATTTGGTGACTCCGACGCAGGAAATCCTCTACAAACTGTGCAACAAGCGACAGGAAAGGATATAACCTGCGGATCGCACTGAAGAAGTCACCAGGACTCTTCAACACAAACTGACAGCAAACAACATACTTACGGTAGAATCTCCTACCAATAAGTAAAACCATTTGGCAGATCTGTCACTTTCAGATCATTAGCCAACAAGATCAACGATCAACAAGATCAAGATCACAAGTGTGTTTCACCATTGAAACTGCACAATCCTCCATCCAGTACGTCGTCTTTACTTTTACTTTGACCAACATCGGTTACGAATAGGAGCGTATCCAGCTGCAAATAAAATAAAATACTCCCAACGGGTCAAAGTAAAAAGTAAGAGGGAAAATGGATTCACACAAGGAGGAACACGCTGCCGCCACAGTGGCTTACAGCAAATTGCCGTCACTATGTCGCCGACAAAAGGCCACAGTAGAGTCCATAAAACGCATTCTGAGACAATTCTCAGAGGCGGGAGGACACACATCAAGTGATTTGATAAAATCACTATTGACTCAAGCACAAGAAGTCCATTTTATTATCCACGAGGAATATGACAACCCAGAAGAAGGAGGATACAACATGGAAGCCTACCTGACCCTGGAAAAAGAGGTACAAAGAGCAGCCACATCAAACAATAACGACGTGCAGCTTCCACTAAAATGGTCCCAGTTCTATAACCTGTTCTCATGTATGATACATGAAACAAACATGCCCGCAGTGCGGAAGATATGGTATCTAAAAACAACCGTAACTGGAGAGGCAGAAAGATTGATCCGACATTTCGATCTAAAGGAAGACAATTATGTGAGCGCCTGGGAAATTCTGATTGATACATACAACAATCCCAGAACCGTCGCTAGCACGGTATTGAACCGCTTCCTAAATCATAATCACAGTTAATGACACAGTCATTAAAAGATTTCTACGTTACAACTATCAAATCCCTGGCATCTCTAAAGGGATTGGGCATCAATATATCCACCTGGGATCCAAGATTGATTGCCGTCATCAAAAATAAGCTGGATATCACTAACAGAGCCTTGTACGAGCAATCATTGGGAAGATCAAAGGAAATACAGGCCTTGGACACAATGCTTCAAATCACCATCAGAACGACTTAATTGGGTACAAAAGCAGAAATTGTGTGTCAACTGTTTTAAAACAAACCACAAAACAAATGCATGCCCAGGTCGGACATGTTTCAAGTGCGACAAAAAACACAATACACTGCTGCACTTGGACATACCATCGGCCGTAAGTACAGAACCAAGAGCACCGACGGTTGGCGCAGCAAGTAACAATAATTACAACCTGTTAGCTACAGCAAAAGTAGCAGTAGAAGCAAACAATGGACAGAGAGCCAATTTCAGAGCCTTGCTGGATTCAGGATCACAGATCAACCTGATCTCTGAACGAGTGGCATCAATGTTGTCAGTAAAACTTTATGATACAACATTACGCATCGAAGGAATTGAAGGTCAGTCAAAGACCAGCAGAGCACGAGTAAATGTTCTAATAAAATCCCTTCACGGCGGATTTACGCAAAGAATTGAAGCATTCGTACTACCTCAGATAATTGCTGATCAACCAGCGCAGGCACTCGATGAAAAGAACTTGAACATACCAAACAATTGCCCACTGGCAGATCCGAATTTCTATAAACCGGGAAAAGTCGACATGCTCATCGGAGCAGAGCACTATTATTCGCTACTACTCCCAGATCAAAAACAGCCAAATTCAGGAGGCCCGTTGCTGCAAAATACAAAATTGGGATGGATTGTGGCCGGAACATCATGATGCATCATGCAAATCAACAAGCGGTAAGTCTATAAATGAACTTATGTCCATTCTACTACGTTTTCGTACACATAAGTACGTATTCACAGCGGACATCGAGAAAATGTACCGACAAGTGTGGATAAATCCCGAGGATCAATTTCATCAGATGATAGTCTGGACAAACAATCCATCTGAAGATATCAAGTACTATTGCTTAAAAACAGTCACATATGGGACCACATCTGCTCCATTCCTGGCAACGAAATGTCTGGATCATTTGGCAACCCGGAGCCAAAATAGATTACCTATTGGATCTGCTGCATTGAAGAACGATTTCTATGTGCACGACTGTCTCACTGGCGCGGATACCATTCAGGAAGCGATACAAGTTCAACAAGAACTTAATAAAATATTTCTACCGTTCGGCCTTAAGCTTCGCAAATGGTGCTCCAACAACGCCCAACAATTGCAAGGAATCCCTAAAGACGACGTTGTCAACGACGTCAAACTAGGTGAAACATTAGAGCAATACAGCGTGAAAATGCTGGGTCTCATTTGGATGCCAAACCAAGACCAACTGCGATGACGAACCACAAAAAGCCAAGCAACACGCATCACCAAAAGGGTTGTGTGCTCAGAATTGGCACAAATCTTTGACGCACTGGGTCTCTTTGCCCCAGTGATAGTAAAGGCAAAAATATTTATGCAACAGCTATGGGAGATTAAACTCGATTGGGACGCTGAACTGCCACTACAACTCCAAAACGAATGGAAGGAGTACCGGGAGGACCTAAAATCATTAAACTCAATGGAGATTCCCCGGCACATATATGATGGAAAAGTGCCAGTCAGCCAGGATCTACATACCTTTGTAGACGCATCGTAACGAACCTAAGGCGCGGCAGTGTACGTACGAGCCACCCACAAAAACAATCAGGTCTCTGTACGACTATTATGCCCAAAGTCTCGAGTAGCACCCACCGCCAAACAATTCTACCACGTCTAGAACTGTGCGCTGCAGTTTCAGGTGCCGAACTCACCAATCGAGCTATAAGGGATCTCCATATGAACCTTGACACAGTATCAGGAAGCTTTTTGACTGATTCCACCATTGTACTATCCTGGATTAACGCATCGGCGTCCACTTACCAGACCTTCGTGGCAAATCGAATCGCCAAAATCCAGGCATTGACTAACCAATTACAATGGCGTCATGTGTCAGGAATCATAGCAAGCAAGCTAAGGGATTATTGTCTACGGACCATTATTCTTGCACGGATCAGGAGATAAATGGACAAAGACACCCATCATTGAGCCCAGCAATCTCGAGAGAAAGGCTAAGCATGTCAGCTTACCAATCGCATCTAGCTCTCTCGGAGAAGAGTTATACACATGCAGACATAGCAACTCGTTCAACAAACTACAACGTATCATAGCGTACATGTTTCGCTTCTGCTACTAAATTAATAGAGCACCTACAACGACAAGACGATGGCTAGAAGCATCATACATAGCTGTATTAGATGCACCAGAGCCAGACCAAAGCTGATGCACCAGATCATGGGCAATCTCCAGCACAAAGAGTCAAGCAAACACGCCCATTCCTTAATGCAGGCGTTGACTACTGTAGACCAAATATGATCCACCTTAAAATCCGAGAAAAACGGCCAGATAAGGCATACATTGCCGCATTGTGCTGCTTCTCCACAAAGGCAGTACACCTGGAGTTAGTATGTGACTTAACCACTATTCATTGCGACAACGCAACAAATTTCGTCGGCGTAAATAACAAGCTAAAGGAATTACAAGAAGCAATATTTAGCGAAAAGGCACATGCTCAGATCACAAATCATTGCAACAAAAAACAAGTGGATTTTAAATTCATTCCTCCTCGGGCCCCATCGTTCGGCGGCCTCTGGGAAGCTGCGGTGAAAGCAGCGAAAAGGCTGCTAATTAAAACCATAGAAACAGCATCCTTGACGTTTGAGGAGCTGAACACAGTCATAATCGAAATTGATGCAATTCTCATGTGCTGAAAAATGGCCGAAGTAATCGAAAAGGTACAAACCAACGAAGACTTTCTGCTACATCTACTACGAAATCAAACGTTAATTGTCGACTCCACAATGAACGTGGTCAGGAAGGATAAGTCAGCCATGGACAACCGCCTAAAAGTATTGGAACAAAAAGTGGCAACCATCAGCCGAGAAAGAGGAACATATCACGGCGATCATCTAACTCAGTCATAGCTAGGGCTCACAGCACAACTATCTCTGCTGACAACGAGACTTCAACGTGTGCAGTCCGAAATATCTGATGTATTGATCGGCATTCACCATCGGTCAATAAGCCCAACGATAGTATCTCCTGATCAAATGCAGCCTGTCACAACACAAAATATGATTCAATTATACAGGCTCATGCGAGCCGAAGGAACACTGACTGCCACACACGTTGTTTTCAAGGTGACACTACCGTTAGTTTCAATAAGTAGTTCAGCTCGAAGTTTTCAGTATTATGCTCATTCCGGTCTGGGACTCAACAAGTTGGTTGTTGTTCAATCTCAAAACGACCATAGTCACTGTAAACACTCACCGAGATCAATTCATGGGATTTACTCCAGAAGAATTTCGACGCTGCTTTAAACTACTCAACGCAGAATACATCTGCTTTGATCATCAAACAGTCTTCAATGTCGACAATCGCTGTGAGTTTCAGTTGTTAAACAATAAAACAGCACCTTTATGTGAACTGACCCACACGAAGGCGGACATGGTGTGGTCCAAAACTCAGCAAGCAAATAAATGGATTTTTGTCTCCGTCAACCATACAATTAGAAGGAACTGGCTTACTCTCACTGTCACCTGGATGCACCGCTCGCAATACAGAAATAAGCATCAGTACCTTCATCACAACAATCAGTGAAGTCAAATCAACATACACTCGATTTGGGGACATACGCTTACCAGCAACAGCCCCTTCGCCAGCGACTGTACAATTGGAGAACCAGACATCAGACTATCTTCTAGAATTGGAAGATCTACGCCTGCAATTAGTGGCAATCAATCAACAAAGTCTGCCACACCATCTCAACACAGTGCAGCATCATCAAATGGCTACTTATGCTGCCCTAGCAATATCAGTGCTATTGATTATTGCGTTCATTCTCCAAAAGAAGTATCAATCATGGAACCCAACGCCGTCAACAATCAACCAAGCAGAGCCACGCGGATCATCACCCCCGATTCCCATTCCACGCCGCTTTTCAGTCGACTTGGGCGATGGTTGAACACCAGTTCAACGGCCGGGAGAATGTTCAGTCGCATATTTATGCATTAATTAATGTTGCATAATGTACACTTATCGAATAAGTCAGGTCGACCCATGTAACGGGAGATATAATAACAAACGACAAAGCATTGTAGCTGAATCAACAATACCCGCTTCTGCAGCAATTTCTGCCAACGATGCGATCGCTCTTCAGAGGGCAATAACACTAGAGCAATTGCTGACTATCACAATTGCCCAATAACACAATATCATATTAAATCCAAATTAATTCAATATTAATTCCAATTCCCTTTTCCCGTATTCTTACCAGACTCAGCACTTTCTGTGCCTTTTGTTACCTATAAATAGAATTTAAGTTTGTTGAATAAAATCAGTTTCAGAAACAGTATCATCACTGGCTGTTCACTCATTCTCATCAGAGGCTGTCGCTGTGTCCTCAGACCCTCATTTTGCTCGAAGTAGGAAACCCTCTCCGCAGTCCAACTGGTTCCATTTCTAGTTGCGACGACAAATTTGTAAACGGTGTATGTACCGTATGAATACTAATTCACACACACACAAAACACACATTAACACACTCTACTCTAGCAGTTGTCTGGCAACTCTACGTAAATAGAAGCAATCAGCTGTTCAAAAAAACAGACATCTGAATTTTACGGTAAACTTAATTAAAATGCTTATATAACATATTAGAATACAAACTTTGCAGCGCAGGATCCTCAGATGCGCATCGGACTCGTTTTCGCGTTCAGATGTTTAGTTATTAAGTTATTAGTTATTAGTTATCAGTTATTAGTTATTTAGTTATTAAAATTACCAGTTTTTGGTATAATGATGCTATGCTTCTATTTGTGCTGCCATCGGTCTACATAAATGAAATGGCAATAATGTGTAGAAATGGTATGTTAGTTCTGTTTTGGCATTTTGAAGCGATGCCACCTGGTAGAACTACAAATGACTACTAATGTTTTCACAATTTGCACAAAAAGTATGCACAGAAGGACAAGTTCGTTCTCTTTCGTAGTGACCAGACGTGTTTTTGTTTTGTGCTCCGCATTTTCTTTTGTTTAACTTAAACAGCCGGTATTTTCTTATCTATAATTTAACTCAGTCCATCAGCCCCAACTCGAGGCAGTCCATCAGCCCCAACACAAGACACTGCACTAAGCAGTCCACCGGCTCACAAGCCAAGTAACAAGATTCGCGAGTAATTCATTGTAAACAAACCCACGAAGAATTATGTAATAAAAATAACAACGCCAGCAAAAACACCAACCACGATTCTTGAAGTATTTGCGTCAGCAACACAATGCTCCCCCCTGTCACCTACCTCTCTTTCGGTCAGACAAGGCCGCTCCGATCCTAAAAGTGCCAGCTATCTACAAATCTTCCTTGTAGAAAACCCTGGACAGACTGAAGCATACCTCAACCTGAGATAGGACCTCACATTACATTAAAATCAACTTTTACCGCGGGTGCATGCCTGATAATTGTGTAAAAACACAACTTATTTAAATAATTTTGTGCGTCGGTTAGTCGTGTGTTTCTGTTATTGATTTTCGTAAGTACGCCCTCTCATTACATTTAGCCGCTCTTTGTCGTAGTTATTGCAGTCTATCACTCTCTCTATCACCTAACTCTCAATAACTGTTACTTCTCGCTCTTGTATATTTTTGTGCAGTAACGCTCTCACTTATAAGCTGTTGCTGCAACCACTCGCCTCTCTCATCTTATTTCTACCGATTTCGCTTTAAGAATTGCTCTAAGCATCTGCTCTGCACATTGGTCCGATTGCTATTTGTTTTGAACTTTTTTTTCCGGAAGTAAAAAAAAATAAAAGACATAAATATGGAATTTTCTGTCGTCTGTGCTAAAAAAACCTGCAAGAAGCAGATCACCCATGACCAGCCCAATATCCCCTGCTGGCTTTGCGAAAGCGTAGTGCACGCAAAATGTGTTGGGATCTCTGGCCGTGTAGGAGATGCCATTTCCCAAAACAACGGCCTGCATTTTAGTTGTGAGGAATGCCGTGCTGTGGAAAACGACATGCGTTCGTTCATGAGGCAGACGCGGAGTGGTTTCAAAGAGCTGATGTGGGCTTTAAACAACAATATGATCAACTCTTGGCCATGGACACTCAGTTCAGCAGTTTACAGCTGCCACCGGACCACCGGATACTGGCATCACAGGTACTAGGCCTGTGGTACCAAAACAACTGGTGGGAGTCAAACCAAAGCGACAAGTTTTTGTCTCGCGACTAGCCCCTGACCTCACATCCAATGATGTAACCGCTTTTATACAAAGCAAAATAAAAGCCGTTGGCCTAAAGGCGGAAAATTTAATTTTTCTAACGCTATGAAGATATCTTCCTTAATTTGACACCATTTGTTCCGTCCAGTTCGATTCCACCAATAAACAGACGTCCAGGACCACCGGATTGCCATCATAGTTACCAAGCCTGTGGTACCAAAACCACTGGTGGGAGTCCAACCAAAGCGACATGTTTTTTTCTCGCGACTAGCCCCTGACCTCACATCCAATAATGTAACCGCTTTTATACAAAGCAAAATAAAAGCCGTTGGCCTAAAGGTTTTTTTAGTTTTTTAATTTTTTAATTTTTTTTACGCTATGAAGATATCTTCCTTTAATATAAGAGTTTAAGGCTAAGAAAAAGAATAGGCCCCGTTACTCTTCCTAGTAGTCAGACCAGTGCTCCATATCTATCCTCATCTTCCACCTATCCAAATAACTAACTTCCTCTATTTTAGTTACCTTTCAGAATGCTAGAGGCTTGCGTAGTAAGCTAAGCACTCTTTTTCTTGTGTCTCGCATTCTCGTCCCATGTTATTGGATATCCTTAGTTCCGAAGTTTTAGCAGGTTGGTACACAATTTTTAGAAATGACCGTTCTTCTCGACGTGGAGGTGGGGTCCTCATTGCAGTCGACTCAAAATGCATGGTCCAGATTCAACAAGACCTGGAATTCCTGTGCGTAAAACTGATTCTCCCAGGATTTCCATTTTCTTTACTTACTCGTATATTCCACCTTCCTCGGATATCTTAATATACGAGCATCACCTGGCAGCTTTCAAAACTGTTTCTTCCTCGCTATCAGATAAAGACCATAAAGACCAACCATGCGAAAAATTCCTTGGGTCGGTTGCTTTCTTGTCTCGGATCTGACCATATCGTTGCTAACTCGAACTCTTCCGCTCACTATACCTGAAGACTACTACCATCCTACATTCGAAGTGTCACTCGATATTGGTCCTACTGTATTGGATCGAATGGGTAGGCTATCTGAACGTGTTCGCTGCTTTCGTAAAGCCGAGTTTACGAAGCTTAATAACCTTATTAGGGATTTTGATTGTTCCGCTGTGTACTTGTGCACTGACGGTTTGAAAGGAACAAACATTTTTTACAATGCACCTGACACATTTTTTGATTCTTGTGTCCCACTTTCTTGTCCGGTTAAATCTGGGAAGCCTACTTGGTTTACCAAAGAGTTATCCAGTCTAAAAAAACTTAGAATCAAGACTTTATACAACATTTTGAGAAGTTGGTTCTCCCTCTTCTCTCTCTCGCTATGTAATAGCTAGGTCAAATATCTCCGTTATTAACGCTCAATGCTATAAAAATTACCTATCTCGATGAAGGATACGATTTTCACAGGACCCTAAACAGTTTTACAGCTTCGTAAAATGCTTGATGTGATTTTTATGTACAACCTGATCAAGGGTGACGTAGATAGCACTGACTTATTGAGCAGCATAAACTTTACGATTCCTGTTAGATCTTCTAGAAACTGTATTCCATTGTTCCTTCCGCTTTGTAGATAGAATTATTCCTTGCACGAGCCATTAAGGGTCCTATGCTCGGACTTCAATTCCCTCTACCATATAATATCCACAACTAATTCCCTTCCTCTTCTTAAATCACTAATACTAACATTCCTTTCCCGTAATTAGTATTATTTCTTAGCTATCTTTGCATGTTTAGCTCTTTAACTTGTGTTTAGCTCTAATTTTCCTAGAAAATTCCTCGAAACGCGTCGCGCGTCATGCGGCAGCGTCCCTCGGTCGGTTGGGCGGGAGGAGGGCTGCGTTTCTGCCCCTGATGGGACGATGCCGGATTCTGAGTGCCTTTAGCGCCTTGGGAAGTGGAAGGATCGCTCTCGATAGCCTATAGCTTTAGATATCGCTGAGTGAGGAAGGAGTCGATTTCCTTCCAGGGCGGCATTTTTTTTTTTTCCCATAACGCCCGGCTCATATTTGGCAGTTTGGAAGCACAGATGGTCACTAGGAGACTATCCCAATTGTCGGTACAGACGTTGGAGACAGCTTGTGCATTTAGGACCCCCTGCATCGTACTTTGTCGATCCTTCAAAGCACGACTGCACTCGGAAGTTAGGCGGGCCGAGAAGAGGAGGATATTTATCTGGCTGGTAACCAGAAGCCGATTGTTCTCATATCGGCTACGGAGGGCTAACCATGCGGACTCGAAACCGTCATTGGTGAGGTGGAATTTCTCTACGATGGCCTTCGGATCGCCCTGTGTCTTCTCGGTGAGGTAGTACAGCTTCTTGATCACGACCGCAGTGAACAGATTTCGGAATGTGGGCCAGCGGACATAGCCCCTGAGAATACCTCAATATTGACAGGAGGCAGTCGACAGCCGCCCTGTTGGACTGGCTGTGCAGGAGGATGGACTCTGGTTGTGGCCAGCTGAGCATTGAGGTCACTTAGGCACTGCTCACTGCCCCATAGCATTCTCCGTATTCTTCCCGGTTGTACGCCTGGATTGCTGGATCCTCGTCATCCATCACCACGGAGCAGGCCTTGTACTCGTACGCATAGTGAGGATTTGTCCTCGGCGGACTTCAGCAAGAGCGTCGGATGGTGCGCCGGAGATGCGCTCTGCCTGGTGGGAAAGGCGGCCAATGGCGGCGACCAGTTTGGTCCGAGCGACAGAGGTGGCGGATTGAACCTTTGTGGTGTAGTGGCGGGAGCTGACGGGGCTACTACCAAAAGAGCCTTTCGGGTCCTTTTGTGTCAGTGTTGGAACCTTGAGTGACACGGGAGAAGGAAACAGAACCGATTTCATCCTGGCAGCAGGGCTACTACTTGCCGCTTTCGGAGTGAGGTGACGCCCGCAAACAAATATCTGTTCGAAAATATAACCCACTTATGGAAGACTGCCAGGAAAAAGGCCTCGAGCTTGTTGTAAAACAATAGTCGGGTCGACTCGGATTGTTTGAGATCAGTGTGAAGTGAAATTTCTCAAACAATGAGTGATTTATATTGCGCTGAGCCGAGGAGAGGAACGGTCACACGGATTTTGGCAATATTTTGCAGATATTGTTAATGCCGGCTCCTCCGTTTACCTCTTTGACGCAGTCGTGATCAGAACTAGGTTATTTGCGGATGGACGGCGTACGGAATGGAATTTATATCCTCTATAGCTGATTGGAATGAGCGATAGTTTGCTCTATATGTCGGTCTGGATCGACAAAGTGCAGTCGCCGTAAGCGTTACCGGAAGCTGCAATCAAGAATATGACTACGGAGTGGGCGCTGGAGAACTAGCGGGAGAAATACCGAAACAGAAAAAATCCAAAAAAGATGGCGAACAGGTTTAAATTATCGTTCAATTTATTTCTTGTACTGTCGGTGTGTTTGTTTGGAAATTGTAAGACGAGAGTAAGGTTTTATTTTTTATTTATTTATTTTTATCGAACTCAAGATTCGGTTACGATACCGATAGTTTTTGGATTGCGCCACCACCGACACACCAATTTCACAATTGGCAATGTAAAGGGTCAAAAAGGTACGGACAATGCGCCGTGCCTTGGTTGAGGATAATTTACTGTGTATTTGGAGATACTATTCGTCAGTGTGGCGACCAAAACATATGGCTGGAACGTGTAAATTGCTCGGAATCGCAGAATTTGTATATTAAAAAGTGCTACTATGCGCTGAGTATATTCGGTAGTATGGAGTGCGGTATTTTTATGCGGACCATAGATTTTTTTTGTATGTGCGTTATGTTTATAAATATGTATATAGTTGGCAATATAAATATATTGTCGCCAACTATGGAAACGAATGCAGATGGGTTATGTTAAGCCACCTTATAGCCTATTCCCACACAGCACAATTATGAGGAATGGTGGGAAATTTTACAGATGTGAAACTCCGATTCCCAATGGCATCATCCATGAAATCATCCATGAAAAATAGCTGATGCACACAATTTGGTGCGGCGGAAAATTTAAAGGAATAAAATAATATTGCAATGGTTGTGAATTTTATTTAGCACCAAAATATATAATTATGCATAATATAATCATAGGCCGGCGAAAATCCTCCAGCTGAACCCTCCCAGAGGGTGCCGGCTGGGCAATGGGCACTGCATTATCCCGGATCGGGTAATGCACTGTCGCTTGCTCTGTCCGGGGTAATGCAATGTCTAGCCAAGGTCAGGTCTAGGTCCTCCCGACCAAAAATTGGGGGAACTGAACCATGGCCATGGCTGGAGGTGCCTGGCGGCAGGTGCCCCCGAAATACATTAACTACGTATGGACCTTCGGGCCTAATATATGCGTGTCGCCAGCGGTCACACCTCGGATATGGCGGGAGCAGGCCATGTCAGTTGCAATGCTACTGCCACAAAACGGACTCACTCCATGCTGAGCCGCACAGGTGCCTTAGTCGAGACAGACTCGGACCTGGAGAGCGTGCTCTCGGTCAGCAAGACGGAGGAAGAAAGCCTTCTCCGCTTGCCTGAACCAGGTTCCAGCTCCCTGCGTAGGGAAGCGCCGAAGCGTTCTAGGGAGGGGATGAAGGCTAAGGCCCAATATAAGGCGGAGCTTAAAATCCGAAGCCGACTCCAAGGCAGAGAAGACATCTCCCAAGAGGAGAAGTCCAAGCTAGCCTGGGCCGAGCAGAAGGTAGAGGAGGGCCGCCTACACTTTGCACAGATGCCGCAAATGAAAGCGACGAAGGGGGAATTTGCCAACAAGGTGGAGGAGATTCTCGCCACCAAAAGGCAACGCTCGACCGAGAGCGCCAGTAAGGACACTCCGGCGAGCAAGCGGCAACGCGGGCCCAAGGGGTGGGACCTCCACCCAAAACGGTAAAGAAACCCAAACACAAGGCGAAGGTCAATGAGGTGACCAAACAACACCTGATCGTGGCACTCATTGACCGGAGCAATCAGAACGGCAAGATGACGGAGGCGCGGTGGAAGATGGTGCACGCGCAGCTCGTAGAGTCGCTATTTGGAAGAATGGAGGAGGACCCAACAGCCCCCATGCCCACATGCGATGGTGCTGGGTGGCTTAACGGGGTCAAAATACTGAAATGTATGGACGACCCCACACTCAAGTGGCTGACGCAAACGGTCTGCCAAATGGAGGCGTTGTGGGAGGGGGCCAGACTGGAGGTTGTGGACAGGGAGCTAATCCCGTCCATACCAAAGGCGAAGGTACTCTTCCCCATCGCAATCCAAGGAGACCGTGCGCTAAGGCTGCTACAGCGGCAGAACCCAGACGTGCCAACGGCGAGCTGGAGAATCCTGCACATTGGGAGCCCACTACCCAACGGGGCCCAGAGTGCGATCCTCCAGATCAGCAAGGAGGCAGAGGACCTTCTGTACCCCAGATTCGGGAAGATGGCGTGGGGCATGGGTAGCGTATACCTCCGCCTCAAAAAGCGCCACCCCGAAGACAAAGACACGCAGACCCTGCAGGCAGGCGAGGTAGAGAAGGACCTCGGTCTGGAGTCCATCGTGGAGGCCGCTCAGGGTATTACGCTGGACGACTCCGAAGAGGAGGAGGACGGTGACCTGACAATAATAGTCAACCCGTCGAGTGTAGTTGAGCCAGCCTCTCATGTCATTGAGGGTGCTGCAGCTCAACCTACATAAAAGCAAGCTCGCGTCGACGGAGCTCCTCATCGCCATGGAGCAAGGGCCCGTCGACATAGCTTTGATCCAGGAGCCATGGATTGCCTCTGGCAACGCCGTGTCCTCTAACTACAACCTTTTCCACTCACCATCGGTAAGCAGGACTAGAACCGCCGTACTCGTACGAAAGGGCATCCATGCTTACCTTTTGTCTCATTACAGCACTGATGATCTGACTGCTGTGATGCTGGAAAGCGAGGAAAAGCACCTTGTGGTAGCTTCCTGCTATATGGCACACGACAGGCCAGCTCCACCGGAAGAGCTAAGGAGTCTGGTGGCGGATGCCAGCCCGAAAGACCAGCAACTTCTGGTTGGTACGGACGCCTATGCCCACCATAGCGTGTGGGGAAGCCCCGAAATCAACGACAGAGGTGAATCACTTCTAGACTTCATACTATCAACTAACCTAGATGTAGCAAACGTAGGGGAGGAACACACCTTCGTAGGTCCCACCTCTTCTAACGTACTAGATCTAACACTCGTAACAGGAAAGAGTCTCTTGGTGTCTGGCTGGAGAGTCCTTGAAAGACCATCCTTCTCAGACCACAAGTACATTCAATTCAAGTGGGAATTTAAATACTCTCTGAAGATAACTGTTTATAGAAACCCCCGGAACACAAACTGGGAAAAGTTTAAAAAGACAGTTACCTCGAAGCTCGCCATCTGTCCGGGCACAGTGACATCCCCGGAAGAAATAGAATCGTCCCTAGAGACCCTCTCCAAGGAGCTACTGGATGCATACCATGCAGCATGTCCACCCTCGAGAACGAAAAAGAGAACCGGACCACTATGGTGGAACCGGGACCTATCGCTTCAAAGAAATAACCTCAAAGAATTCTTCAAAATCGCCAAACAGGCGAACGAGGAGATAATCAATGAGGAATACAAAACCCTACTCAGGGAGTACAAGAAGGAAATACGCAGGGTACAAAGAAACTCGTGGAGGAACTTCTGCTCCAATATCGAGAAAGTCCCAGAAACGGCTAGTCTTCGGAAGCTGCTATCAAAGCAACCTGCCATACAAAGTCAGCTGAAACGAATTGATGGACAATGGACTGAGGGCAGCGAAGATGCCCTAGCAGCACTAATGGAAGCCCACTTCCCAGGATGCATCGAGGTTGCTGACGCTACAGAGCATCAGGACCTAGCAACTGAGGAACAGCACCCCCCAACAGATCTCATATCGTCTAAGAGAATCCACTGGCCTATAGACTCCTTTGCGGGTACAAAAGCACCTGAACTAGACGGTATATTCCCAGCCATGCTACAGGTGACCAAAGACGTGATCAGCCCATGGCTTTCTGCAATTTACTCAGCTGGCCTGAGCACAGGCTATATCCCTATCCAATGGAGGACCTCGAGGATTTTCTTCCTTCCAAAGGCAAGAAAGTGCAGCCATATGATCCCCAAGGATTATAGACCAATAAGCCTCACCTCCTTTCTACTCAAAACACTAGAAAAGATGCTGGATCTAAACATCAGGAACGATGTAGGGAGACTGATGTCAACCAACCAGCATGCCCACACCAAAGGGAAATCGGTAGAGACGGCACTACACTCGCTAGTAGCCACCATCTAGAGAGCCCTGCTCTTGGAGTGTTCGTAGACATATCCGGAGCATTCAACAACGTCACTACGAACGCTATTATGGACCGCCTAGAAGCGACCAACACACATCCCGCAATCAACCTCTGGATAAAGAACCTTATAAGTTGCAGACGGGTGCAATCGGAGTGGAACACCGCTTCCATGGTGAGGGGGCTGCATAGAGGCACAGGAGGGTCCTGTCGCCCCTCCTGTGGAACTTGGTGGTCGACGACTTAATAAAGAGATTCGAGAGGAGAGCCCCAAAAATAACAGCCTATGCAGATGACATAAGCATAATTATTACAGGAGTATGTCCACCGACCCTCAGCTCCATAATGGAATCAACACTCAGGGAGATATGTGAGTGGGCAGGAAAATTAGGACCTCATCCTCTTTACCAAGAGATACAAGGTACCGGCATTTACCCCCCGAAAATTGATAAAACCAGGCTGACCCCGAAAGCACAAGTCAAATACCTCGGCATAGTACTGGATAGCAAGCTGGCATGGAGGCCCAATGTAGTGGAAAGGGTGAAGAAGGCCACCATTGCGCTATACGCATCCAAGAAGATGCCTAGCAGCACATGGGGCCTGTCACCTGCTCTAATGCACTGGATCTACATCTCGGTGGTGCGACCGACTCTGCTGTACGGAGTTTTAGTGTTGTGGCAAGCGACAGAAAAGAAGACGTACAATAAGCTTATGGAAAGGACCCAGCGACAGGCACTGCTCTGCATTACTGGGGCGCTGAGGCAGCACAACGCCTAGTCGCATCAGGCAATATGTCGCTGCAAGGATTCGGGCACAGTTCAATAGGCCGAGACATGATCAGTATATCTGACTACATGATCCTCCGAACGTGCCTGGACGTCAGCGATACACATGGAACCCGACGACTGGAAAGAAAGTTGGGACCAGAATGAATACCTAAACATATACACGGTTGGCTCCAAGATGGAAGGAGGAGTAGGAGCAGGCATATACTGTACAGACCCTGAGATAAGGCTGTCCTATAAGCTACCGGACCAATGCAGCATATTCCGGGCGGAAAGAAAGTTGGGACCAGAATGAACACCTAAACATATACACGGATGGCTCCAAGATGGAAGGAGGAGTAGGAGCAGGCATATACTGTACAGACCCTGAGATAAGGCTGTCCTATAAGCTACCGGACCAATGCAGCATATTCCAGGCGGAAGTCCTCGCCATACGGAAAGCGGCAGAGGCTGCTCAGTCTACGGATCGTCCACATGACGTGATCAACCTGTTCGTGGACAGCCAGGCGGCGATAAGATCCATGCAGTCGTCGGCGGTCAGTTCCAGAAATGTCTTGGCAAGCAGGGAGGCACTAGATATCCTAAGCACGACAAAGTCAGTGCGGATCTACTGGGTTCCCAGGCACCAAGGCATCGATGGCAACGAGATGGCGGATGGTATGGCTAAGGACGGCGTCGGGCTGGCAAACGACAGAACTAAGAACGTGCCTGCCTCCCTTAGAACGCTCCAAAGCAAGAAGCAGGTGGAGCAGAACCACCACCTGCAGAACCTCAAAAACCATGTGCAAGGAGCGCAGTAGGAAACTCAGCCACCACATATTGCACCTCCCACGGAAGGACTGCAGAATGTTGGTGGGAATACTCAGGAAATGTGAGGAATCCGGGGCAACTGAAACCCTGGAACATCTCATCTGCAACTGCCCGGCTCTCTCAAGGGCTAGGAGAATATACCTGGGCGCCCCGGTGCTGGCATCGCTGGAAGATGCCTCCAAGAGGACGCCAGGGAAACTGCTAGCCTCTGCTAAAATCACTTCGATCCTCAAGGACTTAAAAAGCTCGTAAATAGACTCGAAAGGTTCATACACCCCCATCCGGACAACTAAGGGCCATATTGGCCTATGCGTGGCCCCGTGAGGGCCGTCCGGGTTAACCTAACCTAACCTAACCTAATATAATCATATTGCTGGACGTGGATGATGATAATAATGTGGTCAACAATGACGAGGAGAATTTATTTGAATGGATATCTGTTTTGAAAACACTGCTTCTACTAAATTCAATAAATGTTTTAAATACAATTATATATTCTATGTTTTTTGAAAAGCGGTTTGGGATCAAGATATACTCGAAAACAACGAGGCATTTTTTAAGGAAAGTTTTGTATAGCCATAGCATTGTATACTTTGGGTTCTTTTTCTGAGTACAGAATAGTCGGAAGGCTGTCAGGCAAAAGCGAGTGCAATATCCTGCATGAATTTTTCGCAGCATTCATAAAAGAAATCCCAGAGGATAATCCACAAACAGAGTTTTTGTGACTGAGGCAATTCTGACATATCAGTCTGATATTATCAGATGTTTTATTGTTGTTTACCATTTTCGTGTCTGTCATTGCTTACTTTTTCGTAGTGAATTCCGATTTTTTGATGCGAATGTCAAATATTTATGGTTGCATTCGACAATTATCGAAATAATTCCGCACAGAAACGTGCGAATTAGTATATTCCAGATGGATGGTGGAATAACTGGGAAATTTTCGGAACAGCAAAACCTTAAGGACCATCCCAGAAATGGATGTTAGATGGTCGCCAGTGTGAAAAGTCTAAAAATAGACAAAACCCTTGGTATTGTAAATGGTATTTCTCGAAACTGAAATGGTATTTAATGGTATTTCTTTTTTGGCCGGATGGTATTTTTATCGTTATCGGTCACGCTGTCGCCATCCCTAGTCAAATATTGTGATGTACCTACACAAATGCAAGTTTTCCGTTTAATAAAATTATATCAACACATAATTTAATGGTAGTAATGAAAAGAGCAGCTGCGGTATAAATTATTACATCATACAATTAAATCGATATAAATATTTAATTAAAATTTAAATATTCTTTAGTCGTCTAATATTTAACGTTTTTAAATGTGTGAGTTAAGTGGTATTTTACAAATATTAAAATATAATATGGTAAGTAAGCAATTTACTATTGAGTTTGCCTATTTGATTATCTACATATGTGTGTCATATTTATTTTGTATGTATCTATGTATTTATGATCATACTATATGTATCCCAAATTGTTAAATTAGAAAATGCGAATTCAAGAAATATACATATCACTGATTTTGTATAAGATAAGAGACAGATTTATCAATATATTAAATTACTTACTTAAATCTATTTTCAGTATTTAACATACATACATATGTTGAATAGAACTCATTCAAGACGATCGATTTTTTATTTTTTTGAATTTATATGTATGCATATGTATGTATATGTACATATATATGTATTTACAACAGTATATTTTAAATGTAAGTTCAATCAATAAAGTACAATAAAAAAAACTAGAACAAATTAAAAAGGTATGATGGTAAGATTCTTCAGTACATTAATCAATTATTTGTTCTTATATTACATATGTATGTACATACAAATTTTGTACTAGGTAAATATGTTTCAAATCCAATTGAAACAATTGAAATATTCGAATTTACATTGATAGTTTTGACATAAAAACTGCTTGCGAAGTTACAAACTAGGCCGAGTTAAGTCTGGGTTTGGTTAAAAACTTACAGCAAGAATGTTCCTTCCATAAAACAAAAATAGTATGACAGCCCAGTCGGCACACACACACACAGTGTAAAAACTTCGCGCGACTTCATTTTTCTCCTCGACTTCGAAGTATATGATTTTTTCTGCTCATAATTAAATTCTAAACTGCAAAAAAGCTCATACAGTGCCAAGATTTTTAGATCTGTACTTAAAGAGTTAAGGGGAAACGCTTCCTTCTCTGCGTTGCACACATCCACTTGTACCACAAATCTAATATACCTCTTAACATTTTTTTGAGTACGGGTATAAATACCTACTAGCTAACTACACCTCAGTACTCTCCAGCGAAATCACTGCTATCAGGTTAAGCATAAAAAAACGCGGTAAATATGCTATTTGAGACATATTGGTAACGGTGGACAACCATTCATGATAAGAATCAAAAACGTAGAAATTGACATTGACAACCTGTTCAGCAAAACATTCAATGCTCACATTAATGTTTAGTTCTGCAGTTCAGTGAAATCAATAAAATACATTTTTAAGTATTTTAATAAAGGCAGGCTGTCTTTCAAATACAACAAAATGATGTGAATGCTTCTCGATTATATGAGAACAACGAAATTATGCGCTACAAAATTGGAGGTATATAAGCTCAAATGAAGCTATCTGGCGTATCTTTTGTTTCCAAATTCATGAACGAGAAACAGCAGTAATACATTTAGCCATTCATCTTGAAAATGGACAGCTTTTAATAGTCATTACATCCCCTTTATAATATTTTTTGTGATTTATTCAAAAGTTATTATGTTAAGTCGGCTATTTATGTTACAACCCTCATATCTACTTCCAAAAGAGCTTCCCCAGAAATCAACAAATAATAATTAACAGAATCCGCCTTGGACACACAAAACGAACAAATACCCAATACCTTGACAAAAAACCTAATCAGCTATTGTCCCTACTGCATTAATCCATCCATTTAAATTACTGGCAATTTTTCTTCCCCAACAGAGGGCTTCCATCTTCCCCAACTCTTACCCAGTGCCTCTCCGTACCAACCTCACTAGTCACAACCTCAATCGTATATTATTAAGAAAAACAAACAGAAAATAGAATATAGCATAAATTAAATAACAACAATAAAAGTGTATACATATTAAATAAATAATAAAAAAATATTTTAAAATTCTAAATAAAAGCTCACAAATTTTGTGGAAGTAAAACACGGGTATGCACTTTTTCTTTTAATTTCCTTTCCTCTTTCAATGTCTCTTTCCGATAGCCGTCGCGTCGATCTATCTACTTTTACAGTTTACAGTTCTGTCTTGTACTTAAGATATTACAGTTTTTCTTATATATTAACATTTATTTTTGTTGCCTATCCAGTGTTTTATGTTTTGAATAAACACCCTGATAGGGATTAGGGGAAACTTTAAAACCTTCTACGTCTTTTAACAAAAACCTGTAATTTCTTAATACTTTTTTGGTTACGTAAGGCCCTTTGTTTTTGGGAATTAATTTTTCAGATGCTCCGACTGTGCAATCAAAATTTTGTACCATCACAAAGTCTCCCTCTTTATTCCTTTTCGATTTCTTTAAGCCATTGTCGTGTTGCTTTTTGTTGTACGCTTGGGATATCTCCATATTTTTCGACACTTTCTCTCTTAATTCATTTAACTGTTCTAGTTTTTCCTTTAATTCGTCTACTACTGTTCCTCTCTGTTCTATGACGAATAATATTTTACACGGGACTTGTTTTGTGCTCCGATGCTGCGTGTTATTTATTTAATGCATGTTCTACTTTGTCTATCACTACATCCCAATGTATACCTTTTTCTGGTTCTACTAGTTTAGCTATCATTGGTCCAATGCTTCTGTTGACTCTTTCCACCTGAACATTTGCTTGGGGCGATCCTGTTGCAATTTTAATATGTTTAATGTCAGTCTCTGTCATGAACTCATCGAACTCGTTTGATTGTATATTGTATATTGTATAAACCAGCAATACGCGGGTTTAGCTCAATTTTGTTGAGCATTAGCGTTAGTGAATTACAGTCAGTAACGATCTTGAAACGTTTTCCATATAAATATATGCAAAACCTGCGTAATGCGTAAATAATTGCCATTGTCTCCAGCTCAAAGCTGTGATATTTTGATTCCGCTGCAGCTGTACGCTTAGAAAAATAAAAGACTGGGTGCAATTTTCCGTCGTCCTTCTAAAGTAGCACTGCCCCGAAACCAAGAAAATTTCATCACAATGCAGTTCTATCTCGTCTTTGTGATTATAAAGTGCTAAAATAGGTGCTTGCATTAGCTTTTCCTTAAGCGATAAAAAGCAATTTTATTCGTTTTCACCAAATTTAAACTCTGTATCTTTTCTCAGAAGATCGTAAAGAGGTTTGGCAACATCTGAGAAATCTTTTATAAATCTCCTGAAATAGGAGCATAAGCCAAGAAAACTTTGCACAACCTGTACCTTATCTGGGATTGGAAAGTTTTTGATTGCTTCTAGTCCTTTCTCGTCTTCTTTTATGCCTTGTCCGTTGATTGTAAGCCCCAAATATTTTATATTATATTGTAAAAACTCACATTTGTCTATACGCAATTCTAATTTGTTTTGAGCTAATCTAATAAAAACTTCTTTCAGCGTTTCTAAGTATTTTTGTGTATCTTTGCTGGCTACCATGATGTCCTCCGTATATACAATAACTTTGTCATCCCTAATTAAATCATCGAATATTTTATTAACAAACCTTTGAAACACTGATGCTGTTTTGAGGCCCTGGGGCATTCTAAGGAACTCAAATTGTCCTAAAGGTGTCACGATCGATGTATACCTAATCGATTCCTTATTAACGAATACATGAAAATAACCATTTTTGAGATCGAGTTTCGTAAAGACCTTTTTGTTGGATAGTTTGTGGGATAGTTTTCATTAATCAAAGTCTTGTTAAGTTTTCTAAAATCTATACATAACCTTAAATCCCCCGTTTTCTTTTTAACTAGTACGATAGGTGAAGCTTGTTCAGAATCGCTAGGTCGTATTATTCCTTTTCTTAAATATTCATCTAGTAATTGCTGCAATTTATCTTTCTCAGTATATGATAGTCGCCTTGGAACACAACTAAAAGGTTTTGATTTCTCTAAGTTAAGTTTTATCTCGCATTTGACTAAAGGTTCTTTTGGTTTAACCGTCTTTACGTAATAGTCTTCGATTATTTGCCTTAGTTGACACTTAAGCCTATGACTTATGTTCTCCCCGCAGATGTAATCAACTTTTTCATCTTCCATATAATTGATATTAAAGATGTCTGGAACAATAATATCATTGTATGTGTCATCAGCTTTGCTGTTAAGGATTTCATTCATAACCATCGCATTGTTATTTATCGAACTAACTGTTTTCTTTTTAAAATTGTTTGGTCTGGTAGAATCGCTTAAATCTTCATCAATTACTTCATTAGTTACTCATACAACGTTACTCATGGTTTCATTAACAATTTCGTTTACCTCTTTACTAATATTATCAATAACAATTTCACTAACATTGTTACTAACTATTTCATTATTATTATCTATTTTAATTACCTCATCTCTAACTATTTTATCGAAATTTTCTCTAATATTTGCACAACTCATTATACTAGTATGTTTTCTAACCGTTTTAATTTGTATTTTATCATTTTCGATCGGCATTGCTGAATTTGCTCCCTTTTTGGTTTAAGGCAGTCCTTGGCGAAATGACCTCGCGAGTTGCAGTTGGCGCAACGTAGGTCCTTGGTCGCCGAAGAATTTGCCAGGCTCCGTGATGATGTGGCATGCTGCATACGGTCCGGAAGGCCAATCTCCGAGAAAGCACGCAAAATTTGCTTCGGATCGGAGAAGCTCTGAATGCGAGCCTGATTTCGCAAGCCCGAAGCCGGGCTTCTCTTTCAATTGTGTCTATGTTGATGTTCCTAGCCATCATTTTTTCCTCGAAGTATGTGCAAAAATTTTCTCCATACAGCCATTGGCGCTTATGGAACCTGTCTCTGAGTTCTCCTTTGGCGATGGTTTGCCCCGAATCCCACGATCAATTCCTTGCTGGAGCCAGCGCTGAGCGTTTCCTTTGAGCTTGGCAATCAGCTGCATTCGATTGGTAATGTTGTCCAGATTGTGAATTTAGGCAATTTTCTCCATATGCATGACCCAGTTTTTGGCGCACAGTGTCCCATCGTATTCCATAGTCACTTCCTTTGCTAACGTAAGGGATGCTGTCGGTGATCCCCATATGTTGTTTACATTTGTGTCTTGACGTTTTGTAACACCGTTTGAGTTGTCGTCTTTTCCATCACTGCTGTCAGGGGTGCTATTAACATTGGTGCTGTTAACGCAAGCGGCCTTCGTTGATGACGTCATTTGATTGGCCGACGTGAACGATCTTGTTTATTTCGTCATGGATTTGTCGCAGCATATTTTTTCCTACTTCAATCTCTGCGCGCAATTTCATCAGAGCGTCGTACTCGGCTTCCACCAAGCTCGACTGTCCCTGCATGCCTCGAGTTGTTGGTGCTGCCTCTTCCTCGACCAACGATGCCAAGGTTGGTGCTTCGGTTGCCAAGGTTGGTGCTTTCACGTCTGTCCTCTTTCAATAGCCGTCGCATCGATCTATCCACTTTTCTATATGAGACCGTACATTCGATATTTCGTCAGTGTGACCTTATGTATATCTAGGGGTTATTTACATGCGATAGGGCTGCCGTATTCGCAGTGGGTTAATCTACATAGGGGCTGATAGGGGTTATCCTACCACAATTTATATACTGAATAATTGCGGGTATAAAATTAGAGTCGCGTCCATACAAGTTTCTTCTCGTTTTATTTACAATTTTAACAAAGAGTACAATTAACAAGATATTGCATCAAGAACAATGTAAATTTAAATTTTCGTTCGACGCTTCGGTGTGCGGGCACGCGAATCTATGCTTTTAACCCATGCTCCTTACTTTGCTCCGGCTGGCCTTGGGCAGCACATAAGGTCTTTGGCGAAGAGCCAAAGAGAAAATTTGCCATGTAATGCAATTAATTATTGTTTGCGAGAGTACCGAAAAGTACGTATTTTCTGCTCCTTTGCATTTGTTGTAGGATTCTGGGACCGACTTAGCTGTAAAAACAAGCTAAACAGACCAAGCCAATCTACTCGGCAGCGGGCCGACGAAACATTGGTGAAAAGATGACCCACTGTGCACTTTTTGGTCCGTCATGTACCATATTGGTATTGTGTAGTGCTTGTAGTGCTTCAGTATGTGCTAGGACGACTTTGACGTAGAACAGCTGAGCCAATATCGATTAAAAGCTTAACTTACACTAACACTAACATTGTAATATTCTTAATAAATATTAATGACGGTTTTCATTATCAGATTTTACTTTATCCGAAAATTTACTTTATTTTGATTTTTCGGTGCTTTTTCCGCCTAGATCTATGTAAAATAGCTGATTTTTTTTCAATTTTTTTTTTTGTTTCTTTAATACTGTGGATGCCCAAGCCGTCATGATTGTAAGGCGGGTGAGATCATGATAAATAGAAGACCATTGATGAAGTGTGATATTCAAAAGCTCTAAAATGGGATCTCATCAAGAAGGGTGTGGCTATATTGACTCTGCTGTTTAATATATATACAAAATCCTTTTACGATTATGTCAACAGTCGTATCAGAAAAGTTCAGTCAGAATTCAAATTTTTTTTGAACTAACATAACTGTAAAAAAATGAAAAAAAGTAAATATCGCATTTTTTGGAAATAAAAAATGATATAAAAAATATCGTAATATCGGAATTCTTTGATTCGGATTTACACTTTTTAACAAATCTTATCATATTATAAAATCCAGTCCTTTTTTTCAGGCTGATTTGGTCATTAATTAATATTGAAAGGAATCACATATATATAAAAGTATATATATATACATATATATATATGCAATATAAAATGGCAGCTCAACACCAACACTATACTGTAGAAGTGGGCGATACTAATTTTACTATTCATAGTCGCTACATTAATCTAAGACCCATAGGATCTGGTGCCCAAGGAATAGTATGGTAAGTTGATTTGAATAAATTTAAACTGGAAAGATTTTAATACCCTTACATATCCATCTTTACAATGGAAAATTACAGATATAATTGTAGTCATTAATCTGTCTGAGCTTTATAAATTACATTTTCATACATAAACGAGAAGGAACGTGTGAGTCGCTTCTGGGGACGCGACTCTACTTATACCCGTACTCAGTCAGTATATACATTTGTAAACATGATTTTTTTTAATTTTAGAAAAAAAAAATTTTTACATTTTACATTTTTTTGCTACATCTGTTATCTACATCTACATCTACAATGTATATTTTACATCTAACATGTAGATTATAGATGTACCATTCATATTCTACATCTCTTCCGCTAGGGGTTGCTCGCGCACTGAACGCGGCAGAGTGTGCGAGCGAGAAGGAGATAGAGTTGCGTTTCTCTGGCTGAAGTGAGCGGGGGAACCAACTGAAAATCAATTTCTTCATTCTGGCTATAATTATGATCCGATCTGATTCAGATTCGGCAATCTGGTAGATATGGGCATTCTCTACGATACTGCGTTTTTAGTTTTATCGTATCTTTAAAATTGTGCCTGCCACAGATTTTCGTCCTTTGCGGGGGCGGAAAGGGGCGGGGCGAAATTTTGAAATACACTTGTAGCAGTGTGATATGACATGAGTCTGGAAACCAAATTTGGTTACCCTAACTCTTATAGTCACTGAGATCCAGGCGCTCAACAAGACGGACGGACGGACAGACGGACATGGCTTAATATACTCGGCTATTGATGCTGATCAAGAATATATATACTTTATGGGGTCGGAAACGTTTCCTTCTCTGCGTTGCACACATCCACTTTTACCACAAATCTAATATACCCCTTAACTCTTTTTTGAGTACGGGTATAAAAACCCACCCCTTTTCGATGGAGCTTCCTTTAGAAAACATGGGTAATGTTTGATTCCAATTTCTTAATTTTGTTAAAGTTCGGGACGGAATGGCAACCCCAGAAATAAACTTTACAAAAAAGAAACTTTACAACTATTTTTAAATAATCAAATGAGCTTTTAATTTTTTGGTAGATGTGGATGTGTGTAAGAGGGCTGCTTTTTAAGTTTTCGCCCTAGGTCACTTCTAGCATGATTAGGACCCGATGGTCATTTGACTTGTCTATGCAATGACTGCACCATCAAGTGGCCCATGCGACACCAAGCCGAAGCCTGACACGCGCGGAGCCCCGGCATAAAAGCAGGCCCTCATTCCGCAAAACAGACCGGAGGGCGCTGCCACACCGATCGAGAACATGCAAGAAAGCTAGGGGTTAGACTAATATTCGAAAAAATAAGAGCTAAAGATAACTAAACGAGCTAAACATGCAAAGGTATGTTAATATTAGTGATTTAAGAGGAGTAAGGGAATTACTGGTGGATATTATAAGGTAGAGAGAATTATAGTCCGATCATAAGACCCTAAACGGTTCATGGAAGGAACATTTTGATCTACAAAGTGGAAGGAACAAAGGAATGAAGTTTCTAGTATATCTAATAGGAATCGTAAAGTTTATGCGGCTCAACAAGTCTGGGCTATCTACGTCACCTTTGATCAGGTTGTGCATAAAAATCACACTACGCATTTTTCTACCACAAACTAAGGTTGAAAAGTTTTTTAAAAGCAATCTACGAGAGTAAGATGGCAGTCTCACTCATGCATCCCAGTTAAGGACATGCAGAGCAACAAGTTTTTCTAGACTGATTCTATGATTCTATGGTATACTTATAAATATAATTCTCTCAAGGGAACCACACAGAGGGTGTAAGGAGCCAACATGGGGCTGGAGCGATGAAATGTCATTACTTTGCATTTCGAGGCATTTAGGTGTAACATATTTACACAACACCATGACTGAAAGCTATTAAGATCGTATTGCAAGAGAGAGTGAAATGAAATGTCCTTATACTGGACACAGAGCTTAACATCATCCGCACTCGAGAGTTTGTTAATACTGAGCCAGGTCATTAAATAAGATTGTGAAAAGTATTGGGCCCATATGGCTGCATACACTACTGGTCAAAATAATAAGGAATGTTTTTGAATTAAAGATTACAGTTTTGCCAAACATTTAAATCAAAAATGAAAGTTGTGAGCACCTTTAATTCTAAGTTTAAATTTGTGCTGGATGTGAATTTTTAGTGTGGTCAAAATAATAAGTACACTGGAGGTATTTATGAATTTTTAAGGATTTGTTCAAAGGATTGTTGGTTTTTTTTGACTCCTTGCATATTGAAGTACATGAGATTCTCTATATGGGCCGAAAAAACATTGTTCTGCTGAAGAAATGAAGATTGTCTTTAATCTTAAAAAATAAGGAAAAAGTCTTCGGGAAAAACGAAAAGTCTTTGACGCTCGGTATATTTGGATCAGAACTCCGAAGACTTGTGGGAATTTGTCTCGACTGTGCCGACGCTCTGTGTGGAGCCACCCCTACATAAACTATTTACCCTATCCATTAATTCTACATGCTTCCCACAATCTGGAAGGAATCTTTTATTATTTCGCTGAATAGAAAGGTAGTAAGTCTGATACAAATAACACTAGTCAACACGATTTTTCCTCAAGGAACAAAACCAACTTTTTATTAAAGATATGGGGCTTAGAAATGGTTTTATGATATTTTTTTTTTTTTCTATGGCAGAACTTTTTTTTGAAGAATTTTTGAAAACTGGTATTTTCTTTTTAAGCTTTTTTCAGAGGTAGCTCTTGTTTTTCTCACATAACTCTAGTATCTTACGTCTGGTTGTAAATAACTTTGCTATTTTGAAAAGATAATTAAAACAGCTAGAAGATAAGCCCAATCACTTTGTGATTTCAGCTTACCGTCTGGGAAATATAAAGCATTGAAATGCAAAAATGATGATTTTTGTGCGGTATTATTTACGAAATTTTGACTTTAAAAACTCAGGAAAAGTCGAAAAAAAATTATATCCTGTGTTCTCTATTTTTTCGTGTAGAGGTGCATTAATTTGGCGTCGTTTAAGGTATCGTTCATTAAAATCTATGGAGAGAGTTTGGAGCTAAAATTCGTTAACCAAACCTAAAAAATGGAAAAAATGAACAAAAAATACCTTTTTGAAGACTGCGGGCCCAACTGCCCATCGGGAATTGCGATCGCGATCAGGTACCAAATGTTCAACCCTTTTTCGTTTGCTTTGTTCCCAATTGGCAGTTTGGCCCGCAGTCTTCAAAAAGGTATTTTTTGTTCATTTTTTCCATTTTTTAGGTTTGGTTAACGAATTTTAGCTCCAAACTCTCTCCATAGATTTTAATGAACGATACCTTAAACGACGCCAAATTAATGCACCTCTACACGAAAAAATAGAGAACACAGGATATAATTTTTTTTTTAGCTCCAAAGTCACTCCATAGATTTCAATGAACGATACCTTAAACGACGCCAAATTAATGCACCTCTACACAAAAAAATAGAGAACACAGGATATCATTTTTTTTCGACTTTTCCCGAGTTTTCAAAGTCAAAATTTCGTAAATAATACCGCACAAAAATGATCATTTTTGCATTTCAATGCTTTATATTTCCCAGACGGTAAGCTGAAATCACAAAGTGTTTGGGCTTATCTTCTAGCTGTTTTAATTATCTTTTCAAAATATTAAAGTTCTTAACAACCAGATGAAAGATACTAGAGTTATGTGAAAAAAACAAGCGCTACCTCTGAAAAAAGCTTAAAAAAAAAATACCAGACTTCAAAAATTCTTCAAAAAAAAGTTCTGCCATAGAAAAAAAACCATAATTCTTTAAAAAATTTTAAAGCCCCATATCTATCAGAAAAAGTCAGTTTGGATCCTTGAGGAAAAAAAAAGTTCGGTTTTGTCGAGTAGTGTAATTATAAAGGTATATCTAAATTATCCGATATTCATAAAAAGTTTGAAAAATGTTGTAACTCCGCATTTGCAACATCTCTGCAAATCACTTATATCTCCAGCTCATCACGAATTAATAAGGCGACGATCAAACACTACAAATTTATCAGAGTTCGCTTATTTTTAAAGGCTTTAAAGGTACACTACTGGCCAAAATAATAAGTACACGCTCATGAGCTTTCCTTCATGTCTCGTAAAACTTTTTTAAAAACAAAGAAAAAATCCACTAATATAACCTACAGTAGAATATAAAAAAATTTAAAATAATCAATTTTTGCTTCAAATATAAAGTTTCTGATAAATTTTATCTGAAAAACATAAGCAAGGGGCGGTCAAAATAATAAGTACAGCAATTCTACAAAGCCAAAAACTCAAAGCATATCAAAATTTGTTCACTTTTTTCTTATTACACTACTCAACAAAATCGAACTTTTTTTTCCTCAAGGATCCAAACCGACTTTTTCTGATAGATATGGGGCTTTACATTTTTTTTAAGAATTATGGTTTTTTTTTTCTATGGCAGAACTTTTTTTGAAGAATTTTTAAGTCTGGTATTTTTCTAAAGCTTTTTCAGAGGTAGCGCTTGTTTTTTTCACATAACTGTAGTATCTTACGTCTTGTTTTAAAGAACTTTGCTATTTTGATCATAGTCATGGTTATATAACTCTGTGTGGATTTGACCTGAACCTACCTCAGATAACGAAAAAAGTAACTGTCCAAAAGAACGCGATTAGGTACCAAAAGTAAAACCCTTTTTCATTTGCCTTGTTCCCAATTGGCAGTTGGGCCCGTAACCTTCAAAAATGTATTTTTTGTTAAATAAGTTCATTTTTTAGGTTTTGTTTAGGGCAGCAGCGCTCTGTTAGCTCGCGTGCTCTCCCATGCCCTTCGCTCTCGCGCGGCGGGGACGCGATCCACTCGGCGCTCCATCACGGGCGCTAGCCGTAGGCCAAGCTGGAGAGAACAGTCTCTCGACACTAGAGGTTTACGCCGACTGTGTTAGCTTCGGCGGCGGCGTAGAGGCCAAAAAATATCGGCGGCGGCGGCTTAGCCGACGAACTTGTCGGCGGCGGCGGCGGCGTAAGCAATAAATAAATACCACTTTTCTTTTTTAACTTAAAAAAATATCACTTCATGTGTTTATTAAGTATTCAAAAAAATTAAAATTACAACAAATTAACAGTAGTCCTTCAAGGACTTTTCTTACTAATATAAAAATTGAAGTCTTCATTTATACTTTTTATACTTTTTGCAAAGTTAAAAAAAAAAAAATAAATTAAGATAAGTTTTCTTTGCAATGATCATAGTTGTCATGAATGAAAACAATTTTGTTTACGTTGTGAGGACTGAGCTGCGACCGTTTATGTGTTATTGTTAGACCTGCTATAGAAAAGAGTCGCTCACTGGGTGTGCTTGTTGCTGGAATACACAGAACTTTTCTTGCTAGCATAGATAATAAGGGCATTGCAGATGCCTTTTCCCTCCAGAAACTTAAAACGTCTTGGCATGAAGACAAACTTAAAAGTAAATGGCATTCAGCTTCCAAATTGCTATTTTTGGTATTTGTAGAATGTCGCTGAGCAAGCTTTAATATTTTGCTTACAGATGGAGATTCACTTAAACTATCCTGCTGATCGCTAGCTTGTTGTACATCGCCAATCTGCTCTTTAAACATTTTTAACAAAAAATCAGATTTAGTTAAATTTTGGTCTTTGCAGTACTCTAACACACAATCTAGAGAGCTGAATCGCGGATCTAGTAAGGATGCGCAGACTAGAATATCTGATATTGGGAATCTCTTTTCATTTCAAACAATGAAAGTGGTTCATTGCTCTCAGCTTCACCCAAAATAGAGACGATCTCTGTTCTGATAACTAACGCAAGGCTTATGGATGAATACAAATCTCCAGACAGAATATTTACTGCGTCTTTAAATTTTTGCAAGAAGTCACGAAGTTTATATAAAAGCTGTACTTCAGTCTCTAATAGTATCAAATCAATCTTGTTGCTGCTAGTGAGCAATTTATTTATTGCAGCTCTTTGGCACCCAAGACTGTGAAGCATGGCTAAAACGCTGTGCCACCTAGTTGGGACCGAGTTTTTAAGAGAAACATTCCTCTTGTCCACCAAACTACTTCGCAAGTCATTAGTGTTGTTAATGTTTTTATAAGTTTGCAAGGGAACATCATCCAACGGTCCAAAATCATCATCGTAGTCAACCCATTCAGTGTCTTCGGATGCAAGCAGCTCTTCTAAATTGTCGATATTTGACAAAACTTCATTTTGAAGTGCGTCAGCTTGACATCTTAAAACATGTGTCTTAAATCGTAAAGCTCTCACAATGCTTTTGCACTTCACAATTAAGTTTTTAATTTCCGACACGGAATTGTAGGCATCTACATTTAGCAAATTGTGTAGTCCATGTCCAAGGCAGAAATGGTTCTTTAAACACCCCAAATTAATAGCTTTTTTGATATTGCTACCTTGGTCGGTTACGACGAAATTAGATTCCATTTGCAAATTATAAATTTGAGTTACATCTTGAAGCTCTGTTAAAATATTACTTGCGGCGTGAGATTTTGACAAGTATTTTGTTTCCAGCGTGAAATGCTTCATACCAAAATTCGGTGACAGATAATGGAATGTAAATGTTATATAACTTCTTCTTCTATAATTGTCCGTCCACAAATCAACGTCCCATTACAAAAATGTATGACGCCGAACGCCGCCGCCGCCGCCGCCGCGACGATATTTTCGTGAGTCGGCGGCGGCGCATCAGAAAAGTAAAAAATCGGCGGCGGCGGCGTACACGTCTACTCGACACGTACGCGCGTTTGCACAACCGTCTCATCAACCCTTAACCTTGTACAAACGAATACACGCCAATTATATTTGACGCCCCCAACTGTTATTTTATTGGGAATCCGGGCTATGGGAACCACCAACATCCACCCTCCTACAAAACAGGTTTGGTTAACGAATTTTAGCTCCAAAGTCTCTACATAGATTTTAATGAGCGATACCTTAAACGACGCCAAATTAATGCACCTAAACACAAAAAAAAAAAGAGACAGGATATAATTCTTTACAACCAGACGTAAGATACTAGAGTTATGTAAAAAAAACAAGAGCTAACTCTGAAAAAAGCTTTTAAAAAAATACCAGACTTAAAAAATTCTTCAAACAAAAAGTTCTGCCATAGAAAAAAAACCATAATCCTTTAAAAAAAATTAAAGCCCCCCAAGGCAATAATGTGTAGAAATGGTTTGTTAGTTCTGTTTTGGCATTTTAAACTGAAAATTAATTTCTTCATTCTGGCTATAATCTGATTCAGATTCGGCAATCTGGTAGATATGGGCATTTTCTACGATACTGCGTTTTTAGTTTTACGTATCTTTAAAATTGTGCCTGCCACAGATTTTCGTCCTGTGTTGTGGCAGAAGGGGGCGGGGCAAAATTTTGAAATACACTAGTGGCAGTGTGACACCACATGAGTCTGGAAACCAAATTTGGTTGCCCTAGCTTTTATAGTCTCTGAGATCCAGGCGTCAAACAAGACGGACAGACGGACAGACAGACATGACTCTATCGACTCGGCTATTGATGCTGATCAAGAATATATATACTTTATGGGGTCGGAAAATTTTCCTTCTCTGTGTTACACACATCCACTTTTACCACAAATCTAATATACACCTTAACTCTTTTTTGAGTACGGGTATAATAATAAAGTGCTTTCTAAATCCCGAAATCTATCAGAAAAAGTCATTTTGGTTCACAGCCTAAATCAAAAGTTCAATTATGTCGAGTAGTGTTATCATCGAAAATATCCGCAACAAAGTTCGTGCAGTGCCAGAACTTCGTCTAGCTTATGCTAGATTGCAATGGATTGCGTTTACGACCAGTGGGTTCACCACGGACTTGACTATGTCAGCGAGATCGTCCTTGTTTAGAAAGTGTTTTTTTTTTTTTCGCGTTTTTCCGCCAAACAGAACAAAAATCTGTTTCAAAGGAAACGCGCCTCCTTTAGGATGATTTGGTTCATAAAGCAATTCACTGGCTTGTCAGACGGTTCTACCATGTTAGTCATTGAGATTTCACTGTGGATCGTCGCTGCGTCTGACCGTTCTGCGCTACTTTCTAGTGTGCAAATGTTCTGTCGAGACAGTGCGTCTGCGACGAAGTTTTCTTTTCCGGGCTAATAGAATAGTCTTGCGCCAAGCTCAACGATGCGTGCCTTCCATCGCTAAATTTTTGAGTTGGGATTCCTTTCCGACACCGCGAACGTAAGTGGCTGGTGGTCAGTGAACACATTTATGTCCCTGACGTTGGAGAGAGGACGGGCGATTGCCGCGAAACCCTTCACAAAACACCTGTAATAGCTTGTCAGCCCAAGAATGATCTTAGCCCGAAAAGCGTTGATGGCTTTTTTCAGGATCCGTTATTGTGCCTTCGCTAGTTAAGATAAATCCGAGGTATTCCACGCTCGTTTTAAAGAACTGCGACTTCTCTTGAACCACTCTCATGTATGCTTCATAGAGGCTTTTAAAAACCCAGTCGACGTGCTGGTCGTCCTGATACTTGGAAAAGATGATTACGTCATCGACATAGACTTAGCCTGTTTTACCGATTTGCTCGCGCAAAACATCGTCGATCGCCCAGCATTCCTCAGACCGAAAGGCAGCCGGCAAAACTCATACTTTCCTCCATTTAAGTAAAAGGAAGTTTTTTACCTGTCGCGGTCCGCCAAAGTTATTTGGTGTTATCCGGATTTCAGGTCAAGAGTTGTAAAGTACCCAAGCTCATTGAGATGCTCGGCATGGAGTATTTTGTCGGCCACTTTTTTCTAATTGAGCTTCCGAAAGTCCATTACGAGACGTTTCTTCCTATTGCCCTTTTCATCAGTGCCTTTTTTATCGACCACCCATATGGGGTTGTTGTACGGCAATCGTGACTTTTGGATGATATTGTCTTTCAGGAGGCTCTTAACATCGGAATCAAAATCAGCAACAGCCATCGGGTTGGGATATAGTTTGGAGTAAATTGGTTTGTCGTCCACCGTGCGAATGGTGGCAAGGACCGAACAGCGACCCGTTATGGTCGGCAAATGCCTTATTCCTTTTCTTCAGCATCTGCATGAAGTTTGCCTTTACGTCTGTGGGGGCGTCGATATCAACAACGCTGGTGTGGTTGACATCCGCGCATTTATGGAATTTGATCATCTCAGTCGTGTTACCGAACCTGAGTGTTCCATTCTCTCTAGTTCCATTCTCCCCAAAAAAATTGACTGAATCTCTCTTGTATTCAAGTTCGGCGTCGGCTTCTAATTCAGCGATTTCCTCAGTGGCCGCTTCGTTTTGGCTTTTGGTGACACGGCTGTCTAAACTTAGAGTATGAAGGGTCTACCTCCATTGGCTCAGGGCAAAGACAATATAAGTATAAGATGCGGAACGCTCATACATTTCAATTGCCATATGCAAGGCAATTTTTCAACCAGCGACGAAATTCGCGCCATCTCGCTCACAAATTTGACAGCATACGAATCTAAAAAATAGAATCCGCTTGCATGTGTGAGTACACACAGAACCAGCGTATGTGTGCGTACTTGTGCGAAACAGACGATTTTCGAGACGAAAACCTTTTAATGAGTTGAGAAACAAAATTATTTACCGGCGTTGAAGACGTCGCGCGCTGAATACCCTAGTGACAATTATTCCAATGTGAAGTCATGTATTAAATATATTATGTACTTTTATATAAGTATATCCGCTAATTATTATCGAATATACCATGTTAAAAGAAATTATCATTGCAGGGATATACAATAAAAGAGTTTATTAATATTGGGGTGGTAAGCGTCTTGCTAAATTAACTTACACTTATAAAGTGAAGGGTATATTTCGACAGCGCTGTAAAAAACGTATGCATGTGCACACATACAGTCGTCGCGACGACTCGGCTCGGCTGTCGCATCGACATAAAACCAACTTCGTGTGCCTTCGCATGCTGTATGCATACAAGAGAGCGGCTGACTCTAGAGCGCTCTCTATCTCTTCAAAATTTCAAGAGAGCCTGGAGCCAGCTCTAGAGCCAGCATTCAAAAATCGTGTACCAAATTTTCGTATGGCGATATTTATCTTATACTTATATTGTCTTTGCTCAGGGGCCTGGTATTGAGCTTTCGGTACCCAATGAATATCCTTTATACTAGCTTTATACGCTTCGCTGCTTCGAATTGAATTTTTTCATCGAAATTAAACAACGCAGACATTTTCAAAACCAACAAAAATGCACATATTGCAATTTTTCAAGAAAAAAAATGTTCCACAAAATGTTTTAAAAAAACAAAATCTATCATAGAATGTTCTGTTCTACAGAATGACACAAAATGAAATGAAATTCCAACACACATTTTTAGACCAAAATTTGTTCTACAGAATGACACGAAATGAAATGAAGTAGGCGTTCAAACACACATTTTTAGACCAGATTTGATATTTTTTTTTTTGATTAATTTTTCATTTTTATGTTACCTATTTATAGAAAAGTGAAAACTTGTGTAAAGAATGAATGCCGCATACTCACTCTGCCTATCATTTCAAAAAAAACCGCATGCAATTTGGTGCACGCGTTGCGGAGAAATGAAATGAAATAGGCGTTCAAATACACACTTTTGGACCAAATTTAAAATTTCATTTTTAGTTCTTGAGGAACCTATTTATAGAAAAGTACAAATTTGTTTGTGCAAACCAGGTCACATTCTTTGGCTATCATTTAAAAAAAAACAGCATGCAATTTGGTGCACGCGTTTTGCGGAGATAGCCGCTTACACACAGATTTTTTTCTACAAATTTATAGTATAGATATGTTTGTTTAATGATAACACTACTCGACAAAACCGAACTTTTTTTTTCCTCAAGGATCCAAACCAACTTTTTCTGATAGATATGGGGCTTTACAATTTTTTAAAGAATTATGGTTTTTTTTCTATGGCAGAACTTTTTTTTGAAGAATTTTTGAAGTCTGGTATTTTTTTTTAAGCTTTTTTCAGAGGTAGCGCTTGTTTTTTTCACATAACTCTAGTATCTTTCATCTGGTTGTTAAGAACTTTAATATTTTGAAAAGATAATTAAAACAGCTAGAAGATAAGCCCAAACACTTTGTGATTTCAGCTTACCGTCTGGGAAATATAAAGCATTGAAATGCAAAAATGATCATTTTTGTGCGGTATTATTTACGAAATTTTGACTTTGAAAACTCGGGAAAAGTCGAAAAAAAATGATATCCTGTGTTCTCTATTTTTTTGTGTAGAGGTGCATTAATTTGGCGTCGTTTAAGGTATCGTTCATTAAAATCTATGGAGAGACTTTGGAGCTAAAATTCGTTAACCAAACCTAAAAAATGGAAAAAATGAACAAAAAATACCTTTTTGAAGACTGCGGGCCAAACTGCCCATCGGGCATCCAAACTCTCTCCATAGATTTTAATGAACGATACCTTAAACGACGCCAAATTAATGCACCTCTACACAAAAAAATAGAGAACACAGGATATCATTTTTTTTCGACTTTTCCCGAGTTTTCAAAGTCAAAATTTCGTAAATAATACCGCACAAAAATGATCATTTTTGCATTTCAATGCTTTATATTTCCCAGACGGTAAGCTGAAATCACAAAGTGTTTGGGCTTATCTTCTAGCTGTTTTAATTATCTTTTCAAAATATTAAAGTTCTTAACAACCAGATGAAAGATACTAGAGTTATGTGAAAAAAACAAGCGCTACCTCTGAAAAAAGCTTAGAAAAAATACCAGACTTCAAAAATTCTTCAAAAAAAGTTCTGCCATAGAAAAAAAACCATAATTCTTTAAAAAATTTTAAAGCCCCATATCTATCAGAAAAAGTTGGTTTGGATCCTTGAGGAAAAAAAAGTTCGGTTTTGTCGAGTAGTGTTATCATTAAACAAACATATCTATACTATAAATTTGTAGAAAAATGTCTGTGTGTAAGCGGCTATCTCCGCAAACGCGTGCACCACATTGCATGCTGTTTTTTTTAAATGATAGCCTGAGAATGTCACCCAGTTTGCACAAACAAATTTGTACTGTTCTATAAATAGATTTCTCTAGAACTAAAAATGAAATTTTAAATTTGGTCCAAAAGTGTGTATTTGAACGCCTATTTCATTTCATTTCTCCGCAACGCGTGCACCAAATTGCATGCGGTTTTTTTGAAATGATAGGCAGAGTATGCGGCATTCATTCTTTACACAAGTTTTCACTTTTCTATAAATAGGTAACATAAAAATGAAAAACTAATCAAAAAAAAAAAATATCAAATCTGGTCTAAAAATGTGTGTTTGAACGCCTACTTCATTTCATTTCGTGTCATTCTGTAGAACAAATTTTGGTCTAAAAATGTGTGTTGGAATTTCATTTCATTTTGTGTCATTCTGTAGAACAGAACATTCTATGATAGATTTTGTTTTTTTAAAACATTTTGTGGAACATTTTTTTCTTGAAAAATTGCAATATGTGCATTTTTGTTGGTTTTGAAAATGTCTGCGTTGTTTAATTTCGATGAAAAATTCAATTCGAAGCAGCGAAGCGTATAAAGCTAGTATAAAGGATATTCATTGGGTACCGAAAGCTCAATACCAGGCCCCTGAGCAAAGACAATATAAGTATAAGATAAATATCGCCATACGAAAATTTGGTACACGATTTTTGAATGCTGGCTCTAGAGCTGGCTCCAGGCTCTCTTGAAATTTTGAAGAGATAGAGAGCGCTCTAGAGTCAGCCGCTCTCTTGTATGCATACAGCATGCGAAGGCACACGAAGTTGGTTTTATGTCGATGCGACAGCCGAGCCGAGTCGTCGCGACGACTGTATGTGTGCACATGCATACGTTTTTTACAGCGCTGTCGAAATATACCCTTCACTTTATAAGTGTAAGTTAATTTAGCAAGACGCTTACCACCCCAATATTAATAAACTCTTTTATTGTATATCCCTGCAATGATAATTTCTTTTAACATGGTATATTCGATAATAATTAGCGGATATACTTATATAAAAGTACATAATATATTTAATACATGACTTCACATTGGAATAATTGTCACTAGGGTATTCAGCGCGCGACGTCTTCAACGCCGGTAAATAATTTTGTTTCTCAACTCATTAAAAGGTTTTCGTCTCGAAAATCGTCTGTTTCGCACAAGTACGCACACATACGCTGGTTCTGTGTGTACTCACACATGCAAGCGGATTCTATTTTTAGATTCGTATGCTGTCAAATTTGTGAGCGAGATGGCGCGAATTTCGTCGCTGGTTGAAAAATTGCCTTGCATATGGCAATTGAAATGTATGAGCGTTCCGCATCTTATACTTATATTGTCTTTGCCCTGAGCCAATGGAGGTAGACCCTTCATACTCTAAGTTTAGACAGCCGTGTCACCAAAAGCCAAAACGAAGCGGCCACTGAGGAAATCGCTGAATTAGAAGCCGACGCCGAACTTGAATACAAGAGAGATTCAGTCAATTTTTTTGGGGAGAATGGAACTAGAGAGAATGGAACACTCAGGTTCGGTAACACGACTGAGATGATCAAATTCCATAAATGCGCGGATGTCAACCACACCAGCGTTGTTGATATCGACGCCCCCACAGACGTAAAGGCAAACTTCATGCAGATGCTGAAGAAAAGGAATAAGGCATTTGCCGACCATAACGGGTCGCTGTTCGGTCCTTGCCACCATTCGCACGGTGGACGACAAACCAATTTACTCCAAACTATATCCCAACCCGATGGCTGTTGCTGATTTTGATTCCGATGTTAAGAGCCTCCTGAAAGACAATATCATCCAAAAGTCACGATTGCCGTACAACAACCCCATATGGGTGGTCGATAAAAAAGGCACTGATGAAAAGGGCAATAGGAAGAAACGTCTCGTAATGGACTTTCGGAAGCTCAATCAGAAAACAGTGGCCGACAAATACTCCATGCCGAGCATCTCAATGAGCTTGGGTACTTTACAACTCTTGACCTGAAATCCGGATAACACCAAATAACTTTGGCGGACCGCGACAGGTAAAAAACTTCCTTTTACTTAAATGGAGGAAAGTATGAGTTTTGCCGGCTGCCTTTCGGTCTGAGGAATGCTGGGCGATCGACGATGTTTTGCGCGAGCAAATCGGTAAAACAGGCTAAGTCTATGTCGATGACGTAATCATCTTTTCCAAGTATCAGGACGACCAGCACGTCGACTGGGTTTTTAAAAGCCTCTATGAAGCATACATGAGAGTGGTTCAAGAGAAGTCGCAGTTCTTTAAAACGAGCGTGGAATACCTCGGATTTATCTTAACTAGCGAAGGCACAATAACGGATCCTGAAAAAGCCATCAACGCTTTTCGGGCTAAGATCATTCTTGGGCTGACAAGCTATTACAGGTGTTTTGTGAAGGGTTTCGCGGCAATCGCCCGTCCTCTCTCCAACGTCAGGGACATAAATGTGTTCACTGACCACCAGCCACTTACGTTCGCGGTGTCGGAAAGGAATCCCAACTCAAAAATTTAGCGATGGAAGGCACGCATCGTTGAGCTTGGCGCAAGACTATTCTATTAGCCCGGAAAAGAAAACTTCGTCGCAGACGCACTGTCTCGACAGAACATTTGCACACTAGAAAGTAGCGCAGAACGGTCAGACGCAGCGACGATCCACAGTGAAATCTCAATGACTAACATGGTAGAACCGTCTGACAAGCCAGTGAATTGCTTTATGAACCAAATCATCCTAAAGGAGGCGCGTTTCCTTTGAAACAGATTTTTGTTCTGTTTGGCGGAAAAAATCGAAAAAAAAAAACACACTTTCTAAACAAGGACGATCTCGCTGACATAGTCAAGTCCGTGGTGAACCCACTGGTCGTAAACGCAATCCATTGCAATCTAGCATAAGCTAGACGAAGTTCTGGCACTGCACGAACTTTGTTGCGGATATTTTCGATGATAACACTACTCGACATAATTGAACTTTTGATTTAGGCTGTGAACCAAAATGACTTTTTCTGATAGATTTCGGGATTTAGAAAGCACTTTATTATTATACCCGTACTCAAAAAGAGTTAAGGGGTATATTAGATTTGTGGTAAAAGTGGATGTGTGTAACACAAAGAAGGAAAATTTTCCGACCCCATAAAGTATATATATTCTTGATCAGCATCAATAGCCGAGTCGATAGAGTCATGTCTGTCTGTCCGTCTGTCCGTCTTGTTTGACGCCTGGATCTCAGAGACTATAAAAGCTAGGGCAACCAAATTTGGTTTCCAGACTCATGTGGTGTCACACTGCCACTAGTGTATTTCAAAATTTTGCCCCGCCCCCTTCTGCCACAACACAGGACGAAAATCTGTGGCAGGCACAATTTTAAAGATACGATAAAACTAAAAACGCAGTATCGTAGAAAATGCCCATATCTACCAGATTGCCGAATCTGAATCAGATTATAGCCAGAATGAAGAAATTAATTTTCAGTTTAAAATGCCAAAACAGAACTAACAAACCATTTCTACACATTATTGCCTTGGGGGGCTTTAATTTTTTTTAAAGGATTATGGTTTTTTTTCTATGGCAGAACTTTTTGTTTGAAGAATTTTTTAAGTCTGGTATTTTTTTAAAAGCTTTTTTCAGAGTTAGCTCTTGTTTTTTTTACATAACTCTAGTATCTTACGTCTGGTTGTAAAGAATTATATCCTGTCTCTTTTTTTTTTGTGTTTAGGTGCATTAATTTGGCGTCGTTTAAGGTATCGTTCATTAAAATCTATGGAGAGACTTTGGAGCTAAAATTCGTTAACCAAACCTAAAAAATGGAAAAAATGAACAAAAAATACCTTTTTGAAGACTGCGGGCCAAACTGCCCATCGGGCATCCAAACTCTCTCCATAGATTTTAATGAACGATACCTTAAACGACGCCAAATTAATGCACCTCTACACAAAAAAATAGAGAACACAGGATATCATTTTTTTTCGACTTTTCCCGAGTTTTCAAAGTCAAAATTTCGTAAATAATACCGCACAAAAATGATCATTTTTGCATTTCAATGCTTTATATTTCCCAGACGGTAAGCTGAAATCACAAAGTGTTTGGGCTTATCTTCTAGCTGTTTTAATTATCTTTTCAAAATATTAAAGTTCTTAACAACCAGATGAAAGATACTAGAGTTATGTGAAAAAAACAAGCGCTACCTCTGAAAAAAGCTTAAAAAAAAATACCAGACTTCAAAAATTCTTCAAAAAAAAGTTCTGCCATAGAAAAAAAACCATAATTCTTTAAAAAATTTTAAAGCCCCATATCTATCAGAAATAGTTGGTTTGGATCCTTGAGGAAAAAAAAGTTCGGTTTTGTCGAGTAGTGTTATCATTAAACAAACATATCTATACTATAAATTTGTAGAAAAAAATCTGTGTGTAAGCGGCTATCTCCGCAAAACGCGTGCACCAAATTGCATGCTGTTTTTTTTTAAATGATAGCCAAAGAATGTGACCTGGTTTGCACAAACAAATTTGTACTTTTCTATAAATAGGTTCCTCAAGAACTAAAAATGAAATTTTAAATTTGGTCCAAAAGTGTGTATTTGAACGCCTATTTCATTTCATTTCTCCGCAACGCGTGCACCAAATTGCATGCGGTTTTTTTTGAAATGATAGGCAGAGTATGCGGCATTCATTCTTTACACAAGTTTTCACTTTTCTATAAATAGGTAACATAAAAATGAAAAACTAATCAAAAAAAAAAAATATCAAATCTGGTCTAAAAATGTGTGTTTGAACGCCTACTTCATTTCATTTCGTGTCATTCTGTAGAACAAATTTTGGTCTAAAAATGTGTGTTGGAATTTCATTTCATTTTGTGTCATTCTGTAGAACAGAACATTCTATGATAGATTTTGTTTTTTTAAAACATTTTGTGGAACATTTTTTTCTTGAAAAATTGCAATATGTGCATTTTTGTTGGTTTTGAAAATGTCTGCGTTGTTTAATTTCGATGAAAAAATTCAATTCGAAGCAGCGAAGCGTATAAAGCTAGTATAAAGGATATTCATTGGGTACCGAAAGCTCAATACCAGGCCCCTGAGCAAAGACAATATAAGTATAAGATAAATATCGCCATACGAAAATTTGGTACACGATTTTTGAATGCTGGCTCTAGAGCTGGCTCCAGGCTCTCTTGAAATTTTGAAGAGATAGAGAGCGCTCTAGAGTCAGCCGCTCTCTTGTATGCATACAGCATGCGAAGGCACACGAAGTTGGTTTTATGTCGATGCGACAGCCGAGCCGAGTCGTCGCGACGACTGTATGTGTGCACATGCATACGTTTTTTACAGCGCTGTCGAAATATACCCTTCACTTTATAAGTGTACGTTAATTTAGCAAGACGCTTACCACCCCAATATTAATAAACTCTTTTATTGTATATCCCTCCAATGATAATTTCTTTTAACATGGTATATTCGATATTAATTAGCGGATATACATGACTTCACATTGGAATAATTGTCACTAGGGTATTCAGCGCGCGACGTATTCAACGCCGGTAAATAATTTTGTTTCTCAACTCATTAAAAGGTTTTCGTCTCGAAAATCGTCTGTTTCACTACAAGTACGCACACATACGCTGGTTCTGTGTGTACTCACACATGCAAGCGGATTCTATTTTTAGATTCGTATGCTGTCAAATTTGTGAGCGAGATGGCGCGAATTTCGTCGCTGGTTGAAAAATTGCCTTGCATATGGCAATTGAAATGTATGAGCGTTCCGCATCTTATACTTATATTGTCTTTGCCCTGAGCCAATGGAGGTAGACCCTTCATACTCTAAGTTTAGACAGCCGTGTCACCAAAAGCCAAAACGAAGCGGCCACTGAGGAAATCGCTGAATTAGAAGCCGACGCCGAACTTGAATACAAGAGAGATTCAGTCAATTTTTTTGGGGAGAATGGAACTAGAGAGAATGGAACACTCAGGTTCGGTAACACGACTGAGATGATCAAATTCCATAAATGCGCGGATGTCAACCACACCAGCGTTGTTGATATCGACGCCCCCACAGACGTAAAGGCAAACTTCATGCAGATGCTGAAGAAAAGGAATAAGGCATTTGCCGACCATAACGGGTCGCTGTTCGGTCCTTGCCACCATTCGCACGGTGGACGACAAACCAATTTACTCCAAACTATATCCCAACCCGATGGCTGTTGCTGATTTTGATTCCGATGTTAAGAGCCTCCTGAAAGACAATATCATCCAAAAGTCACGATTGCCGTACAACAACCCCATATGGGTGGTCGATAAAAAAGGCACTGATGAAAAGGGCAATAGGAAGAAACGTCTCGTAATGGACTTTCGGAAGCTCAATCAGAAAACAGTGGCCGACAAATACTCCATGCCGAGCATCTCAATGAGCTTGGGTACTTTACAACTCTTGACCTGAAATCCGGATAACACCAAATAACTTTGGCGGACCGCGACAGGTAAAAAACTTCCTTTTACTTAAATGGAGGAAAGTATGAGTTTTGCCGGCTGCCTTTCGGTCTGAGGAATGCTGGGCGATCGACGATGTTTTGCGCGAGCAAATCGGTAAAACAGGCTAAGTCTATGTCGATGACGTAATCATCTTTTCCAAGTATCAGGACGACCAGCACGTCGACTGGGTTTTTAAAAGCCTCTATGAAGCATACATGAGAGTGGTTCAAGAGAAGTCGCAGTTCTTTAAAACGAGCGTGGAATACCTCGGATTTATCTTAACTAGCGAAGGCACAATAACGGATCCTGAAAAAAGCCATCAACGCTTTTCGGGCTAAGATCATTCTTGGGCTGACAAGCTATTACAGGTGTTTTGTGAAGGGTTTCGCGGCAATCGCCCGTCCTCTCTCCAACGTCAGGGACATAAATGTGTTCACTGACCACCAGCCACTTACGTTCGCGGTGTCGGAAAGGAATCCCAACTCAAAAATTTAGCGATGGAAGGCACGCATCGTTGAGCTTGGCGCAAGACTATTCTATTAGCCCGGAAAAGAAAACTTCGTCGCAGACGCACTGTCTCGACAGAACATTTGCACACTAGAAAGTAGCGCAGAACGGTCAGACGCAGCGACGATCCACAGTGAAATCTCAATGACTAACATGGTAGAACCGTCTGACAAGCCAGTGAATTGCTTTATGAACCAAATCATCCTAAAGGAGGCGCGTTTCCTTTGAAACAGATTTTTGTTCTGTTTGGCGGAAAAAATCGAAAAAAAAAAACACACTTTCTAAACAAGGACGATCTCGCTGACATAGTCAAGTCCGTGGTGAACCCACTGGTCGTAAACGCAATCCATTGCAATCTAGCATAAGCTAGACGAAGTTCTGGCACTGCACGAACTTTGTTGCGGATATTTTCGATGATAACACTACTCGACATAATTGAACTTTTGATTTAGGCTGTGAACCAAAATGACTTTTTCTGATAGATTTCGGGATTTAGAAAGCACTTTATTATTATACCCGTACTCAAAAAAGAGTTAAGGGGTATATTAGATTTGTGGTAAAAGTGGATGTGTGTAACACAAAGAAGGAAAATTTTCCGACCCCATAAAGTATATATATTCTTGATCAGCATCAATAGCCGAGTCGATAGAGTCATGTCTGTCTGTCCGTCTGTCCGTCTTGTTTGACGCCTGGATCTCAGAGACTATAAAAGCTAGGGCAACCAAATTTGGTTTCCAGACTCATGTGGTGTCACACTGCCACTAGTGTATTTCAAAATTTTGCCCCGCCCCCTTCTGCCACAACACAGGACGAAAATCTGTGGCAGGCACAATTTTAAAGATACGATAAAACTAAAAACGCAGTATCGTAGAAAATGCCCATATCTACCAGATTGCCGAATCTGAATCAGATTATAGCCAGAATGAAGAAATTAATTTTCAGTTTAAAATGCCAAAACAGAACTAACAAACCATTTCTACACATTATTGCCTTGGGGGCTTTAATTTTTTTTAAAGGATTATGGTTTTTTTTCTATGGCAGAACTTTTTGTTTGAAGAATTTTTTAAGTCTGGTATTTTTTAAAAGCTTTTTTCAGAGTTAGCTCTTGTTTTTTTTACATAACTCTAGTATCTTACGTCTGGTTGTAAAGAATTATATCCTGTCTCTTTTTTTTTTTTTGTTTAGGTGCATTAATTTGGCGTCGTTTAAGGTATCGTTCATTAAAATCTATGGAGAGACTTTGGAGCTAAAATTCGTTAACCAAACCTAAAAAATGGAAAAAATGAACAAAAAATACCTTTTTGAAGACTGCGGGCCAAACTGCCCATCGGGCATCCAAACTCTCTCCATAGATTTTAATGAACGATACCTTAAACGACGCCAAATTAATGCACCTCTACACAAAAAAATAGAGAACACAGGATATCATTTTTTTCGACTTTTCCCGAGTTTTCAAAGTCAAAATTTCGTAAATAATACCGCACAAAAATGATCATTTTTGCATTTCAATGCTTTATATTTCCCAGACGGTAAGCTGAAATCACAAAGTGTTTAGCTGTTTTAATTATCTTTTCAATATAGCAAAGTTCTTAACAACCAGATGAAAGATACTAGAGTTATGTGAAAAAAACAAGCGCCACCTCTGAAAAAAGCTTAGAAAAATAATACCAGACTTCAAAAATTCTTCAAAAAAAGTTCTGCCATAGAAAAAAAACCATAATTCTTTAAAAAATTTTAAAGCCCCATATCTATCAGAAAAAGTTGGTTTGGATCCTTGAGGAAAAAAAAGTTCGGTTTTGTCGAGTAGTGTTATCATTAAACAAACATATCTATACTATAAATTTGTAGAAAAAAATCTGTGTGTAAGCGGCTATCTCCGCAAAACGCGTGCACCAAATTGCATGCTGTTTTTTTTTAAATGATAGCCAAAGAATGTGACCTGGTTTGCACAAACAAATTTGTACTTTTCTATAAATAGGTTCCTCAAGAACTAAAAATGAAATTTTAAATTTGGTCCAAAAGTGTGTATTTGAACGCCTATTTCATTTCATTTCTCCGCAACGCGTGCACCAAATTGCATGCGGTTTTTTTTGAAATGATAGGCAGAGTATGCGGCATTCATTCTTTACACAAGTTTTCACTTTTCTATAAATAGGTAACATAAAAATGAAAAACTAATCAAAAAAAAAAAATATCAAATCTGGTCTAAAAATGTGTGTTTGAACGCCTACTTCATTTCATTTCGTGTCATTCTGTAGAACAAATTTTGGTCTAAAAATGTGTGTTGGAATTTCATTTCATTTTGTGTCATTCTGTAGAACAGAACATTCTATGATAGATTTTGTTTTTTTAAAACATTTTGTGGAACATTTTTTTTCTTGAAAAATTGCAATATGTGCATTTTTGTTGGTTTTGAAAATGTCTGCGTTGTTTAATTTCGATGAAAAAATTCAATTCGAAGCAGCGAAGCGTATAAAGCTAGTATAAAGGATATTCATTGGGTACCGAAAGCTCAATACCAGGCCCCTGAGCAAAGACAATATAAGTATAAGATAAATATCGCCATACGAAAATTTGGTACACGATTTTTGAATGCTGGCTCTAGAGCTGGCTCCAGGCTCTCTTGAAATTTTGAAGAGATAGAGAGCGCTCTAGAGTCAGCCGCTCTCTTGTATGCATACAGCATGCGAAGGCACACGAAGTTGGTTTTATGTCGATGCGACAGCCGAGCCGAGTCGTCGCGACGACTGTATGTGTGCACATGCATACGTTTTTTACAGCGCTGTCGAAATATACCCTTCACTTTATAAGTGTAAGTTAATTTAGCAAGACGCTTACCACCCCAATATTAATAAACTCTTTTATTGTATATCCCTGCAATGATAATTTCTTTTAACATGGTATATTCGATAATAATTAGCGGATATACTTATATAAAAGTACATAATATATTTAATACATGACTTCACATTGGAATAATTGTCACTAGGGTATTCAGCGCGCGACGTCTTCAACGCCGGTAAATAATTTTGTTTCTCAACTCATTAAAAGGTTTTCGTCTCGAAAATCGTCTGTTTCGCACAAGTACGCACACATACGCTGGTTCTGTGTGTACTCACACATGCAAGCGGATTCTATTTTTAGATTCGTATGCTGTCAAATTTGTGAGCGAGATGGCGCGAATTTCGTCGCTGGTTGAAAAATTGCCTTGCATATGGCAATTGAAATGTATGAGCGTTCCGCATCTTATACTTATATTGTCTTTGCCCTGAGCCAATGGAGGTAGACCCTTCATACTCTAAGTTTAGACAGCCGTGTCACCAAAAGCCAAAACGAAGCGGCCACTGAGGAAATCGCTGAATTAGAAGCCGACGCCGAACTTGAATACAAGAGAGATTCAGTCAATTTTTTTGGGGAGAATGGAACTAGAGAGAATGGAACACTCAGGTTCGGTAACACGACTGAGATGATCAAATTCCATAAATGCGCGGATGTCAACCACACCAGCGTTGTTGATATCGACGCCCCCACAGACGTAAAGGCAAACTTCATGCAGATGCTGAAGAAAAGGAATAAGGCATTTGCCGACCATAACGGGTCGCTGTTCGGTCCTTGCCACCATTCGCACGGTGGACGACAAACCAATTTACTCCAAACTATATCCCAACCCGATGGCTGTTGCTGATTTTGATTCCGATGTTAAGAGCCTCCTGAAAGACAATATCATCCAAAAGTCACGATTGCCGTACAACAACCCCATATGGGTGGTCGATAAAAAAGGCACTGATGAAAAGGGCAATAGGAAGAAACGTCTCGTAATGGACTTTCGGAAGCTCAATCAGAAAACAGTGGCCGACAAATACTCCATGCCGAGCATCTCAATGAGCTTGGGTACTTTACAACTCTTGACCTGAAATCCGGATAACACCAAATAACTTTGGCGGACCGCGACAGGTAAAAAACTTCCTTTTACTTAAATGGAGGAAAGTATGAGTTTTGCCGGCTGCCTTTCGGTCTGAGGAATGCTGGGCGATCGACGATGTTTTGCGCGAGCAAATCGGTAAAACAGGCTAAGTCTATGTCGATGACGTAATCATCTTTTCCAAGTATCAGGACGACCAGCACGTCGACTGGGTTTTTAAAAGCCTCTATGAAGCATACATGAGAGTGGTTCAAGAGAAGTCGCAGTTCTTTAAAACGAGCGTGGAATACCTCGGATTTATCTTAACTAGCGAAGGCACAATAACGGATCCTGAAAAAAGCCATCAACGCTTTTCGGGCTAAGATCATTCTTGGGCTGACAAGCTATTACAGGTGTTTTGTGAAGGGTTTCGCGGCAATCGCCCGTCCTCTCTCCAACGTCAGGGACATAAATGTGTTCACTGACCACCAGCCACTTACGTTCGCGGTGTCGGAAAGGAATCCCAACTCAAAAATTTAGCGATGGAAGGCACGCATCGTTGAGCTTGGCGCAAGACTATTCTATTAGCCCGGAAAAGAAAACTTCGTCGCAGACGCACTGTCTCGACAGAACATTTGCACACTAGAAAGTAGCGCAGAACGGTCAGACGCAGCGACGATCCACAGTGAAATCTCAATGACTAACATGGTAGAACCGTCTGACAAGCCAGTGAATTGCTTTATGAACCAAATCATCCTAAAGGAGGAGCGTTTCCTTTGAAACAGATTTTTGTTCTGTTTGGCGGAAAAAATCGAAAAAAAAAAACACTTTCTAAACAAGGACGATCTCGCTGACATAGTCAAGTCCGTGGTGAACCCACTGGTCGTAAACGCAATCCATTGCAATCTAGCATAAGCTAGACGAAGTTCTGGCACTGCACGAACTTTGTTGCGGATATTTTCGATGATAACACTACTCGACATAATTGAACTTTTGATTTAGGCTGTGAACCAAAATGACTTTTTCTGATAGATTTCGGGATTTAGAAAGCACTTTATTATTATACCCGTACTCAAAAAAGAGTTAAGGGGTATATTAGATTTGTGGTAAAAGTGGATGTGTGTAACACAAAGAAGGAAAATTTTCCGACCCCATAAAGTATATATATTCTTGATCAGCATCAATAGCCGAGTCGATAGAGTCATGTCTGTCTGTCCGTCTGTCCGTCTTGTTTGACGCCTGGATCTCAGAGACTATAAAAGCTAGGGCAACCAAATTTGGTTTCCAGACTCATGTGGTGTCACACTGCCACTAGTGTATTTCAAAATTTTGCCCCGCCCCCTTCTGCCACAACACAGGACGAAAATCTGTGGCAGGCACAATTTTAAAGATACGATAAAACTAAAAACGCAGTATCGTAGAAAATGCCCATATCTACCAGATTGCCGAATCTGAATCAGATTATAGCCAGAATGAAGAAATTAATTTTCAGTTTAAAATGCCAAAACAGAACTAACAAACCATTTCTACACATTATTGCCTTGGGGGCTTTAATTTTTTTAAAGGATTATGGTTTTTTTTCTATGGCAGAACTTTTTGTTTGAAGAATTTTTTAAGTCTGGTATTTTTTTAAAAGCTTTTTTCAGAGTTAGCTCTTGTTTTTTTACATAACTCTAGTATCTTACGTCTGGTTGTAAAGAATTATATCCTGTCTCTTTTTTTTTTTGTGTTTAGGTGCATTAATTTGGCGTCGTTTAAGGTATCGTTCATTAAAATCTATGGAGAGACTTTGGAGCTAAAATTCGTTAACCAAACCTAAAAAATGGAAAAAATGAACAAAAAATACCTTTTTGAAGACTGCGGGCCAAACTGCCAATTGGGAACAAAGCAAACGAAAAAGGGTTGAACATTTGGTACCTGATCGCGATCGCAATTCCCGATGGGCAGTTGGGCCCGCAGTCTTCAAAAAGGTATTTTTTGTTCATTTTTTCCATTTTTTAGGTTTGGTTAACGAATTTTAGCTTTCCTGAGTTTTTAAAGTCAAAATTTCGTAAATAATACCGCACAAAAATCATCATTTTTGCATTTCAATGCTTTATATTTCCCAGACGGTAAGCTGAAATCACAAAGTGATTGGGCTTATCTTCTAGCTGTTTTAATTATCTTTTCAAAATAGCAAAGTTATTTACAACCAGACGTAAGATACTAGAGTTATGTGAGAAAAACAAGAGCTACCTCTGAAAAAAGCTTAAAAAAAAAATACCAGTTTTCAAAAATTCTTCAAAAAAAGTTCTGCCATAGAAAAAAAAAAAATATCATAAAACCATTTCTAAGCCCCATATCTTTAATAAAAAGTTGGTTTTGTTCCTTGAGGAAAAATCGTGTTGACTAGTGTAATATGCCCGGTAGATTAGGCGACGATATGTCAAGAGCAAGTGCTACATCAAGACTCTCCTAAGGGCTGGCGGACCGAATTGCCCGTGCCCTAATGCAAGCGAGAGAAAGATAGATGAAGAGAGCGATAGCGAAGACGAAAGAAAGACGAAAGCTAGATGCATATATAAGCCGTGATTCGTGTTTATATATGCGACGAAAGAAAAGTGCGAGAGATTGCAAAGGCATGCAAGTGCTAGACCAGATCATGACCATTGCGAATGCATGTTAGAGCAGATGGATCGAATTGCCCGTGCCCTACGCGCTGCTACGAAATAGAGAACGAGGGAGTGTTCGAGAGAGCTAGAGAGCTGATAGATCGAGAGAGTGATTTCGAAAGAACGGTTTAAACGGCTATTACAGTAAGGGGCGGGTGTAGATACATGTTGATTACAATTAGGTACAGTGGGCAGTGCAAATAACGAACAAATAACATGATTTTAAGGCTGCACCACTGACTATAATGCTAAACTATACTAAATAATGCTCGGCTGGGATACCGCTGGGTGTTAAATTGGTTCTTAACATAATGAGGGCTTTTGTATGAGTTGGGGTACTGAGAACTGTTTTTCCTTACGTTATCCTGTAGTGGCGCTTGCGCTCGTTTCTTCGAAAGGACTTCTCCTCCATGGCCCTGGCGTAGTTCGCAGTAAAAATTCTGCGATCTTCGCTGGATTCTGCCGACTGGGCTAGGGCCAGAGCGTTTAGCAGATCCTTCGGGCTTGACGGAAAGACTGTCATCTTCAAAGACCTTTTCAAACCTGAGATGAACACTTCCAAGACGTCGTCCCTGGCCCTCTGGTCCTCTGGTTTAGCGTATCCGCTTTGTCTGCGGACTAGATCATTATGTTCTTATTGGTTATAAGGAAGAGCTGCCATTCCAGCTCATTGTAATAATCTGTCACCGACAGGTTCCCCTGCCGCATGGTCAGCAGCTTTTGTTGAATTACTCCCCTTTCACTTAATTCCTCGAAAAGTTCATAGGCGGAAGGGCCCGACATAATCTACCTGTTTGCCGTCGAATTCTGGGAGTGACTTGACCATGTCCAATGACTCACATGCGATCCCGGTCACATACGATCTCGGGAACGACCTGTACTTTCTTGTATACCTACACTTTTTGCACTGATGAGTCTGAGCGCGATTGGCTAAGTTCCTCCCGTAATTGCCGTATTTCTGTGCGGAGCGCTGCAGACTGGTCTGATTGGGTAAACTCTAATCGTACCCGCTGAATTTCGGTTCGAAACTCCTCCGCTTGCCAAAGCGGGGTCAAGGGCCTGTCCTAACCTTTCTGGGTCCATGTTCTGCGGTACAACCTGAGGAGGCCGCCTGTTTCAAATCGGTATTTGGAGATTTCTTAGGCTATCGCCACTATAGTTCTTACTCTCCCTGTGAATCAAGTGGTGCGAACTTGCTTGAACGACACCGGCACATGGAATTCCTGACAAGGGCTGTCAATTTCTTCCGGATTTACTTTTTTTGTTTAGGATCATAAATCACACATGCATTTTATGTACATGCACTTATTTAGTACCGACATAGAAAATGTAAAACCAACAATTCACTTATATTATTTTTATACCCGTACTCAAAAAAGACTCAAGGGGTATATTAGATTTGTGGTAAAAGTGGATGTGTGTAACACAGAGAAGGAAAAACAACTGAAAATTAATTTCTTCATTCTGGCTATAATTATGATCCGATCTGATTCAGATTCGGCAATCTGGTACATATGGGCATTTTCTACGATACTGCGTTTTTAGTTTTATCGTATCTTTAAAATTGTGCCTGCCACAGATTTTCGTCCAGTGTTGTGGCAGAAGGGGGCGGGGCAAAATTTTGAAATACACTAGTGGCAGTGTGACACCACATGAGTCTGGAAACCAAATTTGGTTACCCTAACTCTTATAGTCTCTGAGATCCAGGCGCTCAAAAAGACGGACGGACAGAAAGACATGGCTATATCGACTCGGCTATTGATGCTGATCAAGAATATATATACTTTATGGGGTCGGAAAAATTTCCTTCTCTACGTTACACACATCCACTTTTACCACAAATCCAATATACCCCTTAACTCTTTTTTGAGTACGGGTATAATAAAGGTCACAGGATATTTTTTTTTTTTCGACTCTTCCCGAGTTGTTAAAGTCGAAATTTTATAAAAAATACCACAACAAAATCATAATTTTTGCAATTCAATGCTTTATATTTCCCAGACGGTAAGCTTAAATTACATGAACTTCTAGCAGCTTCAATTATCTTTTTTAAATAGCAAGATTTTTTACAACCAGACGTAAGATACTAGATTTATGTGAAAAAAATAAGACCTACCTCTGAAAAAAGCTTTATAGCTGTTATAGCAGTACAAGTGACAGAAGTAGGAGATAAGAGCGGGCTGCAGAAATTTTACAGTAATGATTTATTTCGAAAAAATAAGCTTTTTATGCGATTATTCGAATAGACTCAGAGGCTGCAATTTTAGTTGCTGATAAGCTGTGCAAGGTAAAAATTGCATTCAATTACCTCTTGCGACTTCCTATTATTTAAATACAAAATGGGTCGGGACAAAGTTCTAACAGCGGAGGTAAAAGCAAAAATATTGGCATATAAGGAGAACGACCTTACAACCAGGCAGATAGCCACAAAAATGTCTAGAAGCCAGACTGTTGTGTCACATTTTCTGCGAAATCCATCCAAATATGGAAAAAACATAAGAACTCCTAAAAGAAAAGCACTGACGACTACCGAAACGCGACGAATTCTGCGAGAAGCCTCAAATCGGCGAGTTATAAGGAACGCCAAACATCTAAATAGACTGACAAAAAAAAAAAAAAAACCACTGCTCACTGAAGCTTGTAAGCAGGCTCGCTCTCTTTTTGCACGAAAGCACATGACATGGAAGACCGAATGGTATCGAACCGTTGTTTCGCAAGAAAAACGTTTTAATTTGGATGGACCAGATGGTTTTAATTCTTTTTTTCACGATTTAAGGAAGAAAGAAAAATATTTGACTCGTCACCATAGTCGTGAGGGGGAATAATGGTGTGGGATGCCATCTCTTACTATGGCACTTTTTAAATCCATGCAAGATGAATGAAACTTGCTACAAAGGGCTACTACAAAAGGTGATTGAGCGTAGAGGCGAAGCGAAGTCCCACAGATGATTTCCCAAAGATAAATACGATTTCTTTCAAATTTCTTCAATATATAGTTTGTGGTTTTATTCGTAGGGTTAGTTGTAGTATAAGTATGTGTATCGCGTGCAAAAGCCGGCCGTTTGCTTGTGGTTGGAAAAGCGAATTAATTCCACCTCCGTTGCGCTAAAAAATGCTCTTAAGTATGAGGGCGAGAGCGAGGGCGACCGCTTGTGTAGCTGGAATGCTAACAGCGATGTGTGGCTGGAATGCCCACAGAGCGGTTGCCCCGCCAGCGCCGTCTTCACTCTGAACAAAAGGCATTCCCGGACTTTTTTAACATTTTTGAGTTATTACATTGGACTTTCCAGCAAGATAATGCCCCAATCCATACTTCCAGAGTCGTAAAGAGCTGGATTAAAGACCAAAATGTTGGCGTGGCCACCTTACTCTCTAGATCTAAATATTATAGAGAACGTATGGGGATGGCTTTCGCGTAAAGTGTACGAGTCGGGACGACAATTTGAAAATGCCATCAAAAACGCCTGGAGCGAAATATCCTTGAACTATTTGAAGTCCCTTTATGATTCCATGTCAGATCGACTTTACGAAATCATTTCCAATATAGGTGGCTACACTCATTATTAACAAAACTTTAAATATCCTAATAAAACATATTTATATTAAGATTCTTAAGAAGTTTATTATTTAGAATAATTATAAGCACTTGAGTCTATTCGATTGATCGATAAAAATATCAATTTTTTCAAGGTTTAAAAACAAAATGAAATGTTAAAAAAAACCATTTGCTCTAGAACGCTAATTTTTTATTTTTTTAATAAAGAATACAATCATGTATACTGCAAAAATAAATTTGTTCCATGTTCATTAGTACTTTGATCTAAAAATTGAAATTTCATACGGAAAATTCCTGAGTCTATTCCATTGATCGGCAGTGTATCTATCAGTAAAAGTCGGTTTGGTTCCTGTTTAGAGTAGGATACCAAATGTATCACCTTTATTTACACTGAAACGTCAGGAACAGATTAATGTACATAATGTATATGTTTGTTTAATGATAATATGCCTGGTCGATTAGGCGACGATGTGTCAAGAGCGAGTGCTACGTCAAGACTCTCATAAGGGCAGGCGGACCGAAGTGTCAATGCCCTAATGCAAGCGAGAGAAAAGTAGATGAAGAGAGCTATAGCGAAGGCGAAAGAAAGAAGAAAGCTGGATGCGATGCTACGAAATAGAGAACGAGGGAGTTTTCGAGAGAACGAGAGACCTGATAGATCGAGAGAGTGATTTCGAAAGGCGATATAAAGAAAGGTGCGAAACGAAGAGACGAAAGAACGATTGAAACGGCAATTACAGTGAGGGGGTGCAGTAATTAGCAGTAATTCAAATATATTTAAAATTCGTAATGACCGACGAATCTGTAATGCATATAAATAAGCTTTTTAATGAATTTCTTATACTCTTAAAACTATATTGCTTAATTTGAACAAACATTTTTTTTTCTAGTGCTGCTTACGATACGGTTACTGAGCAAAACGTGGCCATTAAGAAGTTATCACGACCATTCCAGAATGTAACCCATGCTAAGAGAGCATATAGAGAATTCAAATTAATGAAGCTTGTAAACCATAAAAACGTAAATACACAACTTGCGAAATTTCACTTAAATTCTGTAACCACTAATTTTCCTTTTAGATTATTGGCTTACTTAATGCCTTTACTCCGCAACGAAATTTAGAAGATTTTCAAGACGTTTACCTTGTAATGGAGCTAATGGACGCTAATCTCTGCCAAGTTATTCAAATGGATTTGGATCATGACAGAATGTCATATTTGCTATATCAAATGTTGTGTGGAATTAAACATTTACATTCAGCTGGAATTATACACAGAGTACAATATATATATTAATATATAATTTAGAGTATATTAAGATAAGGATGAACATAAATATTGCCTCTTTCGTCCATCCGTCACAATATCATACAAATGTCTTCGAAAAAAAGGACGAAAATAAAATCTTTTTAAGAATAGATTAAAAAAAGCCCTGAGATCACTTATACATTTTCTGATAGATTTAGGTCTCCAAATTGTTTTAAGTGGATTATGGTTTTCTTATGTTTTTTTTTTTTTAATATTCGAAATATTGTTTTAATTTTGGCTTTTACTGTGTTATACATTATTATTATACAGGCAGGCTCCGGTTTTAGTTTGGTACTTTCGGCACACCCTGTTGCACAACATACTTTCAACTGATCGGAGTAATGTGGTATTATCCGCCATGTTCCGGTTATCGCAAAAAGTTTCTATTTTACTATCAAATCAAAAAAATCGTGCTCCAGTTTTCGTAAATCGCAAGATTTTTACGATTTGAATTGCACATAGTGCCTAAATAAAAACTTGTGTGAGTGGGAAAAAATATAAACAAATATGCTGATGTTTTAAATTTATATTTATATAATTGAAAGTTAAACTACTTTTTGTATATCCTAATATATTTAATAAATTTATTTCTAATGGCACCCAAATTTTATTCCAATTTAACCGATCAAATATCGATATCAATATCGACCAGGGGTAAAAATGTCGTCTGTTCTTAATTCACCCATATTTATACCCGTACTCGAACAGTTAAGGGGTATATTGTATTTGTGGTAAAAGTGGATGTGTGCAACGCAGATAAGGAAACTTTTCCGACCCCATAAAGAATATATATTCATGATCAGCATCAATTGCCGAGTCGATATAGCCATGTCTGTCTGACCGTCTCTCTGTCTGTCTGTCTGTCTGACCGTCTTGATGAGTGCCTAGATCTCAGAGACTATAAGATATAGAGCAACCAAATTTTGTTTTCCAGACTCATGTTATACTACACTCTACAAGTGTATTTAAAAATTTCACCCCGCCCCCACAAAGGACAAAAATCTGTGGCAGGCACAATTTTAAAGATACGATACAACTAAAAACGCAGTAGAGAATGGCCATATTTACCAGATTGCCGAATCTGTATCAGATCGGATCATAATTATAGCCAGAATGGAGAAATTAATTTTCAGTTGTTTCCCCAGCCTCCTCCTACAAGAGACATACTACTCTATCTCCTGCAGCGTTCAGTGCGCGAGCAACCCCTAGCGAAGGAGATGTAGAATATAAATGGTACATCTATAATCTACATGTTAGATGTAAAATATACACTGTAGATAACAGATGTAGCAAAAAAATATAAACTGTAACATTTTTTTTTTAAGTCCAAAAATTCAAAAAGATCAAATCAACATACAAAATGTATATACTGACTGAGTACGGGTATAAGTAGAGTTGCGTCCCCAGAAGCGACACGTACGTTCCTTCTCGTTTTATTCTAAAAAAAAGTTCAGCTATGATTAATATTTTTAGTTAGCCAATAATTGATCCATGACGATATTAATAGCAACAATATACATATTATTTTAATTTTTGAAAATTCTGTAGCAAACTAAATTTTTTATTCAAAGTTAAAATTAATAGATAAATATGTATTACTTTCTAATTTTGAGATAACAAAACTAAGGGGGGGTTTATTTGGATAAACCTACTGTGTACACATTCATATTACATACAGTTGTGTTCAATGAAATAGTAGTACCACACATAACGACTTTCAAACCCCTTTTTGATACTCTTCCAATCATCCAAATTGAACAAGTGAAACCTTTTTGGAAAGCTTAGAGTGTTATCATTAAACCCTGAAAAAATCCCATTTCATTTGAATTTCATCTTGTTTTTCATGACTTTAGAAAAATACACATGAAAAAGTAGTGTTTTTTTTCATTTTTTTTTATAGAAAAATTGAAAAAAGCAACGAAACTCAAATATAAACTTATATATCATGATCTTCATGTTTCTTGAGCTTTAATATTTAGTTTTTAATCAATTTGGTTTTCATTGCGAACTTGTAGCGGCCGAACATGGGTCATTAATCTCTTGCCAACTCCTCAATAGGATTTGAGCCTATAATCCTTGAACCACTTGTTAAAACTTTGCTCTGGTTGACGAATTTGCAGTTGCAACAAAGTCTTCGGTATTCCAGCAGAAGATTTTAATGATATTAATATCTAGTTGGACATTTGGCCATGGCAAAAAGTCGATCATTTCCGATAAAAATCAATTCCTAGCAAGCTTTTCTGGGTGTTTCACGTCATTATCCGGTTTAAAGATCCTTTTAACATGAATTTTTCAACTGTAATCTGGATGTAATATATTCTAAAGTATACCTACATACACACATTCGCTCAAAATCATACTATACTCAAATGCCATGCTAGAAAGTACTAGCTCATATGAGCGGGCCCAAATAAGGCTCAATGCTAATTTTTTCATGAATTTAAGTGGTAATCGGATTTCTTTGTATGCCAAACATATTCTTTTGAGTCTATCTTACCATATAATACTATTTTACTATCATCAGTCAAAAGTAATTTTGTCACTGTGACACAGGCCTGTTTTTATACCCGTACTCAAAAAAGAGTTAAGGGGTATATTAGATTTGTGGTAAAAGTGGATGTGTGTAACACAGAGAAGGAAAATTTTCCGACCCCATAAAGTATATACACTACTGGTCAAAATAATAAGTACACGCTCATGAGCTTTCTTTCACGTCTCGTAAAACTTTTTTAGAAAACATTATGAAAAAATCCACTTAACTTTTAGATTACTAACCTACAGTAGAATATAACAAATTTTAACATATGCAATTATCGCTTCAAATGAAGGTTTTCTGATCAATTTTATCGAAAAAACATAAACAAGGGGTGGTCAAAATAATAAGTACAGCAATTCTACAAAGCTAAAAACTCAAAGCATATCAAAATTTTTTCACTTTTTTCTTATTATTAGCAATCCTACGATATTATCCGATATAGCCACCCTTATGTTCTTCAGCTTTGGCGATTATTTTTGGCATCCCAGCAATAATTTTGCGCCAAGTCTCTACTGGAATCTCATACCAAATTTTTGGGACAAATTCCCACAATTCTTCGGAGTTTCGAACTGTATTAGTGCCAACGCGACGTTTTAAGTCTCCCCATAGGTTTTATATTGGGTTTTAGTCAGGAGATTGACTTGGCCAATGCAAAACGTTTCCCTTGCCCTCCGTAAACCAAGACTTGACCAGCCTTGCGGTGTGTTTTGAGTCGTTGTCCTGTTGAAAGACCCACCTCAAGGACATGTTTTCCTTAGCATATGGTTGCATAATGTCAGTCAATATGTTTTTATATCTGAATTCGGTCATAGGATCATTTTTACGATGTATCGGTTCAACGTCATGCAAAAAAAAAAACAGCCCCAGGCCATAAGGCAACTGAGGCGGTGGTTAAACATTTTTTTTGTACTGGAAGTCGAATTATTTGCCTTTGGGGCGTCGTACATATCTCCTGTAGTCATTACGAAAAATATTTGGTTTTGTTTTGTCGTTCTATAATATATTAATTCATATTTTTAGACCCATCTGGCTCAGAGCATGCAAAATTAATTTCGCAAAATTGTTGCCTCATCTCAAAATTTTTTTCTCGGAGTAAGGAACCTTTTTGGGCTATACGTTCTGATAAGTCTGAATATTGACGCCTACGAGGAACTGTCTAAGATGATATTCCATGGCCAATTTGAGCGGAAATGGCTTTGTAAGACATGAACGCATAATTTTTTGCAAGACTGGCGATGCGAGTGTCCGTTGTTTGTGAAGATTTCTTCTTCATTCTTCGATTTTCAGTAAGAAATCTTAAATTTAAGCCATTCTGATCCAAATATACCGAGCGTCCAAGACTTGTCGCAGTTTCCCGAAGACTTTTCCCTTATTTTTTAAGATTCAAGACAATCTTCAATTCTTCAGCAGAACAATGATTTTTCGGCCCATATAGGGTCATTTTTTTTAACTCTCATGTACTTTGATATGCAAGGAGTCAATAAAAACCAACAATCCTTTGACCAAATCCCAATCAAATCCTTAAAAATTCATAAATACCTCTAGTGTACTTATTATTTTGACCACACTAAATATGCACAGCAAGCACAAATTTAAGCTTAGAATTAAATTAAGGGTGCTGACAACTTTAATTTTTGATTTAAATGTTTGACTAAACTGTAATCTTTAAAAATATAAACAATTCGCAGTCATAAACTCAAAAACATTCGAGATATTTCATAAAAAATCAGCACGATGCCTCTGTACTTATTATTTTGACCAGTAGTGTATATTCTTGATCAGCATCAATAGCCGAGTCGATAGAGCCATGTCTGTCTGTCCGTCCGTCCGTCCGTCCGTCTGTCCGTCTTGTTTGACGCCTGGATCTCAGAGACTATAAAAGCTAGGGCAACCAAATTTGGTTTCCAGATTCATGTGATATCACACTGCTACAAGTGTATTTCAAAATTTCGCCCACCCCCTTGCGCCCCCACAAAGGACGAAAATCTGTGGCGGGCACAATTTTAAAGATACGATAAAACTAAAAACGCAGTATCGTAGAGAATGATCGGATCATAATTATAGCCAGAATGAAGAAATTAATTTTCAGTTGTTTCCCCCGCCCCCTCTTGCCAACAACCTTGCTACTCATTCTCTTTCTCGCTCGCACATTCTGCCGCGTTCAGTGCGCGAGCAACCCCTAGCGGTGGAGATGTAGAATATGAATGGTACATCTATAATCTACATGTTAGATGTAGAATATACATTGTAGATGTAGATGTAGATAGGAAATGTAGCAAAAAAATGTAAAATGTAAAATTTTTTTTTAATTCTAAAATTCTTTAAAATTATGCTCAAATATGTATATACTGACTGAGTACGGGTATAAGTAGAGTCGCGTCCCCAGAAGCGACTCACACGTTCCTTCTCGTTTTTTTTAAATTTAAAAAAATCATTCTCAAAAATGTATATGATGACTGAGTACGGGTATAAGTAGAGTCGCGTCCCCAGAAGCGACTCACACGTTCCTTCTCGTTCCAAACTGAAGTCGTGCACCCCTGTACTCTCAGACCCAAACGCGGAGCATTCTGGGGCTTCTGGCATTCAAATGATGTATAATAGACCGTCTAAGAACTGTCACGTCACTGACAGAGCGATTTAAAATTTGTTTCATAATTTTTGAGGAAATTAAAGGCCTGGTCTTGCCTTCGACCATCGCCGACCATCCTCTAAAAAATTAGTTTTTCGCATAAAAAATCGATTTCCAGTCTACTTCTTTTAGTTAATTGGGTTAAATACAATAGTGAGACTGCATACAACTTAATTTTCAATCCCATTATACCTCCTGCCGTAAGTTTTTAGCCTAACTCTTAGGTATCCTCTTCTGGACCTAGCAATGATTTCTTCAACGCTTTAAAATCAAGAGTACCGCTATGTTCAAAACTTTCTTTCATCAAATTATTCGATATCTAAATTGAGCTTGCGGATGGTGGCTTATTTAAATTAATTTGCTTTGTTTTTTCATTTTTAAAAATTAATTAAACCCAGCACTACTATTTTATTGAACAGCAGGTATCATGGGTAGTTGTCTAAAGTCATGAAAAACAAGAAGATGGAATGCAAATGTAACAGGGTTTCTTCGAGTTTCAAATGCCTACATTCCAGGCTTTCGGTAAAGGTATCACTTGTTCAATTTGAAAGACTAGAAATATCTCAAAAAGGGTTTTGAAAGTAGTGAGGTGCGGCACTACTATTTCATTGAACACAACTGTATATAGAAACATATGTATATTAAATCAGTATTTATTTTTTAAATTAATATGTTCCACAGGACTTAAAACCATCCAATATAGTTGTGAAGGCCGACTGTACTCTAAAAATTTTAGACTTTGGACTAGCTCGCACTGCAGGAACTACCTTTATGATGACTCCATATGTAGTAACCCGCTACTACAGGGCACCAGAAGTCATTTTGGGAATGGGGTATACTGAGAACGTTGATATCTGGTCCGTCGGGTGCATTATGGGTGAAATGATAAGAGGTGGGGTACTCTTTCCTGGAACAGATCATATAGATCAGTGGAATAAAATTATTGGTAAATACTCCTATATAAATATATTGTTCAGTTGTTGCAAATAAAGTTAATTTTCTTAATTATTTTAGAGCAATTAGGTACACCATCTCCATCATTTATGCAACGCTTACAACCAACTGTACGCAATTATGTGGAAAATCGTCCTAGATACACTGGATATTCATTTGATAGACTATTTCCTGATGGATTATTTCCAAATGATAATAATCAAAATAGTCGAAGGAAAGCTGCAGACGCTAGAGATCTTCTTAGTAAAATGCTTGTAATTGATCCAGAACAGAGGATATCTGTAGACAAGGCATTAAAACATGAATATATAAATGTCTGGTATGATGCTGAGGAAGTAGACGCTGTGAGTAACAACAATACAATTAAAAAATATAAGGCAGTGTAACCACACAAAAACACTTTATATCCGTACTCGAAGTGTTAAGGGATATATTCGATTTTTAGTCAAAGTGGATGTGTGTAACAGTCAGAAGGAAACTCTTCCGACCCCATAAAGTATATATATATTCTTGATCAGCATCAATAGCCAAGTCGACAGAGACATGTCTGTCTGTCCGTCTGACCGTCTGTCCGTCTTGTTTGACGCCTGGATCTCAGAGACTATAAGAGCTAGGGCAACCAAATTTTGTTTCCAGACTGTGATATCACACTGCTACAAGTGTATTTCAATATTTCGCCCCGCCCACACAAAGGACGAAAATCTGTGGCAGGCCGTGCCTCCTCTGGCGGAGATGTAAAATATACATTGTAGATGTAGATAACAGATGTAGCAAGAAAATTTTAAATGTAAAATATTTTAAAATTCTACATAAATCAGAAGCTCACAAATTTATTCACTGACTGAGTACGGGTATAAAATTAGAGTCGCGTCCACAGAAGCGACTCACACGTTCCTTCTCGTTTTTAACTGGAATTACGCTGGCATACACCCATTTTTTCAAATTCGTCAAGAACAGAGTATGAGGTACTAGCCAATATGAGCTGGACTCAGACCAGCATGTCTAATGGTATATCATTTTTTAGATTTTGGGTGGTAATCCAGACGTATTCTCTGGAGTCTATCTGCCATATAATACCTCTCTACTTTCATCATTAAAAAGTAGGTTTCGTCAGAGACACAGGCCACTCCACAGGTGTTATAGAGCGATATACAAATTGTTTCATAATTGTGGAGAAGTGGTCGGCAGTGCCCTATATTATGTGCATAGGAAGGGGAATTGCTGCTACGATGCACTATGGGAAATTTAAATACTTTTTGTTGCAAATATTGCCATTTCCAAACTAAATAATATTCTTTGATTTAGTTTTTTGACATGAGTTTATAATAGCAAAATGAAGGTATTTTGAAAAAATGGGCCAGTCGCCCGTTGTTTTTATAGAAAAATCACATATATATTTTTTGTCTACAAAATGTAAAAAAAAAACCTTTTGGGAACATGTTGAGAACATTTTATTTTATTCAAGAGGGCGTGGCTCACCTTAAAAACAATTAACAACAACAAAAATGATTAATTCAGATAGCTTTTTCACACAAATTTTAATCAGGAGACCTGATATATAAAAGAAATAAAATTGTATTGTAAATACAATTTTTCCTATCACACCTTTTGTTAATCCTCATGGAGTTCGTTTTCGATCTCCATCATCCACGAAAATTAAAATTGATCTTCAGCCAGCTCATCGAAAACCATCTGCTCCGGGTGATCTCTGCCTGAACTATTGAACTCACTTGATAAAAGATCGAACACCTCAGTTGGAAGGGACATTTGTGTGCTCTTTTCAAGGTTAACAGATAAGATTAGATCTGAAGTATCCATTGCCCCATGCAACACATCCGTGAAATTTTCGTTTCGGCTACATTTTCTAGCATGATGAAGCGATCAGACTTATAAATTTTATTTCGGCACTTAATGTCTCACCTTCTTCTGCAAAATATCCCACAAAAAGAATCCAATTTTCTTTTATATCGCTTGAATGCACTAGGATTTTGCGAACTGTCTCAGTTTTTGGCAACCAAGGATATCGGTCAATATCACAATATAACTCGACAAAATCGAACTCCGTTTGGTATTTTTAGTAATGCTTTTTTCAGATACTTAAGAATCTTATATTTCGTTGTAATGAACTTTGACATTCTGAAAAGCTGATAAATGCATCTATAAAGTAGACGAATCTGTAAAGTAGACGGATCATTAAAGTACACCTATACACCATGTAGCTTAGCTTCTGGAAAATATTAAGCTTTCTAATGCAAAATTGATCGTTTGTATTTAGTAATTTTGTTCAATATTTTAACTTTAAAAACTCAGGAAAAGTCGAAAAAACTATGCCCTTGTTCTTATATTTTTTGTGAATAAGTGCATTAATTCGAAGACGTTTACGGTATTTTTCATAAAAATCTATGGAGAAACGAATGAACTAAAGTGTACCAACCCTCCAAAAATCACATTTACCTTTTGAAACGTTGCTGCGGTCTTAAAATGTCTTAAAATTAACAATGCAGAGAAAACTCGCATCCACGTGCAGATTAACATGATAAATACCTCAGTAAAATTGATATATGAGCAACGTGTTTTGTTAAGTTTTTTAGATAACCTTGTGGGTTTGATTCTTATTACTAATTTTCTTATATGGCTTAGATGTACAACTAAAAATATTTTAAATATTTACTTTCGTTATCAAGATAAAATTAAAAAATTTGTTCAACGAAAGTTGATATTTGTGCAAAAATTAGTACATGACAAATATTTGGATTCTAAATTTTTTTGCTGCTTAAACAATTTTTATTTTATTTTTTTAATAAGATATAGTGTTTCCTTTATGTTGTTCTATCAGTTTCAATCTTCGGGGCATTGAGTTTACCAAGTTTTGGAGGACGGTTATATCAATGTTTGCCCATTCCTGGACAATGGCTTTTTTTAAATCTTTCAAAGACTCGAATTGTCTTCCACCCCCAAAAACTTTGGCTGAAAGTATGCCCCAAAGGTCCTCTATTGGATTTAAATCCGGACTAAATGCAGGCCACTTCATTAAAGGAATATTTTTCGACTCCAGTAACGTCATCGTATGCCGTGCAACAAGTATAGGAGCATTATCCTGTTGAAATATTAAATCCTCACCATGGAACTCCTCTACAAATGATATAAATTCGCTTTCCAGAAGATCCGTATATATCTGCGCATTAATCCGAACTGGTACGAAGTACATTCGAGACTTGCCAAGAGAGCTAAAGGCGGCCCAGATCATGAGTGAGCCGTCACCATGGTTGCGCCTGTGGCAAGTCTGACGGGGAAGCCTGGGGTCTTGCCAATACTTCTGGTTTCCATCTGGGCCGTCTTAATTAAATTTTTTCTAATCGCTGAAAATTACGTTTTCAAATTCGCAGTCTCAAAACTTATATTTTTCATAAAAGGCAAGTCGGCCCATTTTATGTCGGTGAAATTGCTTTGGTGATGCCACCTTCGCCTCATATTGGAGACTCATCTCCTTCTTTCAAATTTGCTGCACCCGGTGCCAAGTTATTGGCAGCTATAATTGGTCTTCAATTTGGGCGCTGAGCTATCTTTTTTCCCGTTGCCGAGCTCGAATGTGCCGCTTAGTGCGCTCACCAACCTTAGGAACAGCCCATTTACAGTTGTTTTAAGCATATTTTTGCGGGCAGTTTAAAAATTTGTTTACTGTATTTGGATGACGCTTTATTGTTTTAGCAATAACATCGACTTTGACCCCACAATCAGCCATCGTTTTAATATTAACCTGCTCTTCCTTCAAAAGTTCGTTTCCGCGGGGCATTTAAAATGATTACTATTTATTAAATTGAATTAAAATCTTAACTGTGCACAACGATTACACAGTAAATTTGTTTTTACTAAATTGGAAAAGCGACTTAATAAGTTTTTTTCCGCGAGATCAGTAGCGTATCCCACTCAAAATGTAAATGACTAAGTTTGCACAAATATAAACTTTCGTTGAAATTCTCACTTTTCATTCTTCTTAATGCTAACGGTACTAGAGATTAATTTACAACTTTAACAAGATGAAAAATAACTTATTGTACCAACATTCGCTTATCGATAGCAAACAGTTGACAGCTGTTAACTTAACAGTGGCACGCACTGTTGGCTCTTGTTTGCGTAACATAATAGATCAATGTTATTCGGATATATGAGAGATACAAAAATATAATTTTGAACTACTTTTGAAAAACGCCCTTTTTTGGCCAGAAAAAGTGGTAAAATTTTCACATAGTGAGTTTGTTGGCTGGACCCATGAAACTTTCCGTTTTGACTGCTGTGCCAACCACTGCTTTAAAGGAAATTTTTTCGCATACGAAATTAATTTTCTGGGTTCTTTTTATACACTCTGATGAAGTGTTTGTATTAGTAGCGGCATATAAAAAAAAAAAAAATCATCTCTCTTTTTGGTTTTGCGGACAGTTATTGCCTACATCTTACACCATTCACTTGAGGAAGAATGGTCAATGCGCCAATGGAGTTTGACAGTTCTCTCAGCTTCCGCATAACTTCTGACGCGAATCTGGATACCATTGACCAGTACTGTTCGCTCGAAACCATCCTGTTGATCAGGTTCTCGGCGTTCAGCGTGTCCCCGCTAATTCAGCTCCGCTGATCTGAAAACCTTGCGCAGTTGAAGAGGATGTGCTCTGCGGTTTCTTCGACGCCACACGTCGGGCAGTTAGTGTCGCTGTCGTGCCCGAAACGATGGGTGTAGCTCCTAAAACAGCCGTGTCCACTTAGTAGCTGGGTTAGCCAAAAATTAACTTCTCCATGCTTCCGGTTTACCCACAAAGCGATACCCGGTATAAGGCGGAATGTCCATCTGTTTAAGATCCTTTCCCTCGCTGCCGACTTTATTTGTTTCCGTAGTGCCGGAGATCGGTTCTGTGCTGCTGCGTCGAGTTCTAATGAGAGTTCCTTTGCTTACTTGGCGAGGTCCGCCACTGGGAGCATTCCTGCTATGACCCAGGCCGAAATAGTTCGGAAACCGCAGCAGACTCGCAGAGCTCCTAGTCGGTGAGTTGCGTCTAGCCCTCTCCTGTAGGACTTTGTCCTCGCCGCCTCTGCCCAGATTGGTTCTGCCTACATTATGACCGATTTGAGGACAGACTGAAAAAGGAGTCGGCGGCCTTGCTTAGGTCCCCTCGTGTTCAGCATCATGCGCGAGAGTGCTCTCCCTACGTCGGCTGCCTTTTTGCTGCCTGGAGGTGCTCGCGAAATGAGAGGCGAGTATCCAACATTACGCCGAGATATCGGATTTCTCTTGCGGATAATGTGTCGTCTGAGCCGACACGGACGGTCGCTTTCTCGACTTTTTTGCGGCTGGATATAAGCACCGCCACCGTCTTTTGCTCAGCCAGTTTAAGGCCTACTGAGTTCAACCACTCTTGGATTGTGGCCATCGCTTGGTTACAGCGGGCCTCCTATTGGTGCTGTATAGCAGCGTCCGTCCTCTGAAGTAGTCCTCGATGATGGCTACCAAGTTGTCCGGAATTCCTAAGCGGGTTAGGGCCCTGAGGATGACGTACCACCTCACCGAGTTGAAAGCGTTCTTTACGTCGAGAGTGACCACGAAACAGTACTGCTTCCGTCCTCCAATCCACCTGGTTCCCCCAATAGCTTTTGCCGCTATGTCTTTAACTATGCGGATTGCGTCCGCCGTCGATCTTGCCTTCCTAAAGCCGAACTGCATCAGAGACAGGTCACCTGCCTCTACGACAGCTACGACCCAGTCCTAGAAGGAAAAAAAAGTCCATTAAATATGGAAAATAAACAAAAAAAATAAAGACGAATAAAAAAAATATATATATATATGGATATGAAAAGACGCATGGAAAATCCAAACCGGCATCCTAGGGTTAACACGCGGCGAACACGGATAAATAGGAGACTGTTCTAGAAAGCCGTTAGAGAGCGTGAGAACGGGTAGAGGCGAATGTGAGAGCACACAAAGAGAGACTGTAGGGAACATGGCGCCAAGCACCCTTATGTGGAACATAATGTTTGTGATTGTATTTATTTTATAATGTTCAACTATGAGCAGTTAGACTAACAAATTATAACGTAATATGAATATGACACAAACATGGATTATCAGACTATGGATATTATCCTGACCCAATAGGACTAATTTATTGGCTAAATAGCCGCAATGGTCCAGCTCACAGGAAATATCCTATAGCCTATTAAGTTAAGATTAATTAATTAAAGTTATTTGTTAACAAAGATTTTACCTTAATAGTACTAGTGTTGAAGGAAAACAGATGGAAGAAGGTATGGTAGTTACGGCAAAGGCTACAGAAAGATTCATGGTCAGAGTAATTAAAAAGAGAGTTGAAGATGAAGCGGAAAGTAATGCCTAGATAAGCGGAAAGGGACTGAAATGCTAATAATGCTATAATAAGGCCACGAAGTGCAAAAAGGAGAAACTGTTTTAAGCAGACTCAACCATATTCTGATATTTTTGATAATGCGGAGACCAAACCTAGGAACCGTATTTAAGGATAGGCCGGAAAAGGGATACATATAAAAGTTTAGTTTTATAAGGGTCGGTGAACTCCTCAGACCATCTTTTGATAAAGCCCATGTTGAAGTAACAAGTGTGTTACATAAAAAAGAGACCGATGATGTATCGATAGGTTGAATTGGCGATATTCCATCTCTATAGTTTGTCGTTCTCTTTTCCTTCTTAAGGCCTGTCTTCAGCACCGCGGAAAAAAATAATAAGAGTATCAGCTGTTCTCTCAGTCCACACACGGTCCCAATAGTCAACTATCGATATACATCTGTGGATTCCGCTCATGTTGCTGGATATTGCAGGAATACGTAAACAAAACATTACTGTCACAGTTTTTTATATATGGAGTTTGACAGGAATTTTTCGATTCCGCAGTGCTTAAAGGGTTAAACACAATACTGAGTGTGCATCCAACTTAGTTTTTAATTCCATTACAACTCCTTTGGTTTTAAATCAAACTCCTAGTTTTTCTATTCTGAGCCCAGCAATGATTTATTCTACGATCCTAAAATGACCGAAAAGTCCATAAATTTTTTTTTTTTTAATATTTAATATCTAATTTAAGCTTTTTAAAATTAATTTGCTTTTTTTTTATTTTGTAAATACTTACCCAGCATTACTATGAGTATTTCAATGAGCTCCATTTTTAATGGGTATTTTTCTTATGTCTTAAATAACAATTAGTTATACAATTGTAACGGAATTATACTACAAATGTGTCAAAAACGTTTTCTTAGTGGTTAGGTTTTGCACTACTATTTCCTTGAACACAGATGCGTTTTTGCAAAGTTTTTACAGTCAATTCACAAATATGATTGTTTGCTTACACAACTGTTTAAAAAGACAATGTTTTTATAATAATGTATGTATTAATGTATTAAAATGTTTCTTTTGTTTTTAAACAATGAAATAAAAAGTTTTAGCCCGATTGGAATACGTTTAGACTTCTAAATGCGACAGTGTTTGTATGGCAGCTATACCTTATATCGCTCTGATCGGAACGATTTTTGTATATGATTTAGAATATGCAAATATAATCCCTCTCTGAAAATTTCAGCTCAAATAGGTTATATTTAAGCCCAAAAAAAAAAGTTAAAACCCGACTTTAGTATTAAAGTAAGAAATTTTTATTTCTCGATGGATATTGACTTGAATATTCTTTTGCGACGTTCAGCAGCTTCTGAAACTCATCTTTTTAACAGTTTAACAGCTCGCTCGGCTGTATCGGTTACCACTTTAAAATTTTTAAATATTTCCAAATCATTTTGATAGTCCTGATTATTGTGCCATTCTGAACGATCTTCAGTTAAAAAGTCTTTGGAAACATTAATTCGATCGAAAAATTTCGAAGAATAAGGTGTGACAAAATGAGATAATTTCTTTGTAATAAACGTTGGAAAATCTTGTCCTTTTAAAATTAAGCGTTCTGTGGAAGTTTTGACATCCTCATCGTCAACACGAAGTTCCAAAAGTTGCTTCACCATTTCTCTTTTCTCAATGTATGTGACACTATCGTCAAACAATACAAGTGCAATATTTACATCAGATAAATACCACAAGTGGTTGCAACATTTGTCTAAAACGTCATTTGCGATTTTCAGATTAACTTCGGTGTAATTATACATTTCGCATATAAATTTCAAGATGTGGAGCTTCAACAGATTATGTTGACCGAAACCAATATTTTATTAAAAACGCACTATAAAAATAGATACGTCGTGAAAATATTTTTCTTCTCGTTTTTGTCAATTTAAAGTCCTCGAAAAATATATATTTTCCAGGTTTAAATCGCCTTAGACATCCAGCGTGCATGGTGCATTGGTCTAGGGAATCGATAATGATGACCTTTCGGAACCGATCCCAAGAAAATTAAACTTAGTTCTAAAAGTTCGACATAATCAGTAGGCACATGATGTTTTGTCAATTCACTTTGACAGAAATAAATTATTGCAAACTTAAACTTGGTGTGTTCGATAGTGTTCCAGGAATCTTTAAATCTTGCAAAAAGTGGAACGTTTGTAGCTTCTGCACATGACGTAGCTTCTGCTTTTGATGTAGCTTCTGCACATGACTCAAATGCTGCCCGCAAATATATTTCACTGATGTGATGTCTGCACGGGAGGCACAAAAGGTTTCGGTTTAATAACACTAGTCAACACGATTTTTCCTCAAGGAACAAAACTAACTTTTTATTAAAGATTTGGGGCTTAGAAATTGTTTGATGATATTTTTTTTTTTTCTATGGTAGAACTTTTTTTTGAAGAATTTTTGAAAACTGGTATTTTTTTTAAGCTTTTTTCAGAGGTAGCGCTTGTTTTTTTCACATCACTCTAGTATCTTTCATCTGGTTGTTAAGAACTTTAATATTTTGAAAAGATAATTAAAACAGCTAGAAGATAAGTCCAAACACTTTGTGAGTTCAGCTTACCGTCTGGGAAATATAAAGCATTGAAATGCAAAAATAATGATTTTTGTGCGGTATTATTTACGAAATTTTGACTTTAAAAACTCAGGAAAAGTCGAAAAAAAATTATATCCTGTGTTCTCTATTTTTTTGTGTAGAGGTGCATTAATTTGGCGTCGTTTAAGGTATCGCTCATTATGGAGAGACTTTGGAGCTAAAATTCGTTAACCAAACCTAAAAAATGGAAAAAATGAACAAAAAATACATTTTTGAAGGCTGCGGGCCCAACTGCCAATTGGGAAGTTTTTCCTGAGTTTTTAAAGTCAAAATTTCGTAAATAATACCGCACAAAAATCATTATTTTTGCATTTCAATGCTTTATATTTCCAGGACGGTAAGCTGAAATCACAAAGTGTTTGAGCTTATCTTTTAGCTGTTTTAGTTATCTTTTCAAAATATTAAAGTTCTTAACAACCAGATGAAAGATACTTGAGTTATGTGAAAAAAACAAGCGCTACCTCTGAAAAAAGCTTACAAAAAAAATACCAGACTTCAAAAATTCTTAAAAAAAAGATCTGCCATAGAAAAAAAACCATAATTCTTTAAAAAATTTTAAATCCGCATATCTATCAGAAAAAGTCGGTTTGGATCCTTGAGGAAAAAAAAGTTCGATTTTGTCGAGTAGTGTAATTCTTCCAGAATTCTTCCAGAATTTGATGCAGTTGGATCAAAACAAACTGCTTTGATTTTATCAGCCATGCCCCATTCCTTCAACAAGCTATAATTTTAAATCCGCATATCTATCAGAAAAAGTCGGTTTGGATCCTTGAGGAAAAAAAAGTTCGATTTTGTCGAGTAGTGTAATTCTTCCAGAATTCTTCCAGAATTTGATGCAGTTGGATCAAAACAAGCTGCTTTGATTTTATCAGCCATGCCCCATTCCTTCAACAAGCTATAAGTTACGTTTGAAATTTCAACTCCATTAGATGCACTTAATTTTGGCACTCCCAAAAGTTGTTCTCCTTTACTAAATCAAATTATGATCGGCAATCGTTCCACTTTGCCGTGATCAGTCAATTCAGGGAGCATTTTACCTTCCCAATGAACCACTGCTGAACATCTGAGAATAGAAGTAACTTAATTTTACAAATCCATGTATTGTTCTCCGATTTAAAGCATATTAACTAATATTGTGTCCTAAAGCTTCAGCTATAGCAGTTATCAAGTCCGCGGCTGCATTGCTAGAGATCCTCAACTTATCTAAACAAGATAAAATCCTTTGGGTTAGCAAATGCTTCCTGCCTCTTTTAGGTGCAGAAGGCTCAGTTTCGGAATCAAAATATCCACTTCCAGAATTTAATAAACGTCCTACAGATATTGACGGATTAAGTAAAATATTCCGATTCTTACTGTTTGCATTGAATGGAACTATATCAGTAGCGATTCGTGTACTTTCTTTTCTCTTTCGGGCTAAATTGCCTGGTCTATGCTTCTGACGCTACATTTCAAGAAATTACTTGTCTTCGCCAATTTGAATCATCGACATGGCATCTGCGTGTGCAATATCGAACATATTGTCAAATTTAGTTACAAAAGCAGCTTCCTTTCCTCTGAAAGAGTTTCCAGTTTTATTTTTGTTAATTTTGAGACTTTTCCATTCGCTAAATAACTTTTCCAGCTTAGTCAAGCAATGATATTCCTTGCGAATAGGAATTCGCACCTTTTCCCAAAACACACATGTTTCTTTTATGGCCAGTGCTTCGCTTTTTTTTACAGTCTAACGAACTTTACTGTGGTTGTAGAAAAATACACTCAAGACTTGTTTTATTGACGGCAACTTAGATCACAAAATTTGAGGAGAGTTACGTCCCAATAAAAAAACTTCGTCGTAAGAACGCAATTCCGCCATACTTGTTAATTTTAAATTTTGATTTTTGATTTTGAATTCACCGATATACAGATTTTTTACTGCGTTGGAATAAGTATTGAAAGTATTTTGGTAGGAATATATATCGAGCTATACACGTGCAATAAGTATGAGAAGTCGAGCTTTAACTATTTTTTTTTGGCTTAAATATAACCCAAAAGCGGATTATATTCTCATGTTATAACAAAAAGTTTTAAAAGCTTATTATTTCCCAAACGGTAAGTGGAAATCCAAAAGTCTCTGGGTCTAATTTAAAGCTTCATCAATTAGCTTTTCAGAATGGCAAACATTTGAACAAAGTTTAAAAAAAAGTGCAGTTATCACAAATTCTCAATCTATCAAAAAAAAGTCGGTTTGGTTCGAAGCGGAAAACAAGTTCAGTTTATTCGAGTAGTGTTATTGATTTATTTATAATTAAACCAATGTACTATTTGGTTATACACCTGAATGGGATTTTAGATCGGCTAAAACTCATTCTAGTTTATGCATACATAAGTTCGTAAGTTAGTGGTTAGTTAACGACTCGTTTTTTATCGTGAAGTGAGATGAGCAATCAAAATAAATTAAAAGGTGAAAAATGTTAAAAATTAATAAAACTGATATTAGCTTTCCAACCTAATTTACTCTCTCGAGCTATTCGCACCAAAGTTGGATTTAGTAACTTTATAAAGAATGTGTAATGATAAGTGCGATGAAATAAACTCCGGCCTCAGAAAGAATGACAAGTATTTCGTTTTGAAGCAAATAAGCACCGAAAATAGCTTTAAAACGGCTAAATCTATTATGAAAATTATGAATACCCTCTGATCTGCAAGACATCATCTTCAAAAAGAATTACACTAAAAATTTGTCAGAAAAGTGTAGACTAAACTTGACGAATTTTATAGTACGACATACATCTAAGAACGCGTATATTATTGATCGGTACGACGATATGCATTGGGTAAATACATACAAAAATATTAAACGAAAACTTCATACCGTCTATTGAAGAACATCATTCGCATACTGCCGGTCTTATCTTCTTGAACGACTCTAATCCTTGCAACCGTCCAGATTGGTAAGTAATAATTTGTTCACTTTTTATAAGATTTTATTATAATTTATCCAAACTTTGGGTTTTCCCATTTTCTCTTAAAGAATATGTAACTGGTCCGTTAATAGTCCTGATATTAATCATATCGAGAAAATCAATGCTTATTTCAATATATTTAGTTAACTTATTTATTACTCTTTACTGATTAATTCAGCACTTTTTAGTTTACTAGTTAAAATTAATTCAAACCTTTAATTAACCCCATTTAAGAAATTACTGAAATTTCATTTTATGTACTTAAAAACAGAATACATATAAACTAAAAAAAAAACATTTGATTAAAGGCTTCTCTTTGGATATTTGTGTTAAAATACATTTTGTTTTTCTACACAGAAATAACACAGCGGAAAAGTAAACTTGTAAATGTACTTTCACGAGACAAAATTATATTATTGGCCTGGTATAGGCCTTATATTTAGCATATACACATATATATTTATTTTAGCAATATAACACCAAAATCATTTATAAAAACAGAAAAATTACAAATTAAACTTGGGCAATTTGTTACATTTTTTTGGATGGTGTGTATGTACATAAATATATATTTGTAGGCGTTATTTCTTAAGTGCCATTAATTACATTACTCAACAAAATAAACTCTTTTTTTACTCAACAAACCAAACAGAAATTTTCGGATAAATTTGGGGCTTAACATTTTTAAATAAATTAAATATTTTTTTTTATTAATGTTTTTACTATAGTAAGTGGTTTTTCACATAACCTTATTATCTCTGGTTGTAGTGAACATTTGTCCTAGTGCTAAAGTAAAACTTATTTTTAATGCACTAGTTACAGAAGAGTTATAGTTACAATTATAATATTTAATCTTCTTTCTAAAAAATATTTTACATGCATAAAGATTCATTTATTTCATCAATTTTTGTATTTAATTTAAGTTAAACTCATTATATATTTATATTAGTTCGTTTTAAAATTTTTTTTGTTGTTTTCTTTTTATTTATTTATTTTTTTTAAAGTTGTATATGTGTTGTGAATGTGTGTGCTTCCCCCACCTCCTCTCAACGCACACATTCTGTGCGACCTTTTTCGGATAAGATGTATAATCTACATTTCATATGTGTAATAAAAATTGTATTTGTATAATTACATTTAAGATGTAGATAACAGATGTAGCAAACAAATGCAAAATATAAAATTTGTTTAATTCTACATAAATCATATTTATATATGTACTGACTTATACGGGTGTAAAAGTATAGTCACGTTCACAGAAGCGAATCAAACGTTACTTCTGGTTTTTTTTATATATATAAAAATTGCAGCTTCAGCTAACGGTCTGGGAAATATTAAACTTTCAAATGAAAAATTGATGATTTTTTCGCTTTTCTGAAATCCTGTGTCCTTATATTTTTTGTGTATAAATGCATTAATTAGACGTCGTTTAACATATTGTTCATTAAAATCTATGGAGAAATGGCTGAGCTAAAATTGGATGACCAACCCCCGAACATCACATTTTACCGCTTTAAACGTTGTTGCAAAAGCTGAAACTATACTTAGTAGTGAAGCTCTATAAATGCATTTATCAAATTTTTATAATGGCAAAGTTCATTACAAACAGACGTGAGATATTTTAGTAATGTGAAAAAAAAGAAGCGCTACCTCTAAGAAAAAACTTAAAAATAACGTTTTCAAAAATTCTATTAAAAAAAATGTTTGCCACAGAAAAAAACACTAATATAACAAAAAAAATTTTTTAACACTTAACCAAATTTGGGGCTATAGCAACTGGGGCCTTAAGCTCACTATGGGGAGGGGCTAAGATTTAGTATTAACAGAGATATTTACAGAATGGTTCCAGTTTTAGTTATATATTGTGTAAGATTTTTGAATCTATTAAGAATTGTTTGGGTATTAGTGTTGGAGGGGTTAGCGATATATTGAATAGGGTCTATGTTATTAAAAGCTGCAGAGCTCTATAATGTGTCGAATGTCTATGGTCGCGTTGTGGCACAAAGGGCATGTGTTGGTAATTTTTTTGTCCATGTAATGGGCATTGGACAGCTTTGTGTGGCCGAGTCTAAGTCTATTTATAATGGTTTGGTGTTTTTTGTTCAGACTAGTGTTTTTGGGCGGAGGAAGGGTGGGTGGTGGAAGAGAGTTTACTCATTTGTTGATACCATGTAGACGTTTTTATGTGAATGTAGGTTTGTTTAGGTTTGAGGTAGGTCTGAAATGTCGTTTGGGCTGTGGTTTGGGGTGTTTATATAGAGTGTATTGCGATATCAGTTTGGCGGAGGTGTCGGCGATTTCGTTGCCTTTTATGCAAATGTGACTAGGGACCAGATGATTATGAACTTCGGGAAGTGTTTGGTGAACTAAAAATATATTTTACTTATATGTATAAAAAATAATTTTGTTTTTGATAAGAAATTAAAAGAATTGATTTCTGATGTGATGTAAATACTTTTGTGTACTTTTGGAGCTAAATGTTTGTTTTATGCAAGGTTGGTCATTTCACCCACTGTGGTTTTGGAATTCCTGGCTTTTTATACCCGTACTCAAAAAAGAGTTAAGGGGTATATTAGATTTGTGGTAAAAGTGGATGTGTGTAACACAGAGAAGGAAAATTTTCCGACCCCATAAGGTATATATATCCTTGATCATCATCAATAGCCGAGTCGATAGAGCCATGTCTGTCTGTCCGTCTTGTTTGACGCCTGGATCTCAGAGACTATAAAAGCTAGGGCAACCAAATTTGGTTTCTAGACTCATGTGATATCACACTGCTACACTTGTATTGGATGTCTAGACACCTACCTCGGAATCCATTGTTATCTCTAATGTTAGTTTGAGCAGATTCAGCACATCTGGAAGAATCTTCTTTACCTGCTTTACATCTCATACTAAATAACCCTGTTGTTATTTCATCTTTTCTTACCGCTAATGCCCCAATTACCAAATTCTATATTAATTTCTCAACTTATGTCATCAACTACGGATGATGTATTCAGAGTATACATTTTTTAAACTTAATAATGATGAATCAAGGTCAAATAAAGCATTCTTGTTCCTGATAAACATGTCAAAAGTATGCCTGATCCGTTCTTCCGTCCTTCTCAAAAAATAGCCTGTAACCTAGTTTAACCCATTCATGTTGCCCATTTTCAGTCTGTTTATTCTCATCAACTTTTTGTCCCGGGTGATAGTAATCTACCTAATATTTCTTGTTCATCATCTTATGACTTTAACCTGATATTCCCATCTATACAACACGATTTTGTCGAGTGTTTGACTGAAACATCTTTTAGCCTCTGAACACTGAGTAGAGGTGGAAAAACATCGATGAAGCATCGATGCTTTGCAAGTAATACAAACATATTAAAGCCTAGTACTCTGACGCGCTAAGTTTTCCGTCGACCGAAAGTGCTATATATTCCGCTCAGTGTCCAGCGTGACCAAAGGGATCAAACTTCATGCTCTACGGTTACATGGGGGACTATGGGGAAAATTTAAACTTTTAAATGCGGTTTTTTATTAATATTATTTACACCCCTAGAAACCTTTTTAGAAAAGAGGGAATGACACAAAAAAATTAAGATTTTGGCAAAAAATTTGACCTGCTTAAAACATAAAAAAAATCAAAAATAGCATTTTCTTTGTTGGAGTTGCCTTTTTTCTTGTGCCCTGTATCAAACAGCTCCGCGTTTAAAAACTCGAAGTCCCCTGCAAAAAATTAGCTTGCGCAGATTGTGCGGAAAAGTGCACATTGAGATAAATTGCCTTTAAATCAATATTAATAGCTCTACGACTTACATTTGGACTTACATTTATGGCCCTTATGTTCGTTTTATATTCCTCCAAAAAATTACCGTTGACAAAATGTACTACTTTTACAAAATATTAACTACACAACTACAAAATGTTAGTACAACCATTACAAAATACAAGCCCGTGTAATTCGTATTCATTTTAAATTTCACAAAAAAAATGTTTTGCGTTTTAATATTGGCAAAAATATTGCATTCCTAAAGCACGTTATTTTCGACAGCAACATCTGTTGTTAACAACTGATAGGCTATCCATTGATCTGTTACAGATATAACAATTTTGGTATTGAACTTTACAGTTTTCTAAAGATGTTAACAAAAAAAAAAAGAATTTTAATACTTTGAAAAAATTACTAAATACCCGAAAAATTGGAAATGATCTCCATAGTGTACTGTTTTGTGTTTATTTACAAACAGAAATCTGTTAAAAATTCAAATATTTCATTAGAGAATATTGGATGAATTCCTTCCTACAGGTCAGATATGCTATCAACATGGTTTTAATCTCCTTTTAAATTATTAAAAAGAGTACATACCAGGTATAAAATTAATAAATAATAATATCCATATAATCGAAATTGATTCGACTGCCTTAATTAAATTTAATTTGTCTTCATTATTGCACTCTTTTAAATTTTAAATTTTAACAGCTTCTATTTGCAAACAGTGCAACCGCAGAGCATGCATTTTTCCCACTTCGGTTACTTTTTGCCGCAAGTCAAATATATTACCATTTTTGTCGAAAAAAATTTAGCTGATCTGAGTACTCGGCTTTAATTTGTTCGCAAAAACTTATGCAAATTGATTGATGACGGTATTAATTAATGTTATAAATATAAGTGCAATCAATTTTACTGCCGGTTCCAATTGAAAAAAAATTGTATCTGAAACTTTAAACATTAATATTGTTATCTAACACAGGAAAATAAAATAGAGAGATGTCTTATTTAAATCTAAAAAAAAAACAGCATTTTTTGACTCGCCCTTTTATGTGCATACACATAACTTAATTAAATTTGTATTGTATTGTATTAAAAGCCAGTTCAAACGGCAGCTCAAAAATCATATATGTATATATCATAGCTACTCATTCTATTAGTTTTATTGTCTTGTGTCTAACAATTGTTCTTAAATTATTTTAGAAGAAAGTTAAGTATTGATCCGAACTACCAGAATTGGGCTCAACAACCGGTTTATCGACCTTTTAGCTCCATTATTTCGGCTGAAATTAGTGCACACCAACCATATTGGTTGCGATTAATACTTTGTGCAATGCGTAAATCTTCAACTTGTGCTTCTAGTCACACATATCCACATGTCCGGTCTTTCTGGTGAAAAGCCATAACGAATCATGAAATTCGCTCCGATTATGGTGTGCTCAATGATGTTTCGTAATCCCAAGTGCTCACCTTCTTCACCTGTAGCCATTTGGCTACATCGACCAGAATCTTCCTTCTTTTCTTCGAGTTGTTCGTTCACGACATATGTATGCATGTCCGGTTTTATTGTAGATGATGGATGCATCCCTCGTGAATCCTTATCGACTAGTGGATCAATACAAGAAATTTCCCAAGGTTTTTAAAGTCAATTTTAAAGCAGAAAATAACCAAAGAAATGATCGATTTTGCATTTCAAATCTTTAATTTCCTAGATGGTAATCTGAATATACAAAGTTTCAGATCAAATTTACAGCTCTATTTATTTTTTCAGAATTGCAAAGTTCATCACACCCAGATGTAAAATTAAATATAAAAACCTCGTTTTAAAATAAACCCTAATTTATTCAAAAACAGTTGTCAGTCCATATCTACGAGTATCAAAAATTGGTTCGTCAAGTAGAAAAAAAAAATGTAATTTTGTTGGTTAGTGTATTGAATCAACCGAAATAAAGTGTAATCTTGAACTCTTCGAGTCGATGTTGTATAATGCACATAACGAATTTTTCTTAAGAATCGCTTGACCCCACTTAGAAACATCTAAGATGTTCAACATTTAGTGCTCCGTATGAATTACTACAAGAGACGTGTTTATTCTGATCATATATCTCTAATTTTAATAATATTTCGACTACTCACCGTTAAACAACATGGTTTTTCCTAATATTTGTGGTTTTTTTTCCATTACAGCCTGCTCCAGAGCCGTATGATCATAGCGTTGATGAAAGAGAGCATACTGTGGAACAATGGAAGGAGTTAATTTACGAAGAAGTTATGGATTACGAAGCACATAACACTAATAATAGAACACGGTAGAGATGGAAGTTGTCATGTGTTAGGCAGTCACATTACCTCCAGCTAAACAAAAATTCTTCTTGTAATGTTAAATTATCATAGGAATAAATTCAATATTCAACTTGTATTTAAATATATAATAGCCCTTTAAATAAAAATAAAATATAAATTCAAATACAGTTTTCTTCGACACATTAATGCTCTAAATATACTCTTCAGAAAGTAACATGATTTCGGCTAAATGTATACAAAGCACCGACTAAATACAACCGACTAGCACTATCATTACACATAATAATTTTATCAGTCATGATACGGTTATCGCAAAGCGCAAAAAGTTACAATTTGACAGCCCAATCGCAAAAAAAGCGTGCTCTGGTTTTCGTAAATCGCAAGATTTTTACGATTTGAAACCATTTGCTAGTAAGCTCGCTTTTTCAAAACGAGTTGCACATAGCACCTAAATACAAACTTGTATGAGTGGGAAAAAAATATATACAACTTCGCTGATGTTGTTGTAAGTTTATGTTTGTATAATTAAAAATACATTTTTGTATATCTTAACATATATAATAAATTTATTTCTAAAGTCCGCCAATTTAGCCTCACCAAAATAAACCTAAGCAACAATAAAGAGAGAATTCCCATTTGACCGATATAATATCGATATCAATATCGGACAGTGGAAAAATGTCTGTTCTCAATTTACCGATTTTTTGTTTTGGGTATAATATAATGTGATTGCCAAAACGAGGGCATATTTAACTAAAATATAAACTAACCCCATGAAACTCTATCGATAGGAAAAAGTTACGAAAACCGGAGAAAACACAATTTCAAATCGTACGAATTGTTCCAAAATAGTAATCGCAAAAATTCATGAAAACCGGAGCATAGCAGCGGTATATTCTATTTTCAATTTACTCTCAAAAATTTTTAAGAGTTTTTACAAAAATATTTAAAAAAAATTCAAATTAAAACAAGATAGGTACAAATTAGCGGAGCGACGTGACCATCCCCGTCAGTTAAAGGCCTGACTTAAACCCATTGCACATTCACAGCCAATATTCTGTCATAAATTCGAAAAATGAAGTTAGGGAGTTGAAATTGTGACCAATCTGACTACGCCCACACCTCCGATCATATAATGTACAATTTAACTAATTTTGTTGTTGTTGAGTAATGTCTTCATACTGTGAATTTTTTACCGACATGTCATGTCATATGTCAAAGATAATTTTTTTACTTATTTCATCGTTTTACTCCGTTCTTAATTTAAGAATGCCCTCAGTTGCTTAAATATCAAGCTAAAAACAGTGGAAGCATTTCTACTGTTACACTAGTCAACACGATTTTTCCTCAAGGAACAAAACCAACTTTTTATTAAAGATTTGGGGCTTAGAAATGGTTTGATGATATTTTTTTTTTTTTTTTTTTCTATGGCAGAACTTTTTTGAAGAATTTTTGAAAACTGGTATTTTTTAAAGCTTTTTCAGAGGTAGCGCTTGGTTTTTTCACATAACTCTAGTATCTTTCATCTGGTTGTTAAGAACTTTAATATTTTGAAAAGATAATTAAAACAGCTAGAAGATAAGCCCAAACACTTTTATGATTTCAGCTTACCGTCTGGGAAATATAAAGCATTGAAATGCAAAAATTATGATTTTTGTGCGGTATTATTTACGAAATTTTGACTTTAAAAACTCAGGAAAAGTCGAAAAAATTATATCCTATGTTTTCTATTTTTTGTGTAGAGGTGCATTAATTTGGTAATTTGGTCGTTTAAGGTATCGCTCATTAAAATCGATGGAGAGACTTTGGAGCTAAAATTCGTTAACCAAACCTAAAAAGGAAAAAATTAACAAAAATACATTTTGAAGGAAGCGGGCCCAACTGTCAATTGGGAACAAAGCAAACAAAAAGGGTTGTACATTTGGTACCTGATCGCGATCGCAATTCCCGATGGGCCCGCAGCCTTCAAAAAGGTATTTTTTGTCCTACTAGAGTTATGTGAAAAAAACAAGCGCTACCTCTGATAACAGCTTTAAAAAAAAATACCAGACTTCAAAAATTCTTAAAAAAAAAGTTCTGCCATAGAAAAAAACCATAATTCTTTAAAAAATTTTAAAGCCCCATATCTATCAGAAAAAGTCGGTTTGGATCCTTGAGGAAAAAAAAAGTTCGGTTTTGTCGAGTAGTGTTATTAATCCAAATGCACTTGCCAGAATAACTATGCATACAAAGATTATTTGACACTTTGTCGTTAAAAAAACACGTTTAAAAAATGTAAATTTTAATTTTTTTTAGTAAATAAAAAAAGTAAAATAAAAAGAAATAATATTTCTTTGGCTTTACAATTTTCTTCGCTGATATCTATCTGTTTTACCGACGCTAAAGTTGTCTTTTGTTTTCGCATTTTCTGCGTTGATATAGAAACTATCTGGTTTACCGATGAAATACATTTGAAGGACACTTCTTAATGAACTTAATGAATCTCGATGAACTGGCTTCATTGCGTTTTTATCTCTTAGATCATTTCTGGTTAAGCAATAAAATATTTTGAATATGCTACAGTTGAATATGGGTATTTCTCTGAAGGCGCGACAGTCGTAAGCTTTGCAAGTGGTAAAAAGGTCAAAATAAGAGGGATTTTCAAAAAAATTTACCTTTATGACTAGACTTATAACTGGTTTTAAAGTCGATTTTTGGCAACTATTCGTTTTCGAGAGTTTCGCAGAAAACCATTCGCACGGGACAAAAATGAAAGTGGTTTCCGAGGTGATTAATTCAAACTCAGATTTCATCGAAATTAAAACCATATTCGCACGGACATAACGCACGGGACAAATTTCCTACGTTATTAACAGCAAAAAATATACCGTTAGCCGAGATTGAACCATTTTTCTTGTATTTATTTTGTGGAATTTTGTGGAATAACTTTTCTCAAGAATCGTCAGAGAAATGGTCAAATGCTACATCTCTGCAATCGTCAAAATTTCCACTGTTCGGCTAAGCGCCGGCCCATGGCAGTACAAAGAGCAGTTGAGCATAGGTAGCATCTCTTTATGTACATAATTGCTCTCTTTATCACCGTTTTGTTTGCCTTTGCTTATGCTCTTGCTGGTGCTTTGCTTTTTCTCGGCGTTCGTCAGCCTATGTGAGGGATGCTCGTCAGAAAAAGCAGAATACTTTTCAAGATCGATCATCACCGTATTTAAACTTTTTGCTGTCTGGCACAGTGACCTGCCTGCCACATAGAGTTCTAAACGCTATCGCTTTCTGTCTTGAACAGTCTTCAATCGAACCATCGTAAACTCTCGTTATCAAATCCGCACACCTTTCGCTATTTTTCGATACTACATATATATTAACTTAAGTAAAATATCTGTGAATATATTAACTGAACAATCATCGTCTCGTTAATAACCTTGCAAAACAACGCTACTGAAAAACCTCAGTAGCTCAACAGCCACTTTCACTTTTATCTTGTCAAATGAATTGAGGTCTATATGTTTTTGTTTATTTGGGAAATAATCTATTAGAAGATTTAGAGTTGACACTAAATCAATTTCAGAAAATGTTTCAACTATTTTCCATTATACTGGTCCATAATGTGTTTCGATACTTCCCTACAATTTCATCTCAGTGTAAATTATAATGTTCCTTTCTAAATGAGATCTCATAAAAAATTTAAAGAGAATGCTCATTCTTTTTTATCCATTTTTGAAAATATTTTAAGCAACATGTTCGATAAACTACCAGTAAAGGGATTACAAATTTAAAAGTTAAGGACAGTTATGGAAAAGACAATATAAGTATAAGATGCGGAACGCTCATGCATTTCAATTGCCATATGCAAGGCAATTTTTCAGCCAGCGACGAAATTCGCGCCATCTCGCTCACATAAATTTGAGAGCGTACGAATCTAAAAATAGAATCCGCTTGCATGTGTGAGTACACACAGAACTAGCAAGTGCGTATGTGTGCGTACTTGGGCGAAGCGGACGATTTTCGAGACGAAAACCTTTTAATGAGTTGAGAAACGAAATTATATACCGGCGTTGGATACGTCGCGCGCTGAATACCCTAGTGACAATTATTCCAATGTGAAGTCATGTTTTAAATATATTATGTACTTTTATATAAGTATATCCGCTAATTTTTATCGAATATACCATGTTAAAAGAAATTATCGTTGGAGGGATATACAATAAAAGAGTTTATTAATATTGGGGTGGTAAGCGTCTTGCAAAATTAACATACACGAGAGTGGCTGGCTCTAGAGCGCTCTCTCTCTCTAAAAAATTTCAAGAGAGCCTGGAGCCAGCTCTAGAGCCAGCATTCAAAATTCGTGTACCAAAATTTCGTATGGCGTTATTTATCTTATACTTATGTTGTCTTTGGTTATGGGGTATATTAGATTTGTGGTAAAATGGATGTGTGCAACGAAGAGAAGGAACCGTCTCCGACATAAAGTATATATACAGGCAAGCTCCGATTTTCACTTTCACAAAAAAGATGTGATTTACTTTTCAAAACGAAAAGTCAAGCGCTCCGGTCCTCGTAACACGGAATGAAAAGCAAACGGCTTTTTATCAGAGCTCGAAAAATATGCTCAACCAATTTTTTGTATGCTGTCGGCTCGCGGAAAAGACAGAAAAATGAAACAGAAGTGCTCTCTCTCTCTCTGAACAGAACACGTATTTTTCTTGATCTCGTGTTTTCGGATTGATTCATTGATATGAATTTGGCACCATTACCAGTGCACTTGAGCCTTTGGACTTTTTAAAAATATTATTATGATCGGGCACAAACGCGTGGGTATAACAGGAGTAAATTTGGCGCTTAACAGTACAAATAGGAAATAAATTCACAAAAGTTGATTCCAGAGCGCCTTGAATTGAAAAGTATGACTTTTTGCTGAAAAGTAAAACGCAAAGTGAATGTGAAAACCGGAGACTGCCTGATATCCAACAGCCGGTTCGATATTGCCATGTCTGTCTGTCCATCCGTCCGTCTTTCCGACCCTATGTCCGCCTAGTTCTTAGAGACTTTAAGAGCTAGAGCAACCGAATTTGCTTTTGCTTTAATGGTACATTTTCATTGTGGATACCTTGAGTAAAAAAAATGTATACATATTTTTGATTTAAATGCTGAACTGAAATTTTAGCAGACCATTAAAGTCAGATACATATTTTATTAATCACGAGTTGGTGTACGAAAGGCGGGAATCTTTTTTTTTTGGTTTTCTATATAAAACAAGATTTTGTTCAAATGTGTTGGTTTTTTTCTGCGTATTAATTTGGGCCTTCCAAAATTAGACAACACTTAACAGATTTGCCTGTCTATTGCGGCTAACAACTAATCCCAACAACTAACAACTAAACTAGAACCAAAATCTAACCATTAAATATTAATGTAGAAAGTGCATATATACTTAATAAAGTCTTCTAAATTAATTGCTACCGCTGGCTAACGGTCGCCATGTATGTATGTATTTATGTATGTATGTATGTATTTTCATCTTGAAGTTGGCCATTTTTATGAAACTGCACAATTGGATTGATATCAATCAAACCATATCAAACCAGAAATGGGATCCAAGCACTTTGTAGTTTTAGCTTATCGTCTGGGATTTATTAAGCTTTCAAATGCAAAAATTATTATTTTTGTGCGGTATTTTTTTTACGAAATTTTGACTTTAAAAGCTCAGGAAAATTAAAAAAAATATATATGTAAGTGCATTAATTCGGAGTCGTTTAAGGTATTGCTCATTAAGATCTATGGAGAGACGGCTGATCTGAAATTGGTTGACCAAACCTCCGAAAATCACATTTTACCGTTTTCCGGCGACGGCCCGCGCTGCTTCTTCCGAGAACGAGCACGCCATTCTGATGGCGCCCAATCTGTATGTTGCTTCCGCCCCACTGATGTACTCATCACTTTCGCGGCTTCCGCCCACACTGGTGCAGCCTACAGCATCTGCGACGTCACGACACTCGTCAGTAGTAAAATGCGGTAAAATGTAAAATATTTTTTTTTTAATTCAAAAAAATCATAAGCTCAACAATGTATATACTGACTGAGTACGGGTATAAGTAGAGTCGCGACCCCAGAAGCGACTCACACGTTCCTTCTCGTTTTTATTGGTTTTTTTCAACTTTGATATCAAATAAGATAATATTTTTCAAAAATACACTCGCCTTTTTTTAGAATAGCCGTTGCCTATTCCTATTTGGGAACGTACCTTCCTGCAAGCATCTGTTAACCCAGCCCGAAATTTCCTCCCTGAGCAGAGCTCGGGCAAGCTTCTGTGCTCTATTGGCGATCGCATCAGCGCCCGGTGCTTTCTTGGGTTTCAAGTTACTGCCTTCCTGCAGCTCCTCGGCTTCCGTGACCTCGCAGATTTCCCCCATGCTTACTCGGACATTGGGGAACTCTTGGTCTGCTGTCCTTGCGGAAAACGTACAGTAACTATCCTCTCCAATACCACGGGATCGGTAGGGGCTTTGACGTCCGCGTTGAGCCTGTTAACCACCATTTTGTAGGCGCCTCCTCAAAGATCTTCTTCGGCGGCATCTCACAACTTGAGGCGTCCCTTGCTGTCCCTGATGGCGGTTTCCAACTCCTTACTCGCCGCTTTGTAGCACTCGTTGGCTCTCGATAGCGCTTCGCCTTCCTCTGCCGGGATGCAGTTCCTCTCCTTCGACCAGGAATGCCTAGAGTACACTCTATGGCCGCTTGCGGTTTGGACCTCGCTGATCCTCCATCTGGCTTAGCCAGCGCGCTGCTGGCGTAGGTGAGGTAAATGACCGACACTTTATTTGGCATGAAGACGTCTAGAGAGGCGAAAGCCTCCAGCACCTGGGGTAGCAATCGATATCAGCTGCTGCACTGAAGGAAGGTCAGTTTTACAGCTGTTGGCACGTGCAGGTCCCTAGGAGTAGACTGGCGAAGCCTTGGAGTCTCAGTCAGCAGATGTAAGCTACTGACCTGAGTGTCCATGGCCAAAAGCCGATCATGTTGCTGATGCCGACGATCAGCTGTTTAAAGCCACTCTGCGTCTGCACTAACACGACTAACCAACGCAAAAATTAATTTATAAATTATAGGCATGTTAAGGATAGATTGATAATTTTGTTTTATTGTGGAGTTAAAGACTGTTTTAAAAAAACACCGATGTTTGGCAACATAAAAGAAAATGAAAAACGTTTGACGTACGTTCCTTATAAATAGGGTTGTATAAAAAATAAATATAAATATATTTGTATCGTGCTATTTATTGTGAAAAAAACAATAGATTGATTCTAAAATAAAAACAGAAATAAATCAACCATCAAATAAATTGAATTTATTTAAATATTAAATATTTGCAGAAGGAGAAATTAGCAGCACTAAGTCCTTTGAGAAGTTGTGTATGGGTGAGAGCAATAAGTCCACTACGTAAGAGGGTGAAGGTCCGTATAGAAGAAGACTGCGTGACTGGGATAATTTTTGGGTAACCCTTTTTGGTTTTAGTGCTCATATTTGTGAGCTTAAATGAGAGATATGTTTTTCTCTTTTCTTTCGTCTGCTTTTTGTCAATGATTGGGGTATCTTTTGTGCCAGCATGCTTTGCATTCTTGTCAGCTCCCTCGTTGACTATTATTCCAGTATGACCTGGAATCCACATCAGCTGAATTTGTTTATTGGGAATAATCAGGTTGCTCATTTTGGATATTAAAATGTTGGTGATAAATGGGTTTTTTTATTTCCATGATTGAACAAAGGATATCAGATCAAATAACACGAGGTTTTTGTTAGACACTGCATGTTTCACTGACTGTAATATAGCGTAAGCTTCCGCAGAGAAGATGGAGCATAGATCGTTTAGATGCAATAATGTTGTTTTCACTTTGCGCAATGGAAAATTATGTATATTCATCCGTTTTTGGTCTATCGGTGTATAGGAATATCTTGTTTCGGGATAGGGGTTATTCAAGACTGCTTCAAAGATGCTTCGATACTCTTTTTTCGGTTGATTCCTTTTTTTCCGGTTGAATTTAAGAAGATAGATGCCAGCTGTCACAGTAAAGAATATTGACCAGACGGTAAGCGGAAATCACAGTGTTTGGGCCTAACTTCTAGCTTTTTTAATTATCTCTTCAAATTGGGAAACCAGACGTAAGACACTAGAGCTTTAAAGCTTTAAAAAAAATACCAGTTTTCAAAAATTCTTCAAAAAAAGTTGTGCCATAGAAAAAAACCATAAATCTTTAAAAAAAAAATTTAACGTCTATATCTAGCAGAAAGTCGGTTTGGATCCTTGAGGAAAAAAAGTTCGATTTTGTCGAGTAGTGTTATTAATGGAGTGATCCTTGGACACGGAATAAAATGTTTGTGTATGTAAAAAATGACTTAACATTGTAAATTTAGCTGCTTACCTTCATCCTAATTAGTTGTTTAAGGACCATATCATACCTATTCGATAAAACGGCATTTCGAAATCAAGGCAAAGGACCAAGACGTGATTGCTGGTGGAGAGAGCTCAGGTGTTAAAGTGGTTAAAAATAAGTAAGGAGTCCAAATTACTGTGCTTCTGTTTAAAACCAAATTGCTGTTCTCTTAGATACCGTTACCACATTATGAAATGATTTTTTCGAAAATTTTTACTAGGCATGGTATCAAAGAAATTAGACGGTAATTGGTTAGTTAAGTTTGTGATTGGTTTGGTTTAGAGATGAGGATTATTAAAATATTATCTTGTACGTAAAAGAAAGAAGGTTATTTTATTTATTCTTAGACATTCAAATAAAAAATAAATGTTTTTTAGTATATCACAACAATTTTATTTTATTGAATTTTTGTTAAGTGGCAAAAAATTAAATTTTGTTGTCTTTATATATCTTTAGTTTTTGGTTTTTGAATTTTGATAACAAATTTTTCTGGATAAATACTCATAGTAGGTAGAACAAACAATAATTGTCGTAATATTTTTGCTTTCTTTTTCTTATATAGCCTGCTCCAGAGCCGTATGATCATAGCGTTGATGAAAGAGAACATACTGTGGAACAATGGAAGGAGTTGATTTATGAAGAAGAGCACTATGAACACTATGAAGAAGAACACTAATTAAACTATGTACCATTATAAAATTGTAAAAATTAAACCTGAATTTCCTGATAAATTTAACATTTTTTCATATGTAACAATAGTCTAAATTGTCTTTTGATAGATTTGGATTTCTACGTTTTTTTTAATGAATTATGATTTTTTTATGATAGTATTTTTTAGAAGTATTGAAAAACGTAGTATTTTCGTAATATAATTTTTAGAGGTAAGCTTGCATATTTCCATATAACATATAAACTATAAATTAGATATTTAAGGATAATTATTTCACAATTATGTATGTAAGTTAAAAAAAAAAAAAAAAAAATTTGCGTTTTGTGACCCAAGTCTATCAGATAATTTGAAATTATAAATTGATAAATTAAAAAATCCAATGTTGTTACCAGGTTCAGTTAGACTTGGAGGAGATAGTCTAGTCATAATAATAATAAACAGAATAATAATATTAGTAAACTTTAAATAAAATCAGACTCGCAAATAAGTGTTGAAACTTTCGGGGTGAAAACGCTTATTTATAGAAAATTTGACACAAGAGACAGAAAAGAAACGATCAAATCTGCTTTTAATCAATTCGTTCTCCTCTGTTTTTCACTGAGCACTTTGTCGCGAACTTGTGAGTGTAGCGTCTATAGCAACAACCTTTTTAAAAAGATCCAAGAGAAATCATTTCTCGTCACTCTTAAGCTGCTTCTAAACGATGCAGTGCACAGTGCACTATGGGAAAAATGTTGAACATTTTTGCATTAATGTAATTTTGTTTGCGTTAAATATTTTAATGTGGTGTTAATTTTTCGATTACTTATTAACAAGATAGAACAAAAATAATTTTATAACTTTTTACGGAATACCATTAATTTTTTGCGCGCTTTCAAAGTCAGCTGATTCAGTGTTGCTTTGAGTTGTATAAAAAGTTGGGAAACATTGAAAACATTGCAGCTTGAATGTAAACTTGATCCTAAATATTAACTAAAAGTGTAAATATGGAAAACACAGGTCACGGTTTATTATTAATACATGTTTTTAGATAGTTATGTGTGGTTATTAAATTGCCCCATGTGTTGTTCGAGTGTATTTTTAGCTGTATATCAACAAAATTACTTTTGTACAGTCCAACCAATCACCAAGGTTTAAGTTATCTGTTTTTATCCAATTAAACTAGAATATTAATGCTTTGCCCCTTTTCGGGAAAAGTTGAATTTTTCAGGTGTCTATGAGTTCACTCATGCTGCGCTGCTTTTATTTGGATCAACAACAAACGCGAAGCAGACCCTGTAAAAATTTTATTTTATAATATATTGATAAAAACTATCTCACCGAAGGCCAATCTATTGCAATTTCAACTTTGTAAAAATTTTATTTTATAATATATTGATAAAAACTATCTCACCGAAGGCCAATCTATTGCAATTTCAACTTTGTGCATGTGCATGTTGGAGCGATTCAAATGAAATCATAATCCATAAATAAAATATATTTTTTTAAGCCCCAGTTTTTTTTTTAAGTATTTTTATCATTTATGACTTTTTCCCCATAGTGCATTGGGCGGAAATGCCGTTTTTTTTTTGGCTTTAATCTTATGGTTAGGTTTTATTATTATCATAGTTTTACTATTACTCCCTTTAAAAAAGTGCCATCCAGCAGAGCTCGAAAAAAATGATCAACCAATTTTTTGATGCTGTCTGCTCGCGGAAAAGACAGAGAAAAATGAAGCAGACGTGTTCTCTCTCTCTGAATAGAACACGTATTTTTGTTACTCTCGTGTTTTCGGTCTCCTGCTGAGTGGCGAACGAAGCACAAGTGTTTTCCTACGTAAACAGTCTGAGCTAGAGACTCATTTCGTTCGGCATCAGTTGAGCATCAGTCCATGAGCAAAACGAGCCAAGTGTATGCACGAAGTGTCTTTTTGTTGTAGTTGCGTTAGGTACTTTCCTCGCAGGCATTTGTTTGGTATTTGTTTGGCCCTCCATGGCATTTTGGTAGCGCTTTAAAGTCAGCTGTTTGGGCTTGTAGAAATTTTCATTGTTAGTGCTTAGTGGGCAGTGATAAATATTGTTGACGTTTGAAGGTCAAGGATTTCCATTTAAAACAACCAAACAACATTATTTAATATGGATAATTTACATCAGCGATGGGCACGAAAACTTACGAAAAGAGCCAGACAGAAAAAAAAAAAAAAAAACAACCCCCGAGCTCGACGAGAGCTGAGCAATTCCCTTTAAATTTGTTGTTGCTTTGATTTTCATGTGCGTAGCCCAAGACCCATGATTTGTTGTTGCAATCTCGAGATCGCGCCTTCGAAGCATTTTTGCCGTCTCTTTGACGCCAAATTTCTGTGGCATTGTTTTTGTAAAAATTCACGGATCGCTGAACGCGAGCGACGACCGTCTGAGCCGACTTGCTGGCGCCTCCCGAAAAACATTTTGGAAAGAGCCGCGGGAGCCGAAAGAGCCACGGCGTGCCCATCATCATAAGCTGAAAAATGTATGTACTGACTGAGTACGGGTATAAAAGTAGAGTCGCGTCCCCAGAAGCGACTCACACGTAATAAATAATTACAATTTTTTTTACTTAAAAAAATTAAAAACTTATATTAGGTAAACATTTTTAATGTTGGACGCAGGTGCTCTCTGCCTTAGCATCGGTCAGAAAATAAATTCGAATCTCACTAATAGCACTACTCGACAAAATTAAACTTTTTCATCCCGCTGTTGACCAAAAAGACTTTTTCTGATAAATTTCAAAATTTAAAAATTTGTATAGTATGAGGTTTTTTTATTAGGTATTTAAAAAAAAAATTTTTTTTGAAATGTCGTATTATGTTTTTTCAGAGGTAGTGCTTATATTTTTCACGCCCAACCTACCAAGGGCGCAGTATGACGGGCGACTCGTGTTACCAAACCGATCGCGAACATACAGGAAAGATGCAAAGATAGCTACGAAATTTTAGTAATTACAGGAAAGGTATGTTAGTATTAGTGATTTAAGAAGAGGAAGGGAATTAGTGGTGGATATTATATGGTAGAGGGAATTGAAGTCCGAGGTTCGTGCAAGGAAAAATTTGATCTACAAAGCGGAAAGAACAAAGGAATAAAGTTTCTAGTAGATCTAATAGGAATCGGAAAGTTTATATGGCTCAACAAGTCAAACACGTTCGTTCTCTTTCGTAGTGACCAGACGTGTTTTTGTTTTGCGCTCCGCATTTTCCTTTTGTTTAACTTAAACAGCCGATGTTTTTTATCTATAATTTCTGTAACTTACACTAAAATCAACTTTTACTGCGGGTGCATGGCTGATAACACTACTCGACAAAACCGAACTTTTTTTTTCCTCAAGGATCCAAACCGACTTTTTCTGATAGATATGCGACTTTTCCTGAGTTTTTAAAGTCAAAATTTCGTAAATAATACCGCACAAAAATCATCATTTTTGCATTTCAATGCTTTATATTTCCCAGACGGTAAGCTAAGTGTTTGGGCTTATCTTCTAGCTGTTTTAATTATCTTTTCAACATATTAAAGTTCCCAACAACCAGATGAAAGATACTAGAGCTATGTAAAAAAAAAATAAGCGCTAACTTCAAAAAACAGTTCTGCCATAGAAAAAAAAAAAATATCATCAAACCATTTCTAAGCCCCAAATCTTTAAGAAAAAGTTGGTTTTGTTCATTGAGGAAAAATCGTGTTGACCAGTGTAATTGTATAAAAACACAACTTATTTAATTAATTTTGTGCGTCGGTTATTCGTGTGTTTGTGTTGTTGCTTTTCGTAAGTACGCCCTCTCATTACATTTAGCCGCTCTTTTGTCGTAGTTACTGCCGTCTATCACTCTCTCTGTCACCTACCTCTCAATAACTGTTCTTTCGCTCTCGCTCTTGTAACTTTTTGTGCAGTAACGCTCTGACTTATAAGCTGCTGCTGCAACCACTGGCTCTCTCATATTTTACCGATTTTGTTTTAAGCATTGCTCTAAGCATTTGCTCTGATCAGTGGTCTGATTGCTATTTCTTTTGAACTTTTTTTTCAGGAAGTAAAAAAAAATAAAAGACATAAATATGGAATTTTCTGTTGTCTGTGCCAAAAGAACCTGCAAGAAGCAGATCACCCATGACCAGCCCAATATCCCCTGCTGGCTAGTGCACGCAAAATTTGTAGGGATCTCGGGCCGTGTAGGAGACGCCATTTCACAAAAAAACGGCCTGCATTATAGTTGTGAGGAATGCCGTGCTGTGGAAAACGACATGTGGTCGTTCATGAGGCAGACGCGGAGTGGCTTCAAAGAGGTGATCGTAGGCTTTAAAAAGCAATATGATCGGCTCTTGGCCATGGATACTCAGTTTACAGCTGCTGGCTGATTCTCCGAGGCGCAAGAAGTCTACTCCGCGGGACTTGCAAGTTCCGACTGCCTCATGTCCGCCGGCAGCCGAAAAACTTACTCCGATCACTCCCTTACGTTTGCTACTCCAAGTGCAACGATCGCTGATGGTGATGCAGATTCGGGAGCCGAATGCGTCACTTCGGATAGTATGCAGGTAGAAACTCCCACCAGCTAATAGATATCCAGGACCACCGGATACTGGCATCATAGGTACTAGGCCTGTGGTGCCAAAACAACTGGTTGGAGTCCCACCAAAGCGACAAGTTTTTCTCTTGCGGCTAGCCCCTGACCTTTTTATACAAAATATACAAAATAAATGCCGTTGGCTTAAAGGTGGATAAAATTTAACTTTTCTTACACCAGGGAGATATCTTCCTTTAAGATAAGCGTCTCCCCGACTCAATTTAACACCATTTGTTCCGCCAAGTTTTGGCCGGAGTATTTTGTGGTTAAAGAGATTATGGCTAAGAAAAAGAACATAGGCCTAGTAGTCAGACATAGTAGTCAGAACAGGGCTTCATCTTTACCCTCATCTTCCACATCAACTTCTACTCATCCAAAAAAACGAACTTCCTCTCTTTTAGTTACCTACCAGAATGCTAGAGGCTTGCGTAGTAAGCTCAGCACTCTTTTTCTTGAGAGTCTCGCATTTTCGTCCCATGTTATTGTGTTTACTGAGACTTGGTTAAAGCCGGACATTCTTAGTTCCGAAGTTTTGGCAAGTCGGTACACAATTTTTAGAAATGACCGTTCGTCTCGAAGTGGAGGTGGGGTTCTCATTGCAGTGGACTCAAACTGTACGTCGGAACATTTCATGGTCCAGGTTCAACAAGACCTGGAATTCCTGTGCGTAAAACTGATTCTCCAGGCTTTTCCATCTTCATTACTTGCTCGTATATTCTACCTTCCTCGGATATCTTAATATACGAGCATCACCTGTCCGCTTTAAAAACTGTTTCTTCCTCGCTATCAGATAAAGACCATATGATAGTTCTTGGTGATTTCAATTTACCAGGTACTGTTTGGTCTTCGGTAAACGAGTCTAATAACCTTTTGCCCATGTCACGACATGACTTTACGACGACTTGCTAGACCTATCCCTGTCTCAAGTCAACCATGTGAAAAATTCCTTGGGTCGGTTGCTTGATCTGTGCTTTGTCTCGAATCCGACCATAGCGTTGTTAACCCGAGCCCTTCCGCTCACTATACCTGAAGACTCCTACCATCCTACATTCGAAGTGTTGGTCGATATTGGTCCTACTGTATTGGATAGAAAGGGTAGGCTATTTAAACGTGTACGCTGTTTTCGTAAAGCCGAGTTTACGAAGCTTAATAACCTCATTAGTGATTTTGATTGGTCCGCTCTGTATTTGTGCACTGACGTTATGAAAGGCACAAACATTTTTTACAATGTACTTGACACATTTTTTGATTCTTGTGTCCCACTTTCTCGTCCGATTAGATCTGGAAAGCGTCCTTGGTTTACCAAAGAGTTATCCAGTTTAAAAAACTTGAAATCAAGACTTTATCAAAAATTTCGAGAAGTTGGTTCTCCCTCTTCTCTTTCTCACTATGCAATAGCTCGGTCAAATTTTTCCGTTCTTAACGCTCAATGCCATAAAAACTACCTATTCGATGCAGGATACGATTTTCACAGGACCCTAAACAGTTTTATTGCTTCGTAAATAGTAAGCGTAGAACGTCCGCACATCCATCCTCGCTATCTTTTCTCAATATGTCAGCAACAATGATCAGGCTTTTGGCGATCTTTTTGCCAAATTTTTCCAAACAACCTATTCTCATGAAAGCTACTCTGGTCAGCCGTATCCATACAGTTTACCAAGGTCGAATGGCATCTTCAGCCCCTTGTTAAATGAAAGCTCACTGCTTCATGATCTTCGACTAGTTAAGCCGGTTTTTTCACCAGCTCCCGACGGAGTTCCCGGCTGTGTACTGAGGTACTGTGCTGACGCTCTGTGTGGACCCTTGCTTAAACTATACGCCCTATCCATTAACTCTTCATGCTTCCCCACATCTGGAAGGAATCTTTTATTATTCCGCTCCATAAGAAAGGTAGCAAGTCTGATGCAAATAATTATAGAGGTACTAGCAGAACCGCGCGCTTCGCTGCTTACTAAATGAATTTAATGTTTAGGAATTCATCGAAATTAAATAATGATAATTTTTATGTAATGACATATATTATTTATTGCAATGCTTTGTGATAAACAATATTCTTTGTTTTGCCGTCGGTACAATGAATAATTAATGCCGAAGGTTTGCCTACAGTTGACCATGTGAAAATACCGGATGCTCCAAATTTAAACCACAAATTTGTAACGACTGTCCTTGTGATTTATTAATAGTCATAGCAAAAGCAAGACGAATCGGAAATTGTAGTCGTTTGAAATCAAATGGCATGTCAGTCGGTATCATCATAATTCTCGGAATTAAAACGTGTTCACCACAAAATTTCCCAGTAAAAATAGTTGCTTCAAGTAAATTAGTCATAACTTTTTTCACAGCAAGTCTAATACCATTGCAAAGTCGTGGTGGATTAAGATTTCGCAGCATAATTATTGTTGCTCCAACTTTTACTGGTAAATAGTATGGCGGCAGTCCAGGTTAGTCCAATGAATTTGAAAATTCGACTGGATAATTTACAACATCATCTTGGTTGATAATTGTATCAACCGACCTATACGCAACCATTTCTCCTGGGATGGAATTCAAAATAGATGCGTTAATCTAATTGACATCTTTATTTGTTCCGGCCAAAATTGCTCTTTCCGTCAACCAGTCATGGTTTCTATAATTTTATACAATATTTGGAAACACGCTCTGAATCAAGTATTCCTACGATGACACAAAAGTGCAAAAATTATTTGAAAGCGTTATGATGCCAGAATTGTCAACGGGAAGTATGCCATTACCAAAGTCTAACAGTTGTCTGGAAAACAAATCTATTGAAGCATCGTTTTGCAATTGAACACGTACATTTGTAGTCAATCTAAGTTTTTTCACAGAGCGCCACAAATTAGATGTTTTCAAACACGCATTAATTTCATCAGCAGAAGTTCCTAGTTTGACTACAGGCAATGTTTGTCTGAAATCACCTACTAGCAATATCAATCACCACCAAACAATCGAGTATCTCCACGAATATCTCTCAACGTACGATTAAGTGCTTCCAGTGACTTCTTGTTGGCCATAGTACACTCATCCCATATAATAAGAGAGCATTGCTGCAGCACTCTCGCCATTTCAGGTCTTTTTGAAATGTTGCATGTAGGATTATCGTCAGCCTTCATATTCATATTCAAGGCAACTTGAGGGCAGAGTGCGCCGTTCGACCACCATCCAATAATATGGCAGCGATGCCAGACGAAGCCAAAGCCAATGCGATTCTACCTTGTGCTCGAATGGTAGCCAAAATAATCGAAATGACAAACGTTTTTCCGGTACCTCCAGCTGCATCCAAAAAGAACATTCCACCATGTCGTTCTTCGATAGCTCGCAATATTTGGTTGTAAACTGTTCTTTGGTTGATATTAGGTTAGGTTAGGTTGAGGCGGCTGTCGGGATTGTCAGAGACCCGACACACCTATGCCGGTTTCGGCCCATTGTGATACCGCATATATCGTTCCCTTCTCCCTCGTGAGACCCTATGTTATCCATTATCCCATCCGGATGCCCTTATGAAGCCTGCGATCCGTCTGGGACTGATTGAAGACATGTCCGAAATGTCAATTAGAAAAGGAGCGCCCAAGTATTGAAGTCTCCTTCTAGAGAGAGCCGGGCAGGAGCAGAACAGGTGTTCCACAGTCTCCTCCTCGTCCTCGTCTCTACAGCTTCGACAGACGTCGTTATATGGGGCGCCCAGCCTGTTTGCATGTGTGCCTATTAACCAGTGTCTCGTAAGGGAGCGTATGACTGAGCTGCACCTACTCCTACTGAGTTTGCAGAGCTCATCGGTGCGCTTCCTAATAATGTTAGGAACATGTTTGCCGAGTTATGCGACATAGTGGCACTGTTTGCCATCTGTCATTTATTAGTCGCTTAAAATGTTCTTTTATTTTGAGCTTGCAGGTGGCCATTGGCATACGAATATCCTCCTTATCATGGAGAAGGGGGGTTGTTGTACCAGCTCTGGCCAGCTCGTCTGCTATACAGTTGCCTTCAATGTCCTGGTGGCCCGGGACCCATATTAGGCTGATGACAAACTGATAAGCCATCTCATGGAGAGATTTGCGACAGTTTGCCACGGTAGCCGAGCTTGTTGTTATCGCATTCAGTGATTTGATCGCAGCTTGGCTATCACTATAGATATTTATATAAGTTGCCGTAGGGGCACGTTCCTAAAGGCAGCTCAAGGCTTCCCTGATCGCTATGACTTCCGCTTGGAAGACACTGCAGTGATCTGGGAGCCTAAAAGAGTGTCTTATATTCAGATGTTCGGAGTAGATTCCTCCTCCGACTTTGTTGTCCAGCTTTGAGCCATCAGTAAAGATATGAATGGCTCCATCTGGGCCAGGTGGTCCCTCGAGGGAGTTGGTTCTGTGAGGGAAGATTGTTTCGAAGGGGGTATATCTGTATTCTCCCTCGGAACGCAGTAGTCCGTTTTTGTGGGGACGATTTTGTTTCCGTTTAGGATGGACGCATGACCGGTGTGATGTGACACCCATTGGTCAGAGTCTCTAAGACGGATTGCTGCCATTTCTGCCTGCTCCTTACCTGCAAGGTCAAGGCTCTGCAGGCATAGTATAGCATTTAGCGCATCCGTTGGTGTTGTGCTCAGAGCTCCCCTGATGCATAGGGCTGCAGTACGCTGCACCTTGCCCAGTTGTTTAGTGATGGTCCCCTTCGATAGGGCAGGCCACCACACTGCGACTCCGTAGAGCAGTATTGGTCTTATTATTGCTAGGTAAATCCATTGGACTATTCTTGGGTTCATGCCGCATTTTAGCCCAATGGCCTTCTTGCAAGTGTAGAGGGCTATCGTAGCCTTCTTCACTCTGTCTTTGATGCTCAGGTTCCAGCTACGCTTTTTGTCAATTACCAACCCTAATAATGGCAACGTCGTCCGCGTATGCTACTACTGTGCAGCCCTCCCCTTCCAGGTCACACAGAATCTTGTTGACTGCTATGTTCCATAGAAGGGGAGACAGGACACCACCTTGCGGGGTGCCTCTGCTGACATACCTTGACTGAGTGGACGTTCCCATTGATGATGTCACCGTCCTGCATGTGAGCAATTGATCAATGAGCATCACCAAGTGACGATCCACTTCCAGGTCAGTCATGGCCTCCGTGATGGCTCCCGGTATGACGTTGTTAAAAGCTCCCTCGATGTCGAGGAAGGCTATTAGAGAGTATTTTTTGACGTTTATGGACTTCTCCACCGCCGAGATTACTTCATGGAGTGCCGTTTCCGTAGATTCACCTCTCCGGCATGTTGTGCGCCTGACAGCCACTGCGAATTTATGGTTGTTCTCAGCTGCACGACTAGTCTCTCAAAGGTTTTGAGAAGAAAGGACGATAGACTTATTGGTCTGAAGTCTTTTGGGGTTATGTGTGAGGGTTTCCCTGCTTTGGGGATAAAGACTATTTTAGCCTTTAGCCAAGCGCGGGGGATTTTTGCCACTGTCAGTATCTTCCTGAAGATACTTTGCAGCCAGTTGATGGCCATGTCCCCGGCTTTTTGTAGCTGAGCCGGAATGACGTGGTCCGGGCCAGGTGATTTGTAGGATTTAAAGCTGTTTACTGCCCAGCTAATATTCCGTTTTGTGAGGATGTGCCCCATCGAGGTTTCCGGGCCTTCACTTGGGGTGTCTGCCGGCTCGATGGTCGTACACCCAGGAAACTGAGTATCGAGTAGAATGTGTAGGGAGTCCTCACTAGAGTTCGTCCACGTACCATCTGTTCTCTTGAGATATCCCACCGAGGGGGATGTTTTTGACAGGATCTTGCGTAGCCTTGGGGCTTCTGACGTGTCTTCGATTTCGGAGCAAAATTTTTGCCAAGAGGCCCTTTTTGCTCTCCTAGTTTCTTTTTTGTATGGGGTTAATTTGCTTTTGTCATTTTCCCATTGCGCTTCCGCGCTGTTGCTTTTGGCTCTGTTAAAGAGAGTCCTGCAGTCTTTCCGGAGGGCGTCTATTTGTTTAGACCACCAGGGGGGGTTTCTTTTTCCCTCTTGGTTTGGTTGAGGGGCAGGCTGCCTTGAAGGCAGCAAGCTTCCGTGAAGCTGTCCACAAGACGATTAAGATCGTCTTGTGTGTCTGGGCATTTTGGTGCTTTGGGAGGTAGTAATTCCGCTATTTTTGCACTATATATATCCCAGTTGGCTTTCCTGGGGTTAATATAGTTATTGTGTTTGGTGCTTTCGAGATATAGAACTGTCTCGATGTACCTGTGGTCTGAGAAGGAGTGGTCCTCTAGGACTCTCCAGCTCTTCATCATTTCTAACAGTTTGTGAGACAGTAGAGTGAGGTCGATAGCCTCTTGACCGTTTTTTATAATGAAAGTGGGGTCATTACCCCGATTACCAATAATTAGGTTGGAGTTTAGGATGAAGCTGAAAAGTGACTCACCCCTTACATTTGTATCCGAGCTCCCCCATTGGGTGTGGTGAGCGTTGGCATCGCAGCCTATTATTGTGTCCGACCTTTCGCTGTCGCTGGCTATCTTGCGAACGATGTCACTGGGAGGATCGCTTTCCTCGTGAGCCATGTTGGACGACACCAGGTTCAGGCGTGTCCCCTGTAGCTCTAGGCTAGCCGCCGTGTTGTCGCCATTGCTAAAATTGTGGAGCAGAAAGATATTTAGGTGCTTTCTTGCTAGTATGCAGCTTCTAATTTTACCTTCAGTTTGGGCTACAATCAGCTTGTAGTCCTTCGTCGCTAATCCACAGACCTTGCCTCCTACCACCCAAGGCTCTTGGACTAGGACTATGTCCCCTCAACTCGCGACTAAGCGGAGTATTAGGGCAGCGGATGCTGCTTTATAGTGGTGGAGATTTATCTGCAGAAGCCTCAGAGACTTCATTAGAGTTACTCTCCACCACTGTTATGTCGGCGTCAGAGTCGTCGAGAATCTCGTCACGACACAACGCCTCAAATTCGAGCATCAGCTCCGTCTCCGAGGAGTAGCTCTCCAGGGCCGGCTCCGGGTCTACGTCGGGTGCCTCGATCTCCGAGGCAACGTCCCGCTCAACTGGGTTGTTGACAGGGCGCGCCTCGGCCGCTGCATCCGACGACCTTCATGGTCACCGAGCTGAACCCGAAGTTGAGCTCTCCCTTGGCTGCCTCGATCGGGGCTAGTGACTCCTTATTCAGGATTATCACTGCCTGGTTAGTGGGGCCTTTCGACGCCTCCACTTTGACCACCTTCCAGTCTGTGGTTGGCAATGTTGGGTTGCATCTCTGCAACATCTTGAGGATCCGCTCGGGCTCCTTAAAAGTGGCCGGCACCCATATGCGAGCCCTTGGTCTACTGGGCACCTCGCTCCTGTCCACAGCGACGAGCTTCGCCCCAGCGTAGACTTCTCCGATTTGCGCCACCGCAGCTTTGTAAAGCTTCACGGAGCGCTCATCTTTGTAGGCTACCACTTTGATGCTTCCCTGGAACCATCCCATGTCTTTGCAGATTGGGGGTGGCCCTGGATCCTTCTCAAGAAGCTCGAAGCAGAGGTCGGCCAGTGCCGCTTCCACCCACTTCCATTGGCTTCTGGGTATTTTTCCCTCCGCGCTGCTGTTGTCGAGAACGCCTATCAGCGTCCTATCCTTGGCAATCTGCGTATGGGAGTATGTTCGGAGCAGCAGCCGATAATAGTTCTAAAGAAATTAATATCACATAGTCATATATCATCTCTTATACTGCTTATACTTATCGCTATCTCAGTACGCTCCCGTACACACGCACATATATCAGTACTGCTTATAGTGCATTGCTTCGCCCTGTTCTCAAAGCAGTCCAAATATTTGGCCACGGCCAAGACCCTTGTAACCCGTCGAGAAAATAAAACATTTGTAAACTTAACCAACGGAGTAAATTATTGTAAATGTGGAGTCAGAGTTGCCGAAAAAGCTCGGCAGCTTCTCTACCGTCGAGACTACTTCATGGAGTGCCGTTTCCGTGGATTTTCCTTTTCGGTAGGCATGTTGTGCGCCTGACAGTCACTGAGGATTTATGGTTGTCCTCAGCTGCAGCCCGACTAATCTCTCAAAGGTTTTGAGAAGAAAGGACGATAGACTTATTGGTCTGAAGTCTTTTGGGGTTGTGTGTGAGGGTTTCCCTGCTTTGGGGATAAAGACTATTTTATCCTTTAGCCAAGCGCGGGGGATTTTTCCCACTGTCAGTATCTTCCTGAAGATACTTTGCAGCCAGTTGCTTTTTGTAACTGAGCGGAATGACTTGGTCCGGACCAGGCGATTTGTAGGATTTAAAGCTGATTACTGCACAGCTAATATTCCGTTTTGTGAGGATGTGCCCCATCGAGGTTTCCGGGCCTTCACTTGGGGTGTCTGCCGGCTCGATGGTCGTACACCCAGGAAACTGAGTATCGAGTAGAATGTGTAGGGAGTCCTCACTAGAGTTCGTCCACGTACCATCTGTTCTCTTGAGATATCCCACCGAGGGGGATGTTTTTGACAGGATCTTGCGTAGCCTTGCGGCTTCTGACGTGTCTTCAATTTCGGAGCAAAATTTTTGCCAAGAGGCCCTTTTTGCTCTCCTAGTTTCTTTTTTGTATAGGGTTAGTTTAATTTTGTAATTTTCCCAGTGCTGCTGCTTTTGGCTCTGTTAAAGAGAGTCCTGCAGTCATTCCGCATGGTATCTATATGTTTAGACCACCAGGGGGATTTCTTTTTCCCTCTTGGTTTGGCTTAGGGGCAAGCTGGCAGGAAGGCCTTATTGCAAGCTTCTGTGAAATTTTCCACAAGACGGTTAAGATCGTCTTTTGTGTCTCGATGTACCTGTGGTCGGAGAAGGAGTGGTCCTCTAGGACTCTCCAACTTTTCATTATGTCCGGCTTGTATCCGACCTTTCGCTGTCGCTGGTTATCTTGCGAACGAGGTGACTGGGAGGATCGCTTTCCTCTTGAGCCATGTAGGACGTCACCAGGTTCAGGCGTGTCCCTTGTAGCTCTAGGTTAGCCGCCGTGTGGTCGCCATTGCTAAAATTGTGGAGCAGAAAGATATTTAGGTGCTTTCTTGCTAATATGCAGGTTCTAATTTTACCTTCAGTTTGGGCTACAATCAGCTTGTAGTACTTCGTCGCTAATCCACAGACCCTGCCTCCTACCACCCAGGGCTCTTGGATTAGGACTATGTCCCCTCCGCTTGCGACTAGCGGAGTATCAGGGCAGCGGATGCTGCTTTATAGTGGTGGAGATTTATCTGCAGAAGCCTCAGAGATTTCATTAGAGTCATTCTCCACCACTGTTATATCGGCGTCCGAGTCGTCGAGGATCTCGTCCCGACACAGCGCCTCAAAATCGAGCTTCAGCTCCGTCTCCGAGGAGTAGCACTCCAGGGCCGGCTCCGGGTCTACGTCGGGTGCCTCGATCTCCGAGGCAACGTCCCGCTCAACTGGGTTGTTGACAGGGCGCGCCTCGGCGTAGACTCCGAGCGCATCCGAGCGTAGACTTCTCCGATTTGCGCCACCGCAGCTTTGTAAAGCTTCACGGAGCGCTCATCTTTGTAGGCTACCACTTTGATGCTTCCCTGGAAGCAGCGGTCGGCCAGTGCCGCTTCCACCCACTTCCATTGGCTTCTGGGTATTTTTTCCTCCGCGCTGCCGTTGTCGAGAACGAAGGATACATTTGGTATCACCCTGGAGCGCTTCGCGGCAGGTCCGGGCGTCTCTTGAGAGCGCTGCCTCTTCGGTTGTGCGGCCACCTTCTGTGGCTCCACACTGAAGTTGGGCAACACCACCGAGGCCCATTCCACTTTTTTCAGCCAGTCTGCTGTTGGACTGACTTCCTGGCTGGCGTTCTGCCGACGGAGTATGTGCCCAGCACTCCTCTTTTCGGCATAGCTATATTTTTTGGTTTGGACGCTGGTTGATGGTAAGCCATCACCCGCCGCTTCACCGGAAGGTTGAGGAGCCGCAATATTGCTTAGCTGCCCTACCATGGTATCAGTTTTGGGTGTTGGGTTTCCACCCATCCCAGGTTTGGGATGGGACCCACCCGGATTCATACCCGCGTCCTTCACCGTGCAGGTCTTTCCTGCGTCTGAGCGGATCGGGCCAGGCCTTTGGGCCGTTGCCTTCTCCCGCTTGGGATTTCTCCCTGCAGGCACTTGGGGAGTGCCTGTTGTTGTTGTTTATATTTTCGTATTTATCCATAAAGTTCCCACGAGCTGCAGAGAAGGGGAACGGTCCACCCCGGCAGAGCTCTGCGTTACCCGGGTAAGGCATAATTAGAACAGGGGGCTGCCAAGTCCCTGAGCTCTCCGTTCACGACTGGGCTAGTTTTATACCGGGCCCCCAGCCAGTCTGACTCTTGGCATGGGTCGACTGACACCTTAGTCCGGCCCGGTGTGAGGTGAGTGTTGGTTGATATTTAACCGTGGCTCATAGTTAAGCACAAACGCATTAAGCTCGACACGATCATACTGCTGTTCACGCTCCAGTTCTTTGTTGAAAAGGTCGTGTATATCACGATTATGCGCTGTCATACCTAATTGAACTAATGCTTTGCTTGCCATCATCAAGCAAAGGTCTTCAATAGCAATCAATGCTTCGTTTTAAATTTCCGGCGTATAGTCCATGTTTATATCACCCGTTTGACGGCGCAATCGATGTAAAAAATCCTTTGACAAATGATTTTGATGTTTTTGCCACAATTCAATTGGCTTTGCTGGACTGCACGTGGCTATAATAATTGCGAAAAGTGTCCGAATTTGATGTGGACTTGATGACAATGCTGCATCTTCAAGTGTAAGATCCCAATGCATGTCATTCTCAAGCATATTCATATTCATTCGCATACTTCGCGATACGTCCCACACAATTCTTCATCAACAGTTCACAAAGATTCAAATGATGTTGGTCCACGAACATTTATTATCAACAATCGCAAACAATAACACTCTTGATTGTTAGGATGAACTGCATAAATTCGTCCTATCGCATCTGAGTAAAACAATACTGGCTGACCATGAACGGCTTTTCCGCGTCTTCGCCTTTGAAAATCTTTTGACGAATTATTCCACGTATAATATTCGGGTACTTCGGCGTATAGCAATGTTTTCGCAAAATCATCTTCTAGACACAACGAAACAAATACAGTTAGAGTTGTTGCTGGTGGTTGCGCAGCTCTTCGCATTGCATTTCCGGGTGTGAAAAAAACTCGTTGACCGTTTGCAAGATGAATACAGTTGGATGCCTATCATGGATCGGGAATGATAATATGCGCCATACTGCTTCATTTGAACTGATGTATCTGCCCATTTGAAATTGATTTCATCGGTAACATTAGCAACTGCTCCAAAAACAGCCATATCACTGCCCTTGTTGTTGTATTTGCAAATGTATTAAATAGATTGAACTGAATTGCAGACCTCTACGTTTATGTGCGCTTTATAAATCTTAGATAATAACGGTGAATATGGCACAACCCAACGATTATCAATCTCCAAACCTTGATTTTTAACTCTCAAAGTAACCGAATGGCCATTGTTCGGGCCAGCGGCTACTTAAGCGTATACCATAATATTAAATGTAGCTGTAACCAGTTGTATAAGAGTATCGAAACCTAAGCTTATGTATGTCCCCAGCGTTCGGCAGTGCTGCTGCGCTCTCCCTGTTAAAGGGTGCTCTGCACCTGCCGCTTCGGCGTTCTATGCTAATCTCTCGCCGCATAGGCTGCATACTGAACCCCCGCTTGTGAACATTTATTTGGTTGGGCAAAAGAACGAGCAATTGGCTTCAGCTAGCCGCAGGTATAAATAAACATTATAACGTTGTAAATCAAAGTCTTTAACTGAATTTTGGATAAATATAGGTGCCAAAAAAGCTTGGCAGCTCAAACATTGGTGACCCCGACGTGATTTAACTAAAATTTTTAATCGCGTTTCGATTAAAAACTATAAAAATCGAATAAGATATTCGTTGCTGTGCCGTTTAACGACCAAAAAATACATTTTGTACAAATAAGAACAGTTAAAGTGCAAGTTCAGTGAGACTGCAGCCGTCTAATATTCCGTTGCTTAATCGCCGATTCTCTCTTGCTCTGCGTCGCTGCAGCCGCGGCCCTTGACTTTCCGTGTCTTCTATTCTCGCTCCCGTTCTTTCGCCGTCGCTTAAGCGGTCTTACATTTTCCGTTGTTTCGTTGCATTGGACCGGTTGGCATGGACAACGAGCCGAATACTGGTGCGGGCGGAAATATTGCGATGGATGAAAAAAGGCTGAGGCTTTATAAGCGTAAAGTTCAGTCTCTGCATGATCGGCTGCAGCGTCTTAGTCAGTCATTCTCGGGGAATAAAATCGACAATCTAAGTGCGTCTGAAATAGATGTGCGCCTCGATATGTTGGCTGAAATTCGTGAGGAGTTCAACAAGTCCCATAATGAGTTGGAATCACTGGATGAAGACGAGATTGGAAGTGAGCTGCGTTTAACGTTCGATACGCTCTTCATTTCTTTGAAAGCCGAGCTGCTGGCGGCTCTCGAACTAGGACATTTGCGAGTCGCTGCTCATTCCACTAGCATGCCAAATAGCTCTGGAGGTCACACCATCATCATGGCTGACAAGCAGCGGCTTCCTGAGCTGAAGCTACCTAGCTTCTCCGGTGGCTATGTGGAATATGCGGATTTTATTGCCATATTCAATTCGGTCATCGAAGGGGATGCAGATCTCAGTGAAATCGAGAAGTTCCAACATCTTCGCTCATGTCTCTCGGATGCGGCCCTGGATTCGGTTCGATCGTTGAAGCTCTCCAGTGCCAATTATCGTGTGGCTCTTGACATACTTAGCAGACGTTTTAATAATAAACGACTTGTTTTCCAGGCACATATCAAGGAGATTCTTGGGCTCAAGAAGGTAGATTCGCATTCTGCTAAAAGGCTTCGGGCACAGTCAACTTGCATACGCGCGCTCTGCAGACATTAGGAAGTGCTGAGGAGATATCTGGATGCATGATAATCCACATGCTGCTGCAAAAGCTAAATGAGAAGACCCAAACCAAATGGGAAGAGACTGCGTCATCGGACAGGTATTTTGGGAGCTGGGGAATTCTACGATTTCCTGGAGAAGCGATGCCAGAAGATGGAGAACGTGCAATATGCTATAGCGACACACGCGGCTGAGCTCAGGTGGGAAAAATCCAGTCTACACACCTAAAGAAAATCTTTGTTGCCTCTAACTCTTCCGCCGACCCGTCTGGATGCCCTTTCTGCCATTCAGCGGTTCACGGAATATACTCGTGCAGCATCTTCACAAATGTATCTCCTTTTCTGCGTCACAAGGAAGTTAAGAAGCTGTCACTTTGTTTTAACTGCCTGAAATCGGGTCATCGGACTCGTGCATGCACAGGTGGCCAGTGTAGAGTTTGCAGTTGGAGGCATCATACCTTGTTGCACTTCGACTCACCTATAGCGCAAAGCTCCCCAGCTGTTTCTCATCTAGAACGAGCAGTATAACCAGGAGCTATTCCGCCGGTTCAGGATTCTGCCAGCAGTGTGCCGTCTCATGCATCTACCTCTCTTGCTGCCCAAGGTATCCACTCCGATATTGTGATGCTGGCCACAGCTGTTGTTTTGGTGAAGAATCGATCTGGCGTTTTGGTTCCTTGTCGCGCTATTCTAGATTCAGGATCCCAGCTTTATCTCGTTACCTCCAGGTTCGCCCAGCAGCTTCAGCTTAGGAGAACTCAATCGTCTGCCCTTGTTTCTGGTCTGGGCGATACTAGCGTGTCCACTGAGGGATCCACCGTCACCATTTGCATGCAGTCTCGCACTTCGGACTATTCGACCACACTCACTGCTCTCATCGCACCCACAATCACAGATAGCCAACCAAGTCTGGCAGTTAATGTAGCCGATTGGAACATTCCCTCCAATATTCAGCTTGCCGATCCTGCATTCTTTAATCCTCAGCGAGTAGATCTCCTCATTGGCGCGAGCATATTCTATGACCTTCTCTGCGTAAGGCAAATCAAGCTCATAGATGGATTGCCTCTTCTGCAGAAGACCCGGCTTGGGTGAATCGTATCTGGTGGTGGACAGAGGGTATCAAGCTCGTATTTTCTGGCAACCCAAAATTCTCCGGATTCGGAGGATAGCATGAATGCAAGGTTGGATCGAACTCTTCGTATGTTTTGGGAAGTTGAGTATTGTGTGAAGGCTAGCTTGAGTACAAAGGAAGAAGTAGATTGTGAGGCGTATTTCGTAAGCCACTTTTCACGGTTGCCATCAGGGGAGTACTCCGTTCGACTGCCTTTAAAGCATGATGCTGATCTCTTGGGAGAGTCCTATACTCAGGCGTATCGACGATTTTTCAGCTTGGAGCGAAAACTCGATCGTAATCCCGCGCTCAAGGAGCGTTACTCAGCTTTTATGAAAGAGTATACTGATTTAAAGCATATGTCCAAAGTCCATCCTGACTCACGTAGCCTCTGCAAGTCTTTTCTGCCTCATCACTGCGTTTAAAAGGAGGATAGTACCACGACAAAACTCCGTGTCGTTTTCGATGGCTCTGCAGCTACATCAACTGGATGCTCCTTAAATGATGTGATGATGACAGGTCCTGTTATTCAGCCAGCATTGTTATCATACTGATCCGGGTCCGCACATATCCCGTCGCTCTCACTGGTGACATTTGTAAAATGTACCGCTGCGTAAAGGTATCTCCACCCGAAAATATTCTCCAGTGTATCCTGTGGCGAGATTCCATCCAGTCCGAGGTTCAGGTCCACACATTAGATACCGTCACATACGGTACGAGGGCTGCATCGTTTTTAGCGGTCCGCGCAATGCACCAGCTGGCCATCGACGAGGGTAATCCCTACCCTCTTGGCTCAGTTGCTCTGCAACAGGAGTTCTATGTTGATGATCTCATCTCTGGCGGCAACTCGGTCGCAGAAGTCATGGAAAAGATTCGCCAAACTTCAAGTCTACTGTCTTGCGGTAACTTTAGAGAAATTTCTACGGTTTCTTGATGGAAGCGACATTACCAAAACTCTTGGTTTAGCTTAGGACCCTGCGTCAGATCAGCTGCTGCTTGCCTTGTCCGCGCTGGACACGAATTCAAGGCCCTCCAACGGTCGGTTTTGTCAACTGTTGGAAGCTGCCGAGCTTTTTCGGCAACTCTGACTCCACATTTACAATAATTTAATCCGTTGGTTAAGTTTACAAATGTTTTTATTTTCTCGACGGGTTACAATGGTTTGAGGCCGTGGCCGTGAACTACGACTCGATGCGTTCGACAAATATTTTACTGCTGCGAGAACAGGGCGAAGCAATGCACTATAAGCAGTACTGACATATGTGCGTGTGTACGGGAGCGTACTGAGAGAGCGATTATAAGTATAAGTATAAGAGATGATATATGACTATATGATATTAATTTGTTGAGAATTATTAACGGCTGCTGCTCCGAACATCAACTATTGCGCGTTTCTACGACCCTCTTGGATTGATTAATCCTATTATTGTCAGGTGCAAGATAATTCCGCAGCAGCTTTAGAGAGAACATTTGGACTGGGATGAAGCATATGATGCTTGCATATATGTCGTGTCCAGGCAAGGGGAGTCGTCAAGCAATGTTTTGTGCTCAAAGTCTCGAGTGGCGCCACTAAAATCACTGCCGATTCCAAAGCTGGAATTGAGTGGAGCCCATTTGCTAGCGAAGGTTATGTGCAACTTAAAGGAGACGGGAATTTTCCCAGGTCAGTTTTACTGCAGGTCGTATTCGTCTACGGCGTTATCTTGGATTCGGGATGAGCCAGCCAAATTTAAGGATTTCGTGGCAAATCGAGTGGCAACAATTCAGGAGTTGACACAGGGGCGAAATTTTTAAATACACTTGTAGCAGTGTGATATCATATGAGTCTGGAAACCAAATTTGGTTTCCCTAGCTCTTATAGTCTCTGAGATCCAGACGTCAAACAAGACGGACAGACGGTCAGACGGACAGACAGACATGGCTCTATCGACTCGGCTACTGATGCTGATCAAGAATATATATACTTTATGGGGTCGGAATCGTTTCCTTCTCTGCTTTACACACATCCACTTTTACCAGAAATCTAATATGCCCTTAATTCTTTTTTGAGTACGGGTATAAAAATGACACCATACAAAAAATAGTAAAGTACTACAAAAATTTGTATATCCGGAAATCTATAAAAAAAAGCCTAAATAAAAATTTCAATTTTGTCGAATAGTGTAATTGGCGCCAAACGGGATTTAACATACCGCAAGAAAGAGAATTCACGTCCCCACGAAAACATGTTAATGACTGTTCGTAAAAATAGTGATTTAAAAAAAAAACATCACTAAAAGAAAAGTCAATATTAATAATCTGGCAGTGCTAGTGTAAGCATCACGCCATCCAATAAATTTTCCTATTAAATTTCAATTAGTGCGTTTCTATGTTTGTGGTCATAATTTAAGTGAAATCGTTGTTAGATCAGCAACACCCTCACTGAACAAGAACGACTTTTGAGATGTGAAAATGTGAGAGACAAAGTAGTGAGTGCTCTAAATGTAGAAGCCTTATAAACTTATAAAAGAGTGACCATCGATCCTAAAAAAAATTGCGATGTAAAATTGGACATCATTAAATCAGTACCGACCTTCAACGGAAACCATGAGTATGTGTCTTGGAGAAAATCTGCCGTAGATGCGTATAAAGTCATATGGGAAAGCGATCGAGGACAAAAGCCATTTAGGCGACGGCAACAGCCAAGGTAGGCAAAGAAGAAGTCTGGAAAACACCCCACATTTTTTAGGAAAAAATAATTAGAACAAGCCGCAACGGGGTGACCCATGGCCAACAGAAGCCCCAGAGTGACGCAACACAGGCCGAAGTTCAGAAAAGGCGAAATACTTTAGATCGTATATTTGGGAAGAGACGCCTCCGGGTATACACTCCTGCCCAAAATTATAACACCCCGAAAACTTTAGTTTCGACCCTCGTAGGAAAATGGGAAAGCATAATACAACAAAACCAAGTAGTGCAGAATGGAAGCTTAATGAATTCTGCTTTAAATCTGATGTTCTTATTGCATCTCGCGTTTTCAAGTAGCGGTCAAAAAATCACACAAGTTCGATTTTTGTTGTTTCTGAAAGTGTATCAAAGCTATACGACACATTTCGATTGTAGCGACTGGAGAGAAAGGTTTGGTTTCAGTTAATTTTTTATTTATTTCTGTTAACAATTTGATGCATTTTTAATAAAATGCAGCGCGGACGTTTGTTTTCAGACGGGGAAAATGGAAGAATTAAATCCTACACCGATGCTGGCTTTAATGTTAGCGAAATATCGTGGAACATCAGTCGAACCCGTTGCGTTATCACCAAATTTTTGACTAATCCGGATGAATATGGTGTGAAGCATAGCTGTGGAAGAAAACCTAAGCTTTCTGACCGCGATAAACGTCGCAAATTACTTAAAGCTATCAATTCGTTTGCTTCGTGCTCCACACTTGCCGCATGTTTGTGTAAGCCTGTGTCACGGATGACTGTTTGGCGGACGCTGCAATCATCGGATTGCATTGTCAGAAGAGTCCTAAAAAAGGCTCCGTTCTTAAAGCTGCGCCACAAAACAGCAAAACAGCACAGCTTCAATTTGCGGAAAAAGCTTGGAAAGAAACTGTGCCTCGGTATGAAATTTTAACTTTATTTTGTTTATACAGCTGGTCAAAATTTTGTATTTAGATAGTTTTTTCTGATGAAAAAGATTAAATCTTAGGGCCCAGATGGGTTTCGGCACTATTGTTTTCCAAACGCAATGGTTTGGGGAGCCTTTAATGAGTCTGGAACGCTTGATCTCTGTTTCACAAGCTCCAGGATGAACAGTGGAGAATACAAAAAATTACACCACCCGACAAAATCGAACTTTTTGTTCCTCAAGGATGCAAACCGACTTTTTCTAATAGATATGGGGCTTTAAAATTTTTTAAAGAATTTTTTAAATCTGGTATTTTTTTTTTAACTTTTTCAGAGGTAGCGCTTGTTTTCACATAACTCTATTATCTTACGTCTGGGTGTAAAGAACTTTGCTATTTTCAAAGATAATTAAAACAGCTAGAAGTTAAGCCCTAACACTTTGTGATTTCAGCTTACCGTCTGGGGAATATAAAGCATTGAAATGCAAAAATAATGATTTTTGTGCGGTATTTTTTATGAAATTTTGACTTTAAAAACTCAAGAAAAGTCGAAAAAAAAATTATATCCAGTTTTTTTTGTGTATATGTGCATTAATTTGGCGTCGTTTAAGGTATCGCTCATTAAAATCTATTGAGAGACTTTGGAGCTAAAATTCGTTAACCAAAACTAAAAAATTAAAAAATTTAACAAAAAATACCTTTTGGAAGGTTGCGGGCCCAACTGCTAATTTTAAACAAAGCAAACGAAAAAGGGTTGTACATTTGGTACCTGTTCGCGTTCCTTTGGTATGAAATGTTGTTGACAGTTACTTTTTTCGTTATGTGAGGTAGGATACCTACCTATTCAGGTCAAATGTTTCCTTTATATTCTCACAAGTGCCGGTCCACACAAATTTGATCTCGTCGCGTCTACCTAATCATATTTCAATAAGTCAGAAGTCAGAACTACACTAAGGCACATACTTTATAGGCACACAGTTATATGTATATCCATGACTATGATCAAAATAGCAAACTTCTTTACAACCAGACGTAAGATACTAGAATTATGGTAAAAAAACAAGTGCTACCTCTGAAAAAAGCTTAAAAATAAAATAGTAGTTTTAAAAAATTCGTTAAAAAAAGTTCTGCCATAGAACAAAAAAATTTCATCAAATATCATTTGTTCCATGAGGAAAAATCGTGCCGGGTAGTGTAATTGGCGCAGCCGATCCATAAAAGGTACTGCCTGTCGTGGAGACGGCAGTCAATCGAGAATCCATCGCGGCAGGCAGTAGAGTCGAGTTAAGAGTTATACCAATAAACCGATAATAAAAAAAAATAATACAACACCTCAAAAACAAAAGTGTTGTGATTTTATAAAACGTTCTCTTTCAATTTTCCTTGGCAAAAGTTCTTGGTTTTCCCCCACAAAGTCCCCGCAAGTTATAAATAACTTGTAATTGACTGAGCTACCTCAGCCTGAAGTAGGTCATCACAAGTGGCGCCCGAGCAGGGACTTTAAAGTATTTTTAAGGAAAACATCAAGAAAAACCGAAATCAGGGACTTCGTGGATTAAAGACCCACTGCCAGCAAAAGGAAAATTGAATAGAAAGGCGACAATAATTCATTAACGTAATCCGGACGCGAAAACAATCGCGAAAGTAGACGCAGTGCCGATCCGAAAAGTGCCGTTTAACCGTGAATCAAGTGCCGAAACCAACAGAAAACCACCATTGAACATCACGACGAGGAACAACCAGAGGAGGCGAACCCTGCGGGACACTTTTCCAATCCAGGGGTCAGCTCCGGCTGGATCCACAAACTTCGTCGGGACGAGTTAGAAGTCCTTGCCGAAGAATTCGGTTTCGGCAGCGAAGGAACGGTCGATGAACGCCGAAAGAAATTTGCCGCGCTAGTCGCCGGACCACTCGCGCAGATGCCTGGGTTCGCTTAGGAGAGTTCGAGAGACACTTTGCCAAACCAGCCTCACGCTCCCACTCCAAGTCACCACTGCCTACTACTCCTGGACCATCCGACACTTGACAAATGGATCCTAAGACCGGATTACGAGTCTCCGCAGCCACCAAATACCGCACTCCTGCAGCCCCCTTTCCAAGGCCCCTAGCTACAGAGACTCACCCAGCGCCCGTACCGAGGCCCTTTCCAGCGATCGACCGACCCATGGAAGGACCCTACTACAACAACGCCGCACAAATGGCGGAAAACATCCGAAAATGGGGAATCCAGTTTGACGGCCAAGGTGACCCTCTATCATTCATTGAACTACTCGAAGAACGCGCGCTCTCGTATGGGGTGGACACAAACCAGCTGCCGCGGGCCATGGCCGAACTTATCACAGACCGTGCCAGGTGTTGGTTCCGCACCAGCCGCCTACAAAGTTCCTCATGAGAAAACTTCCGCCAGGACTTCGTAGCGTTCTTCTTGCCACTACGGTATTTTGAACAACTGGAAGACCAGATCCGAGCCCGCAAGCAAGTGTCAGGGGAACTGTTCAAAGATTTCCTCATCGAGATACGGCTACTCATGTACCACGGATCTACGACAACGCCCTCCCAGCATACCAAATGTACGTGCGCCGCGACGAACTGCGAGACTTGTCCCAGCTAACACTGCTGGCCACGGAGTTGGAGAGTATTCAAGCACGGATACGCAAGGCCGGCTACAGAGCAGAGGAGCAGCGACTCCAATCGGACACCATTCCGGAAGCCGCATTGGGACTCGGCAGACTCACCAAGGAGACAGCTATCCAACCCAACCAGTACGACAAAACCCGAGGCGGCACATCGCATGATCACGACCCCCATTACCAACCCACGCGCAGCCTGTCGCCGGTGTGGTGAAGCAGTGCATGCGGCATACGAATGCCAAAATTCCTCGATCCTATTCTGCTGGGAATGTGGCAAGCGCGGCTGTCGCCAGCACACGTCAGGAAACGACTCGCGTCCTCGACTGACACGGGATCAGCCGGGAACGACGTCCGCCCCGACCCACGAATAAAACCCCCGCTGCACATCAACGAGAACCGGATAGTGGTAATGGTAACCATAGGAGGACAGGCAACGGAAGCCACCGTCGACACAGGGGAATCCCGAAGCTTTATCAGTGCAAGCCTCGTCCGACAACTAGATAACAACACCAACCTGCAAGATGCATGCGTCCGCATAAGCCTGGCCGACGGCTCGGTCAGAGAGATCACTCAGATTCTACTGGCGCACATCAGGCTGTATCAAAGAGAAGTTCAAATACCCCTCCTTGTCCTACCAAACATGTTGGATCAAGTTATCGTCGGCATGGACCTCCTATGTGCTATTGAAACAACGATCCAGTGCGGTACCACACTTCTACAAATACGAGATCAGTGCCCCGCAGCACCTATCCACACCGTTCCAAACAACAGCGTACAAGGCGACGAACCTCGACACCAGAAACCGAAGCCAACGGCAGCCGTCATACGTCCACAACCTATCCCAACAATCGTGGCACCCAGCACCGCCAACATGACACCGATACCAGCAACAGCAAACACGCGACCACGACAAACCCCAACGAATATACTGACCCAGATCGCCACGAAGAACACGACACCCAGCCCGGCCCCAGCAAAGGCAAAACGTCGGGCAATAACGAAGAGCACGAATCCAAAGCCAACACCAAGAAACAACAAACAAACAACCGGGAAAACGAGTCCCACGGTCACTACGGAGCAACCGCGTCTAAGGCCAACCACAGGGGACACATACCCCAAAGAAGCTACGGAAATCTCACCCACGAGACATGCACTCACGCACTGGAACCTGGCGCTCGACACAGGAAGCCCAGGTCTCAGTCCAGCAACAGAGCTTGTAAGTACCATCTCCTCCAAGGAGAAAGTGAACACCCTCCTAGACGACCATCAGCCCTGAACCAAGGCAACAACATCGACACCGACAACGGCAGCAACAGATCAACAGCCCAGCAACAAGGAAAAGAGCCACGCTAACCCCAACATGGTCGGGGCCCATAATCGAACTGATATCCACAGAGCCCCTCAACGCGGGCCCGGAAACCAGGACGATGACCCCACGATACACCGATCGCAGCCCTGTCGTACCCACGGCCGACGCCACGCAGATCTTCGCCAGCCCATTGGAGTACCTTCCGCGTACCGATATGATTCTTAGCGCCATGCACCGAGCCATGCCAAGAGCCATGTCCGAGATCTTCGTCGGCTAAACAAGTCGTTGTTGCGATACCAGAGGCGTCATCGCGACACACCTGTTCACGTACCAGTCTGGCTGTAGTATAACGCGAATACTACACCCGACGTACCAGACTGTCGTACACACGGTTGAGACCACACCAATTGTCGCCCACATCAGCGAACTTCCTCGCAGCATCAAACCACCCAGCGCGTTTGACACCACCATCCTACCTGAAGCCCCGAACAAACACTTTGACTCGGATCGAAGACGAGTCAGAACCAACCCCGGATCCCTGGCCACCCGACATAGCGCCACAAATTCAAGCATTTCTGAACGAAGAACTACCGAAGTTCGCTACCCTCCGTGGCACCTCAGACATCGCCGAGCATACCATCGTCATGAGGATAACTGACCCATCAAGCAACGATACTATCCGCAAAGGCCGGCCATGATGCGAATCATCAACGAACAAGTCGACCAATTGATAACGGAAGGTCTCATCGAGCCCTCCCGAAGCCCTCACAACGCGCCAATCTTACTCGTGCGTAAAAAGAATGGGAAATGGCGCATGTACGCGTACCCATTGCCCAGAATCAACTACATCTTGGAACGTCTACAAAACGCACGATTTATCACCACTCTCGATCTAAAGAATTTATACTGGCAGATACCAATGGCAAACGGAAGCCGAGAAGCAACAGCTTGCACAGTACCAGGCAGAGGCCTCTATCAATGGAAAGTGATGCCTTTCGGACTACATTCAGCGCCGGCAACGTTTCAGCGGGCCCTCTACATATTAATTGGCGCCGATATGGAACCCTATGCATTCGCTTACCTAGATGATATATCGTCATTGGTCGAGATTTTAATGAGCACCTACACAATCTAGAAGTGGTTTTTTCTCGGCTACAAAAAGCCAATTTACGCATAAATTCGGAAAAATATCTGGGCCACATTATCAGCGAAGAAGGCATCCATACCGATCCCGGTATGCCGCCGTCAAAGAACTCAGGCCTCCTACAAACCTAAAAGAACTTCGTAAATGCATCGAGATGGCATCCTGGTACCGGAGATTTGTAACAAACTTCGCGACAGTCGTCCAACCGATGTCGTGCATACTCAAGCAGGGAAAACCGTGGATATGGACCGAAGCACAACAGGCTGCTTTTGACCTACTGAAGACACTTCTCACGACCGCCCCCGTCCTCGCATGCCCCGATTTTAACGTCAAGTTTTCGCTGCAAACAGATGCGAGCAATCTAGGAGTTGGCGCAGTTCTCACCCAAGAAATCGAAGGCAAAGAACGAGTCATAGCATATGTCAGTCGACGACTAAACCAGGCGGAAGAAAACTACTCCGCTACTGACAAGGAGTGCCTGGCGGTCATTTGGGCAATTCGAAAACTACTCTGTTACCTGGAAGGATACCGATTCGATGTAATCACCGATCATCTCGCGCTAAAATGGCTAAATACGCTTGACAGCCCATATGGTAGAGTGGCAAGATGGGCACTCGAACTTCAGCAATACCAATATGACGTGCATTATCGAGCGGGCAAACAAAACGTAGTCGCAGATGCCCTAACCAGGCAATCACTGGAAACACTCGCACGGATCGCAGAAGAGAAGACAGCCTGCCCCTGGCTTCAGGGGAGGATAAAACATGTCCAGGACGAGCCGCAGAAATACCCCGACTACACTTACGCCAACGGGGAGCTATATCGACATCTGGGCCATGGCGCCGACGACGACGACTATATAGCATGGAAACTCTGCGTAGAAAAAGATCAACGAGCCAGAATACTTCACGAATGCCACGACCAACCCACAGCCGGCCACCTAGGGGTCCGGAAAATTATCATCCGAATATCCCAACGATACTATTGGCCAGGTTTCTACCGGGACGTGAGAAAATATGTCCGCGGCTGCCTAAGCTGCAAGAAGTTCAAAGCTCAACAACGCAAGCCGGTGGGCCAGATGCTCACTCGCAAAGCCCAAGAGCCATTCGCTACACTATGCGCTGACTTCTTTGGACCACTACCTCGATCAAAGAAGGGAAATACGATGCTGCTCGTTTTCTTTGACACTTTCACAAAGTGGGTTGAATTGGTACTACTCAAAAAGAGAACGAGAACGAATATGAACGAATATGAGTCATTTCGGCATACCCAAACGCTTTGTGTATGACAACGGCACGCAATTCACGAGCCGATCGTTTCGGTCATTTCTACAGACAGCAGGAGTAGAACTGCAACATACCGCACCATACTGTCCTCAGGAAAATCCAACGGAAACGGCGAATCGGACGATCAAGACCATGATTGGTCAATTCGTAGGTGATCGCCAAAACACCTGGGACGAACTACTACCGGAAATATCACTCGCAGTAAACTCCAGCGTCTCGGAGACAACGGGATTCAGCCCAGCTTTCCTACTGCATGAAAGAGAGCCTCGTTTTCCTGGAGCCCTCTATGATGAAGTCACGATAGGCACCGGAAGACTCCCAGAGATCGCTCTAAATAAGGCAACCAAACTCAGCGAAGTATTCACCATTGTCAGAAATAACATCCAGACAGGGATGCAACCGACGACGCAAATACTACTACTATTCCCACGCAATCCCCCTAGCCACGACTTTGGTTCCATAGATTGGTAGCTGGCCAGCCAAAGGCAACGAATTTAAAGGCGCGGCGCAACTCAAAAGACACCTACCGAAGAAAGACGAGAACGCAGCACGCGCGCGGCCAATGACCGAAAATCCGCTGGCTCAGAAGACGTAACCAAAAACCACCACCACAAAGTAAAAGTACCGAACTTGACTGATCAAATGACGAGTTGAACACCCGCAAAGTGAAAACTCCGCACACGCGCCACCAAAATCAAGAAAATAAATATCAACCTAAGCACACGCGTGGCCGACAGACAAAGAAAAAAAAAAAACCCAGGACTCAGCACATGTGACATCGAACGTCAAGAAAATGCGATCAACCTCCGCAGCAAAATACCACCAATAACCCGGAAATGGAGTCGCTCAACACGCTAAGGCGAAACCCGAGCACTGCTCGTAGAAATGCCTTGTACATAGTCGCACCGGCTCTAGCAAGAAAGGGGAAAGCGCTATATATAGCTGAGTTCTCCTGGTACTAAATAAGTTCGCTTCTTAATTCGAGTGAAAGATATTCATACGAGACACCCACCATCGAGATACCTAACCAACACTACATTGATTCTTTTCACCATGATCACGACGGCCCAGGCACTAGTTAAGTTACACGACTATACGAACGCCGACTATATTCCCCTCGTGGATGGAGAAGCCATCATTTGGGATAGCTACGGATACCTGCGCCACACAACGAACGTAACATCTTACCAGGAGTACGTGGTCCAGACAGAGCAGGCCACCGAACTATTCGCCGTTGACCGGATGACCGAGGTAATCACCACAGACTTAGGCCACATTCGCAACTTGATAGCCACCCTGAAAATCCACCATCGGGAAAGACGAAGCATCAATCTACTTGGGACGGCCCTGAAAGTCATCGCCGGCACGCCTGACTTCGATGATTGGGAGCAAGTACGCTTTAAACAAGGCCAATTGGTGGAAGCAGAGGCCAATCAAATCAATACCAAGATCCAGGGCCGGCTAAATGAACTGGCGCATTATATGAATACCGTAAGCAAATCCGACGACGCCGAGAGGAACCACCTGGTGGAGATAATCCTTTCTAAAAATAGGATCATTATCACCGATCTGGAAAACCTCATCCTCGGACTAACGCTGGCACGGATCCATATAACACTACTCGACAAAATCGAACTTTTTTTTTCCTCAAGGATCCAAACCGACTTTTTCTGATAGATATGGCGATTTAAAATTTTTTAAAGAATTATGGTTTTTTTTCTATGGCAGAACTTTTTTTTGAAGAATTTTTGAAGACTGGTATTTTTTTTGTAAGCTTTTTTCAGAGGTAGCGCTTGTTTTTTTCACATAACTCAAGTATCTTTCATCTGGTTGTTAAGAACTTTAATATTTTGAAAAGATAATTAAAACAGCTAGAAGATAAGCCCATGCACCTAAAAAATGGAAAAAATGAACAAAAAATACCTTTTTGAATGTAGCGGGCCCAACTGCCCATCGGGAATTGCGATCGCGATCAGGTACCAAATGTACAACCCTTTTTCGTTTGCTTTGTTCCCAATTGGCAGTTGCGCCCGCAGCCTTCAAAAATGTATTTTTTGTCCATTTTTTAGGTTTGGTTAACGAATTTTAGCTCCAAAGTCTCTCCATAGATTTTAATAAGCGATACCTTAAACGACGCCAAATTAATGCACCTCTACATAAAAAAATAGAAAACACAGGATATAATTTTTTTCGACTTTTCCTGAGTTTTTAAAATAAAAAAATCCAAAAACATCATTTTTGCATTTCAATGCTTTATATTTCCCAGACGGTAAGCTGAAATCACAAAGTGCTTGGGCTTATCTTCTAGCTGTTTTAATTATCTTTTCAAAATATTAAAGTTCTTAACAACCAGATGAAAGATACTTGAGTTATGTGAAAAAAACAAGCGCTACCTCTGAAAAAAGCTTAAAAATAAAAAAAAATACCAGTTTTCAAAAATTCTTCAAAAAAAGTTCTGCCATAGAAAAAAAAAAAAATATCATCAAACCATTTCTAAGCCCCAAATCTTTAATAAAAAGTTAGTTTTGTTCCTTGAGGAAAAATCGTGTTGACTGGTGTAATCAGCCGATCCCTACTAGACGGCGCCGACATCCAGGAATTTGAGGCCCAACATCTCACAAACATCAGCTTGGTGGAACTTTTAGGAGTATCGAAAGTGAGCGTGTTTCAAAATCGCGACCTACTCACGTTCCTGATAAAGTTCCCCCAACCAAGACGATCGTGCCGAAAACTGCTGATATTCCCAGTGCAACACCACCGGAAGATACTGGACTTCGGCGAGGGAAATATTGTAGCTGAATGTGGAACAGAAGCCGTCAATGTTGGCAACTGCGAGGCTACTGTCGGCGCGACATTTTGCCGACAACATCAAGGGACCACCTGCGCCCAGCAGATGGTAGCAGGGTCGGTCGCCCACTGTGCAACGCTGCCAGGACATCTCGAGGCGATCCACCACGTGGTTCATGGAACTATCATCGTGAACGACGCGCAAGTGACCATTCTGGAGGAGACCGGAGCTAAACAGAACATCTCGGGGACCTATCTGGTGACATATTCCCACCGGATCGCACTCAATGGGACCTGGTATGTAAATCATCTAGGGGACTCGAGACGAAAAGCCGTGGTGTCCGCGATGACCCAAGTAAATGTGACGTCCCATCGAGAACGGCTGAGTCTACCCTTCTTGAGGGAGCTCAGCCTGAAAAACCTGAAGCACATCAGCCACCTACGAGAAGTGCTGACGGTGATTAGCACCACCGCGTATATTCTCGCGGTGGGCATCGCGATTCCGATATGCATCATCATCTGGGTATTACTTCACCGATTGAGAACCAAAAACCAATGCAACACGAGACGCACAGACCCACAAGCCACAGGCCAGGAAATCGACACCAACCAGCTGCCCAACGACGCCGTGGGAACTGACAAGCCCCCCGAAACTCGAAGACCACCAGTCACGGCCACCCGAGTAGGTCCAGCCCCACGACCACCGGGCCAAGGAACGCGGATAGCGCCCGTGTCCAAACAGTAGAAAACAATCAAAAACATGCTGACCACGACTTCTGCCCACCGCTCAACTGCCGGTAGACTTAAGACCGAGGTAACGTCGGTAGGCGAAACGGTACTACCATACGGAGCCGAGCAAGAAGTCATCAAGCTTCAACTTCAAAACCCCACGAAATCGAAAAAGAAATATGAACAACGCTGACATAATTATACTCTCTTCTGACGAGGAGTCGGAAACAACCACCACCAGCACCGAGGAAGACGAGGAGGAGCCACGGTACACCAGATTCCGGCGAGAGAATCTGTGGTCTCCTCCACCGAGGTCTCCACCTGCCAACCGCTTCCCAAGGCCGACCACGCCGTCATATTCGCCAAGGGCGTACGACGACGAGGATTGGCCAGGAACCCTGCCAACGTCTACGGCACCACTCGGGCGAAGCAGCCACCCGCTGTTTACGCGCAGGTCACCGGCCCCAGGAATGCTGGCTCCCAAGAGCGGAACGCGGCCAGGAAGATGTCCCCCACGACCCACGATCAGATCAGGGCTGCTATCAACAACCCACTCCGAAACCGAAACCACTGGAGTAAGTCGAGCCGTACGCACGACGCGTCTTCCGGGAGTTCAAACAGTATGTATACACTAACACGCCCTGGATACTCCGAGTCACCAGAGTACACCAGACGGTAGTAGATGTTCTCGCTCCCACGGGTCGAGATCCAAAGACCTACCGCAGGAAGTACGAAAAACAGTTCGGGACAAACAACGCCGAAGAGGAGATCGTGCGCGAGCCCGTGATCAGCTCGATATTCTTTACCGAGAATATCAATCACTGACTATAGGGCCGGGGATAAGGCAACCTTCTGTTACCAATCACCCTTACGTAAGAGAATTCCCACACTGGAATATGATATCTTCGTAAGACCCCAAACAAATCGATGGCCGACCGATAAAAAGGCACAAAAGGCACTGCCTGGCGTGGAGACGGCAGTCAATCGAGAATCCATCGAGTCGAGTTAAGAATTATACCAATAAACCGCTAATAAACAAAAATAATAAAACACCTCAAAGAACAAAAGTGTTGATATTTTATAAAGCGTTCTCTTTCAGGCTTTCCTTGCCAAAAGTTCTTGGTTTTCCCTTACAAAGTCCCAGCGAATTATAAATTACTTGTAATTCAAGCATTCCTGGACAGACCGAGCTACCTTAGCCTGAAATAGGTCATCACAACATGGATTTTACTTATAACAATGTAATTAAAGGGCTGGGTACTCGTGGCAATGGTGAAAAAAGAGGAAAGGAAAAACAAGGAACAAGTTTATGACAAAAAAAAAAAAAACAGATAATAATATAAATATAATTATATATAAATTATAATTATAATTAACGATTGAACAAAAACATAAACAACTATGCTGTAAAAACTATTGTGTAAAAGTGACAAACATAAGGGTTTAAAGTCATACGAAACAAAGCCCTCAATATTGTGTCCCTATATAAAGAATATAAAATAAATTAATTACACATTTTGCAAACGTAAATTGCAACGAAATTTTCAAAATCATGTGTCACTGTGCGAACATCAAGGGCTAATCAGCGCTAGTGCAGAATATAAAATGAATTAATTACACATTTTGCAAACACAAATTGCAAATTTTCAATATCCTGTGATACTGTGCGAACATCAAGTGCTGATCATCGCTAGTGCAGAATATAAAATCAATTAATTACACATTTTGCAAACACAAATTGCAACGAAATTTGCAATATTCCGTGTCACTGTGCGAACATCAAACTGGATCATCGCTGGTGTAGAATAAAGAATCTATTTAATTACACAGTTTGCAAACACAAAGTGCAAAGAAATTTTCAATAACCGGTGTCACTGTTCACACATCATCGCAAGGAAAAAAAAAAAAAAAATACGAAAACATCTATGCAACAAAGTTCATGTATGAAGTTCCGATCATCGCAAGAATGTAATATACAATTCAAAAAATAAAATTATTTTTTTCTTCCCTCAACTGTATACAAGAGTCGTTCAAAAAAAAAAAAATACAAACAAATAGGAAGTCCAGAAGTGTTTACGAAACTGCTTGCCTTGCATTTACCAGACGTTGCCCGATATCAGTGGTCTGTGTATATAAGCTGCCTCGCAGCTCTAGGAATCTTTCTCGGTCACTCTGGCTCGCTGTCTATTACGATATATAAAATTGAAACCGCGGCTGCTGAGTGGGCGGCCAAATTAAATTTGAAACATTCAGAAATTATGGTCTTTGGCCTTGTGGTCACTTCTTCATAAGCATAAAAAAATGAGTTTTCTCCATGGTTTCTTTTTGCCTAGTATTGCCACTGGGTCCACATAATATAAATGTTTATCATGCATACACACTAATCCTTGAGTCCTTGAGGATCGAAGTGTTTTTGGCAAAGGCTAGCAGTTCCCCTGGCGTCCTCTTGGAGGCATCTTCCAATGATGTAAGTACCGGGGCGCCCAGGTATATTCTCCTAGCCCTTGAGAGAGCCGGGCAGTTGCAGATGAGATGTTCCAGGGTTTCAGTTGCCCCGGATTCCTCACATTTCCTGAGTATTCCCACCAACATTCTGCAGTCCTTCCGTGGGAGGTGCAATATGTGGTGGCTGAGTTTCCTACTGCGCTCCTTGCACATGGTTTTTGAGGTTCTGCAGGTGGTGGTTCTGCTCCACCTGCTTCTTGCTTTGGAGCGTTCTAAGGGAGGCAGGCACGTTCTTAGTTCTGTCGTTTGCCAGCCCGACGCCGTCCTTAGCCATACCATCCGCCATCTCGTTGCCATCGGTGCCTGGGAACCCAGTAGATCCGCACTGACTTTGTCGTGCTTAGGATATCTAGTGCCTCCCTGCTTGCCAAGACATTTCTGGAACTGACCGCCGACGACTGCATGGATCTTATCGCCGCCTGGCTGTCCACCAACAGGTTGATCACGTCATGTGGACGATCCGTAGACTGAGCAGCCTCTGCCGCTTTCCGTATGGCGAGGACTTCCGCCTGGAATATGCTGCATTGGTCCGGTAGCTTATAGGGTCTGTACAGTATATGCCTGCTCCTACTCCTCCTTCCATCTTGGAGCCATCCGTGTATATGTTTAGGTGTTCATTCTGGTCCCAACTTTCTTTCCGCCCGGAATATGCTGCATTGGTCCGGTAGCTTATAGGACAGCCTTATCTCAGGGTCTGTACAGTATATGCCTGCTCCTACTCCTCCTTCCATCTTGGAGCCAACCGTGTATATGTTTAGGTATTCATTCTGGTCCCTACTTTCTTATAGTCGTCGGGTTCCATGTGTATCGCTGACGTCCAGGCACGTTCGGAGGATCATGTAGTCAGATATACTGATCATGTCTCGGCCTATTGAACTGTGCCCGAATCCTTGCAGCGACATATTGCCTGATGCGACTAGGCGTTGTGCTGCCTCAGCGCCCCAGTAATGCAGAGCAGTGCCTGTCGCTGGGTCCTTTCCATAAGCTTATTGTACGTCTTCTTTTCTGTCGCTTGCCACAACACTAAGACTCCGTACAGCAGAGTCGGTCGCACCACCGAGATGTAGATCCAGTGCATTAGAGCAGGTGACAGGCCCCATGTGCTGCTAGGCATCTTCTTGGATGCGTATAGCGCAATGGTGGCCTTCTTCACCCTTTCCACTACATTGGGCCTCCATGCCAGCTTGCTATCCAGTACTATGCCGAGGTATTTGACTTGTGCTTTCGGGGTCAGCCTGGTTTTATCAATTTTCGGGGGTAAATGCCGGTACCTTGTATCTCTTGGTAAAGAGGATGAGGTCCTAATTTTCCTGCCCACTCACATATCTCCCTGAGTGTTGATTCCATTATGGAGCTGAGGGTCGGTGGACATACTCCTGTAATAATTATGCTTATGTCATCTGCATAGGCTGTTATTTTTGGGGCTCTCCTCTCGAATCTCTTTATTAAGTCGTCGACCACCAAGTTCCACAGGAGGGGCGACAGGACCCTCCTGTGCCTCTATGCAGCCCCCTCACCATGGAAGCGGTGTTCCACTCCGATTGCACCCGTCTGCAACTTATAAGGTTCTTTATCCAGAGGTTGATTGCGGGATGTGTGTTGGTCGCTTCTAGGCGGTCCATAATAGCGTTCGTAGTGACGTTGTTGAATGCTCCGGATATGTCTACGAACACTCCAAGAGCAGGTCTCTCTAGATGGTGGCTACTAGCGAGTGTAGTGCCGTCTCTACCGATTTCCCTTTGGTGTGGGCATGCTGGTTGGTTGACATCAGTCTCCCTACATCGTTCCTGATGTTTAGATCCAGCATCTTTTCTAGTGTTTTGAGTAGAAAGGAGGTGAGGCTTATTGGTCTATAATCCTTGGGGATCATATGGCTGCACTTTCTTGCCTTTGGAAGGAAGAAAATCCTCGAGGTCCTCCATTGGATAGGGATATAGCCTGTGCTCAGGCCAGCTGAGTATATTGCAGAAAGCCATGGGCTGATCACGTCTTTGGTCACCTGTAGCATGGCTGGGAATATACCGTCTAGTTCAGGTGCTTTTGTACCCGCAAAGGAGTCTATAGGCCAGTGGATTCTCTTAGACGATATGAGATCTGTTGGGGGGTGCTGTTCCTCAGTTGCTAGGTCCTGATGCTCTGTAGCGTCAGCAACCTCGATGCATCCTGGGAAGTGGGCTTCCATTAGTGCTGCTAGGGCATCTTCGCTGCCCTCAGTCCATTGTCCATCAATTCGTTTCAGCTGACTTTGTATGGCAGGTTGCTTTGATAGCAGCTTCCGAAGACTAGCCGTTTCTGGGACTTTCTCGATATTGGAGCAGAAGTTCCTCCACGAGTTTCTTTGTACCCTGCGTATTTCCTTCTTGTACTCCTTGAGTAGGGTTTTGTATTCCTCATTGATTATCTCCTCGTTCGCCTGTTTGGCGATTTTGAAGAATTCTTTAAGGTTGTTTCTTTGAAGCGATAAGTCCCGGTTCCACCAGAGTGGTTTGGTCCTCTTTTTCGTTCTCGAGGGTGGGCATGATGCGTGGTACGCATCCAGTAGTTCCTTGGACAGGGTTTCTATGTCTTCCGAGGATTTCACTGTGCCCGGGCGAGTCGCGAGCTTCGAAGTAACTGTTTTTTTTAACTTTTCCCAGTTTGTGTTAAGCGGGTTTCTATAAACAGTTATCTTCGGAGAGTGTTTCCTCGCTTTCTAGCATCACAGCAGTCAGGTCATCAGTGCTGTAATGAGAAAAATGATAAGCATGGATGCCCTTTCGTTCGAGTACGGCGGTTCTGGTCCTGCTTACCGATGGTGAGTGGAAAAGGTTGTAATTAGAGGACTGGCCCCCTCCGGCCACAGCGTTGCCAGAGGCAATCCATGGCTCCTGGACAAAAGCTATGTCGACGGGCCCTTGCTCCATGGCGATGAAGAGCTCCGTCGACGCGAGCTTACTTTTATGTAGGTTAAGCTGCAGCACCCTCACTGACATGGAAGGCTGGCTCAACTACACTCGACGGGTTGACTATTATTGTCAGGTCACCGTCCTCCACCTCTTCGGAGTCGTCCAGCGGAATACCCTGAGCGGCCTTCACGATGGACTCCAGACCGAGGTCCTTCTCCACCTCGCCTGCCTGCAGGGTGTGCGTGTCCTTGTCTTCGGGGTGCCACTTTTTTGAGACGGAGGTATACGCCATCTTCCCGAATCTGGGGTACAGCAGGTCCTCTGCCTCCTTGCTGATTTGGAGGATCGCACTCTGGGCCCCGTTGGGTAGTGGGCTCCCAATGTGCAAGATCCTCCAGTTCGCCGTTGGCACGTCTGGGTTCTGCCGCTGTAGCAGCCTCAGCGTACGGTCTCCTTGGATTGCGATGGGGAAGAGTACCTTCGCCCTTGGTATGGACGGGATTAGCTCCCTGTCCACAACCTCCAGTCTGGCCCCCTCCCACATCGCCTCCGTTTGCGTCAGCCACTTGAGTGTGGGGTCGTCCATACATTTCAGTATTTTGGCCCCGTTAAGCCACCCAGCACCATCGAACATGGGCATGGGGGCTGTTGGGTCCTCCTCCATTCTTCCGAATAGCGACTCTACGAGCTGCGCGGCACCATCTTCCACCGCGCCTCCGTCATCTTGCCATTCTGATCGCTCCGGTCAATGAGTGCCACGATCAGGTGTCGTTTGGTCACCTCATTGACCTTCGCCTTGGGTTTGGGCTTCTTTGCCGTTTTGGGTGGAGGTACCCCCTTGGGCCCGCGTTGCCGCTTGCTCGCCGGACTGTCCTTACTGACGTTTTCGGTCGAGCGTTTCCTTTTGGTGGCGAGAATCTCCTCCACCTTGTTGGCAAATTCCCCCATCGTCGCTTTCATTTGCGGCATCTGTGCAAAGTGTAAGCGGCCCTCCTCTACCTTCTGCTCGGCCCAGGCTAGCTTGGACTTCTCCTCTTGGGAGAGGTCTTCTCTGCCTTGGAGCTGGCTTCGGGTTTTGAGCGCCGCCTTATATTGAGCCTTAGCCTTCATCCCCTCCCTAGAACGCTTCGTCACTTCCCTACGCAGGGAGCTGGAACCTGGTTCAGGTGAGCGGAGAAGGCTATCTTCCTCCGTGTTGCTGACCGAGAGCACGCTCTCCAGATCCGAGTCTGCCCAAACAATTGCTAACAATTCTTTCTCTATAGCGGAATAGTTGATCTCATGTTCGTTCAACGTTCGGCTGGCATAGCAGATTGGCTTGTGGTCTTGCGATAAGACTGCACCTATGGCCGGCCATGTTACTAGCATCGGTAGTAACAGAAAACATTTTGTTAAAGTCTGGGTACACGAGAATGGGGTCTGAGGTGATGAGTACTTTTAGTCTCTCAAATGCCTCGACATATTTCTCTTCCTTAGGGTCTATTATTGCTCGTTTCTTGAGTTTGAGCGTCATAGGCTTGGCTATGTTAGCGAAGTTAGGGATGAATTTCCTATAAAATCCGCATAGACCTAAGAATGACTTGATTTGTTTTGTGGTTTCTGGGATGGGAAACCCTGTGATGGCTGTGATCTTGTTGGGGTTTGGTACTATTCCTTCGGGTGTAACTATATGACCTAGGAACTCAGTTTCTTTCTTCAGAAACTCACACTTATCCATTTGTAGCTTGAGGTTTGCATCTCTCAGCTTGCCAAAGACTTTTCTTAGTGACAGAAGGTGTTCGTCCAATGAAGTGGAGAAAATTATTATGTCATCTAAGTACACCAAACAATCGGTGAAAATCAAGTCTTCCAAGAGATCGTTCATGCATCTTTGGAATGTGGCAGGGGCGTTGGTTAGCCCGAATGGCATTCGAGTATACTCGTAATGACCATGTTTAGTAGAAAAGGCCGTTTTCGCGATCGAGTTAGGTTCCATTGGGATTTGATGGAAACCTTTTGCCAAGTCGATCGTAGTGAAGTATTGGCACTTTCCTAATTTGTCTAGGATTTCATCCATTCTTGGAGTTGGAAACTTATCTTTTATGGTTATCTCGTTGAGACCTCTATAGTCTACGACTAACCTGTACTTTTGTTTCCCAGAAGCGTCTATCTTCTTTGGAATCATTGAAATGGGGGAACAGTAAGGCGATTTCGATTTACGAATAATTCCTTGTTCAATCATTTCTCTGATTTGTTTGTTGACTTCTTCGTCATGTATTTGGGCATACTTATATGGTTTTCTGTATACCGGATCTTCGTGTTGTGTTTGAATTGGATGTTTGACAGTACTTGTGAAGGTCAAATTGTCACCATCTCTGTACTGCACATCGCTGAATTCATACAACACTTTCTTCAATTTTTCTTTCTCTTCATCGTTTAGATGATCGAGCCTTAGCTCATGACATTCTCTTAATTCATTTTCGATAGCGGAAGTGAAGTATTGATCCCCTTCTGAGGATGAGTCAAGGCACTTCCGTGCGATATTATCTTCTTCCGAAGATATATCTTTGCACTTAGGTGCGGTCCTAACTTCTTCAATTGCTTCTCCACTAAGAATGATTGGGAATGTTCTTTCTCCTAACATTACAGTATTGTCTCTGTAATTAATTACGGCTTTGCTGGCCATTAGATATTCTCTTCCTAAAAGGATATCATAGTTGTCTGAGAAGTTATACAGGTAGAACTTCTGCTCGCTCGGACAGACTTTGTTGGGGGGCCTAACTATACTTTTAGTTAACTTAACTGGTCCGTTGATGGTATGGACCTTGAGGTTTTCTGTGTTTATGGGGGCATTCGGAATATTTTCCTTTATGATGTTAATTGATGATCCCGAATCCACGATACCTCTAAGTATTTTATTATTTAATTTTAGGTTTATATAGGATCCCCCTCGGTTTCTTCCGAGGCTGTTTGTTGAAAATTTACATCCATTTTCATCTGGCCGCTTTCGCTTTCCCTGACCCTTTTTGTAGGTTGATTGAACCTGCTGCCACTAGACTGGTTTTGATTAGTTTGGTAATTCGCAGGATTCTGTGCCTGACCTTTATTCAAGGAATTGCGAAATTCCTGTTGCAATCCAGGATTATTATGATTGTACCTAGATGTACCTGAACCAGATGGATTCTGAGATTGTTGTATGTTGCTACTAAAATTTGGGTAATAATTCCCATTATTCTTCTGAGCTGATTGTTGCGGTTTATGCTGCTCTTTATTTGTATTCTTATCTTCTATCTTGGCTTCGTATAAGCCTTCTTCTTGAGCGGCTTTTTAAGTTTAGACAGGGTTGTTATATCTTTACGTACTAAAGTCATAAAGGTCCTATCTGGGAGTTTACGCGATATTACGTCTTTAATTGTATTATTTAATGCATTTTGATAAATCAGGGTGTTGGCTACACTGTTTTCTAAGGCTAGCTTATTGGTAACTACAAGGGCTTTTGTTTCTAGATCTTCAATAAACTTACGAAGACTCCCATTGAATTTTGTGAAGTAGATTTGTCTCATAAGTTCTTCATATGGTGTGTGGTTCTTGAATTCATCTATTAGAGCTGTCTTCAGTTCCAGCCAGGTGTTGGGTTGCACCATTTGTGATAGTCGCTGGGCTTCTGAGGTTAGCTGCACCTCGATGGCTCCAAACAGTACTCGTGACTGTCGAGGGTCTTGGGTCGGGTACAGCTCCAGGATGTACTCGATGCGTTTGATGAAGGAACTCAGCTTTCCAGCTGATCCGTCATATGCTGGCACTTGTCGAATTGACAATAGTGCTTGGTTTAAGTGAATTTCACTTAGGATTGCTGGTGGTAATGCCATTTTGATCGGTAGTTTATTTTAATTCACTTGGCGTGTATGTCACTCAATTAATTATTTAGTTGGTGTTTTATTTCAATCGTTGCGGTTGGTGATTTAGTTAAATCGTTCTAGTTTTGGTTACACAGGTGTTGTTTGTTTAACGTTTGTGTTTAGCCTAGTGCTACGTTGCACCTAGGTTCTTTGGCGGATTCACTTGGTCTAACTAGTTTCGCTAATCTCCAGCAATCTAATCGTTTAGATTGCTTCTAATAGATCAGTACCGGAACAATAACGTTAGTGTTGTGAATCCTACCGGCTGCGCCAATAATAATTCCCGAGTTCCAAAGTAAGTTTTTAAAAAGATATTTTATTAAACGAACTTATAGTAGAACATAGGAGGCGAATTCCCCAACTCGATATTTAGAAGTCTTAAACGGAATTGATCTTTGGTTCTCGAGTTCTTCATCTCGAGACCTCTGTTATGAAGCTTTAAGCTTATCTCCATAAGCTTTTGGCTTCGGCTGATGTATTGTCTTCGGGATTGAGTAATGATGGCTTCGGCTGAGAGAGTCGAAGCTTCGGTGTCGAGAGGCGTTGTTTTGAAGAGAGATGCTGATAGCGATGCGTTGGCCTATGCGTGGGAGGCTTGGCGGAGGCGTCGGCTTGGATGAAACGGTCAGCCGCAGCTGGTGATTGGTGTCGGCTTTCCTCTTGGGAACTCACTTGTTTACATGAGTTCTCCCTTCTGTTGGAGTGTGGGATCGATTCTAATTAGTCATAGGATGGAGTGTGGGAACGAGCTGATAACGTATTGGTCAGCGACGTTTCTATTGCACTCCAGACTTTCGGTATGCATGGGACTTCCTGTCGGCTCTGCGTTGTTTATGCAGGTGTTGGGGTATCTTATATGGTTATCTTATTTCATATAGAGATACATGGGGTAAGGGTGAGTGCTGGGCAGATACATAATCGTGTGTAAGTGTGGGTGTGGTTATGAATGTGTCCAGTGCTTAACGTATACTTAATGCATGGCATTATGGATATGTTACTATATATAAAAGAAAGTCGTGTCTGTTACAACACTTATAACTCGAGAACGGCTGGACCGATTGCCATGGTTTTTGATTTGTTGGATTTGTTTCCGTCCCGAATAGCAGAATACATCTTACAAACAATGAAAACTCGATATGCGTAATGAATAGATGCATTTCAATAGATGCTGATTTGTTTATTACACATATCGAGTTTTCATTGATTTTCTTTCTCCATGTCAAACATTTGTTGTCCAATCCTGTCAAATAGTCAAATTCCCGAAAATAATACCTAAGATTTATTCTACAGTATTCTACATAAAATCATCGGAAAGGAACGGAATTTAGGGAATACAAAATCAGTTTGGTGGTTTTATGCGAGTGCACATTTTAATAACAATGCCGCGTCCTAGAAGATCTAATCTTTCCCACCAAACTGATTGGTGGTTTTATGCGAGTGCACATTTTAATAATAATTAGGCAACGGCATATCGCGAGTTAATTATATGATGGAGAACGAGAAATTGCACGAGAACAGCGACTTCTTAGTATGGAGCAAAGAAGGGCCTTAATTCGTGCTTCTCAAACACAAGAGCAAAGAGAGGCAGCCCTTGAAACGGCTAGGTTAGAAAAGAGAAATCGTCGAGCTTATCGTACAGATGAACAGAGGAATAATCTTCGAAGTGCAAGAAGAAATGGTTCAAGTATTGATTTGAATCGAGCAGCGTTTCTCTATGATTGCACCATCGACTACAGCTTGCATCGTTTAGTTTGCTTTGGTCCAATCGACGTTGTTTGCCAGCATTGTGGAGCATTGAAGTTTGCTGGTGAAACGCCTGGTTTGTGCTGCCTTAGTGGTAAAGTTAAATTGCCATTATTGGTCCCGCCACCAGAGCCATTGTGCTCCCTGCTTTATGGCGAAACACTAGAATCACGACATTTTCTAGCGAACACTCAAAAATACAATGTCTGTTTCCAAATGACTTCATTTGGGGTGGAAATTATCGAAGAACACGGATATAATCCGACATTTAAGGTAATTTACGTTAAAAACTTTATTTTCTATCGCATTGGATCATTGCAACCTGTAGAAGATGCACAGCATAAATTCTTTCAAATATACTTCATGGGCAATATGGAAGAACAACTTGACCGGCGTCAAGGGATCAACACAGCTACGAAAAGAGCTATTCTCCAAGATCTGCAGCAAATGCTTCATGAACATCATGCATTAGTCAGACTGTTCAAGACTGCTTTAGAGCGCATGCCAAGTGATGACTATAAAGTTGTGATCAGAGCAGATAAAAGACCAGCTGGAACACATGAACGCACATTTAATGCTCCAACAATCGATGAAGTGGCAATCCCGATTGTTGGTGAAAACTTGGAAACACGTGATATTGTACTTACACGACGCAATACTGGGCAACTACAAAGAATATATGAAACACACCGTTTATATGAGGCGTTACAATACCCGCTGATGTTTTGGAAAGGAGACGATGGATATCACTTTAATATCAAAATAATTAATCCATTGAATGGTAAGATATATATTATTGTTTTCATTTTAACTTGATATACATTTTATTCTGTTTGCTTTTAGTACTCAAAAAAAGTTGTAATTTCTAATTTAGTAGAGAGTAGCTGTAAGAGTCGTTAACCTATTAAGGGTTCTAAAATACAATTTTTACTCCACTGGTTTCAGGTGAGGAAACTACCAGAAAGGTTAGTTCGATGAATTATTACGCATATTACGTTCTGACAATTATTTGTTGTGTTTTCGTCGACTGCTTCAACAATATTGCGTTGACATGTACGTTAAAATCGAAACGGAGCGCCTGACTTTCATTCGGTTGAATCAAGCTAAATTGCGTTCGGAAGAGTATATCCATTTACGCGATGCAATAGAACAGAAGTAGATTCAGAAAATGTTGGTCGATTGACTATTTTACCTGCGACATACATAGGTAGCCCGAGTCATTTGCATGAATATGCGCAAGATGCAATGACATATGTGCGTCATTATGGTCGGCCAGATCTATTCATTACATTTACATGTAATCCGAAATGGAAAGAAATTATTCAATTGCTGCTTCCCGGACAAACATCAAGTGATCGACAGGACATCACCGCACATGTTTTCAGGCAAAAAATTCGGTCACTAATGAATTACATTGTTAAGCAACACGTCTTTGGGAATACTCGATGCTGGATGTATTCAATCGAATGGCAAAAACGAAGCCTACCGCATGCTCACATTCTGATTTGGTTAGTCGAAAGCAATATCAAATAGATGACATCATATGTGCGGAGATTCCTGCTCCTGAAAACGATCCAGACCTACATGATGTTGTAGTCACGAATATGATTCATGGACCGTGTGGCACTATAAACCGACAATCACAGTGCATGGTCGACGGCATACCAAACGGTATCCACGAAAATTGACGGCAGAGACCATTACAGGAAACGATGGTTACACCGGTCAACACGATTTTTCCTCAAGGAACAAAACCAACTTTTTATTAAAGATATGGGGCTAAGAAATGTTTTGATGATATTTTTTTTTTTTTTTTCTATGGCAGAACTTTTTTTTTAAGTATTTTTGAAAACTTTTTTCAGAGGTAGCTTTTGTTTTTCTCACATAACTCTAGTATTTTACGTCTTGTTGTAAAGAACTTGCTATTTTGAAAAGATAATTAAAACAGCTAGAAGATAAGCCCAAACACTTTGTGATTTCAGCTTAGCGTCTGGAAAATATAAAGCATTGAAATGCAAAAATGATGATTTTTGTGCGGTATTTTTTACGAAATTTTGACTTTAAAAACTCAGGAAAAGTCGAAAAAAAATTATATCCTGTGTTCTCTATTTTGTGTAGAGGTGCATTAATTTGGCGTCGTTTAAGGTATCGCTCATTAAAATCTATGGAGAGACTTTGGAGCTAAAATTCGTTAACCAAACCTAAAAAATGGAAAAAATGAACAAAAAATACCTTTTTGAAGGTTGCGGGTCCAAAAACCAGTTTTCAAAAATTCTTCAAAAAAAAGTTCTGCCATAGAAAAAAAAAATATCATCAAACCATTTCTTAGCCCCATATCTTTAATAAAAAGTTGGTTTTGTTCCTTGAGGAAAAAAAAAGTTCGGTTTTGTCGAGTAGTGTTATCCATTGCATCGGCGTCGATCGACCGATGATAATGGTAGAACTATCACAACTAAAGTGAAAGGAAACGATTTCGTATTTGACAACAGTTGGATTGTTCCATATTCGCCACTTCTTTCCAAAACATTCAAAGCACATTGTAATGTTGAGTATTGCAATTCGGTCAAGTCAATTAAATACATTTGCAAATATGTCACGAGAGGGAGCGACATGGCGGTTTTTGGTATCCAAACATCCAATACCAACGATGAATTCACGCGCTATCAAGTTGGTGGATATGTGAACTGCAATGAAGCAATTTGGCGTATATTTTCATTCCCTATTCACGAACGTCATCCCACTGTTTTACATTTGGGGGTGCATCTAGAGAACGGTCAGAGAGTATATTTCACAGCGTGGAATGCTGCTCAACGTGCCGAGACACCTACAGCGACAACACTGACCAGTTTCTTTGCGATTTGTCAAAGCGATCCGTTCGCACGAACTTTGCTTTACTCAGAAATGCCACGTTATTACACTTGGAACGCTACATCGAAGAAATTTCAACGTCGGAAGCAAGGCGATGCAGTTCCTGGTCATCCAGATATGCGTTCTACTGATGCTCTTGGTCGTATTTACACAGTTCAATTTTACAATTTCGTATCATCAAAAGACGAGCTTATCAACAAAGTATTCCCGGATATCATTGCTAACCACAAAAATACTAAATGGTTAAGTGAGCGAGCAATTTTGGCCGCTAAAAATAAAGATGTAGATGACCTCAATTTTATAATTCAAAATCAAGGGCTCCTTAAAGTGTGTAAAGAATTCCGGGATTTATTTTACAATGACGATACCCCCTTGACTTTTTCTAACGCAGTAAAGCACGACATACCTACTACCGACAATATACCGATACACGTGAAAACTTATAGATACCCGTACATACATAAAGAGAAGGTTCGCAAAAAAATTGCAAAGATGTTGGAACAGAACAAGAACAGTCATTCCCCCTGGGGTGCACCAGTCTGACCCCTTAGAAAAAATAAGTGGAGACTGGTGATAGACTTCAGGAAATTAAATGATAAAACAATCGTAGATAAATATCCTATACCTAATATCAATGATATACTCGACAACATAGGCAGGGCCAAATACTTCTAAACTCTGGACCTAGCAAGTGGATTCCATTAAATAGAAATGAGCCCCAAAGATATGTCCAAAACTGCATTCTCAGTCGAAAACGGCCATTACGAATTTACATGAATGCCCTTTGGACTGAGAAATGCTCCAGTCACCTTCCAGAGAGTCTAGGATAATGTATTGGGAACTCTAATAGGAGATATCTGCCTAGCGTACCTCGACGATATTATAATTTTGTCAGCATCTCTCCAGAACCACTTAATAGATATTAAATCAGTCTTTCAAAATTTATGGCAAGCAAATCTTAAGATTCAAGAGCTCCGTCGACGCGAGCTTGCTTTTATGTAGGTTGAGCTGCAGGACCCTCACTGACATGGGAGGCTGGCTCAACTACACTCGACGGGTTGACTATTATTGTCAGGTCACCGTCCTCCACCTCTTCGGAGTCGTCCAGCGGAATACCCTGAGCGGCCTCCACGATGGACTCCAGACCGAGGTCCTTCTCCACCTCGCCTGTCTGCAGGGTGTGCGTGTCCTTGTCTTCGGGATGCTGCTTTTTTGAGACGGAGGTATACGCTACCCATGCCCCACGCCATCTTCCCGAATCTGGGGCAGCAGGTCCTCTGCCTCCTTGCTGATTTGGAGGATCGCACCCTGTCCACAACCTCCAGTCTGGCCCCCTCCCACATCACCTCCGTTTGCGTCAGCCACTTGAGTGTGGGGTCGTCCATACATTTCAGTATTTTGGCCCCGTTAAGCCACCCAGCACCATCGAGCATGGGCATGGGGGCTGTTGGGTCCTCCTCCATTCTTCCGAATAGCGACTCTACGAGCTGCGCGGCACCATCTTCCACCGCGCCTCCGTCATCTTGCCATTCTGATCGCTCCGGTCAATGAGTGCCACGATCAGGTGTCGTTTGGTCACCTCATTGACCTTCGCCTTGGGTTTGGGCTTCTTTGCCGTTTTGGGTGGAGGTACCCCCTTGGGCCCGCGTTGCCGCTTGCTCGCCGGACTGTCCTTACTGACGTTCTCGGTCGAGCGTTGCCTTTTGGTGGCGAGAATCTCCTCCACCTTGTTGGCAAATTCCTCCATCGTCGCTTTCATTTGCGGCATCTGTGCAAAGTGTAAGCGGCCCTCCTCTACCTTCTGCTCGGCCCAGGCTAGCTTGGACTTCTCCTCTTGGGAGAGGTCTTCTCTGCCTTGGAGCCGGCTTCGGGTTTTGAGCGCCGCCTTATATTGAGCCTTAGCCTTCATCCCCTCCCTAGAACGCTTCGGCACTTCCCTACGCAGGGAGCTGGAACCTGGTTCAGATGAGCGGAGAAGGCTATCTTCCTCCGTGTTACTGACCGAGAGCACGCTCTCCAGGTCCGAGTCTGTCTCGACTAAGGCACCTGTGCGGCTCAGCTTGGAGTGAGTCCGTTTTGTGGCTGTAGCATTGCAACTGACATGACCTGCTCCCGCCATATCAGAGGTGTGACCGCTGGCGACACGCAGAGAGGATTGCTCCTCCCCGTGCCTGCCGGTCGTAGCAGTCACGCTTTCCACCGACGTTTGGGTTGACATCCCAACCCGTGTTTGGCACCTCCAGCCATGGCCATGGTTCAGTTCCCCTAATTTGAGTCGGGAGGACCTGGACCTGTGCTTGGCTAGACACTGCATTACCTTGGACAGAACAAGCGACAGTGCATTACCCGATCCGGGATAATGCAGTGCCCATTGCCCAGCCGGCACCCTCGGGGAGGGTTCAGCTGGAGGATTTTCGCCTGCCTAAGAAAAAAAAACAGCTCACAAAATACCCCGAACAACAAAATAATATAAATACATTACAAACATAACAAATATCCGTAATTTTATATATATATATATATATCATTGAGTAAATACTAAAGAATTTAACTCCAATAAGAATTAAATCCCCATTACTAGTACCACCTATAAAAATTGAGGAAAACATACCACAACAAATTGAATTCTTCTGCAAAAAACTTTAGTGGACAAAACTAAGTCCCGATTCGGCCTTCGAAGTAGTGTAAGCTTACTAGAAATTAGGGAAGGAGAACCCCTTCCAGCCCAACCACGAGTAGCCATGGACTCAGGGTCTGGGTTATCAAGGAACATTAGCCCCGCGATAAGCGGACTGAACAACATGGAAAATACTAGCACCTCGTTGAATACTTCAATCAAGACTACTCTCAACCCGACCGATACTCTTGCTTTTGTCAAACAATTTCCTACGTACCCTGGTACCCTGGAAAAGTTTATAGTAAGCGTAGAAGAAATAATTATGCTTATTAGAGGAACCGACCAAACACCGTACGGACAACTACTTCTGCGAACACTTCGCAACAATATAATAGGTAAAGCAGACCAAACGTTAAACATCTTGGGTACCAGACTGGACTGGGACAATAAATCGCATGTCCGCATGCAAAAAGACGGAACCAATGGTCATTCGAGAAATCCAAACTCTACCAGAGGGATTATCTATAAAAAAACTTTTCTTTGACATTACCAGAACTAGAAGACAACTTTTGAACCTTCGTCTTAATCCTGACAACATCTGAGAAACGCCTTTATGATAGAATTTGCCTGAATGCTTTCTTGATCGGTCTTCGCGACCCCCTTAGTACTATAATTAGGGCCAGGAAACCGAGTACGATCGAGGTAGCATACGAATGGTGTCAGGCTGAGCAGAGTTTCTATTATCAGGGACTAAACAGGGAGCAGAGCTCTAGCTTCTATGAAAAGAACCTTCCCCAACAATAACCAGAATCGTAACAATTCCGGACAACAAGACTCTTCCAACTTGAACAATATCAACGATGGCGTGAATTTTCAGATAGAAGCCTCGAAAAACCAGTCGGATACATAAACAAAAAAACCCATGGGCCCACTCTTCCATATATACTCCTAAACTTATTCAATGCAAAGATCCCGTTAAAATTCTTAATAGATACCGGGTCCACCTTCTCATTCATAGACCCATACTTCGCAGAAGCAAAATCCATACTACAGCTAAACAATGACGTCACAATTACAGCCGGTTTTCACAGCTATTCTTTAACGAATAAAATTATTTTATCCATTCCGACAGAATTCAAAGAATTGGGCCAAATGAGCCTCCTACTTTTTAAATTCCATTTTAATGGCCTTCTTCTAACCTCAAAGATTCTAGACTCGAGACCCCGTTTTCCTCCATTGACATCCTAACAGAAGTAAATTGTGGCACCGACCTTTTGCTAATAGAAATAGCAATAGAAACGCGTATTCACCTCCCAGTTAGCGGGGATTTTCTTTGAAACCCAGTGACTATAGACAAAAACATTTCCATTACCGGAGGACTATATACAGGCACAGACGGCCACAGTTTCCTCGAAGCTACAAACGATTCTGACTCCGAGCAAAACTTTTCTTTAGACCAACCGTTAGACGTAATGCCTTATAACGAAGGAAATTATGATCAGGTACATAGTTTAGCATTTCAACCGGGTCCCGCAGACAATAAGGAACATTTTGACAACCACATCCAAACAAAACATCTAAATAATGAGGAGAAACAAGGGCTCCTTAAAGTGTGTAAAGAATTCCGGGATTTATTTTACAATGACGATACCCCCTTGACTTTTTCTAACGCAGTAAAGCACGACATACCTACTACCGACAATATACCGATACACGTGAAAACTTATAGATACCCGTACATACATAAAGAGAAGGTTCGCAAAAAAATTGCAAAGATGTTGGAACAGAACATTATCAAGAACAGTCATTCCCCCTGGGGTGCACCAGTCTGACCCCTTAGAAAAAAGAAGTGGAGACTGGTGATAGACTTCAGGAAAATAAATGATAAAATGATATATATACTCGACAACATAGGCAGGGCCAAATACTTTTAAACTCTGGACCTAGCAAGTGGATTCCATTATATAGAAATGAGCCCCAAAGATATGTCCAAAACTGCATTCTCAGTCGAAAACGGCCATTACGAATTTACATGAATGCCCTTTGGACTGAGAAATGCTCCAGTCATCTTCCAGAGAGTCTAGGATAATGTATTGGGAACTCTAATAGGAGATATCTGCCTAGCGTACCTCGACGATATTATAATTTTGTCAGCATCTCTCCAGAACCACTTAATAGATATTAAATCAGTCTTTCAAAATTTACGGCAAGCAAATCTAAAGATTCAACCTACTAAGTCCAATTTCCTCAGAAAAGAAATAGAATTCTTGGGAAATATCGTTACCCAAGAGGGTTTTAAGCCAAACCCAGACAAAATAAAAGCATCAAGGACTTCCCATGTCCCAAAACATCCAAGCAAATTAAATCTTTCCTAGAGTTACTAGGCTATTACAGAAAATTCATCAAAGATTTCGCTAGAATCACAAAACCAATCACTAGACAACTAAGAGGACGCAAATCAGTCATCGTAGATTCAGAATTCCAAGAGGCATTCGATTTTTCCAAAACACTTTTAACTAACGACCCAATCTTGCAATACCCAAATTTCGCTCACAACCGATGCCAGTAAATTCGCTATAGGTGCTGTACTATCACAAGGCCCGGATAGCTTAGATAAGCCAGTTTGTTTTGCCAGTAGAACTTTGACCGAGACCGAGACCCGATACTCTACAATCGAAAAGGAATTGTTGGCAATAGTCTGGGCAGTAAATTATTTCCGACTTATGTATTTGAGGAGCCAAATAAGAACATTCCAATTGAGTGCTAGATATAGACTGACCTTTTATTATATAGAGTTGCCAGACTATAATAATACAAATAATGCGTTAGGTAATTTTAGGAAACTCGATACATAACACATCTCCTCCTTTAAATTAGATACTGCTAGTATTTTGTTTATGACCTGAAATCATTAGGTGCGAAACGATTAACTTGCTGGCGAGTTCGAGTGCTTCGACGAACTGGTATGCAAGACTGGCGCCGTGAAGGTATCTGTATCGGCTGCTGGATAGGTTCCACTGAGCGTTCGGAGGAACCAGCAGTTCATCTTGCCGCTGTGGTTGTTGACACGAATCTGGTTGTGGGGTTTCGGGTATATACCAAAATTTTACGGAACTGACGTTGGAGGTATTTTCCGACAACTTTGGTTTCAGCTGATTAAAATGGCGCTTGACATAGCCAATTGTTGTGCGAACAATATACATAATTTTTCCAATTGGACGATCGATAATGCCTTCAATCCACTTTTCTCCCCTCGAATAGTTACGAGTGAAGACCGTCTGGTTCGGAACGTACTTTGAGACTTGCTGCTTTGTCTCGGCGGTTTTTTTGAAAAGTTGGCTTAAAACTGTGCAAACTGGACGACAATGAATTAACTCATCTGGAGTTTTACTTTGTGCGTTGGGTGTGAACCTATAGGAAGCGAGATACTTCGTTACTGCTGCTCGAACTGGAAGACCATCTTGCAGATTCTTTTTGACAGAGAATTCGAACGATTGAATAAATCGTTCTGCTAATCCATTGTATGCTGGGTGAAACGGTGCTGTAGTGATGTGCTTGATGCCATGTAGCTTGCAAAAATCTTTGAAGGAGTCAGCCGTAAGCTGCGGCTCGTTGTCGCTGACCATGGTTTTGGGATATCCTTCGATTGCGAAAATGGAGGATAATGCAGAGATCGTATTTGGAGTTGTTGCAGACGACATTTGAATAACGATTGGAAACTGTAAAAAGGCATCTACACAAATTAGCCATATAGTATCAAATATGGGACCAGCGAAGTCAATATGGATTCGCTCCCAAGGTGTTGTTGCTGCAGGCCAACTATGGTACTCTTTTGGTGGTGCAGGGTTATTACATTTGCAGATGCTGCATGATTGAGCAAGGTTTTTGATGTCTTCGTCGATGTTAGGCCACCGTTTGGTGCCTGGCTAACTGCTTCATTCAAACAATGCCCCAATGTCCCTCATGTGGAAGTTTCAGGATATTGGCACGTAGATTGGTTGGAATTACTATTCGATTTGTTTCTTTATGAAGGCATAGCAATTGCTGGTTGATGGTTAGAGCAAACTTACGATTGAAGTAAGGCAATAATGTTTCATTACCAGCTTCAAGTTTTTCTGGCCATCCTACCATATACATAGTGCATGACTTTCTTGAGAGTTTTGTCGTTGTCTATGTTTTTGAGTATGGTTTCTGAATTAATCGGTGGTTTATGTTCTTCTACAGTGGGGCAAGCTTCCTCTTCTTTGTCTAATTCTGTATCTGTACCCACTGGCAGTCGTGAAAGGGCATCTGCATTGCCATGTGCAGATGTGGATCGATACTGAATATCGAAATTCTAGGCCATGAGTATGATAGCCCAGCGTTGTAGCCTGTTTGAAGTCATCAATGGAAGATGCTTGCCTGGGTTGAAAATGGTTACAAGCGGCTTATGATCGGTTATTAATGTGAACTTCCTTCCATAAATATATTGGTGATAACGTTTTACTCCGAATATTATGGACAGGCCCTCTTTTTCGATTTTCGATTTCATCGTTCTGAAGATGAGAAAGGACTACCCCAATACCAAATAAAGAGGCATCGGTCGCAAGTAAAAGAGGTAAATTTTCATTGAAGTGAGCTAACTGCGTCGATTTAATGATGTGAGACTTCAATGATGTGAAGGCTTGCTGCTGTTGCGGACCACAACGGTATTGAACGTTTTTTCAGCGAAGCTGGTTCAGAGGCGAAGCCAGCTGGGAGTAGTTTGGAATAAAGTTGCAATAGTAATTTACTTTCAATATACAAGCTACAATAGAAATTGGACCAATACATGCCGCGTAACAACCCCTTTTAGGAACAAAATTCGCAGGAATATAACAGAACCCTCTTTCAGTTTGGAAAAAATATCCACCATCCTAAAACATTACTCAAACCTAACAAAATGTTGGCAATCCATTCAACCGACGAAATATTTAAAATAATACAGGAATAATAATACAAAATAATTCGCGGACATTAACCTCTACAAGATTTGTAGATGTTTGAGTGCCCTGTACGAACCAACAGAACCAGACGAAGTTGACAACTTAATACGAACCCACCATAATAACAACAATCACAGGGGTATTGATGAAATGTACCAACACCTAAAAAGAGAAATTTATGTGCCCCAATTAAAAAAACTGATATCCTAAGTAGTTCCAGACTGCGAAGTTTGTCTGACCCTCAAATACGATAAGCAACCTCAGAAACCACCCTTCGTACTACCAGAAATACCGAACGGCCCCTTAGACATTCTTCACACGGAAATTTATACCATTAATCATAATTTCCACTTAACAATCATTGCCAAATTTTCAAAATTCGCCCAAGCATATATATTACCTAATAGGAATTCGATCAATGTCACAAAAGCTTTCAAAACTTTTGTGAGCCAGTTCGGCATAGCCAAGAATATTATCCTTGATCAGGGGGCCGAGTTTTCTGGCGCCGTCTTTAAGGATTTCTTGTCTCAATACAATATCGTACTTCATGTGACTTCCTTTCAACAGTCAAGTAGTAACGCGACAGTCCAACGCTTTCACTCAACCCTGACAGAAATCTATAGAATAGTTCTCAACAAAAAGAGAGAACTACATTCGACACAAGACCATGATGAGATACTTTCAGAAAGCACAATAACATACAACAATGCCATTCACTCTAGCACGAACCTTACACCGTTCGAACTCTTCAACGGACGTACGCACATTTTCGACAAATCAGTCAAATTCAATAACGAACATGAGTACTTACAAAAACTCAACGCATTTCAAACGTCACTTTACCCTACTGTTAAGGAACAAATGGTAAACACGACTTGGAAACGAACAGAACATCTCAACGAATCAAGAACAGACCCCTCCCCCCCCACCCACTCACTTGAATCTGTTACTATAAATAAAACACTCATATTTAAGATTAAAATTCCAATCTTTGCACAAAATTATTATAAGTTGTATCGCCCCATACCCCTTCCTGTAAAGAAAACAAAGTATTTACAAATACCACAATACATTATTAAAAAAAACTCAGAAATTAAAATTATAAACACACCTTGCATTACGTTAAGTAAAACTTACGATTGCGAAACCCCGGCACTCCCAACAAACCCCGTGTTCGGGCCAGCGGCTACTTAAGCGTATACCATAATATTAAATGCAGCTGTAACTAGGTGTATAAGAGTATCGAAACCTAAGCTTATGTATGTCCCCAGCGTTCGGCAGTGCTGCTGCGCTCTCCCTTTTAAAGGGCGCTCTGCACCTGCCGCGTCGGCTCTTGCATTGATCGGCCGTCATGGCCCAAGTAGTTCTATGCCATATATACTGTATATATATATACTATACTGAACCCCCGCTTGTGAACATTTATCTGGTTGGGCAAAAGAGCGAGAAATTGGCTTCAGCTAGCCGCCGGTATAAATAAACATTATAACGTTGTAAATCAAACTCTTTAACTTATTTTTGGATAAATATAGGTGCCAAAAAAGCTTGGCATCTCAAACATTGGTGACCCCGACGTGATTTAACTACAACTTTTAATCGCGTTTCGTTTAAAAACTATAAAAATCGAATAAGACATTCGTTGCTGTGCCGTTTAACGATCAACAAATACAATTTGTGCAAGCGAGAACAGTTAAAGTGTAAGTGCAGTGAGACTAATATTCTAGTCTAATATATAATATTCTAATATAATAATATAATATAATAATATAATATAATAATATATAATATAATAATAATATAATATATTCTATAATCTAATATTCCGTTGCTAAATCGCCGATTCTCTCTTGCTCTGCGTCGCTGCAGCCGCGGCCCTTGACTTTCCGTGTCTTCTATTCTCGCTCCCGTTCTTTCGCTGTCGCTTAAGCGGTCTTACATTTTCCGTTGTTTCGTTGCATTGGACCGGTTGGCATGGACAACGAGCCGAATACAGGTGCTGGCGGAAATATTGCGATGGATGAAAAAAGGCTGAGGCTTTATAAGCGTAAAGTTCAGTCTCTGCATGATCGGCTGCAGCGTCTTAGTCAGTCATTCTCGGGGAATAAAATCGACAATCTAAGTGCGTCTGAAATAGATGTGCGTCTCGATATGTTGGCTGAAATGCGTGAGGAGTTCAACAAGTCCCATAATGAGTTGGAATCACTGGATGAAGACGAGATTGGAAATGAGCTGCGTTAAACGTTCGATACGCTCTTCATTTCTTTGAAAGCCGAGCTGCTGGTGGCTCTCGAACTAGGACATTTGCGAGTCTCTGCTCATTCCACTAGCATGTCAAATAGCTCTGGAGGTCACACCATCATCATGGCTCACAAGCAGCGGCTTCCTGAGCTGAAGCTACCTAGCTTCTCCGGTGGCTATGTGATTTATGCGGATTTTATTGCCATATTCAATTCGGTCATCGAAGGGGATGCAGATCTCAGTGAAATCGAGAAGTTCCAACATCTTCGCTCATGTCTCTCGGATGCGGCCCTGGATTCGGTTCGATCGTTGAAGCTCTCCAGTGCCAATTATCGTGTGGCTCTTGACATACTTAGCAGACGTTTTAATAATAAACGACTTGTTTTCCAGGCACATATCAAGGAGATTCTTGGGCTCAAGAAGGTAGATTCGCATTCTGCTAAAAGGCTTCGGGCACAGTCAACTTGCATACGCGCGCTCTGCAGACATTAGGAAGTGCTGAGGAGATATCTGGATGCATGATAATCCACATGCTGCTGCAAAAGCTAAATGAGAAGACCCAAACCAAATGGGAAGAGACTGCGTCATCGGACAGGTATTTTGGGAGCTGGGGAATTCTACGATTTCCTGGAGAAGCGATGCCAGAAGATGGAGAACGTGCAATATGCTATAGCGACACACGCGGCTGAGCTCAGGTGGGAAAAATCCAGTCTACACACCTAAAGAAAATCTTTGTTGCCTCTAACTCTTCCGCCGACCCGTCTGGATGCCCTTTCTGCCATTCAGCGGTTCACGGAATATACTCGTGCAGCATCTTCACAAATGTATCTCCTTTTCTGCGTCACAAGGAAGTTAAGAAGCTGTCACTTTGTTTTAACTGCCTGAAAATCGGGTCATCGGACTCGTGCATGCACAGGTGGCCAGTGTAGAGTTTGCAGTTGGAGGCATCATACCTTGTTGCACTTCGACTCACCTATAGCGCAAAGCTCCCCAGCTGTTTCTCATCTAGAACGAGCAGTATAACCAGGAGCTATTCCGCCGGTTCAGGATTCTGCCAGCAGTGTGCCGTCTCATGCATCTACCTCTCTTGCTGCCCAAGGTATCCACTCCGATATTGTGATGCTGGCCACAGCTGTTGTTTTGGTGAAGAATCGATCTGGCGTTTTGGTTCCTTGTCGCGCTATTCTAGATTCAGGATCCCAGCTTTATCTCGTTACCTCCAGGTTCGCCCAGCAGCTTCAGCTTAGGAGAACTCAATCGTCTGCCCTTGTTTCTGGTCTGGGCGATACTAGCGTGTCCACTGAGGGATCCACCGTCACCATTTGCATGCAGTCTCGCACTTCGGACTATTCGACCACACTCACTGCTCTCATCGCACCCACAATCACAGATAGCCAACCAAGTCTGGCAGTTAATGTAGCCGATTGGAACATTCCCTCCAATATTCAGCTTGCCGATCCTGCATTCTTTAATCCTCAGCGAGTAGATCTCCTCATTGGCGCGAGCATATTCTATGACCTTCTCTGCGTAAGGCAAATCAAGCTCATAGATGGATTGCCTCTTCTGCAGAAGACCCGGCTTGGGTGAATCGTATCTGGTGGTGGACAGAGGGTATCAAGCTCGTATTTTCTGGCAACCCAAAATTCTCCGGATTCGGAGGATAGCATGAATGCAAGGTTGGATCGAACTCTTCGTATGTTTTGGGAAGTTGAGTATTGTGTGAAGGCTAGCTTGAGTACAAAGGAAGAAGTAGATTGTGAGGCGTATTTCGTAAGCCACTTTTCACGGTTGCCATCAGGGGAGTACTCCGTTCGACTGCCTTTAAAGCATGATGCTGATCTCTTGGGAGAGTCCTATACTCAGGCGTATCGACGATTTTTCAGCTTGGAGCGAAAACTCGATCGTAATCCCGCGCTCAAGGAGCGTTACTCAGCTTTTATGAAAGAGTATACTGATTTAAAGCATATGTCCAAAGTCCATCCTGACTCACGTAGCCTCTGCAAGTCTTTTCTGCCTCATCACTGCGTTTAAAAGGAGGATAGTACCACGACAAAACTCCGTGTCGTTTTCGATGGCTCTGCAGCTACATCAACTGGATGCTCCTTAAATGATGTGATGATGACAGGTCCTGTTATTCAGCCAGCATTGTTATCATACTGATCCGGGTCCGCACATATCCCGTCGCTCTCACTGGTGACATTTGTAAAATGTACCGCTGCGTAAAGGTATCTCCACCCGAAAATATTCTCCAGTGTATCCTATGGCGAGATTCCATCCAGTCCGAGGTTCAGGTCTACACATTAGACACCGTCACATATGGTACGAGGGCTGCATCGTTTTTAGCGGTCCGCGCAATGCACCAGCTGGCCATTGACGAGGGTAATACCTACCCTCTTGGCTCAGCTGCTCTGCAACAGGAGTTCTATGATGATGATCTCATCTCTGGCGGCAACTCGGTCGCAGAGGTCAAGGAAAAGATGCGCCAAACTTCAAGTCTGCTGTCTTGCGGTAACTTTAAGCTTAGAAAATGGTGTTCGAGTAACCAGGAGTGCTTGATGGAATTCCAGAGGACGACGTGGAGAAATTTCTACGGTTTCATGATGGAAGCGACATTACCAAAACTCTTGGTTTAGCTTGGGACCCTGCGTCAGATCTGCTGATGTTTGCGTTGTCCGCGCTGGACACGAATTCAAAGCCCTCCAAGCGGTCGGTTTTGTCAACTACTGCGCGTTTCTTCGACCCTCTTGGATTGATTAATCCTGTTATTGTGAAGTGCAAGATCTTTCTTCAGCAGCTTTGGAGAGAACATTTGGACTGGGATGAAAGCCTACCGACAGCGCTGCACTCAACTTGGATTGACCTGAGAAACAGTTTGGCAAGAATCTCTCGCATTTCCTTTCCTCGCGTTGTCCATCATTCCCGCACAATTTTAAAGGTTTATGGATTTTGTGATGCCAGAATGGAAGCATATGGTGCTGGCTTATATGTCGTGTCCAGGCACGGGGAGTCGTCGAGCAATGTTTTGTGCTCAAAGTCTCGAGTGGCTCCACTAAAATCATTGTCGATTCCAAAGCTGGAATTGAGTGGAGCCCATTTGCTTGCGAAGGTTATGCGGAACTTAAAGGAGACGGGAATTTTCCCAGGTCAGTTTTACTACTGGTCGGATTCGTCTACGGCGTTATCTTGGATTCGGGATGAGCCAGCCAAATTTCAGGTTTTCGTGGCAAATCGAGTGGCAACAATTCAGGAGTTGACGCAGCGCATGGAATGGCGCTATGTTCCCACATTGTTGAATCCCGCTGATATCCTCTCCAGAGGCTCGCTTCCCAGCCACCTCATCCAGTCAGAGCTGTGGTTTCACGGCCCCTCGTTTTTGTTAGGTTCTAAGGATGAGTGGCCTGTATCTGCCGTTTCTGAAACTCCGACCATTGAGCTTCGCAAGCGTGTATTGCTGATCGCGTCTCCACATGCCGATCTCACGTCCGGATGAAAATTTGCTAATTCTGTCTTTGGCATGCAGCGCACATTCGCCTACATGCATAAATTCGTTCATCGTCTTAGGCATCCTGGACTCACGGTTTCTGACATACAGCAAGGAACGCATCTTCTTGTTCGACACGTTCAGCTGGCAAGTTTGTGGTAGACGCAATGGGCAAGTCAGGAAGTCTAGCTCCATCAGTTCGCTATCTCCGTTGATCGATCCGTCAGGTTTACTTCGAGTTGGAGGTCGTCTCGGCAACTCATCGCTCCCGTTTAATGCTCAGCACCCGCTTATTTTGCCCAAGGGGCATCCCGTAACATCTGCAATGATAAGCTATTATCATCAACGGAACCTCCATGCCGGACCTCGCGCATTGCTTGCTACAATTCGATTAGAATATTGGCCTATTGGAGGAATCAAAGCCGTCTCGAAAGCGGTTAGCAAGTGTGTAAGATGCTTCAGGACGAGGCCGCGCATGGTTGATCATATTATGGGAGACTTGCTTAAGGAGCGTCTGGAAGGATCGCGGGCCTTCGAAGTAACTGGAGTGGACTATTGCGGACCCTTTTTCTACCGATCAGAAATCCGCACGAAACCTCCGATCAAGTGCTACACAAGCGTGTTTATTTGCTTCACATCTAAGGCCATACACATGGAGCTTGTCAAAGATCTGACCACCGCATCGTTCCTGGGCGCATTGAAACGTTTTACGTCCACTCGAGGAAGGCCAAGTCATATTTGGTCGGACAATGCGACAAATTTCGTTGGCGCTAAGAATGAGCTTCTGGAGCTGAAGAAGCTTTTCCTGAGCGAGTCCCACATGAAGGAAGTCCATGAATCCTGCTTGGCTGACACCATCGACTGGCATTTCATCCCCCCGCGCTCTCCGCACTTTGGCGGATTGTAGGAAGCGGCCGTGAAGTCTGCAAAGTATCACCTGTACCGCTCAGTTGGGCCATCCATCCTTAGCTTCGACGAGCTCCGCACCTTGATCTGCCAGATCGCGGAAATTGTTAATTCTCGCCCTTTGCTCTCGCTTTCAGAAAATCCTGAGGACTTGGATGTGTTGACGCCTGCTCATCTGCTGTTGTGAGGCCCGCATCAGTCAATTCTCGAGCCTGACCTAACGAAGCTCAATTACAACCGTCTGGATGGTTGGCAGCGGGTCGCTCAACTGCAGCAGACATTCTGGGGGCGTTGGCGCGAAGAGTATCTGACTCTTTTACAAGAGCGCTCGAAGTGGCGTACGCCTGCGCAAAACCTCTGCGTCAACGATGTCGTCTTGGTGAAGGATGAGAATCTTCCTCCAATGCGTTGGCCACTGGCTAGAGTGGTCGACGTCGTCAAAGGCAAGGATGGAGTATGCCGCGTGGCTGATTTGAAGACGGCTTCAGGAACCATCAGGAGGGCCGTTACTCCGCTGTGTTTGCTGTCCCTTGAGAAGTCGGTTGAAAGGCGAGCTTCCAACGGGGGGAGTATGTTCGGGCCAGCGGCTATTTACGCGTCTAACAAAAAAAATATTAAATTTAGCTGTAACTATTTGTATAAGAGTATCGAAACCTAAGCTTATGTATGTCCCCAGCGTTCGTCAGTGCTGCCGCGCTCTCTCTGTTAAAGGGCGCTCTGCACCTGCAGCGTCGGCTCTTGCATTGATCGGCCGTCGTGGCCCAAGTAGTTCTATGCTAATCTCTCGCCGCATAGGTTGCATACTGAACCCCCGCTTGTGAACATTTATCTGGTTGGGCAAAAGAGCGAGCAATTGGCTTCAGCTAGCCGCCGGTATAAGTAAACATTATAACGTTGTAAATCAAACTCTTTAATTTATTTTTGGATAAATATAGGTGCCAAAAAAGCTTGGCATCTCAAACACCCCGATTGCCTCCAAAACCTATTCAACGACCAACAAGCAACATTATTGTGCGACACAATAAATGGCCGTCATCACCCTCAAATCTTTGTCCCGGTAAAAGGACTCCTATTAACACTGAACGTGGAAAACTTAAAAATCACGTCGGACTGCCGAGAAAATATTTAGCGGATCAATGCTTATGCATTACGAGAATTGCTCCATTACCGCAAACGGCACGAGCTACGTCGATGCTGCTACACCTATAACCGACATAATTGATGTCAATCAATTACCTCAATACCTCAGGCTGAGGTATGCTTTAGTCTGTCCAGGGTCCTCTACAAGAAAGATTTGTAGATCGCAGGTGACTTCAGGTGTCGGGCTGGCTTGAAACAAGCAGGCAAGGGAGTATTTATGACACGGTAGTTGCGTTGGTTTGTTTCTTTGTTTATTCAATACTGTTCATTCACTTAGTTATTTGTTGCTTTGTTCTGGTGGTGCGATGCGCTGGTGGACTGCGTCTTGTATTGTCTTGAGCTGAGGGTGTCTTGTGTTCGGGCTGATGGACTGCCTTGTGTTGGGGCTGGCTGACTACCTGACTTTTCGGCCGATCTTGGCCCTTTTATGCAGCTGGCACCTGGGTTTTGACCCGGAAATAGTTGCTTATTGCTAACTTATGATTAATTCTGTGACAATCATTGCGGTGCGTGTTAATTGGGTCGAAGATTGATGCTTCGTTGACAGTGGGCTAGGGGGTCAGTGTGTTTTTGAAAAGGTTTTGTATTTTGGTAGGTGAGGGCTGCAATTGGGAATTGGGTTTAGGATTGATTTTGTTAACTCGGCATCGCGGAAGGTGATAGCTCAATTTGGCTCGATTTTTCGAGGCCGAGTGGTTGCGCAGTATCACCACAAGAAGTGGGTGACCGAGAATTTCATGCTGTTTTCGCTGATTGCGAAATAATGCAGAATGGGTAGAGTTGTTGATCGAAAGTTCTTAATTTTAGTAATTGCGTGCGTTGCTTAAGACTATTTTATTTCGCGGAGGTGCTGACACACTGCGATTTGTGGAAAACCGTGGCTAGAGCCATGGTTCGTTACAAACCTTACAACAATCTCCGCAGCTGAAAAACTAAATCTTCAAACCCTGTATCTGAAAGATCTAGAAATCAAGACCTAGAAGTCATCCAAATAAGGAGCCAAGCCACCACCGTCGCATAGATCACGAAGAAGAAATCAAAAATCTTCGCACCCCCCAGCCTGGAACCTGTCGTCACTCCGGTCATACCTTCGCTATGGCCAGCAAACTCTACCAAGAGACTCCGATCACTTTATTGAACAACATTACCAAACAGGAGACTGAGACCATGAGGGACTGGTAATTTGGGCCCAACTGCCAATTGGGAAGGCAAACGAAAAAGGGTTGTACATTTAGTATCTGTTCGCGTTCCTTTGGTATGAAATGTTGTTGACAGTTACTTTCTTCGGTATACCCAATCTAAGGTAGGATACCTGTTTCCTTTATATTCTCTAATGATTATGTTAACATCGACCAAGAGCTAATTAAGAATTATAAAAAAATTGGGGCCATTTCCAGCACTCCCACTTGGACTTATTTCCGACAAACCTAGGGTCCGTTAGTGATGAACGCGGAGAGGGATTGCATCAACAATTCAAATCTATGGAACGAGGGTATCAAGGTGTTTGGAATGAGAATATGTTGAGCGACTATGTGTGAACTCTCATAAGGATATCTGATGCGAATGACAAAGGAAGACAGACAAAAAACTTAAATTATTTTAAGAACAGTAACAAGCAGTAGAAAACCAAATTTATCACATACGTTTACCAACTTGTAACAACATAACACCAAATAGAAAATTTGTATATCCTTAAAATGTACTGAAAAGACTAAAAATTACTTATTGTTGTATGGGTTAGGGAATGAAATTCTATATATCAGGTATTTCTACTTTAATTTTATTGAATGTCCAATTTGTGTGGACCTGCACTTTTGGGAATATAAAAGAAACATTAGACCTGAACAGGTATCCTACCTCAGATAAGTAAAAAAGTAACTGTAAACAACATTTTATGTTGTACAAACCCTTTTTCGTTTGCTTTGCTTCCAGTTGGAAGTTGGGCCCGCAACCTTCCAAAAGGTTTTTTTTGTCAATTTTTTCACTTTTGACGTTTAGTTAACGAATTTTAGCAGTTTATCCATAGAATTTATTGAACAATACCTTAGGTTAGGTTAGGTTAAGGTGGCTGTCGGGATCGTCAGAAACCCGACACACCTAGGCCGGCTTCGGCCCGTTGTGATACCGCATAGGCCGTTCCCTCTTACCTCGTGAGACACTATGTTATCCGTTGTCCCATCCGGATGCCCTTATGAAGCCTGCGATCCGTCTGGGACTGATTGTAGACATGTCCGAAATCTCAATTAGGAAAGGTGCACCCAAGTATTGAAGTCTCTTTCTACTGAGAGCCGGACAGGAGCAGAACAGGTGTTCCACAGTCTCCTCCTCATCCTCATCTCTACAGCTCCGACAGAAGTCGTTGTAGGGGGCACCCAGCCTGTTAGCATGGGTGCCTACTAGCCAATGTTCCGTAAGGGAGCGTATGACTGAGCTGCACCTGCTCCTACTGAGTTTGCAGAGCTCATCGGTGCGTTTCCTAGTAATTTTAGGCCATGTTTGCCGAGTTATTCGACATAGTGGCACTGTTTGCCATCTGTCATTTGTTAGTTGCTTAAAATGTTCTTTAATTTTGAGCTTGCAGGTGGCCATTGGCATACGAATATCCTCCTTATCATGGAAAAGGGGGATTGTTGTACCAGCTCTGGCCAGCTCGTCTGCTATACAGTTGCCTTCAATGTCCTGGTGGCCCGGGACCCATATTAGGCTGATGACAAACTGATAAGCCATCTCATGGAGAGATTTGCGACAGTTTGCCATGGTAGCCGAGCTTGTTGTTATCGCATTCAGTGATTTGATCGCAGCTTGGCTATCACTATAGATATTTATATAAGTTGCCGTAGGCGCACGTTCCTGAAGGCAGCTCAAGGCTTCCCTGATCGCTATGACTTCCGCTTGGAAGACACTGCAGTGATCTGGGAGCCTAAAAGAGTGTCTTATATTCAGATGTTCGGAGTAGATTCCTCCTCCGACTTTGTTGTCCAGCTTTGAGCCATCAGTAAAGATATGAATGGCTCCATCTGGGCCAGGTGGTCCCTCAAGCCAGTTGGTTCTGTGAGGGATGATTGTTTCAAATGGGGTATCTGTATACTCCCTCGGAACGCAGTAGTCCGTTCTTGTGGGGACCATTTCGTTTACATTTAGGAAGGACGCATGGCCGGTGTGATGTGACACCCATTGGTCAGAGTCTCTAAGACAGGGTGCTGCCATTTCTGCCTGCTCCTTACCTGCAAGGTCAAGGCTCTGCAGGCATAGTATAGCATTTAGCGCATCCGTTGGTGTGGTGCTCAGAGCTCCACTGATGCATAGGGCTGCAGTGCGCTGCACCTTGCCCAGTTGTTTAGTGATGGTCCCCTTCGATAGGTCAGGCCACCACACTGCGACTCCGTAGAGTGGTATTGGTCTAACTATTGCCAGGTAAATTCATTGGATTGGGTTGGGTTCATGCCCCATTTTAGCCCAAAGGCCTTCTTGCAAGTGTAGAGGGCTATCGTAGCCTTCTTCACTCTGTCTTTGATGCTCAGGTTCCAGCTAAGCTATTTGTCAATTACCAACCCTAAGTAACTGGCGCTGTCGCCGGAGGAGAGCCTGCATCCGTTTAGTATTGGGGGGTTGAGAGACGGGATTTTATATTTGGTTGTAAACAACACAAGTCCCGTTTTAGAGGGATTAACTCCCAGTCCACGCGACTTTGTCCATACTGACAGTCGCGCGAGCTTTGCGGTCGCATTAGATCGCAGAGTGTTTGAGGGAATTTTCCCGAGAAGATAATGGCAACGTCATCCGCATATGCTCGGCAGCTTCCAACATTTTGGTGACCCCGACGTGATCGCCGTGGACTAACAGTGCGTTAAAGTGTTTAAACCATTCAATCAATCAAAATTTGAAGGTTTAACGTGACATTTGCGAAAAAAGTAGCGAACCAAAAGTCGTTGTGACCGACCTTAGCAGTTCTACCGGCCCGCTATTCGTTTTCGTATTCTCTTTCACCGACTGCTTCAGCCTGCGCAACGCACTGTCGAGACTGGCTGCATAGAGTTCTAAGTGTTGGAGCGTAGAGGCTTGGAGTTCCACAAGTCAGAATCCCAAATTAAAAGGCGGTAGAGTCCAAGTTCTTCTCGTATATATTTCGGGGGTTTGTTCTGTGCTGATGTATGTATTTATGTCGCGAGCAAAAGCCGGCCGTTTTGCGTTGGGTGGAAAAGCGAATTAATGCTCGATCGGTTGTACTCCAGCTGCCGAGGGCTGTCGGAGGCGAGAGCGGGAGCGTGAACGTGGGCGGGAGCGCCAGCGTGGTGAATATGCGCGCGAGAGCGCGTCGCCGGGGGGAAAAATGCTCTTAAGTACGAGGGCGAGAGCGAGGGCGACCGCTTGGGTAGCTGGAACGCTAACAGCGATGTGTGGCTGGAATGCCCACAAAGCGGTTGCCCCGCCAGCGCCATCCTCACTCTGAACACTAAGCGTGGTCCGTTAGTTTTCTTCGCCTCCTCTTTGGTCGTTTGCTTCAGCCAGCTGTTGTGAGAGGCTGCAGTAATAACTCTCTGAAATTCGAACTCGAAAGCAGAGTACATCTCGTGCGTTCTCTCTTTTGCATAATTGCTGGTTTTTCCGTCGTCGCTTCGTTGCTTTTACCGGTGCATACATATCGCATATATAAGTGCCAAAAAAGTGAACGCAAAGGCGTTTGAACTCGTTTGAACTCGCGCGTTGCGTAATAATATTTAATTGTGATCGACTAGCACCCTCCGCGTCAACCGTTTTCTATAACGAAAACCATGGGCAAGAAAAAGAATAGCAGAAAGAGTGGATCGTTTGCTATGGACAATGAAAGTGATTCTGTGACATTTGGCGCTGCTCCATCGGGTGAAAGTTTTAGTGCGAATGCAGCCAGCACCCAAGTCCCTGTTCCGGTATCTCGTATTTCCTTCATGAGACTGAAGGCTAAAGCTATTTTCGATCGGATAGAGTCCATACGCACAGAGATGGACAGTGAAAGGTTGCGCCAAATGAATGAATATGAATTGCGAGGGCTGTTGGAATCATTGACGGAGCTTAAATCAAATTTTGTTGTGGCACACACCAGTTTGGATTATTTGTATTTGGAGTCAATGTCCAGTGAAATTCCTGCCAAATTCGACTCGTCGATATTGTCGTTGAGGACCATTCTTCAGCGCGAGCTTGGAAGTCGCTCGAGCAATAAGCATAGTTCCACATTCAACGCCAAATCTAGTGAATCGCAGTCAATCGTCATAATGTCCAATCGATCTCGGTTACCTCATCTGGAGCTGCCCAAATTCAGTGGAATTTATACGGAGTGGGCCAATTTCTTCTCAATGTTCACCGCGATTATTGACAAGGAGTCTGAGCTGAGCCCTATCGAAAAGCTGCAGCATCTACGTTCCTGCTTGAGTGGCGCCGCCCTGAATACCATCAGCTCGTTGGAAATAAATGAAGCTAATTATATCATAGCATTAGACATTCTGAAGCGACGCTTTGATAATAAACGTTTTATTTTGCAGGCACACATCAGAGGGATATTTGGGTTGGAGAAGGCTGACGCATCGGTGGGCAGATTGAGGGAATTGACCGACAGAGTTACATCGCATATTCGTGCTATGGAGTCGCTTGCAAGCAAGGAAGAAGTGGCGGATTGCATTATCGTGCAGACTGTTCTTCAGAAGCTGGACAAAGCCTCTCAAAATAGATGGGAGGAGTCTTCGTCGAATCAAGAGCTGCCATCTTGGGAGAAACTGTCTGGATTCTTGGAAAAAAGATGTCGCACGCTTGAAAATGTGGATCAAGGACAAGGACAAGATGGTCAGGTTGGCAAGTCCGGAAAAACCGTGAGTACGCATCAAAGAAAGACATTTGTAGCATCGAACGCTCCAGTTTCTTGTGAACTGTGCGAGAGTACTCATCACATGATTGTCAATTGTCAACGGTTTGCAATTCTATCGCCGAATGATCGTCGCCTGGAAGCCAAGAGGCTCTTGCTATGCCTAAATTGCCTACGAAAAGGCCATCAATTGAAAGATTGTAGATCAGGTCCCTGCCGCACTTGCCGATCGAAGCACCACACTCTTTTGCATTTCATTCGTCCAACAGAGGCTGCCCAATCTGTTCCTCCAATTGAAGCCTCACCAGCACAACCAAGTCGTAACGCCATGGTTGCAGTATCGCCCTCCTTGCCTCAAGCCTTTATGTCCCACAGTCAATCTGATGCTGTGCTTTTAGCCACTGCCGTCGTTCTCGTAAAAAACAGCGTTGGAACTTTCGTACCCTGTCGCGCATTTTTGGATTCGGGATCGCAATTGCATTTCATAACTAGTCGTCTAGCTAATCAGCTAAAACTTCGAACAACCAAATCGCTTACCGCTGTCTCTGGCATAGGAGATGCTAGCTTCCCAACAGAAGGTATCTCGGTGGATCTCGTTCTGAAATCGCGGATTTCAGAGTTCACCACTAGCATCACTGCCGTCGTTGCCCAGAAGATCACGGACCATCAACCTAGCATCACAGTTAGCACTGCTAGTTGGCCTATACCGTCGAATATCCAGCTTGCTGACCCTTCGTTCCATAAGCCACAGCGGATTGACCTGCTCATCGGAGCCGGACTTTTCTTCGAGTTGCTGTGTGTAGGGCAAATTCAGCTGGCGCCTGGACTACCGTTGCTGCAGAAGACACATCTAGGATGGATTCTTTCTGGTGGCGGGCACTCGGCCCTCAATAACTCGTCGTTCATCGCAACCCAATCTTCGGATGACATCAATCACAGCACTCGGCTCGATGAGTTGGTTCGTCAATTTTGGGAAGTGGAGCACATCTTTGAGCCAATCGTTAGGGCAACAAAGGAGGAGCTGCACTGCGAGGACCACTTTGTCAAACATCACACTCGATTACCCTCAGGAGAATATTCTGTTAGCTTGCCCATGAAGCGAAGTCTGGAGTCCTTGGGCGATTCCTATTTGCAAGCAAAGCGGCGGTTGGAAAATTTGGAGCGCAAGTTCGTGCGTAATCCAGTTTTATATTCGAAATATTCGGCATTTATGAAGGAGTACCTGTCCCTTGATCATATGTCTCTGGTTCCAAATGAAGATAGACACAAGTGCAGATAATTCTTGCCGCATCATTGCGTCATTAAAGAGGAGAGCTCCACGACAAAGCTGAGAGTCGTATTCGACGGCTCTGCAGTTACCACATCTGGTCTCTCGTTGAATGATCTGCTTATGTCAGGTCCCACCATTCAATCCAAGCTGTTTCACACTCTCCTTCGATTTCGTACATTTTCCATTGCTCTTACAGGCGATATCGGTAAGATGTATAGGTGCGTGCGTGTCTCAATGCCCGACACCATGCTCCAATGCATCTTGTGGAGGGACTCTGTTGACGACGATATAAAGATCTTCAAGCTAAACACCGTCACCTATGGGACTAAGCCTGCATCGTTTTTAGCTATTCGAGCTATGCATCAGCTGGCCATGGATGAGTCGTCTTCGTATCCATTGGGTTCGGAAACCATTCTACAGGACTTCTACGTAGACGATATGATTTCTGGAGGAAATTCAGTCGAGGAAGTGCTGGATATTATGCGTCAAACCACGGAGCTTCTTGCTTGTGGCAATTTTCAGTTAAGGAAATGGTGTTCAAACTCTCCTGATGTTCTTCGTGAAGTCCCTGAGGCAGAAAGGGAAAGTTTTCTGAAGCTCGATGATGGCAGCGATGTGACCAAGGCGCTTGGACTCATCTGGGAACCCCAGAGGGACAAGTTCCTGTTTACTTTTGCACCTCAAATCGGTGTTGGCAAGCACACTAAGCGTTCGGTGTTGTCAACCATTGCACGGTGCTATGATCCTATGGGATTGATTGGACCCACATTGACCAGAGCGAAAATCATCATGCAGCGCATGTGGAGAGACAAGCTGCATTGGGATGAAAGTCTTCCTCAGCCACTGGAATCGGCTTGGACTGAGTTTTGCAAGGACTTCGCTACTGTGGGTAACGCTACATTTCCGCGTTATATACTTCAACTAAGGCAAGGTTTGAGTTGCATGCCTTTTGTGCTTGTATCTACGCTCGTTCGTTTAGGGATACCGCCGATGAGGTACATTTGCTTTGCTCGAAGGCTAGAGTTGCACCATTGAAAACCCTCACGGTGCCTAAGCTTGAGCTATGTGCAGCGTTCCTGTTAGCCAATTTACTTCGCGAAATTAGGAAAATCGATACCTTCGACTGCCCGATCCATTGCTGGTCGGATTCAACTGTGGTACTGTCTTGGTTGCGAGAGGAACCATCCAAATTTAACGTGTTTGTGTCTAACAAGATTTCCGCAATACAGCAACTTACGAGGGGCATGGATTGGCGCTATGTACCAACTGAAATGAACCCGGCTGACATTCTTTCAAAGGGAGCAGCGCCTTAGGAGCTCTTGCAGTCTAGGTTGTGGATGAATGGACCTTCTTTCTTGCAAGGCGAAAGAAGTAGCTGGCCTGAAAGTTGTTCGCTCGAACTCAGTCTTCCGGAAATTAGGCATCGAGTATTGCTGTCGTCTGAGCGTGTCGACATCTCGCTTTCGTTCAAGCACATTAACTCATTCGGAGTCATGATGCGCATTTTCGGATATGTTCATAAGTTCGTCAGCAAGAAAAGGTCACCTGATCTCTCGTCTGAAGACCTTCGCAAAGGATCGCACTTGTTGTGTCGCATCGTTCAACGCGCCCACCTTTATCCCGAGTACCGTGCTCTGCGGAAGGGGAACTGTGTAGAGTCCTCCAGCAGCATTATATCTCTCTCGCCTTTCATAGATGACGTTGGTTTGATTCGTGTTGGTGGTCGCTTGCGGCACTCAACTCTTGGCTTCGATGCACGCCACCCAATAATTTTGCCCAGGGATCATCCATTGACGTTCGCCATCATCATGCACTTTCATCGGAAGCATCACCATGCTGGGCCGCAGTCTCTACTGGGATCTATTCGCTTGCAGTTCTGGCCCATCGGCGGCATGAAAACTGTTGCTCGAGCGTTGCGGAAATGCATCATCTGCTGCAGGTCCAGACCTCGTCTTGTGGAACACATAATGGCTGACCTACCGAAGGATCGAGTGCAGGATTCGCCTGCATTTAGCGTCACTGGAATCGACTACTGCGGTCCCTTCTATTACAAGCCAGATGGGCGCACTCGAACGCCTACAAAATGCTACATCAGCGTCTTCATCTGTTTTGCAACAAAGGCCGTTTGGTTGGAATTAGTGAAGGACCTCACAACTGCTGGATTTTTGAGTGCCCTCAAACGCTTCGTTGCCACGCGCGGCATACCCCGATGCATTTGGTCGGACAATGCCACCAATTTTGTGGGCGCAAGGAACGAGTTGGAGGACCTTCGGCGGCTGTTTATGAGCGAGAAGCATCGTGATGCAGTTCATAATCATTGCATCAACAATGGCTTCAATTGGAAGTTTATCCCGCCTCGCTCACCCCACTTCGGGGGCTTGTGGGAGGCAGCAGTGAAGATGGCCAAGCAGCATTTATATCGCTCCCTGGGATCGTCACTCTTTGGCTTTGACGAGCTGCGGACATTGGTCTGCCAAATCCAGGCTGTAATAAATTCTCGTCCTCTTCTCGCAATTTCAGAAAACCCTGAAGATCTTGGCGTCCTTACACCAGGACATTTTCTAATTGGAGTTGGATGGAGTTTCCCGAGCCAGATGTTACAAATCTAAACTTTAACAGACTAGATTGCTGGCAAAGAGTCGCCTGTGCTCAGCAGATCTTTTGGAAGCGTTGGAGTAAGGAGTATTTGACTCTGCTACAACAACGTGGCAAATGGCGCACACCGCAGCCATCGATCCAAGTCAACGACATCGTCTGTATAAAGGACGAAAACTTGCCGCCGTTGAAGTGGCCATTAGCACGGGTGATCGACATCATCGCTGGAGCTGATGGCACTGTGCGAGTTGCCGTCCTGAGAACACCATCCGGAACCACTCGTCGAGCTGTAAACAAGCTGTGCGTCCTACCCGTTGAGGATCCTGTTAAAGGCCCTGGTCTTTCAACGGGGGGAGTACGTTCGGAGCAGCAGCCGATAATAGTTCTAAAGAAATTAATATCACATAGTCATATATCATCTCTTATACTGCTTATACTTATCGCTCTCTCAGTACGCTCCCGTACTCACGCACATATGTCAGTACTGCTTATAGTGCATTGCTTCGCCCTGTTCTCAAAGCAGTCCAAATATTTGTCGAACGCATCGAGTCGTAGTTCACGGCCACGGCCAAGGGTAAAACCCTTGTAACCCGTCGAGAAAATAAAACATTTGTAAACTTAACCAACGGAGTAAATTATTGTAAATGTGGAGTCAGAGTTGCCGAAAAAGCTCGGCAGCTTCCAACAACTATGTTCCATAGAAGGGGAGACAGGACACCACCTTGCGGGGTGCCTCTGTTGACATACCTTGACTGTGTGGACGATCCCATTGATGATGTCACCGTCCTGCATGTGAGCAATTGATCTATGAGCATCACCAAGTGACGATCCACTCCCAGGTCAGTCAGGGCCTCAGTGATGGCTCCCGGTATGACGTTGTTAAAGGCTCCCTCGATATCTAGGAAAGCTATTAAGGAGTATTCTTTGATGTGTAGGGATTTCTCTACGGTCGAGATTACTTCATGGAGTGCCGTTTCCGTGGATTTTCCTTTTCGGTAGGCATGTTGTGCGCCTGACAGCCACTGAGGATTTATGGTTGTTCTCAGCTGCAGTCCGACTAGTCTCTCAAAGGTTTTGAGAAGAAAGGACGATAGACTTATTGGTCTGAAGTCTTTTGGGGTTGTGTGTGAGGGTTTCCCTGCTTTGGGGATAAAGACTACTTTAGCCTTTAGCTAAGCGCGGGGGATTTTTCCCACTGTCAGTATCTTCCTGAAGATACTTTGCAGCCAGTTGATGGCCATGACCACGGATTTTTGTAACTGAGCCGGAATGACTTGGTCTGGACCAGGCGATTTGAAGGATTTAAAGCTGTTTACTGCCCAGCTAATGTTCCGTTTTGTGAGGATGTGCTCCATCGATGTTTCCGGGCCTTCACTTGGGGTGTCTGCTGGCTCGATGGTCGTTCACCCAGTGAAATGAGTATCGAGTACAATATGTAGGGAGTCCTCACTAGAGTTTGTCCACGTACCATCCATTCTCTTGAGATATCCCACCGAGGGGGATGTTTTTGACAGGATCTTGCGTAGCCTTGCGGCTTCTGACGTGTCTTCGATTTCGGAGCAAAATTTTTGCCAAGAGGCCCTTTTTGCTCTCCTAGTTTATTTTTTGTATAGGGTTAATTTGCTTTTGTCATTTTCCCATTGCGCTTCCTCGCTGCTGCTTTTGGCTCTGTTAAAGAGAGTCCTGCAGTCTTTCCGGAGGGTGTCTATTTGTTTAGACCACCAGGGGGGGTTTCTTTTTCCCTCTTAGTTTGGTTGAGGGGCAGGCTGCCTTGAAGGCCTTATTGCAAGCTTCCGTGAAGCTGTCCACAAGACGATTAAGATCGTCTTGTGCGTCTGGGCATTTTGGTGCTTTGGGAGGGAGTAATTCCCTCCCTGAGGTCGATAACCTCTTGACGGTTTTTTATAATGAAAGTGGGGTCATTACCCCGATTATCAATAATTAGGTTGGAGTTTAGGATGAAGCTGAAAAGTGACTCACCCCTTACATTTGTATCCGAGCTCCCCCATTGGGTGTGGTGAGCGTTGGCATCGCAGCCTATTATTAGGCTTGTGTCCGACCTTTCGCTGTCGCTGGCTATCTTGCGAACGATGTCACTGGGAGGATCGCTTTCCTCGTGAGCCATGTTGGACGACACCAGGTTCAGGCGTGTCCCCTGTAGCTCTAGGCTAGCCGCCGTGTTGTCGCCATTGCTAAAATTGTGGAGCAGAAAGATATTTAGGTGCTTTCTTGCTAGTATGCAGCTTCTAATTTTACCTTCAGTTTGGGCTACAATCAGCTTGTAGTCCTTCGTCGCTAATCCACAGACCTTGCCTCCTACCACCCAAGGCTCTTGGACTAGGACTATGTCCCCTCCACTCGCGACTAAGCGGATGCTGCTTTATAGTGGTGGAGATTTATCTGCAGAAGCCTCAGAGACTTCATTAGAGTTACTCTCCACCACAGTTATGTCGGCGTCAGAGTCGTCGAGAATCTCGTCACGACACAACGCCTCAAATTCGAGCATCAGCTCCGTCTCCGAGGAGTAGCTCTCCAGGGCCGGCTCCGGGTCTGTTGACAGGGCGCGCCTCGGCCGCTGCATCCGACGACCTTCATGGTCACCGAGCTGAACCCGAAGTTGAGCTCTCCCTTGGCTGCCTCGATCGGGGCTAGTGACTCCTTATTCAGGATTATCACTGCCTGGTTAGTGGGGCCTTTCGACGCCTCCACTTTGACCACCTTCCAGTCTGTGGTTGGCAATGTTGGGTTGCATCTCTGCAACATCTTGAGGATCCGCTCGGGCTCCTTAAAAGTGGCCGGCACCCATATGCGAGCCCTTGGTCTACTGGGCACCTCGCTCCAGTCCACAGCGACGAGCTTCGCCCCAGCGTAGACTTCTCCGATTTGCGCCACCGCAGCTTTGTAAAGCTTCACGGAGCGCTCATCTTTGTAGGCTACCACTTTGATGCTTCCCTGGAACCATCCCATGTCTTTGCAGACTGGGGGTGGCCCGGGATCCTTCTCAAGAAGCTCGAAGCAGCGGTCGGCCAGTGCCGCTTCCACCCACTTCCATTGGCTTCTGGGTATTTTTCCCTCCGCGCTGCCGTTGTCGAGAACGCCTATCAGCGTGCTATCCTTGGCAATCTGCGCGAAGGATTCGTATGGTATCACTCTGGAGCGCTTCGCGGCAGGTCCGGGCGTCTCTTGCGAGCGCTGCCTTTTCTGTTATGCAGCCACCTTCTGTGGCTCCACACTAAAGTGGGGCATCACCGCCGAGGCCCATTCCACCTTTTTCAGCCAGTCTGCTGTTGGACTAGCTTCTTTACTGGCGTTCTGCCAACGGAGTATGTGTCCAGCACTCCTCTTTTCAGCATAGCTAAATTTTTTTGCATGGACACTGGTTGATGGCAAGCCATCACCCGCAGCTTGACCGGAGGGCCAGGCCTTTGGGCCACTGCCTTCTCCCGCTTGGGATTGCTCCCAGCCGGCATTTGGGGAGTGCCTCTCTCACTTTTGTTTTTGTATATATTATCGTTTTTATCCATGTAGTTCCCACGAGCTACAAAGAAGAAGAACGGTCCACCCCGGCAGAGCTCTACTTTACCCGGGTAAGGCATAATTAGAACAGGGGGCTGCCAAGTCCCTGAGCTCTCCGTTCACGACTGGGCTAGTTTTGTACCGGGCCCCCAGCCAGGCTGACTCTTGGCACGGGTCGAGTGACACCTTAGTCCGGCCCGGTGTGAGGTGAGTGTTGGGGATGGGATGTGGGTAGGTAATGTGTAGGAATGGAAGTGTGTGAGCTACTTAATGAGAGGCGGCACTACAAGAGCATCGTCAGTGTTGCTGCGTCGCGAACACCCGCTGGCTGTCCGGGACTGCTTATTTCCGGTGCTCTCCCTCAGAGCCAACTTAGTTGAATTCTCTTTAGGATGCGCGCTTAGCCGCAGCTGACCTCCCCACTAGGGTAGGCCGTTCGATATCCGCAACCTGCGACCCGTCCGGTGGCCTCAGCTAGGTCCCCTCTGAGCCACCTCAAAGCCCAATAGGATCATCTGAAACAACAATACCTTAACCGACGCCTAATTTATGCGTCTATCTAAAATGTTGGCCAAAAATTATTTTTTTTCGACTTTTCCCGATTTTTTCAATTCAAAATATCGAAAAAATATACCGCAAAAAATGATGAAATTTGAATTTTAAAGCTTAATATCTTTCAGGCGTTAAGCTGCAGATACAAGGGGTCTGGTATTATAGATGCATTTGTCAGCTTTTTAGAACTGTAAAGTTTAATGCAACCAGATATAAGATACTTAATTTATGTGAAATATAGAAGCACTACCTCAGAAAAAACCCATGCAAAAATACCAGATTTAAAACACAAAAATTTTTAAATCTTGAAATCTATCAGAACGAGAAGGAACGTGTGAGTCGCTTCTGGGGACGCGACTCTACTTATACCCGTACTCAGTCAGTGTTTACATTTTGGAGCAAGATTTTTTTAGAATTTTAGAATTAAAAAAAAAATTTTACATTTTACATTTTTTTGCTACATCTGTTATCTACATCTACATATATTATGTATATTATACATCTAACATGTAGATTCTACACGTACCATTTATATTCTACATCTCCTCCGCTAGGGGTTGAGTGTGCGAGCGAGAAGGAAAATGAGTTGCTGGGTTGTTGGCAGGAGGGGGCAGGGGAAGCATCTGAAAATTAATTTCTTCATTCTGGCTATAATTATGACCCGATCTGATTCAGATTCGGCAATCTGGTAGATATGGGCATTCTCTACGATACTGCGTTTTTAGTTTTATCGTATCTTTAAAATTGTGCCTGCCACAGATTTTCGTCCTTTGTGGGGGCGGAAGGGGGCGGAGCGAAATTTTGAAATACACTAATAGCAGTGTGATATCACATGAGTCTGGAAACCAAATTTTGTTGCCCTAGCTCTTTTAGTCTCTGAGATCTAGGCGCTCATCGAGACAGACAGACAGACAGACAGACAGACAGACGGACAGACAGACATGGCTATATCGACTCGGCTATTGATGCTGATCAAGAATATATATACTTTATGGGGTCGGAAAATTTTCCTTCTCTGTGTTACACACATCCACTTTTACCACAAATCTAATATACCCCTTAACTCTTTTTTGAGTACGGGTATAAAAAGTAATTTTGGTTCACAGCCTAAATAAAAAGTTAAATTTTGTCGAGTAGTGTTATTAATGGGTGTGAGATTTGCCAAACGCTGAAGTATGATAGGCAGCCACAGAAGATGGTATTTCAAAAAACAGAGACACCAAATAAGCCATTAGACATAGTACACTCGGATTTGTATGCAGTTAATAAGCAGTACGTAATGACCATAATACAGGGGTGCCACAGAAATCACTAGTGAAATTGGAAACCGCGCGGAGGATTTCCGCTTAAAAATTTCCGCCGTGCCACAGAATTCTGAGCGATTTCATTTTTCTTAGCATTGTCACAAACCAAATTCGAACTAAGGTTAGGGTTGACACCTTTCCAGATTCAATTCGAATAGGGTTCACTTTGCAGTTTTATTGATTTTGTCATATCAAAACAATTGGTTTTTCTTTTATAATATAAAATAACTGATTTTTCAAAGCTGTACTTTTATAATTTCAAAGCAAAAAAACATCCAATATCTTGCGAGTCAAACAAAACACTGTACTCGGCAACTCTAGCAGTTGTCTGGCAACTCTCCGTGCATGGCAGCAATCAGCTGTTCAAAAAAAAACAGACATCTGAATTTTACGGTAAAATTAATTAAAATGATTTTATCTAGACCATTGGCCATCGAATAACTACGGAGGCTACATATTATAATACAAACCTTGCAGCGCTGGCTTCTCAGATGCGCATCGGACTCGTTTTTGCCTTCAGACGATACGCATGTGGTTTTGTGATTGTCTTCTCAAACTACTGATAATTTAGTTCATTACAATTACCAGTTTTTGGTATAATGATCGCTATGCTTCTATTTGTGCTGCCATGGGTCTGCACTTAGCCGAACAGGGGTTTTTGACATAAATGCAATGGCAATAATGTGTAGAAATGGTTTTTCAGTTCTGTTTTGGCATTTTAAAGCGATGCCACCTGGTAGAACTACAAATGACTAAAAATGTTTTCAGTATGTACACGTTTGATGTAAAGGAAGTTTTACTGCGAAACTTTTTTTTGTAATGCTTAATTAAAGAAAAACAGAATGCTTTCAGTATAATTAATATAAAATATATTGCTCCGAATTCGACTTAAAAAATGTGGCATTACTGTATTAGCTTCGAAAGTCCGAATCGCCCTAGATGGCCACCTCGGTCTGCAGCGGATTGAGAGCGGAATCGTTAAGTGAAAATTCAGTCGGCGGATTGAATAGTGATTTACTAAAATGCTTATTTTATTAACTTAACATGTAGAATGTTAAATTATTTAGATGAGGGTTAATCACCAATTGAACAACCTTTATGGGAAAGTAAGATTTGAATCGTTTTGGGTGTGTTTTATGGGTGTATTTAATCAAATCGCTGGACAAATTGTGAGCGATTTTGATTCCGCTGAAAAATCGGTGTGTGGCACGGCGTTTGCGATCAAGGGGCGGAATATGCTTCAAATGTTTTCAAAAATTTTTGTAAGCAATATGGAATTGAGTTGCATGTGACGTCATTTCAGCAATCATCCATCAATTCACCTGTAGAGCGACTCCATTTAACGTTAAATTTGTACCAAAAAGTAGTGTACAGTAAGGTAAAGGAGATGATTAACAGTCAGAAAACGGACAACATTGAAAAATTGAATGAAGAGGAGCCTATAAGGGTTGAGGAAATTACATAATATATAGAAAAGAAAATAGGAATAACCTTAGTTACGAAAAGGGAACAGAAAATACACACATCAAAAATAAGAAAAATAATTAGAAAGCAAACATTTTGCAATTACGATATTACAGATCGGATGTGAGTCATGTTAAGTTACAACCGGAAGAAGCGGTGGCAAAGATGGACCTCGGTTCGGAAAGGATCGTTATGGGAGAAAAAATATTTGACCATGTCATAAACTTTAAGAACTATAAGAAAAATATTGGGAAAATCAGAGAGGCTTTTGATGCCATTCAATACATCGAATTTTCGGGAGAAATGGTTGGCATTTTAAGTGCAAAATTTAATCAGTTAGAGGGAAGGCTAAGTACACTAATGCCGAAAAACAGGGCAAGGAGAGGAATATTTAATGGATTAGGAAGCGTAATTAAAGTAGTAACAGGAAACATTGATGATGGAGATGCGCAAGAAATAGACGCTATAACTAAAACTATACATAATAAAACTGAAATCATGGAAGAAGAGATCATAGGACAGGAATATTTTAATCAAGAAAAACTAAACAGATTCAAAAACATAACCGAACACATTAATAAAGAGTAGGAAGAGATAAAAAGTTTCATTAATAATTACAAAAGTAATGTTTTTGGAAAACTAACGCAGGAGCATAATGAGATCTACATGTTACAATATATGAGCAGAATAAGCTTCAACATAGATCTATTAGCCATGCACTTAGACAGTGTGACGGAAAGCATTTTTTTATCAAAATTAAATATAATACCTAGGTATATATTGTCTGAAGAAGAAATAAAAAGGATATCGGAATTTATCATGTAATTCCGTTACGGATTAATTACACAAAAAATGTTATAATTCCACAATATGTGGCTATTAATAATTATGAGATAAGTTCATTTCAAAACAAATGTCCAAAAGTACATAACACATTCATATGCAAGGAAGAAGAGCCGAGTGTTGGCATCCAAGGAAAGGAGTGTTTAATGTACATCTAACTGAATCAACCATCAACATGCATGTCAATAGAAATAGGTACAAAGGAAATAATATTAACGCCTGAGGTTGGTCACATTTTCGTGTTCAATGCAAAAGAGCAAAGTTTGAACTCGACATGTGGTGGACCCATGAGGATCCAGGGGTCAACAATTATTAAATACAAATAGAGATCAATGGCAAGATATACGATGATAAAGTACCACAAGGAATGGAAGATTACATAAAACTCACAACAATGATAAACGACAAGATAATTATTAATGGCACCATAGGTGACCTAGCCCTTGAACAAATCCATTTGGCAGATATTCAGAATATTCAGATATTAGTTGTGGATATTAGAAGGTACAGCGAATTATAATCCCATCATAAGACCCTAAACAGTTAATGCAAGGAATATTGCGATCTACAAAGTGTAAGAATAAAATTTCTAGTGGATCTAATAGGAATCGTAAAGTTTATACCAAGAATTTTTCTACGACTAACTAAGCTTGGAAGGTTGATTAAAGGCAAGGGGCAAGTGTCTCACACTTGCATCCCAGTAAATGTCCCGAAGAGCGAAACATAAAATGGGGGCACCATACATAAGAGCCGTACTCTAAAATCGGACGAACAAGCGAGATGTAGAGAGTCTTCTTTATATAGGGGTCGTCAAATTCCTTTGACTACCTCTTTATAAACCCAAGCACACCCATGGCCTTATTTACCATGGTAGAAATGTGTTCGGAAAACTTTAACTTTGGGTCTAATTTAATACCAAGATCATCAACCAAGGTAATTCTCAAGAGAACCACCGCAGAGGCTATAAGGAGCCAAAAGGGGGCTGGAGCAATGAAATGTCATTACTTTGCATTTCGAGGCAATTAGGTGTAACATATTTGCACAACACCATGACTTAAAGTTATTGAGATCGGATTGCAAGCGAGAGTGAAATGAAATGTGCTTATACTGGACACAAAGTTTAACATCATCCGCATACATGAGTACTCGAGAGTTTGTTAATACTGAAGGCAGATCATTAATAAAGAGTGTGAATAGTAGGGGGCCTAGATGGCTGCCCTATGGTACTCCAGAAGTAACCTTAACAGGTGAATAGAAGGAGTTTTTGAAGAGGATTTTTTGAGATCTAGAACGACGGTAGCTAGAAATCCATCTCAAAAGATTGGGCGGAAACCCTAAAAGGTCAAGTTTTTGTGCTAAGAGGGAATGCTTTACAGAATGCTTTACTGAAATCAGTGTAAATGACATCCATCTGAAAGTTACCTTGAAAGCCTTTAATGATAAAAGAGGTAAACTCTAATAAATTTGTGCTGGGACGGAGATATAAGTGATTTGCAGAGATGTTGCAAGTGCGGAGTTAAAATTTGTTCGAACATTTTAGAAATAGCGGATAACTTAGATATAAACTATAATTATTTGCATCAGACTTGCTACCTTTCTTATTGTGCGGAATAATAAAAGATTCCTTCCAGATGGGAGGGAAGCATGAAGAGTTAATGGATAGGGTGAATAGTTTAAGCAAGGGTCCACACAGAGCGTCGGTACAGTACCTAAGTACACAGCCGGGAGCTCCGTCGGGACCCGATGAAAACACCGGCTTAACTAGTCGAAGATCATGAAGCAGTGAGCTCTCATTTAACAAGGGGCTGAAGATGCCATTCGATATTGGTAAACTGTATGGATACGGCTGACCAGAGCAAAACCATTGTCTGGAAAAATTTGGCAAAAAGATCGGCAATAATTATTTGCATCAGACTTGCTACCTTTCTTATGGAGCGGAATAATAAAAGATTCCTTCCAGATGGGGGGAAGAATGAAGAGTTAATGGATAGGGTGAATAGTTTAAGCAAGGGTCCACACAGACCGTCGGCACAGTACCTAAGTACACAGCCGGGAACTCCGTCGGGACCTGGTGAAAACACCGGCTTAACTAGTCGAAGATCATGAAGCAGTGAGCTCTCATTTAACAAGGGGCTGAAGATGCCATTCGATATTGGTAAACTGTATGGATACGGCTGACCAGAGCAAAACCATTGTCTGGAAAAATTTGGCAAAAAGATCGGCAATTGCCTGATCATTGTTTGCTGACATATTGAGAAAAGATAGCGAGGATGGATGTGCGGACGTTCTACGCTTACTATTTACGAAGCTGTAAAACTGTTTAGGGTCCTGTGAAAATCGTATCCTGCATCGAGATAGGTAGTTTTTATAGCATTGAGCATTAAGAACGGAGAAATTTGACCGAGCTATTACATAGTGAGAGAGAGAAGAGTGTAGCATATTGGATACATCTCGAGGCTGAGCAGGTGGTGGTTTGGTTCCCGTCCGGGCACGTGCTTGTTCCGGCTTCCGTCTCATCGGCAAGAAATGGGTGGGGGGGGGGTTATCCCTAAAAATCGGACGGGACACGGCTCTACTCCAACAACATTCACACCGATACAGTCACTCTATTAAAAAATTCACGTGCAAGAGATATATTGGGTACAAACACAATAACGAGCAAATCTACGCCTAACCACACACACACGGATGCCTACACACGTACAGACCCGGGTCACGATGAAGTTTTGACCCCGTATGCCCACCCTACCATGATCACCACTCCCGTCTCGTCCGGTGATCCCTTATAGAAAGCCTTCACAGCCTCCTAAACACTCCCATTACTACCCTTATCTTCCCGGCATGGTCCCCGCATACTAAAATACTAACAAATCATAATTTTACAAACAACAAACAAATAAATTTAATGAAAATCTCTTAGGGCTAAACATTTTTTTTTTTTTATCTTATAACCAAATGTAACCAAACGCTTTGCATGCGCTGGCAATTAAAAGCGATTTAATTCCCCTCCCCGCAAGCAAAACCAAAACATAAACCTACTGGCGTAATTCAAAATTTCGACGCCTGTTCGTCGCTGACCGGCACCACGGTGCAAGCATAAGCTTCGTAACGCCGAGAGAGACAGAAGGCCGCTCTCGATCGGTTCGGTCGTATACCGTATAAGAGAATTGTTTTTTTTTTCTCTCTGGGTTCCTCCTCTACCTAGTACCCTGTCACGGTCATTGGGGGTAAGGGTGGACTTATGGGACCTGGCTTGGGCACTAATAATTTAACCTTTAATATTTTTTTTGACTCACCCATTCCAATACTTCGGCGAAAGCGCTTTCCTCGGGTATTGCTGGTTCGCTGAAATTGAGAATAGAAGAAAAAAACCATGGAGCAAAGTCAAACCCAGCCTAAAATTGGCATACCCGGGTCTCCCCCATTAGCCACCGTACCAATGCCCTACAGAGATAGGTGTCGGCTACCGGCGCGTTCCTTTCGTCGCTTCTCCGTTTTAGGCGTGCATCTGCCTATTTGCGCGGGCAAATTTAGCCTACGCGTCTATTTTCGCTCTATTCTCGCTCTGCGAGAAGTTACTCTTCTATCCCTCTCCCTACTCTACCTTGGTACTTATGACTACTTATGCACTATGAATATATAAGCAAAAAAAAAAAAAGATTACAAAAAAAATGTTAACTACCTATAACTATGAACAGATATGTATGTTAATACTTAAATACTACAAAAAATTGGTTTTTTATATATAGTTTTGTGGTATAATGGAGTTAGTTTTGCCCCTCCCCATAGAGCGCGGGCCCTGCTCGCTTCCACGGCTTCTTCCGCTCCACCTCCTTCTTGGCCTGCTGATGGCTAGCAACAACAACAGCGTCTATGCGTAGGAGGAGTACGCCCGATAAACGGCGGCCTCGGCACCTGCATGAGCATATACATACATACAATAACAGGCCCATATGCACCTACACCGCCCGCTTGGTAGCCCTCGACTCACCCCTGTGCAACACGCTAATCAGCGGATTATCCGGAACTTGCCCTTTTCGGCCTATAACCGTGGTCCTCGAGAGCTGCCACAAACACACTTTTATTTTTTTCTGCTGGACCGCGATATATATGTATAACTGTTTAGGTCTGGTAGGTCTGCACTTGTTATTTTCGCCGTCGTACACTTTCGCGTCTAGTTCACTCCGTTGGTAAGACTCGACAGACCGAGCAACTCTCGACCAACGCCAAGCAACCCATGCTTCCCAATCCGAAACCGAAGGGTCTTTCGCCTTACTGTTTCGTCGGTGGTCTGCTGCTCTTGAGCCAAAAATGTTCTCTTTCACACCATCCTAAGATACATAAAAAAAAAGTTAAGTAGCCTGCTTTCGGGTGGAATCTAGATATTCTTTAACGCTACAAGCCACTTCAAATCCCCCCTACCAAAATCGCACTTTGGGGCCAACAGCACAAAAGGGTGATTCCAGCTTGGAGCGATCAACCACTATCCTTGGAGTCTACTGTTTGATGTCTTTTGCATGAAATTTTCCGATCAAACGTCCCTGCAAGTCTTCTAACTCGTAGTAGGCTTGACCCAATCTTCGCCTTACCCGAGACTTCACAAAATTTGGAGCCAACTTAGCTTAAACCCTTTCACGAAATTGCTTTGTTGAAAATTCCGCCGATATACTTCCTGGCCAACAGTGAAAGAAACATCTCTACTTCGCAGATTGTACGTCCTTTCATTCCGCTCGTGCTGAGCCCTCATTGCATCTTTTGCCGTGCTACGCATCAGGTCGAACGAGTCGTCCCGCGAAAACTGCACCCAGCGATCTTCTAACAACTCCAGCTGCCGTAACAGCTGATATGTGGTACCATTCGTAACCATCTGTTGCCCAAAGGCAAGCTGATACGGACTCGCCTTTACTGCACTGTGCACCGCAGATCTTAACGCACAAGCTATACTGCTGAGCTGTTCATCCCAGTTAGCTTGATCAGTATTTATATAGGCTTTGATAGCTTCCAGAACTGATCGGTTCACTCGCTCGGAGGCGTTTGCCTGCGGTGCATAAACTGCCGTGTACGCGTGCTGTATGCCATATTTCTGCAGTAAAGCGTTAAAAGCATGGGATTTAAACTGGACGCCGTTGTCCGAGACTTGCTTTTCAGGCACTCCAAAACAGTGAAACAATTGTTCCTCAAGAAATGGTATAATGGCATCCGCGGTAAGCTTTTTAACTGGTTTAATAAAGGGAAATTTGGAAAAGTGATCCAACACCACAAATATTCCTATATTCCCACTGCGACTTCTAGGATAAGGTCCTAGGAAGTCTACGTAAAGCTTCTGAAAGAGACGCTCGGTTTCTCCTGTTTTCGCCAGAGGTGGTCTTAATGGTCTATTTGGGTACTTAGATTTGGGTACTTAGATTTCACTTACAGATTTCACACCCGTTAATGAAATCCTTAACATCCTTTAGCAACGTCGGCCAATAATAGTGGCGCCGAATCTTTTCAAGCGTTTTATTTATGCCTCCGTGCGCAGATAACGGGTGCTCGTGAGCCATCTTTAAGGCCGTATTTACGAGACCTTTGGGCACCCAAAGTTTCCAACACAATTCGTCTGGTACCCTTCCGCCTGTGACGTGCTCGGTGCGACGATATGTGTGGTTGCCTATCACCTTTACGTCGGGCATTTGAGCTTGGTTATCGGCGACTTTAGCCCGAAGAGCAACGTACTCCGACAAATTAAAGTGTTCTGACTCTAACTCGATCTTTTCTCCGGGTTCGATTGCTGCCAGATCTGGGGAAAAGACCCGCGACAAGGCGTCTGGAACAATGTTTCGAGAACCTTTTCGGTGGCTAATACTAAAAGAATACCCCTGAAGCTTTAAGGCCGATCGGGCCAATCTGCTACTCAAATCTGATTGGGACATCAGCCACTTCAAAGAAGCATGGTCGGTTATCACCGTAAACTGATGTCCTTCTACATATGCGCGAAATTTCTTAATACTTAGAATAGCGGCCAAACATTCCTTTTCTGTCACCGAATAAGCACGTTGACACTTATTTAGTTTGCGCGACATGAATGCAATGGGTACTTCATCGCCCTCGTCGTTGACCTGCATCTGCACCCCTCCTACACCTGTATGACTGGCGTCGCAATGGATATAGAATGGCTTTTCAAAATTCGGGGTGTGTAAGACGGGCGCTTCACACATAGCATTCTGTGGCGCTTCTGTTTTAAGGTGTCCGTCAGCGGAGACGCAATGGCGGCAAAATTCTTTATACATTTGTGGTACCATCCCGTCATACCCAAGAATCGACGCACTTGCTTTATCGATTTCGGAGCAGGATATTCCTTAATCGCCTCTATCTTGTCCAGATCCATCCCTATAGTCCCGTGGCCCACAATATGCCCCAGATAATGGACTTCTGGCACACAGAACTTGCTCTTCTGTATGTTCAAGGTCAGCCCTGCTTCCGACAACTTCTCGGCTAATACCTTTAGCACGCTCAGATGTCTTTCTAGGGTGTCTGACACTATAAGCAGGTCATCCAAGTATATAAAAACTTCATTTCGAAGATGTGCTGGGATGATGCGGTCCATCAATTTTGACATAGTAGATGGCGCATTGGTTAGCCCAAATGGCATAACTTTGAATTGGTACAGCGCTCGTCCAGGCACCGTGAACGCTGTTTTGTCCCTAGACCCTTCTTCCAGCGGTATCTGCCAGTAGGCATCTTTGAGATCGAGGCTGGTGATATATTCTGCCTTGGGCAACCGGCTTAGTATCCCATCTATGATTGGCATTGGATAAGAGTCTTTCCGCGTTACCTCGTTCACCTTGCGACTGTCTCTACAAAGACGAACTTTTCCCGGCTTCCGGACAAGTACTACCGGACAGGACCACGCACTGTTGGATTCTTCGATGACCCCTAGCGCAAGCATACGATCTACCTCTTCATACATCAATTTCTCGATAGCTGGGGACACTGGATAGTGGCGTTGCTTAACGGGCCTTGCCTCTCCTACATCTTTGGTGTGGGACAACAAGGTGGTCTTTCCTAAGCCTTTTTTCGCGAAAGACGGAAAACACTGTATAACTTTATTCAGTTGTTCTCGTTGCTCCTCCGATAACGAACGTTGTTCGTCTGGCTTACTCACCTCGTCACAATTGTTTCTTGTGTCACTAGGCCCTTTTTGTTGATGCAAACCGATAGGCAATAGCCCAAAGTCGGTCCAAAAGTTGATACCCAAGTACAGAGGTTGCGTTAGGGTTGGAACTAGATATAAAGTTATCACCCTGGTAACACCTTTATAGTCTACTTCCGTTTTTAGCTTCCCAACCACATCCTGAGCCTGCCCTCCTGCGGTCTGAACTGTCGACGCCATTGGCTTAAACTGAATTTGACTTTGAAGCAGCTCCCTGGCCAACGCTCCGCCAATACAACTAATGGATGCCCCTGTATCCATCAAACTAATTAGCTTCCTGTCTAACAAGGTGACCTCTGCATATTGTCTTAGATCATCTGATATTATTGAAGTTATTATGGCTTTTCTCTCTAGCATTTGATTTTTAACAAATTCGTCCCGGCGCAGTTAAGCTCGCCTCTGTCGGTTGGATCCTTCATGAGCTGCCCGTGGTATTTCCTTATTATCTACGCGTACATTACTATCTATTATATTATCTAATTGCCCGTTGGATTCCTTTGGGGACTGCGTGGTAGCCTCTACTGAAACTCCTCGGTGTTCGTCGCTTTGGACGCTGTCGGTCTGCGTGCACTTTTCAGAGGTGCACGCCCTTGGGTGTTTTTTGGGGCCTGGCACTTTTGGCACGACGGCTTGTAGGTGTCTGGAAGACCACAACCATAGCAAAACACCCGTCGCTCTGCTACACAATCCTGATAGCGATGACCATTACCCCGGCAATTCCAACAAACTAAGTTAAAAGCTGCTATTTCCAGATCACTTTCCTCCGACTCATCTTGCACTGGGCTTTCCACAGCGTGAACTAACCGTCTTGGTGCTGGACGAGGCCTAGTCACCGAATCTTTGCCAACCGTTTGCATGAACAACTCTCGGGTCTTCACCAAGTGCCTTAACTGTGCAATACTAAATATCTTTTTGTACAGGAGTTCGTGTTGAATCTCCGGCTATAAATTGGACCGGATTGACTCCATCAGGGACGATTCTAGCAAGGGCGTTGACAACGTATCTGCCAATCGGACAATAGCTTCATAGAACACATCAAAAGATTCGTTCTCCTTCTGTTTCCTTCGGTCTATTGCAGCTCGAATGTAGACGTCTGTCTTCTCATCCTTAAACTGTATCAACAATGCAGCTTTGAGGTCGACCCAACTGATCGTCCTTACACTCTTATGGTAGCACCAATACCAGTCACTGGCACTTCCGTCAAAAAGATTGCTGACGTATCTCGAAAGCAGTTCGAAATTTCCGTCTAATGTTTGGGCATAAATGAAATCATCGACAGATATTCCAGCCCGCCCAGAGAACCTAAGCTTCCAATTAAGCAAAATCTGGCTAACCCGCTCTGGTCGAATGTCCACACTCATGGCCGAGCTTCGGCTGCCTGACTAGAGTCCCTGTGAAGGCAACGGTGTTGGCCGTGGTACCGCGGTTTCTTCGGCTTGGGGATCCCTAGGGGAAAGATACGCCGCATTTGCCAATTGGCCCGTGAGAGAGTTGAGAATCCCTTGAAACCCAGTCGCGATTGCCTGGCTTAACATCTCCGTTTGCCTCAACGAGGCTTGAGCCAACATTTCAGATTGGCGAACGGATGCAGCAGCCATGGCCTCGGCTATGGTTCTCTGCAGATCACTACTAGTCGGGGCCGTTACTACCACCTGTGGACCAGCTTCCCTACTTTGTGGGGGATTGGCCGAACCAGAAGGTGACGCTCCCTGTGGCGTAGCCAAATTGGCTCTCCTTCTTGTGTCCGGCATATTTGTCTCTTCTAGGTTTTCGGAGGTGTTACCAATTGTGTCGTCTATAAGACTCGACGTCGAGGTCTGCAAGGACCTTTTGCACACGGGACAAACCTTCTTAATACCTACTCTAGCACTGAAGCAGGCCCTATGAAAGAAGTGACCACAAGAAGTAGTGAGAAGTTGAGCCACAAATTCGACCTGAGAATGGCAAATCAGACACTCTCTGGTTTGAACTTCTTCGTTTGCTAAATTCTCGCAGCTGCCAAATACGGGCATTCTTTCCTAAGAATATTGCAGACTCCTACTTTCCCCTAACTATTTTCTAGCAAAAACTACTAACTTGAACTTATCAAACAAAAATATAAATATGTAAAGCAACGAAAAAGAGCTTGGTATGTATATAAATAAGTATAGAATAATAATAATAAATAAATAAATAGAAAGAAAATAAATAAAATACCTAAAAATATAACACCACAAAAAAAAGAAAATAGCTAAAAAATGTATAAATAAAATAAATAAAAAAACTTCAAATAACTGCTAGGACCATGCCCCAAAGAACATAAAACCAATAATGGGGTGTATCTCTATCGATACGTATGCTGGCCTTTTCCGTGTGCTACATTTACTCAATACATATACGACACAGGACACTATCCATACTCGCAGCTACCGGCGATCACACTATTTCGCGGTAGAGCGTAGTTTGGTACCACGTTTCCATCCGGCGATAGCAGACACACGGCTTAATGAGTATGGGGTATGCCCACTAACCTCTCTTTCCCCTCCTTGAAGCATCTCTCTCCATTTGCCTGATCGGAAATCCTAACCGGAACAACGGGAGTGTGCCCCAGTAATGGCGGAAAGATAAGTTTGAAGAAAAAGAAGGAATAAAAAAGGTTGACGAACCGGGATGGTGCGAAATATTTCGTGCAACCATCATTCCAGCGTCCATCATAGACCCACATGAACCTCCAGCTTGGTCACTTTGTCAGGTGGCAATAGTTTGTTCACCCACTGCTGGTCCAATAACAAAGTGACTACCAGACAAAAAAAAAAAAAAAAATAGTATGAAACAACAAGGACAAGGTAGACAAACACCACGTTTGACCCAATATAGATTTTAAATGTAAGGTGACACTACATTCAAGAATATTTTTAAAACATTTGGGCCTTGCCGGTTGGTTGTCGAATATGACAACTCAGGCCCCACGTTGGGCGCCAAATAATAAAATAATTGTAGCATATTGGATACATCTCGAGGCTGAGCAGGTGGTGGTTCGGTTCCCGTCCGGGCACGTGCTTGTTCCGGCTTCCGTCTCATCGGCAAGAAATGGGGGGGGGTTATCCCTAAAAATCGGACGGGACACGGCTCTACTCCAACAACATTCACACCGATACAGTCACTCTATTAAAAAATTCACGTGCAAGAGATATATTGGGTACAAACACAATAACGAGCAAATCTACGCCTAACCACACACACACGGATGCCTACACACGTACAGACCCGGGTCACGATGAAGTTTTGACCCCGTATGCCCACCCTACCATGATCACCACTCCCGTCTCGTCCGGTGATCCCTTATAGAAAGCCTTCACAGCCTCCTAAACACTCCCATTACTACCCTTATCTTCCCGGCATGGTCCCCGCATACTAAAATACTAACAAATCATAATTTTACAAACAACCAACAAATAAATTTAATGAAAATCTCTTAGGGCTAAACTTTTTTTTTTTATCTTATAACCAAATGTAACCAAACGCTTTGCATGCGCTGGCAATTAAAAGCGATTTAATTCCCCCTCCCCGCAAGCAAAACCAAAACATAAACCTACTGGCGTAATTCAAAATTTCGACGCCTGTTCGTCGCTGACCGGCACCACGGTGCAAGCATAAGCTTCGTAACGCCGAGAGAGACAGAAGGCCGCTCTCGATCGGTTCGGTCGTATACCGTATAAGAGAATTGTTTTTTTTTTTCTCTCTGGGTTCCTCCTCTACCTAGTACCCTGTCACGGTCATTGGGGGTAAGGGTGGACTTATGGGACCTGGCTTGGGCACTAATAATTTAACCTTTAATATTTTTTTTGACTCACCCATTCCAATACTTCGGCGAAAGCGCTTTCCTCGGGTATTGCTGGTTCGCTGAAATTGAGAATAGAAGAAAAAAACCATGGAGCAAAGTCAAACCCAGCCTAAAATTGGCATACCCGGGTCTCCCCCATTAGCCACCGTACCAATGCCCTACAGAGATAGGTGTCGGCTACCGGCGCGTTCCTTTCGTCGCTTCTCCGTTTTAGGCGTGCATCTGCCTATTTGCGCGGGCAAATTTAGCCTACGCGTCTATTTTCGCTCTCCCGCTGATCCCGCTACTTCCAGGGCGATCTACGTCAGCGCTCTCGCGGCCGATGCACTCTGCGAGAAGTTACTCTTCTATCCCTCTCCCTACTCTACCTTGGTACTTATGACTACTTATGCACTATGAATATATAAGCAAAAAAAAAAAAAAGGTTAACTACCTATAACTATGAACAGATATGTATGTTAATACTTAAATACTACAAAAAATTGGTTTTTTATATATAGTTTTGTGGTATAATGGCGTTAGTTGTGCCCCCTCCCCATAGAGCGCGGGCCCTGCTCGCTTCCACGGCTTCTTCCGCTCCACCTCATTCTTGGCCTGCTCATGGCTAGCAACAACAACAGCGTCTATGCGTAGGAGGAGTACGCCCGATAAACGGAATGCTGCATCCGCAGCTTCTGGTCAGCCTGACGTCTTGACTCGTCCGTTTGGCGCTGGCGGCCTCGGCACCTGCATGAGCATATACATACATACAATAACAGGCCCATATGCACCTACACCGCCCGCTTGGTAGCCCTCGACTCACCCCTGTGCAACACGCTAATCAGCGGATTATCCGGAACTTGCCCTTTTCGGCCTATAACGGTGGTCCTCGAGAGCTGCCACAAACACACTTTTATTTTTTTCTGCTGGACCGCGATATATATGTATAACTGTTTAGGTCTGGTAGGTCTGCACTTGTTATTTTCGCCGTCGTACACTTTCGCGTCTAGTTCACTCCGTTGGTAAGACTCGACAGACCGAGCAACTCTCGACCAACGCCAAGCAACCCATGCTTCCCAATCCGAAACCGAAGGGTCTTTCGCCTTACTGTTTCGTCGGTGGTCTGCTGCTCTTGAGCCAAAAATGTTCTCTTTCACACCATCCTAAGATACATAAAAAAAAAGTTAAGTAGCCTGCTTTCGGGTGGAATCTAGATATTCTTTAACGCTACAAGCCACTTCAAGAGGGAGGACCCACTTCTCGAAATTTTTTATAAGGTCTTGATTTTAAATTTTTTAGACTGGATAACTCTTTGGTAAACCAAGGAGGCTTTCCAGATCTAGCCGGACAAGAAAGTGGGACACAAAAATCAAAAAATGTGTCAAGTACATTGTAAAAAATGTTTGTGCCTTTCATAACGTCAGTGCTCAAATACAGAGCGGACCAATCAAATTCACTAATGAGGTTATTAAGCTTCGTAAACTAGGCTTTACGAAATCAGCGGCTACGTTCAGATAGCCTACCCATTCGGTTCATTACAGTTGGGTCAATATTGACTGACATTTCGAATGTAGGATGGAGTCTTCAGTGCTCGGGTTAGCAACGCTATGGTCGGATCCGAGACAAAGCACAGATCAAGCAATCATGTTTCACATGGTTGAGTTGAGACAGAGATACATCTAGCAAGCCGTCGATAAAGTCATGTGACATGGGCACAAGATTATTAGACTCGTTTACCGAACACCAAACAGGAAGAAACAGTTTTTAAAGCTATATTAAGATATCCGAGGAAGGTGAATATATACAAGCCAGCAATGAAAATGAAAAAGCCTGAAAGAATCAGTTTGACGCACAGTGATTGAGCGTAGAGGCGTGCGAAGTTCCACAGATGGTTTCCCAAAGAGATAGATATGGGTTTATTCGTAGGCTTATTCTGTATGTATATAGAGTCGCGTGCAAAAGCCGGCCGTTTTGCTTAGGGTGGAATAGCGATTTAATTCTAGACCGGTGGTACTCAAGCTGCCGAGGGCTGTCGGAGGCGAGAGCGGGAGCGTGAGCGTGGGCGGGAGCGCAAGCGTGGTGAATATGCGCGCGAGGGCGACCGCTTGTGTAGCTGGAACGCTAACAGCGATGTGTGACTGGAATGCCCACAAAGCGGTTGCCCCGCCAGCGCCATCCTCACTCTGAACACACAGCAATTCCAGGTCTTGTTGAACCTGGACTATGAAATGTTCCGACGTGAAGTTTGCGTGCACTGCAATGAGGACCCCAACTCCACCACGAGACGAACGGTCATTTCTAAAAATGGTGTACCGACATGCCAAACCTTCGGAACTAAGGATGTCCGACTTTAACAAGGTGTCGGTAAACGCAATAATGTGGGACGAGAATGCGAGACTGTCAGGAAGGTCAGGAGCAAGCCGTGATACAAAAACTTGCCACTTTGTTGGGACTCCTACCACTGGTTTGGGCAGCACAGGTCTGTTACCAGTGATGGCCATATCCGGTGGTCATGTGGTGGTGATGGGATAGTTAAGGAGTTGGGTGCGGACTCGATGGATACGGACGCTACAGACATATTTGATTGCCCTCGTTGCTCTTGGAGTCGAAAACGTAAGAAACTGCTGCACTGATGGAGTGGTCGGAATAAGTTTTTCGTATGCCGGGGGACGTTAGGCAGTAGGGCTGGGCGAACCTAGAAGTGACGAAATGAAGCTGTGATCCTAAATATAGAATGGCACGACAGCAGCAACAGCCGTAACCAACATCAGAGTGAACACCTTGGGTAGAAAGTAGCCTGGGATGGAACACTGCTAACAGAATCCTGAACCGTCGAAATAGCTCTTGGTTGTACTGCTCGTTCTGGAGGAGAAACAGCTGGTGAGATTTGCGCTATGGATGAGTCGAACCGCAATAAGGTATGCTCTACATACTCTACATTGGCTACCTGTGCATGCACACATCCGAAGCCCCGATTTTAAGCAATCAAAACAGACTGAAGGTTTCATCCCTTCTGTTTGGCTATTAAGAGTTTTCAATAGCCGTTGAAACTCGTTTAGTTTTAAGAAAAAAGTCTAGCGTTTCAATGGGTAATGTTCAATTTATTATAAATTGGTAATGTAAGGTAGGCGTCAGTATGACCGATATAATAAAGCGATGCGATTGATACTAAGATTATCTCTCGATTCGCTACAAGGGCAAATGGGCCGAATACTCTTAGTGCGCGTGGTCTCTGCCTGAGTCTAATGGAAATGCAAGATCAGCGTTAAGGAGCTTTTGAGAGAGAGACCCATCGCCTCAGTGTTGGGGCGTTTGGGTTCTGCCTGAGTTCGGGTAAATGCCTGCTCAGCAGTTTTGGTAGCTGACCGATCTACGTTCAAGTCTTAGATCGTTGCTGTGCAAAAGGAATGTGTGCCATAAACATAAGTTGTTTATGTCACTGCTCATATGTACGCGCTTATATATGTATTTATATATATAACAGAGTGTTACATATGTACATGCATGGATTCACTACAGATTCCAGTTGCAGTCTTCAGCACAGCGACTCGGGTGACGCCATCTCTTCCAGATAGTAGATCGACCACTCTCGCTAGTGGGCACTTCATGGGAGGTAGATTTTCATCCTTGACGAGGACCAGGTCTTTGACTGCTAAACTCGGCTTCTGAGTACGCCACTTTGAGCGCTGCTGCAGTGACGTGATGTACTCCTCCTTCCTCCGGGACCAAAAGAGCTGTTGAAGGTAAGAAACGTCAAACAAATGAGGACGCAGACGTAACACTTGATTGGAGCCTTGTTGCGTGCCCCCGGCTTGTAGAAAAACGGGCCACAAAAGTCTACGCTTGTGATCTCAAAGGCGTGAGAACCGTCTAGGCGCTCTTTTGGAAGATCCGCCATGATGTTCGAAAGCATCTCACGCACTTGTTTACGGCCTTGTTAACTATCTTTCTCCCCCCAATAGGCCAATATTGGGATCGAATTAATCCCAGCAGAGCTCGAGGACCGGCGTGTAGATTCCGCTCATGAAAGTGAGAGATAATTGCAAGAGTAAGCGGATGACTGCTGGGCAAGATGATGGGATGACGGCCATCGAAATCCAACGAAGAATTCTTCAGCCGTCCGTCAACTCTGAGGAGTCAAAAATGATCCATGAAAGGGGACAATGATGAAAGTGAGCTGGATGAGGCGACCACTCTCCTAGAGAGCTGCGTACGCTGGACCAGCCGCACCAATAACTGGGTTCCACGCTCAATGTCAGAATGTGGCCAAAAACGCGTTGCAAAGAATCGAATGAGTTCGCATACTTTGATTTGGCTACAATGTCCAAGTAGGGTGATTTGGCCAAGAAAACCTTACGACGAAGCTCCAGGGTTGGCTTATCAGGCAACACCGTAACTGGCCAGTCATCTGAAGAGCCGCAAAGAAAGCCCAAAGGGGTAACTCACTCAACTCGATTGGTGGAGCCCCTCGTGAAAGAATGTCGGCCGGGTTCAAAGCTGTGGGAACATAATGCCATTCCATTTTTTCAGTCAGTTACTGTATCGTTGCCACTCTATTTGCGACAAATATATTGAATCGGGATGGCTCGTCCCGAATCCAAGAGAGCGCAACAGCCGAATCACACCAACAGTAGCACCTTCCTTTGAATACACTCATTCCTGCTACCTCAGATATGAGTCTAGCTAGCAATTCCGCTCCACAAAGCACCAGCTTTGGTATGGTTAGTGTTTTCAATGGAGCAACACGAGATTTTGCATTAAGTAAGTGACTGCTGGATCGCTGACCCTTCGACACAGGCACCATAAGCCTCTATACTGGCGTCGCAAAATCCATGAATTTCTAACTCAGAGTTCGGAATGAGCACAAGCCGAGGAAATTCATAACGCCGAATCTGGCCAAAACTACTGCATATTTCCTGCCACGAGGTGTTGAGTGCGGATGGCAAGCTTTCATCCCAGGATAACTTCTCTTTGCACAACTGCTGGAGAAAGATTTCTGATTTTGTAATGATAGGCCCAGCTAGTCCGAGGGGATCGTAGAACCGAGCTATTGTTGACAAAACGGAACGCCTGCAGGGACGCGAAGATGACTGTAGGGCCAAAAACGAGAATAAAAGCTGATCAGAAACCGAATCCCAGGCAAGTCCTAAAAGTTTGGTAAAATTGCTGCCGTCGTCGAACTTCAAAAAGATTTCCTTGTCCTCTTCCGTAACTCCATCGAGCACAGCAGGCACGTTCGAACACCATTTCCTCAACCGGAACTGACCTCTCGACAAAATTCCAGTGGTTTGCTCACGAATATGGATAGCCTCATCCTGAGAGCTGGCTCCAGATATCAAGTCATTGACGTAAAAGTCCTGGCAAAGAATCTCAGCCCCAACAGGAAACGCTACCTGCTCATCCATTGCCGGCTGATTCATCGCCCCCACTGATAAATATGAGGCAGGCTTCGTCCCATAAGTAACGGTATCCAGCTTAAACACACGCAAATCCTCTTGCATGGAATTCCTCCACAGAATAAAGTGCAAGTTACTATCCTCGGGTGAGACCCTTACACACCGGTACATCTTGCAAATATCTCCCGTTATCGCAACTGCATATGAGCGAAATCGAGTGAGAATATGGAAAAGCTTGGGTTGGATTACAGGACCGGCCATTAAGACGTCGTTCAAGGAATAACCGGATGAAGTTGCTGCGGATATCGAAAACGACCCTCAAGAATCTACGTTGAGCTTGTTGATAAGATTCTCCCAAGAGATCCAAGTTATATTTAGCCGGCAGCCGAACACAATAATTGCCAGTTTGTTTGTAATCGATGGAAATGTTGAACAAAGTGAGCCTCACAATCTAGCTCTTCTTTCGTAGACTTTAAAATGGGTTCCATGCAATTCTCTACCTCCCAAAACCGTCGAAGCAGTACCTCAAGTCGCTCTTCTAGGTTACTATTGTCAGCAGCTGCGGTCGGAGCACGTGACGCAATCAAAGAAGATCCCTTTACCGGAGAAAAACCTCCAGACACGACCCATCCCAACCGAGTTTTCTGAATTGATGGCAATCCTGGCAGTAATTTGACCTGACCAACACAAAGAAGCTCGTAGAACAGACTGGCGCCAATTAAAAGATCGACACCCTGAGGTCTATGAATCTCTGGATCAGCAAGTGGTGGGTTGGCTGGAATGTGAGGGTCTATTCCGAAACTTGGTTGACGATCGGTTATGTTAGAGGCTACAACAGCAGTGATGAAAGTTGAGTAATCCGTCGAGCGAGAGTGAAGGCTAATGTTAACCGAAAATGACCGTGACGAAGTTTGAATCACCTATTCCAGATACTGCAGGCGATGATTTTATTTTTGAAGCTGAAGCTGATTTGCAAACCAAGGGGTTATTAGGTGCAGCCGAGAGCCGGAATCAAGCAAAGCTCAGCAGGGAACGAGGACTCCTGAACGATTTTTAACCAAGACTGTTGCCGTGGCTAACAGAACAACATCATTACTGAAACCTTGGGCAATAAGAGCAGAAGAGGTAGACGACGAAGTAGAGGGTGCAGTGGCTTTATGAGACAACGTAGGTGCTGAAGTAGATGTTTGAGGGCTGAGATTAGACGGCACAGACGGAGATAGAGTTTCAAGTGCCACTGATTGAGTTTGGACTGCAGTAGCTTCAGGATTACCGAAGTGCAAAAGAGTGTGGTGCCTGCGCCCGCAGATACGACAGCTGCTCGAGTTACATGTAGTCACCCGATGACCTGCTTTGAGACAGTTTAAGCATAGAGAGAGTCTCCTGACTTCCTTAAGGCGATTCGTAGGGGACAGGGCCTTGAACTTCGAGCAATAATGGATTTCGTGAGCAGTTTCACTGCAAAGAGCGCATCCCGATGAGCTGTGACTTGTGGCAAAAAGTGCGGATCTAGAAGGGTTAGCTTTTGTACTTCTGCCCACCTGACTGCTCGGCGCATAAGTTGCCATAGCGAAATCCACGGTTTCCAATGTCCTGCATCGCTGTTCCAAGAACGAGGCCATAGATTCCCACGAAGGAATGAGATTGACAAAGGCTGTATCTTCTAAAGTTTCCTCCCACTTTGCTTGACTTGCTGGATCCAGTTTCCGTAGAAGCACTAGCACGATTATGCATCCAGCGATCTGCTCAGGAGTACCCAAAGTCTGCAACGCCCGCATATGAGAGTTGAACTTGACCGAAATGTTTGATTACACTGATCAACACGATTTTTCCTCAAGGAACAAAACTAACTTTTTATTAAAGATTTGGGGCTTAGAAATGGTTTGATGATATTTTTTTTTCTATGGCAGAACTTTATTTGAAGAATTTTTGAAAACTGGTATTTTTTTTAAGCTTTTTTCAGGGGCAGCGCTTGTTTTTTTCACATAACTCTAGTATCTTTCATCTGGTTGTTAAGAACTTTAATATTTTGAAAAGATAATTTAAACAGTTAGAAGATAAGCCCAAACACTTTGTGATTTTAGCTTACCGTCTGGGAAATATAAAGCATTGAAATGCAAAAATGAAGACTTTTGTGCGTTATTATTTACGAAATTTTGACTTTAAAAACTCAGGAAAAGTCGAAAAAAATTATATCCTGTCTTCTATTTTTTTGTGTATAGGTGCATTAATTTGGAGTCGTTTAAGGTATCGCCCATGCAGAGACTTTGGAGCTAAAATTCGTTAACCAAACCTTGAAAATGGAAAAAATGAACAAAAAATACCTTTTTGAAGGCTGCGGGTCCAACTGCCAATTGGGAACAAAGCAAACGAAAAAGGGATGTACATTTAGTACCTGATCGCGATCGCCATTCATCATTTTTGCATTTCAGTGCTTTATATTTCCCAGAAGGTAAGCTGACATAACAAAATGTTTGGGCTTATCTTCTAGCTGTTTTAATTATCTTTTCAAAATAGCAAAGTTCTTAACAACCAGATGAAAGATACTAGAGTTATGTAAAAAAAAAAAGCGCTACCTCTGAAAAAAGCTTAAAAAAAAAATACCAGACTTCAAAAATTCTTCAAAAAAAAGTTCTGCCATAGAAAAAAAAACCCTAATTCTTTAAAAAATTGTAAAGCCCCATATCTAAAAAAGTTCGGTTTTGTCGAGTAGTGTTATTGTCGCGCAATCCACTGCTAAATTCTCGACAATCCAATTCTTCGAGCTCGTTCTGTACGGTTTTGAACGTGCCCTGCAGCTCCTCAATCCCCTCAAACCTTACCACGACCATATAGTAGTCGCAAGCCGACAATTCATTCTCCCAAGTGGCACTCAATCTTTTGAGGCCTTCGCACAATTCCGATGCTTTCCGTTTCAGAAAAATCACCTTGTTTTCCGCAGCGGTAGTTGCACTGCCGTTTGAACCATCCACCTCCATAGCAGCGACGGCGTAAGGAAAACGTTTCTAGAGGGAAGATGAAAAACAAAGAGTGCCGCGTGCAAGAGACGGGAAAGAGCACCGCAAAAAAAACGTATATGCTTATATGCAAGAACGGCTGGTATATATATATGTGGTCGATGACACTTGAAGCCGCGGGCAAACGACAATAACGAACAGCCGGCAATATATGGCAATGTTTGAATGCTTAATTGTAGTTTGTGATTTCACGACTATATTGACTAATGCACAATCTTGTCGGGGTTACCAAAATTTTTGGCTATTAAGAGATTTTAATAGCCGTTGAAAATCGTGTAGTTTTAAGAAAAAAGTCTAGCGTTTCAATGGGTAATGTTCAATTTATTATGTACTAGCTGACCCGGCAAACTTCGTACCGCCTAACAGTCAATGAATGTCGAGTTACTTTTTAGCTGAACTAATTTACGCTTTGATGAACGTAAAACAATGATACAAAATAATATATTTATATAGGAGTACCTACCATTTGATTTTGAATTATAATATTGAGGTCATCTACATCTTTATTTTTAGCGGCCAAAATTGCTCGCTCACTTAACCATTTAGTATTTTTGTGGTTAGCAATGATATCCGGGAATACTTTGTTGATAAGCTCGTCTTTTGATGATACGAAATTGCAATAATTTGGAGGAAATGAAATCAAACCGCTCGATTTGTCAACAGGAACACGGCCATTACCGCCATTACCATTCACCACCAAAACATCTCGAGTCATTTCGCAGATCTTTTAATGTTCGGTCTAGTGCTTCCAATGCGCGTTTGTGCGCCATTGTGCATTCGTCCCATATGATGATTTTTGATGCTACTAAAACTTTGGCCATTGCGGAGTGTTTCGAAATTTTACATGTCGGTTGTTCAGTAGTTTGAAGGTTTAATGGCAATTTTAACGTTGAGTGAGCCGTACGGCATCCGTCTAACAATGTGGCCGCTATTCCAGAATAAGCAATTGCTACCGCAATTTCGGATCTCGCACGTACAGTGGCCAAAATCAATGACATGTCTTCCCAGTTCCACCGGGGGCATCCGTTCCTTTCCTCTGTTCATCTGTACGATAAGCTCGACGATTTCTCTTTTCTAACCTAGCCGTTTCAAGGGCTGCCTCTCTTTGCTCTTGTGTTTGAGAAGCACGAATTAAGGCCCTTCTTTGCTCCATACTAAGAAGTCGCTGTTCTCGTGCAATTTCTCGTTCTCCATCATATAATTAACTCGCGATATGCCGTTGCCTAATTATTATTAAAATGTGCACTCGCATAAAACCACCAATCAGTTTGGTGGGAAAGATTAGATCTTCTAGGACGCGGCATTGTTGTTAAAATGTGCACTCGCATAAAACCACCAAACTGATTTTGTATTCCCTAAATTCCGTTCCTTTCCGATGATTTTATGTAGAATACTGTAGAATAAATCTTAGGTATTATTTTCGGGAATTTGACTATTTGACAGGATTGGACAACAAATGTTTGACATGGAGAAAGAAAATCAATGAAAACTCGATATGTGTAATAAACAAATCAGCATCTATTGAAATGCATCTATTCATTACGCATATCGAGTTTTCATTGTTTGTAAGATGTATTCGGGACGGAAACAAATCCAACAAATCAAAAACCATGGCAATCGGTCCAGCCGTTCTCGAGTTATAAGTGTTGTAACAGACACGACTTTCTTTTATATATATAGAATAAACGAGAAGGAACGTGTGAGTCGCTTCTGGGGACGCGACTCTACTTATACCCGTACTCAGTCAGTATATACATTTTTAAATAAAATTTTTTTTAATTTAAAAAAAAAAAAAATTTCTACATTTTACATTTTTTTGCTACACCTGTTATCTACATCAACATCTACAATGTATATTTTACATCTAACATGTAGATTATAGATGTACCATTCATATTCTACATCTCTTCCGCTAGGGGTTGCTCGCGCACTGAACGCGGCAGAGTGTGCGAGCGAGAAGGAGATAGAGTTGCGTTTCTCTGGCTGAAGTGGGCGGGGGAACCAACTGAAAATCAATTTCTTCATTCTGGCTATAATTATGATCCGATCTGATTCAGATTCGGCAATCTGGTAGATATGGGCATTCTCTACGATACTGCGTTTTTAGTTTTATCGTATCTTAGAAATTGTGCCTGCCACAGATTTTCGTCCTTTGCGGGGGCGGAAGGGGGCGGGGCGAAATTTTGAAATACACTTGTAGCAGTGTGATATCACATGAGTCTGGAAACCAAATTTGGTTACCCTAACTCTTATAGTCTCTGAGATCCAGGCGCTCAACAAGACGGACGGACGGACAGACGGACAGACGGACAGACGGACGGACAGACGGACATGGCTTAATCGACTCGGCTATTGATGCTGATCAAGAATATATATACTTTATGGGGTCGGAAACGTTTCCTTCTCTGCGTTGCACACATCCACTTTTACCACAAATCTAATATACCCCTTAACTCTTTTTTGAGTACGGGTATAAAAATATGTAAAATTACGGATATTTGTTATGTTTGTAATGTATTTATATTGTTTTGTTGTTCGGGGTATTTTGTGAGCTGTTTTTTTTCTTAGGCAGGCGAAAATCCTCCAGCTGAACCCTCCCCGAGGGTGCCGGCTGGGCAATGGGCACTGCATTATCCCGGATCGGGTAATGCACTCTCGCTTGCTCTGTCCGAGGTAATGCAGTGTCTAGCCAAGCCCAGGTCCAGGTCCTCCCGACTCAATTAGGGGAACTGAACCATGGCCATGGCTGGAGGTGCCAAACACGGGTTGGGATGTCAACCCAAACGTCGGTGGAAAGCGTGACTGCTACCACCGGCAGGCACGGGGAGGAGCAATCCTCTCTGCGTGTCGCCAGCGGTCACACCTCTGATATGGCGGGAGCAGGTCATGTCAGTTGCAATGCTACTGCCACAAAACGGACTCACTCCAAGCTGAGCCGCACAGGTGCCTTAGTCGAGACAGACTCGGACCTGGAGAGCGTGCTCTCGGTCAGCAACACGGAGGAAGATAGCCTTCTCCGCTCACCTGAACCAGGTTCCAGCTCCCTGCGTAGGGAAGTGCCGAAGCGTTCTAGGGAGGGGATGAAGGCTAAGGCTCAATATAAGGCGGCGCTCAAAACCCGAAGCCGTCTCCAAGGCAGAGAAGACCTCTCCCAAGAGGAGAAGTCCAAGCTAGCCTGGGCCGAGCAGAAGGTAGAGGAGCGCCGCTTACACTTTGCACAGATGCCGCAAATGAAAGCGACGATGGGGGAATTTGCCAACAAGGTGGCGGAGATTCTCGCCACCAAAAGGCAACGCTCGACCGAGAACGCCAGTAAGGACAGTCCGGCGAGCAAGCGGAAACGCGGGCCCAAGGGGGTACCTCCACCCAAAACGGCAAAGAAGCCCAAACCCAAGGCGAAGGTCAATGAGGTGACCAAACGATACCTGATCGTGGCACTCATTGACCGGAGCGATCAGAATGGCAAGATGACGGAGGCGCGGTGGAAGATGGTGCCGCGCAGCTCGTATAGTCGCTATTCGGAAGAATGGAGGAGGACCCAACAGCCCCCATGCCCATGCTCGATGGTGCTGGGTGGCTTAACGGGGCCAAAATACTGAAATGTATGGACGACCCCACACTCAAGTGGCTGACGCAAACGGAGGCGATGTGGGAGGGGGCCAGACTGGAGGTTGTGGACAGGGAGCTAATCCCGTCCATACCAAGGGCGAAGGTACTCTTCCCCATCGCAATCCAAGGAGACCGTACGCTGAGGCTGCTACAGCGGCAGAACCCAGACGTGCCAACGGCGAACTGGAGGATCTTGCACATTGGGAGCCCACTACCCAACGGGGCCCAGAGTGCGATCCTCCAAATCAGCAAGGAGGCAGAGGACCTGCTGTACCCCAGATTCGGGAAGATGGCGTGGGGCATGGGTAGCGTATACCTCCGTCTCAAAAAAGCAGCATCCCGAAGACAAGGACACGCACACCCTGCAGACAGGCGAGGTGGAGAAGGACCTCGGTCTGGAGTCCATCGTGGAGGCCGCTCAGGGTATTCCGCTGGACGACTCCGAAGAGGTGGAGGACGGTGACCTGACAATAATAGTCAACCCGTCGAGTGTAGTTGAGCCAGCCTCCCATGTCAGTGAGGGTCCTGCAGCTCAACCTACATAAAAGCAAGCTCGCGTCGACGGAGCTCTTGAATCTTAAGATTTGCTTGCCATAAATTTTGAAAGACTGATTTAATATCTATTAAGTGGTTCTGGAGAGATGCTGACAAAATTATAATATCGTCGAGGTACGCTAGGCAGATATCTCCTATTAGAGTTCCCAATACATTATCCTAGACTCTCTGGAAGGTGACTGGAGCATTTCTCAGTCCAAAGGGCATTCATGTAAATTCGTAATGGCCGTTTTCGACTGAGAATGCAGTTTTGGACATATCTTTGGGGCTCATTTCTATTTAATGGAATCCACTTGCTAGGTCCAGAGTTTAGAAGTATTTGGCCCTGCCTATGTTGTCGAGTATATCATTGATATTAGGTATAGGATATTTATCTACGATTGTTTTATCATTTAATTTCCTGAAGTCTATCACCAGTCTCCACTTATTTTTTCTAAGGGGTCAGACTGGTGCACCCCAGGGGGAATGACTGTTCTTGTTCTGTTCCAACATCTTTGCAATTTTTTTGCGAACCTTCTCTTTATGTATGTACGGGTATCTATAAGTTTTCACGTGTATCGGTATATTGTCGGTAGTAGGTATGTCGTGCTTTACTGCGTTAGAAAAAGTCAAGGGGGTATCGTCATTGTAAAATAAATCCCGGAATTCTTTACACACTTTAAGGAGCCCTTGATTTTGAATTATAAAATTGAGGTCATCTACATCTTTCTTTTTAGCGGCCAAAATTGCTCGCTCACTTAACCATTTAGTATTTTTGTGGTTAGCAATGATATCCGGGAATACTTTGTTGATAAGCTCGTCTTTTGATGATACGAAATTGTAAAATTGAACTGTGTAAATACGACCAAGAGCATCAGTAGAACGCATATCTGGATGACCAGGAACTGCATCGCCTTGCTTCCGACGTTGAAATTTCTTCGATGTAGCGTTCCAAGTGTAATAACGTGGCATTTCTGAGTAAAGCAAAGTTCGTGCGAACGGATCGCTTTGACAAATCGCAAAGAAACTGGTCAGTGTTGTCGCTGTAGGTGTCTCGGCACGTTGAGCAGCATTCCACGCTGTGAAATATACTCTCTGACCGTTCTCTAGATGCACCCCCAAATGTAAAACAGTGGGATGACGTTAGTGAATAGGGAATGAAAATATACGCCAAATTGCTTCATTGCAGTTCACATATCCACCAACTTGATAGCGCGTGATTTCATCGTTGGTATTGGATGTTTGGATACCAAAAACCGCCATGTCGCTCCCTCTCGTGACATATTTGCAAATGTATTTAATTGACTTGACCGAATTGCAATACTCAACATTACAATGTGCTTTGAATGTTTTGGAAAGAAGTGGCGAATATGGAACAATCCCACTGTTGTCAACTACGAAATCGTTTCCTTTCACTTTAGTTGTGATAGTTCTACCATTATCATCGGTCGATCGACGCCGATGCAATGGATAACACTACTCGACAAAACCGAACTTTTTTTTTCCTCAAGGAACAAAACCAACTTTTTATTAAAGATATGGGGCTAAGAAATGGTTTGATGATATTTTTTTTTTTCTATGGCAGAACTTTTTTTTGAAGAATTTTTGAAAACTGGTTTTTGGACTTGCAACCTTCAAAAAGGTATTTTTTGTTCATTTTTTCCATTTTTTAGGTTTGGTTAACGAATTTTAGCTCCAAAGTCTCTCCATAGATTTTAATGAGCGATACCTTAAACGACGCCAAATTAATGCACCTCTACACAAAATAGAGAACACAGGATATAATTTTTTTTCGACTTTTCCTGAGTTTTTAAAGTCAAAATTTCGTAAAAAATACCGCACAAAAATCATCATTTTTGCATTTCCATGCTTTATATTTCCCAGACGCTAAGCTGAAATCACAAAGTGTTTGGGCTTATCTTCTAGCTGTTTTAATTATCTTTTCAAAATAGCAAGTTCTTTACAACAAGACGTAAAATACTAGAGTTATGTGAGAAAAACAAGAGCTACCTCTGAAAAAAGTTTTCAAAAATACTTCAAAAAAAAGTTCTGTCATAGAAAAAAAAAAAAAATGTTTAGGCCTAAAAGTAGGCAGCGAACAAGCAAAGAGGAGCGAAGAGAGGAGAGCGAAGAGCGCAAATTCACCACTCTTTGGCAACATCGTAGTTAAGGCTCCTTTGTAATAGTTGTAAGAAACATGAGACTAGTTGAAAAATATAAGTGAATTAAAGAAGACGCACCCACGCTTTTTTATTCGACCCCCACGACTGGTGTCTTTTTGAGGAACACCAAGCGACAATCAGGAAGCCAACCCACTCCAAAACATTGGTCCTTCGAGCCGGATCTGCTCTCAATCAGATTACCAAGCTTGCCCCAGCACGCATCGTTGGATTTCCTAAAACCAAAAGACCAGATAAGTTATATTGTTCCATACACATATTCATGCACATTGCCAAGTGGCAACTCCTGTGTAAAATATATACTTACTGTACTGGTGCTTACACCTCTGAACACTCCTTTCGATTATTAACGCCCACATCCGAGGCAAGTCCACAACTTATATTTCCATATAATCCCCTTTTTTTCCTACTGCGTCCGATCGGTATCCAGCCGCCATATCTGCACATTTCCATATAGATATACGGGTCCGTATATGGTCGTGTACATAAGGCGCCATATTGGTGAAAATTTATACCCGAGAGTCAAATATTTTCACAAGTCCCACATAAAAGAAAATCAAGTTTATTTTTCGTCCTGAGGAAGCTGAATAATTTATTTGTTGAATACATGTTCTCGCATACAATAAACACCCCTTTATGTGTACATGCATATGTGTGCCGGCAGTTTTTTTTTCCCCTTAACGCAATTTACGGCCACGCTTCCATAAATATACCCAGTAAATAAATACATATTGTCGATCCTCAGCGGTCCAAGGTGGCATAATATTGTTAACAACACGAAAAACAAACTCAACACATATTTACATATCCACAAGCATATGCCGGCACTTGAGCGAAGCTCGAGTGTACATACATACATACATATCGGCAGACATATGCAAGTCATATGTGGCTCAAACACTTCCAACATATATAAACGGATCTACACATAATTTAAACCACCAGATATAATTAGTTCACATTTTATACACATGCGCATATCCGTACATATTAAAGAATATAAGCCGACACACGAGTTCATTTACACAAACGGACAAACACACGTCGGCTAAGGCAAAGCGTACAACATTATCCAGTACGCACTGCCGACTTATATACATTTCCCATAAATAAACATAACATAAATACAACACATTATCATCTTTGTTTATTATATATTGTATGTGCAAACTACCACCAAGATCGATACCGATAGTCCCGCATTAACACAAAATACTAAAAAAAAAAAGATCCCAATAAAAAAAAACTAAACGTTTCCACCTGTAAATAAACGTTTCCACCTGTAAATAAACGTTTCCACCTGTTAGTATTGCTTCTTCGTTCCTCATCCGACGGTCACATAATTCATAAAATAGTATTTTCGTGCGCGCTACTGCGTGGTTATTATTCAAATTCGAAAATAGTATTTTTTGTGTGCACTTTATTAGATAATTATCAATAATTATATATTATCTGGTTTATTCCGTTCCACTGTTCCGAACCACGCATTGCTATTGGTATATGTATATCGTCCGCAATCCTATTTTCCGCAATTATTTTCTGGCTGCATAAGGTCCTAGCATGCCAATTGACACTGCCAAGGATAAAAAGCTCCTTTCTGTTCCGCTCGGGCACCATAGAAGATCAAAATCCGATCCAAGTCAATCCGCTGGGCCTAGGGTCTCATTGGGACCGGAACAAATTAATCCACGTGCGTCCCCCTCTGCAAAGCGCCCAGATCCAGCCACACAGCCCATTACGAGATCAGTCGGGCAGAACATTAAATTGCAAGATATGTTTTCATTAACCATCTTTCATTTCGGTGACCGACCGTCTCAGTCAGTTTGAGTCAAAATTTGCCTCCAACTCCGAAGTGTCACTGCACACGCTCAAGGTCCGACAAGAGCAGATTCGGAGCTTGTGGGACAAGGTCGAACAAGAATTCGAGCGCTGTTCTAGAGCGCTTTCTGAATCTGCTGGACACAGCGGTGAGAACGATACTGCAACCCTTCATCAAAAATATGATCACTGCTATGCGGCTTACGAACGTTGTGCAGCAACGCTTAGCGAACAGATTGAGAACGCTACGCTACCAATGCCGATTCCAAATGTTGCCCATCAGCCGAGAGGCTGCCGGCTACCGCCTGTTGACACCGAAGTCTTTTCCGGAGATTATTTGAAATGGCCTACGTTCCGGGACATCTTCACATCGGTGTACATCAACAATCCAAGTCTTACCCAAGTCGAAAAGCTGTTCCATTTAAATACCAAGACGAGTGGCGATGCTAAGGCTATCGTGTCAAAGTCCCCGCTCACAAACGATGGCTTCGCGTCAGCATGGGAAGCACTCGTCGGCAGGTTCGAAAAGAAAAGACTATTAGTTAACAGTCAACTCCGAATTCTGTTTAATGTGCAGCCCATTTCTCACGAGTCTGCAGGCGCGTTAAAAGATTTACAAAGCACCATCCAAGGGTGCCTATCGGCTCTGGAAATATCCAAGATCTCCATTGAGAATTGGGATTGTCTCCTCGTTTTCCTGTGTTCGTCAAAACTTCCAAAAATCACATTATCACTGTGGGAACAGTCTCTCCACAGCAAGGCTGATATTCCAGCATGGGCGGATTTGAATAATTTTCTGTTGGAACGGTACAGAACTTTAGAGGCAATCGAAGATGTAAGGCCCCAGGTAGTTCCACAGCTGGCGTTTAAAGCGACCAGAAAAGAACCCCCTACCAAAAGAATGAACTCCTTTGAAGCCAAGGTCACTGCCAAGATTCACACTTGCAAACTTTGCGCCAAGGAGAATCATCCAATCCGCACATGTCCGAAATTTTTACTCATGACCGTGCAGGAGCGATGCGACAGTATCAAGCAACACAAGCTGTGTTTAAATTGCTTCGCAAGAGGTCACCAACTCAAGGATTGCACTAGTGCGCATAATTGCCATACCTGCAAGGGGCGTCACCACACTCTCCTTCATCGTCCGACGAATTCCCAAGCAGGTGGTCCTGCAATAGCTTTGGACACGTCCCTCAATATACAGTCCACTTCTCTCCCACAAACGACGGTCCAAAACTATTTCTCGGCAAGCAAACATAGTGTTCTTCTCGGCACGGCCTTAATCCAGGTATGTTCTTTGGGAACCAAATATACAGCACGTGCATTGGTTGACTCGGGGTCAGAAGCGACCTTCATCTCTGAACGTCTGTTCAAATTGATACGACCCCAGTATCAGTCGGTTGACGCTCAAGTTTCGGGGCTCAATGGAGCCATTGCAGCCCAACCTCAACGTTTATGCCATTTCCATATTGGCTCTCCAATTAAGCCCAGAATTCAAATTGAAAATTCCAAAGTTGGCAGGGAACCTGCCCTCCTACACAATTCCACAAAGTTCTTTGGAAGGTCTTCCCAATCTACAGTTGGCAGATCCACATTTTCACAAGAGTTCCCAGATAGATGTTTTACTGGGAGCTGACATCCTTCCATCTATACTACTAAAGGGGTCCTATACCAATATCTGTGGTACCCTTTTAGGTCAGGAAACGATTTTTGGCTGGACCATCACGGGTCCCATTTCCAACACTGGCAACAAAGTCATCTCATCTTTCTCCACTCGAATTTCACTGAGTCAAGATGTAAGGTTGGAAAAACTTCTCACAAAATTTTGGGAGGTGGAGGATATCCCAGTTACACTGGTAAAAGAATCCGACGCAGCTTGTGAGAAGTTGTTTCAGCAGACAACCACCAGGAGCGAAGATGGTAGATATGTTGTCACCCTCCCTTTTAAGAATCCTGAATCCATTAACTTGGGTCATTCAAGATCTACCGCACTGGCTCTGTTCCTTCGTAATGAGAATCGGTTAAATAAGAACTCATCCCTTAAAGAGCAGTACGATAAGGTCCTTCAGGAGTATTCGGACCTTGGTCATATGAGACCAGTCCCCCCTACAAACGGCCCAGACAATTTTTATCTCCCGCATCATGCTGTCTATAAGCCAGATAGCACCACCACAAAGCTTCGCGTTGTGTTTAACGCCTCCAGTCCGTCTTCAAACGGCAAAAGCCTCAACGACGTCCTACATCCAGGACCCGTTCTCCAATCAGATCTGACGATGCAGATCCTAAAATGGCGATTCTTTGAGTATGTGTTTAACGCAGACATTACCAAAATGTATAGGCAAATCCTGGTGGATCGAAAACACACTCCGTACCAAAGAATCCTTTTTCGAACAAAGGACAATGAGCTCCGAGATTTCGAACTGAACACAGTCACCTTTGGAGTAAACTGTGCCCCATTCCTAGCGATCAGAGTACTGCAGCAATTAGCTAAAGATGTGCAGTGTCGCTACCCCCTAGCTAGTGACATTATATCCAACTACATGTATGTTGACGATGTGTTAGCAGGAGCTCACACTGAGAGGTGTGCAGTACAATGTATATCTGAGCTCCGGAATGCACTTGAATCCGCAGGGTTTCCATTAAGAAAGTGGACCTCTAATAAAAAGGACTTGCTCAAGGTCATCCCAGAACAGCACCGACTAAGATCCGACTTCCTCGAGATAGAGGAAGCCAGTGCTGTAAAGACGCTCGGAATCCGATGGAAAGCGGACTCCGATGAGTTCTTCTTTACACCTCCCCAGTTTCCGACCAAATCACTGGTGTCCAAACGAGAAGTTCTCTCGCAGATTGCGAAACTTTTCGATCCCGCCGGGTGGTTAGCGCCAGTCATAGTCCGCGCAAAGATGTTCATGCAGGAAACATGGCTCAGAGAACTAGGGTGGGATGATCCGCTACCCGATGACCTCGCTTCAAAGTGGCAAGAGTTCCTCGACCACTTTGCAAGCCTCGGGGAGGTGCGCATTCCACGATGGGTGGAAACCCGGCCAAAGCTGCGGCTGCAAATCCATGGGTTCTGTGATGCGTCTCAGCGCGCATACGGCGCCGCGCTTTATATCCGCACGGAAACTCTCGACAGAATCTCTGTCCACCTCCTTACCGCAAAAACTAGAGTCGCTCCCACGAAAACGGTGTCCATCGCACGGTTAGAATTGTGCGGAGCCGTGTTGCTAGCCGAATTGTCAGCAGCAGTAATTCCACAGCTACCCCTAAAGGAGTGTGAGTGTTGCTACTGGACTGACTCGACAATAGTTTTAGCATGGCTGAATAAGCCTCCATGTGCGTGGTCAACGTTTGTTGCGAATAGGGTAACCAGAATTACCCAGACGACAGACGCCAAACAGTGGCGCCACGTAAGATCCGAGTCCAACCCAGCCGACCTTGCGAGCAGAGGAGTGTCAGCAGTTGAACTACTTGGCAGTTCGCTGTGGTGGCACGGACCAGAATGGTTGCAGTCTGCACAGCATCATTGGCCAGCTTCCACTGAACTGCATCTTGAAACGGAACTGGAACAACGTCCTATCAAGGTCAATGTGGCAACCGCCAGCTCTGCATATAGCTTTCTGGAACGATTTTCCAAGTTTGACAAGGCTATCCGCGTGTTTGCGTACGTACTACGCTTCGTGACGCGCTGCAAGGGAAGCTCCGATCCATGTTCAGCAGATCTGCATCATAAGGAGCTCTCTAAGGCTCAGGAGAAATTGGTCATCCTCACGCAACGAAGTGAGTACCCGATTGAATATAAGGGGTTGCTTCAAGGGAAATCCGTCCCGCGCACAAGCAATCTCCTTAACCTTAACCCGTTCTTGGACAAACACGGAGTTATCCGGGCATCCGATCCAGCGAGACTCTTAATTATGATGAGCGGCATCCAATAATACTGCCCTACACGTGTTTATATTCTCGCCTGCTTGTAAGTTTCACGCATCAAATCTCGCTACATGGGGGCAACCAGCTGATGATGCGCCTCATCCGAGCAAAGCACTGGATCCCTAAACTCAAAGTGTTGGTCAAATCCACGATCAATTCCTGCAAGGTTTGCGTAGTCCATCGCAAAAGGCTTCAGACCCAACTAATGGGAGAGCTACCTGCTCATCGTACTTCCTTTTCGCGCCCTTTCACACACACCGGTGTCGACTTTGCCGGCCCCTTTGACATTAAGAATTACACAGGCAGAGCCTGTTTGATAACCAAGGGGTACGTGTGCGTCTTTGTGTGTTTTAGCACCAAAGCGGTCCATTTGGAAGCGACCTCAGACCTCACGACCGAAAAATTCTTAGCGGCATTTTCGAGGTTTATAGCACGGCGTGGGTGTCCAGCGACAATGCACTCCGATAATGGGAAAACCTTTGTCGGAGCTGCCAAGGTCCTGTCGCGTGAGTTCCTGGAGGCAACCAGAAATCTTGTCCTTTCTAAATACAGCCATCAACAGCTATCCTGGCAGTTCAACCCTCCTAGTGCCCCACACATGGGTGGCTTATGGGAAGCTGGGGTGAAGAGTTTTAAAACTCTCTTCTATAAATCCACGGCTACGTTCAAGCATACCTTTGAGGAGCTGTCAACTCTACTGTCCAAGGTAGAGGCATGCTTGAATTCACGTCCGATTTCGCCAATGTCCGAAGACCCGACCGACCTGCTGGCGTTGAGCCCGGGTCACTTCCTTGTCGGGGGCCCACTCCTATCCAACACTGAGCCAGAAATTGGCGCCGACGCGGCATCTATTTTAAATCGCTGGCAACGTCTCAAGTCCCTCCATCAACATTTCTGTCTCCGGTGGAAAGAGGAATACCTCAAGGAACTCCACAAAAGGAACAAATGGCAGCTGCCATCGCGAGACCTCCAACTAAACGACATGGTGATCATCAAAGAAGATAATCTTCCAGCTAACGAATGGCGCCTCGGGCGAATCCAGAACACATATCCAGGCGCCGATCTCAAGGTCCGAGTAGTCGACGTCTTGACTGCCCGAGGCGTCATCAAACGTCCAATCGCGAAGCTGATACTGCTTCCTATCGAGACTGGCATCCGGTCTAAAACCAAATAATGCTTGTCTCTAATCTCCATCTCGTTCCCCTTGTTTTTCTTACGCAGCAGTATGGCACCTCGTACATCCCAAAAGCAGAGAGGCCCAAAAGGAACGGCATCATTCCGATGCCGCGTATGCCGCGGTGTTCACGCGTTGCGGAAGTGCCAGCGCTTCATGCGTTTGGCTGCTGTGAAGCGACTACGGGCCGTACTTATAAACAAGTATTGCCCGAAGTGCCTCGCGCACCAGCATTCAGGAGCAACGTGCCGACGGAAGGATCGGTGTCATGTATGCCAGGGGGACCACCACACCTTGCTGCACATTGCCGAAGATCAGCAAACTTCGCCGGCACACACGCGAGCGGCATCGCTCACACGGCAGGACGCCCCTCAACCTCCCGCAAGGCCGATTCCCACCATCTCGCTCTCCTCCATCCTGGAGCGCCAACGGACAACAGTGTTGCCCACTGTGAGTGTGCTTTTTGACACGGGGTCCAAGACATTCGACCTACGCGCAGTGGTCGACCCGTGCTGCCCTCTCAGCCGTATCGACACCTCCCTGGCAACGGCCTTCGGGCTCTCCGTCACCCGTGTCGGCACGGAGAGGGCATGCACGGCCGTAATCAAATCGCGCACCTCCGCCTTCCGGAAGGAAGTAATTTTGAAGGTGATGCCGACCAGTTTGCGCACCCCCATCAAGCCCGTAGTGGACCATCGTCTGGCTAACACGGCCAACATCCCCCTAGCGGACGATCGCTGGTTCCGGCCGAGCACCACCAACTTAGTGTTGGGGGCTGATCTCTACTCAGAGATCATGCAGCCGGGACTGATTCCAAGTCACGGCGGACCGTTGGTGCAAAACACCGTTTTCGGCTGGATGGTGTCCGGCGTATGCGCCCACCAATAACAATTGGTTCCGTGGCGAATTTCCGTCTTTTTTTGTGTTATCCTTGTTTGCAGGATACTGCAAGGGGGGCGGAATGTTTAGGCCTAAAAGTAGGCAGCGAACAAGCAAAGAGGAGCGAAGAGAGGAGAGCGAAGAGCGCAAATTCACCACTCTTTGGCAACATCGTAGTTAAGGCTCCTTTGTAATAGTTGTAAGAAACATGAGACTAGTTGAAAAATATAAGTGAATTAAAGGAGACGCACCCACGCTTTTTTATTCGACCCCCACGACTGGTGTCTTTTTGAGGAACACCAAGCGACAATCAGGAAGCCAACCCACTCCAAAACAGGGACAATGAAACTTTTGCATTGCCTCTGCTCATGCCTGCTGTTGCTTTGTTGTTGCTCGTCCTCCTGTTAGTTTAAAAAAAAAAAACAGATTAATTAAAAGGAAAACTGTTGTGTTTATGTATTTTATGATTGTACGTACCTTGCCGTTTCGTCTGATCGTAAATAAACGTAATTTGTTTTCTCTGTTAATTGCATGTATCTGTGTTTCTTTTTGTAATCTTTTAATTTATATATTGCATTGGGACAGACTGTTTAAATTCGCCAATTGCAATTGTGCCACTACTCTTCCTCTTGCCAGTCGTCCGTCCGTCTGTTGGTCTTGTTTGACGCCTGGATCTCAGAGACTATAAAAGCTATGGCAGTATCGCTTGGCGTATACGTATTTGCTTATTGTGTCTGTAAACATGGCTAACAAGTTCAGTAATGCCGGTGACAATGCTGGTATTGCCACTTGCCACTTGGCGCAGTGTTGCATTTCCGCAAAACGTAACTGAAATAATACGTTCGTTGCCAGCAACGCAGCAAAGTATGCAACAAAACCCGTGGCATAGTGCCCGACCCCAGCCTACCCGGGTTCCACCTCCGTGGTTATCTGATGGCGGAGCGTAGGGCACAGGGCACAGAGCACAGAGCACCGACAAATTGAAGGTAGGCCATTAGCAACCTGGGGCAACGTCTTCGACTTTCAGCATGCCTCTCCACTCTCTCACTCTTTCTCTTTCTCTCTCTGGGACCGTGTCTGTGCGTGCGCGCCACTGCCACTGCAGTGGGTCATTGTTCGGCTTACAAGGAAAGTTTGGGGAAAATAAATGATATGAAAGCCGTGATATTATGATAGTAAATACTACATGACCTTAAAGTGATCTTAAAGAATATTATCTCTTTGACTCATGTGACTTTAAAAGCTTTAAAACATTCCACTGCTGCTGTGAAACTTGTCGAAAAAATGCGAAGGCATACTTGGTACTTTGTTTTTCAAAGACACATACTTACATCCTAAAAATCATGTTAGAAACATCAATCCTATTTGAATCGTTGCACAGAGGAGCTCCACCACTTGACTGATGTGCCTTAAACAAAATCTGAATGATTTTGTTTCTTCGTTTTATTGTTTTCAGGCAAGCATATGCATATAAAAATAGATTGCTTTATCCGCAATGTGTGTAAAAGAGCAATCTGGTTACACTGAATGTGCGAAACGATAAAGACTCTTCCCACTGTAAGTAGCAATGTGGCCATAATGCGAATACGCCACGTGGTGCACATGGAAAAATGTGCAATAAAGGCGATTTCTTCATTGATACGCAAATCAGCGATATGGTCGCCTATACTCGTATGGTATAATGCAAACCGTATATGGAGCGGCAAATGTTTGAGCCAGAATATTGTGAGGATCCTATTTCAGGCTGGGATATGCGTCAGTCTGTCCAGGGTCCGCTACAAGAAAATTTGTAGATTGTAGGTGACTTCTCGAGTTGGAGTGGCCTGATCGTGAAAGAGGTAGGCGACAGGGGGAGTGTTCTAGCCGTCGAAAATTACTTCAAAAGCGTGGTTGGTATTCTGTTGACGTTTCTTTATTGACTTATTTTGTTACGATGACTTTTGCTCGCGTATCTGGTTGGTTGGCCTTGGAGCCGGTGTACTGGGTGCCGACTTTGGCCGTGCTTGGCCTTTTTATGTAGCTGGCACCCGGAAATAATTGCTTATTGCTAACTTATGATTATGACAATAAATGTAGTAATTGGATTAGTAGGGAACGGCGAAAAGAGGTTTTTGTTACGTTGGCATCACGGAAGGTGATAGCTGAGTTTGGGCCAGTGGGTCAGTAATTCAATAATTGTTTATTGATAATGGGGCTGGTCATTGGGGTCGAAGCGTAGTGCTTCGTTGACAGTTTGAGACAAAGAAGGTTTTGCTAGGTTGGCATCACGGAAGGTGATAGCCGAGTTTTGGGCCAGTGGGTCGGAAATTGTTCTTTGATAGCTTATGACTATGGTGTCGATTATGAAATGTCCCAAGAGGTGGGGTGGTTTTAAAATTGTTGTGTGGACATAAATGTGTAGAGTGGTTTATTAATTAAAATTGTCGTGTGGACATAAATGTGTAGAGTGGTTTATTAATTACGAAATGTCGCTTCGAGTGCTGACGCACCGCTACTTGGGGCATACCGTGGTTAGAGCCATGGGGCGCCAGCTCTGTGTAGATCAGTTTCTTACTGGACACCCGCCAAAGTGGATGTGCTGCCTCTCCGCCGTTTGTGGCGAACCATGGGTAGACCCATGGTTCGTTACACCCCCCCCTTTCTTCCGGGTGGGTGTTAGTGGCGACGGGGGCGTTTAGGGGCGAAGCTTCCGTCGTCGGCTGCCTCCCTGTTGGCCGTTCTTCTGCTATCGACGACCCGTGTGTGGGTCGTGGTAGTCCGGACCCCCCATGGGGTATGGACGTAGCTGGTGGTCTGGGTATCCATGATCAGCTGGTGGATGAAGCCGGTTTCTCCTTCTGACGATGCTTCCTCTTCGTTCTCTGAGGGTGATTCCTCTTCCTTTTCTGAGGGTGATTCCTCTTCCTTCTCTGAGGATGATTCCTCTTCCTTCTCTGAGGATGATTCCTCTTCCTTCTCTGAGGGTGATTCCTCTTCCTTCTCTGAGGAGTGTTCCTCTTCAGAGTTAACGTCTTGATAGACCCCGTGGCTGTGTCGGGGGTCCCGCCGGAAGTGGGTTGTTGGTGGGCTTGGCGGAGCATAGTCTTCGTCCTCCAGGGTGGAGGGCATTTCTCTGAAGAGACCCCACGGCACCGGCGAGTAGGAGGGTGTTGGTGGCGACGGCGTCCGTGGCGGTGGCGACCACAGGTTGGCCCGCGTGAAGCGTGATGGCCGTTGCCTCTCGTCTTCTTCCGACTCTGTGTCCTGAGCGGATGCCGTCTCGGCATCGCTCCAGGTCCTTGTTTCCGGTGCGGAGTCGCAAGACTCGCTGTCGGAGATGATGATTTCCTGTGCGGACGCTGCTCCGGCGTCGCTCCAGGTCCTGGTTTCCGGTGCGGAGTCGCAAGACTCGCTGTCGGATATGATAATGCTGTTTGTAGAATTCATGTCTTATTGGTGTGACTTGGTGGTATCTTCTGGTTGTGGTGCGCCCGGCGCTTACTGACGATACCTCGGGTTCACGGCTTGGTATGTTGGCGCCGTGGGCAGAGGTCGTTGTCAGCTCTTTTTTTCTTTTCGGTGGCGTCGGCGTTCCTTAGTCTACCCGCGTGGGGCGATGCGCCGGGCCAGCGGGGCTTCCAGTGCTGGGTCGTTTTGGCAATGTGTGGCAAATTTTTGCTTGTTGTGGTTGCCTCGTCAGCGTTGCCTCGGTGCCGGTGGTGGTTGTAGAGGGAGGGGTGCTGGATGGTTCTGGTGCCGCTGCTTCACAATCCGTTGTGTCGTTGTTGGTAGCTCGGTTGTAGAGTCGCCGGCGTAAGCACCATATGCTTACGCAGAGTATCACGGCGACGACCCAGGTGAGGAGGTGTGAGGTGGCGCTATGGATCGTCAGCATTTCAATGTTTCTCAAGTTCTCCATGCTCAGCTCTCTTAGGAACGGCAGGCTTAGCTTGTCATGGTGCCCAGTGACATTTATGGCTGTCATTGAGGCGACCATTGCCTTCTTCTGGGATTCACCCAGGGGGTTCACATACCATGTCCCGTTGAGAGAGACTCGGCTGGTGTAGGCCACCAGGTATGTGCCGGAGATGTTTTGTATTTCTCCCGCTGCGTTCTCCACGCTCACGAAGGCGTCGTTGATGACGAGCGTGCCATGATCCACCACGGTGATCGCGTCCAGGTGGCCGGGTAAGGTGGTGCAGTGGGCGGTTGTTCCGGCCACTAGTTGTTGGGCGCAGGTGGGTTCCCGTCGTTCCTTGCAGAACGTGACGCCGATGGTGGTTTCGCATGTGTCCAAGCTGACGGCTTGGCTTCCGCATTCCGCTACGGCGTTCCCTTTGCTGAAGTCCAAGATCTTGTGCTGGTGTTGCACGGGGAAGATCGTCATCCTCCGGCAGATCCGCTTAGGTTGGGGAAATTTGATGAGGAAAGTCAACAGATCCGGGCTCTGGAACACGCTAATGCTGGAGACTCCCAGTAGCTCGACCAGCCTGATATCGGTCAGTTGTTGTTCCTCAAATTCCCGGAGGTCGGCACCGTCCAGTAGCGTCGGGCTGATGACGTTCATTTTGGCCAGTGTCAGGCCCAGAATCAGGTTCTGTAGGTCATTGAGGATGACGCGGTTCTTTGCCAGTATCGCCTCCGTCAGCTGCAGTCGCTCTGTGTCTTCTCCTTTTACCAGGCTGTTCATGTAGCCAGTCAGCTCGTTGAGCCGGTTCTGCACCTTGGAGTTGACCGTCCGTTGCTCTGCCTCGGATTCGATCAGCTGGCCCTGCTTGAACCGAATTTGCTCCCAGTCGTCAAAGTCCGGGGTTCCGGCGACGACCTTTAGCGCGCTTCCGAGGATGTTTAGACTCCTGGCTCGTCGGTGGTGGGTTTTCAACGTTCCCACGAGGGTCCTGACGTGCTCCAGGTCGACAGCCAGGATGGTGGCAATTCGGCTCCCAGGGAATAACGCGGCAGACTCCTCCGCCTGCGCCAAGTATGCCTCGTAGGAGGTTACATTGGTTATATGGTGAAGGTAACCATATTTCTCCCACAGGACGGCGTCTCCGTCCACCACGGGCACATAGTTGGCGTGGGTGTAGTTGTTAAGCTTGATTGTGGCCTGTGTGGTGGCGGTGAGGATGAGGACGATCAGGAACGATGACATTCTGGGGTTATCTCTTCGGGTGAGTAGTTGGCGATGTGTTGGCTTGCTGACTTGTGAGTCGATGGTCGTTGAAGATGTATTGCTCGATTAGAACCGGGGTCCAGTTATATATAGGGTATCTCTGGTCATTGTTTTGGGACGGGTGTTTTTTTTTCCTCTTTTCTTTTTCTCTTCCGGGTCACGTGTTCAGCAATTTATGTCATGTGTGTGGCGTGTGCCCGGGTTGTTGGCCCCATAAGATGTGGGTCAGTAGTTTTCCCCTTGTTTATTGCTTGGTGGTGTCTGCATCGTCTGCAGATTCCCCGGCGTCGTATTCGTGGTATCTTTTTAGGTCGTTGATGTTTGCGATTTTGCTTTTCCGACTGCCGATGTGTTGTAATTTCACGATGTTTGCTGAGCTAAAACCTTTTATTTTGTAGGGTCCGTCATATTTCGGGGCTAATTTCGCCGCGAAACCGCCGGCGGCGTTGGACAGGTGGTGTTGTCGCATCAGTACTAGAGTTCCCACCGTGGGGTGCCATTGTCTTCGGCGGAGATTATAATGTCTTGCCTGCTCGTGGTTGGCTCGCTGGATGTTATTTTTAACTATCGCGAACACTTCCTTGAGTCGCGCCGCCTTCTGGAGTGCGGTGTCTGGCGGGCTCCCTGTGCCAGGTGTAACTTCATCATATAGGGTTCCAGGTAAGCGAGGCTCTCTCCCGAACAGCAGAAAAGCTGGGCTAAATCCTGTTGTTTCCGAGACACTGGAGTTTACGGCGAGTGAAATCTCCGGGATTAATTCGTCCCAAGTGTTCTGGTGTTCTCCCACAAATTGGGCGATCATGGTTTTTACCGTCCGATTGGCCCGCTCCGTGGGGTTTTCCTGGGGGCAGTAGGGGGCGGTGTGTTGCAATTCTATCCCTGCCGTTTGTAGGAATGTTTGGAATGACCGGCTCGTAAATTGCGTGCCGTTGTCACACACAAATCGTTTCGGGACTCTGTAGTGGCTGAGTATGCGCTCTCTGAAAGCTAGTTCCAAAGTGGCGGTGGTGGCTTTCCTCAGGGGTATCAGTTCTACCCATTTAGTAAAGGTGTCGTGGAATACCAGCAGCATGGTGTTTCCTTTCTTGGATCGAGGCAGTGGCCCCACGAAGTCGGCGCATAGTGTGGCGAATGGTTCTTCCACTTTGCGGGTGAGCATCTTACCCACCGGTTTACGTTGTTGGGCTTTGAACTTCTGGCAGCTGGTGCAGCTGCGGACGTATTTCCTTACGTCCCGGTAAAGTCCTGGCCAATAGTACCGTTGACAGACTCTGGTTATGGTTTTACGGATTCCTAGATGGCCGGCCGTGGGTTGGTCGTGGCATTCTTGGAGGACTCTTGCGCGACGATCCTTTGGTACGCAAAGTTTCCATGACGTGTCCTCATTGTCCTCGGTGCTGCGGCCCAGGTGTCGATATAACTCCCCGTTCTCGTGCGTGTAGTCAGGGTATTTCGCGGGTTCGTCCTGAACTTGTTGTATCCGGCGTTGGAGCCAGGGGCAGGTTACTTTTACTTCCTCGACCCGTGCGAGGGTTCCCCGGGGTTGTCGGGATAGTGCATCTGCCACTACGTTCTGCTTGCCTGCCCGATAATGTACGTCATACTGGTATTGTTGGAGTTCTAGGGCCCACCTTGCTATTCTACCGTAGGGGCTTTCCAGTGTGTTCAGCCATTTGAGGGCGAGATGGTCGGTGATCACGTCGAACCGATAACCCTCCAGGTAACACCGGAGTTTCCGGATGGACCAGATGACTGCTAAGCATTCCTTGTCGGTCGCGGAGTAGTTCTCTTCCGCCGCGTTGAGCCGTCGGCTGACGTATGCGATAACTCGCTCCTTGCCTTCGATTTCCTGTGTAAGGACCGCGCCCACGCCGAGGTTGCTCGCGTCCGTTTGTAGCGAGAATTTCACCGAAAAATCGGGGCAAGCAAGAACTGGCGCCGTCGTGAGGAGTTCTTTTAGGTGATCGAAAGCAGCCTGCTGGGCTTCGGTCCATACCCATGGTTGGTCCTTCTTGAGTAGGCGAGACATCGGTTGGACGACCATCGCGAAGTTTGGTACAAACCTTCGGTACCAGGACGCCATCCCGATGCATTGACGAAGCTCTTTTAGGCTGGTGGGCGGCCGGAGCTCTTTGACGGCGGCAATTTTGTCGGGGTCAGTGTGGATACCCTCATGGCTGATCATATGGCCGAGATACTTGATTTGGGTTTGAAAGAACGCGCATTTTTCCGCATTTATCCTTAGGTTCGCTTTCCGGAGTCGGGCCAACACCACTGTCAGGTTGCGTAGATGTTCGTTGAAATCCCGCCCAACGATGACAATGTCGTCTAGGTACGCGAAGGCATATGGTTCCATATCGGTCCCAATCACCGTGTCGAGCGCCCGCTGAAATGTCGCGGGTGCCGAGTGTAGTCCAAAGGGCATCACCTTCCATTGGTAGAGGCCTCGGCCCGGTACTGTGAAAGCTGTTGCTTCCCTACTTTCGTCAGCCATGGGGATCTGCCAGTATCCATTTTTCAGGTCGAGGGTGGTGATGAATCGCGCGTTTTGGAGCCGTTCCAAAATATAGTTGATCCTAGGTAGCGGGTATGCGTCGGGGATGGAATGCGTGTTGAGTTGTCGGTAGTCCACGCACATGCGCCATTTCCCGTTCTTTTTACGGACGAGTGTAATTGGGGCGCTGTGGGGGCTCCGGGAGGGCTCGATGAGGCCGTGGAGGCCATCAAATTTTGGTAGCTCCTCATCTAGAAATGCCTGGATCTGTGGAGCCAAGTCTGGTGGCCACGGCTCCGGGACTGGTTCGGGCTCATGTTCGGTCGGATCGGTGGTTTCGGCGTCAGGTGGCTGACTGGGGTCTTCGGGTAAGAGGGTTGTGTCGAAGGCGCTGGGCGGTTCGACCCTCCGTTGGTAGTCGCTTATGTGGGCGACGATGGGGGTGGTGTCGGCCGTGGGTAGATATGTTTCATATCTCTGATGCAATACGTGAGTGGTATTGGTGGTCGTTTGGCGCATGAACAGGCGCGTCTCGATGATGCCTCTTGTGTCGCAGCGATGACTTGTGTGGGCGATGAAGATCTCGGACATGGTTCTAGGCATGGCTCGCTGCATGGCGCTAGAAATTATGTCAGTACTCGGAAGGTACTCCATTGTGTTGGCGAGGATCGGGGTGGCGTCGGCCGTGGGGAGGACCGGACGGCTGTCTGGGCATTGTGGGGGCATGGTGCTGGTTTCCGGGCCCTCGTTGAGGGGCTCTGTGGAGATCAGTTCGATTATGGGCCCCGTCCAGCGTGGGGTTAGCGTGGCTGTTTCCCGTGTGGCTGGGCTGTCGGATGGTGGTGGCCGTTGTCCTTTTTCGCGGCTGGTGGTCGGTTTTGAGGGTGTCCGTGCGTTCCCTGCTTCCGATGTGGTTTCTCTGCGTGCTTGCTCTGTTGCTTGTCTTGGACCTGGGCTTCCTGTGTCGAGCTCTGGGTTCAAGGGTGTTTGCCTCGTGTGTGAGATCCTCGTGGTTTGTTTGGGGTGTGTGTCCCCTGTGGTTGGCCTAGGACGCGGTTGCTCCGTAGTGACCGTGGGACTTGTTTTCCCGATCGCTTGGTTGTGGTTGGCTTGTGTTGGCCTCGGATTCGTGTTCTCCGTTGTGGGCCGGCGCTTCGTTTTCGTTGTCATTGGTTTGGGTGCCGAGTGCTGCGTTGCAGTATTGGGTGTCGTGAGCGTTGGGGTCGGTTGGGTACGTGGTGGCGTTGTGGTTGGTGTAAGCTTCTGGCTTCTGAGCGCGGGGCCTGGTATGTGATTGGTCGGATCTTCGGGTGTGGTTAGCGTGGCCGACTGATTGCTTAGTTGCAGTTGTGTGCTGCCGCATTTGATCGTGGCTTCGATGGCGCATAGGAAATCCATGCCGACAATGACTTCCTCCAACATGTTCGGCAGAACTAGGAGCGGTATGTGTACCTCTCGTTGGTCCAGCTTGATGGGCTCCCGTAGAACTTGAGTGATCTCTCTGACCGAGCCGTCGGCCAGGCGTATGCGGGTGCTGGCATCTTGCAAGTTGGTGTGATTGTCTAGTTGTCGGGCGAGGTGGGTGTTGATGAAGCTTTTGGAGGCCCCGGTGTCTATGGTAGCCTCCGTTGCGTGTCCTCCTATGGTTACCGTTGCCACTATCCGACCGTTGTGCACATGTAGTAGGTTGTTTAGTTGCGGTTCGGGGGAGGCGTCGTTCCCGGCTGCTCCCGTGTCAGCTGGGGACGCGTGTCGTTTCCCGACGTGTTCTGGCGGCAGCATTTGAAGGTCCGTGTGCCGCGCTTGCCACATTCCCAGCAAAATAGGATCGACGGGTTCTGGCAGTCGTATGCCACATGCCCTGCTTCACCGCACCGGCGACAGGCTGCGCGTGGGTTGGCGATAGGGGTCGTGATCATGCGGTGTGCCACCTCGGGCGTCGACTGGCTGCTGGAGGGGGCTTGCTGCCTCCTTGGCGAGTCTGCCGCCTCCCAGTGGGGTTGCCGAAACGGTGGCCGGGGTGGGCCGTCGTTCCTTGGCTCGGTGGCCGGCCTCGGGTATCTTGGGGTGCTTCGCGGCGGTGCGAAAGTGGGCGGGATGGTCCGCTCCTGGATGCTCTCGAATTCGGTAGCCAACATTGTGAGCTGAGCCAAACTTTGGAGTTCGTGTCGCCGCACATACATCTGGTATGCTGGCAGGGCGTTGTCGTAGATCCTGTTCAACTCCTTGGCGCCGTCGTACCCGGCGTGGTGCATGAGTAGCCTTATCTCGATGAGGTAATCCTTGAACAATTCTCCTCTTGCTTGCTTGCGGGCCCGGATTCGGTCTTCCAATTGCTCGAAGTACCGTGGCGGCAAGAAGAAAGTCAAGAATTCTTGGCGAAAATAGGCCCATGAGCTGCCTTGTAGTTGGCTGGTGCGGTACCAGCGACTGGCCCGATCAGTGAGAAGTTCTGTCATGGCTCGGGGCAGCTGATTCGCGTCCACCCCATATGAGAGAGCTCGTTCCTCGAGTAGTTCCAGAAACGCAAGTGGATCGTCCTGTCCGTCGAACCTGATTCCCCATTTCCGAATCTGTACCGCGATGTGGGCGGTGGAAGAGTCCATGGCTGGCACGATCCTCTGGGTGGGCGAGCGGCTGGTCTCCGTAACTGGAGGCCTGGGCAGATCGGCTGGCGTTACGATGCTTGGTGGGCAGGGTGTGCTGTATTCGGCCGCTGTGGGTACTTGTAACCCGGCTTTTGGGTCTGTCTTCCGCTGGTCAGACGGCCCAGGAGTGGTGGGCATGGGTGATCGGGAGCGTCCTGCTGGTCTGGCGTATTGTCGTTCGAGGTCTCCTAGTCGGACCCAGGCGTCCTGCGAGAGGGTTCCGGCTACTAACGCGGCGAACCTCTTTCGTCGTTCCTCGACCGTTCCTTCGGTGCCAAAACCGAATTCCTCGGCAAGGGCTTCCAACTCGTCTCGACGGAGTTTGTAAATCCAGCCGGTGGTGACTCCTGGGTTGGTAAGGTGTCCCTCCGGGTAAATTTCGTTGAGCCGATCGTCTCCGTGGCCTTCCATGGTGTGTTTCTGCGACTATGGATGCTGACTTACGTTTGGTTTGGTCGTATTTCTGCGCGGTAGCACTTCTGTTTGATACTTTCACTGCGGCACTACTTGTTCGCGACCGGATTTAGTGTGGGCGGGGTTTTGTGCTTGGCGGTTATTGATCCTCGCTAGCCTAGTCTCTTTCAGTGGCCGTGGGTCTTTACTCCACAAAAGCTCCGTATCAAGGTGTTAGTTACCTTAAAGTCACCAAAAAGTCCCTGCTCGGGCGCCACTTGTGAGGATCCTATTTCAGGCTGGGATATGCGTCAGTCTGTCCAGGGTCCGCTACAAGAAAATTTGTAGATTGTAGGTGACTTCTCGGGTTGGAGTTGGAGTGGAGTTGGTTGGAGTGAAAGAGGTAGGCGACAGGGGGAGTGTCCTAGCCGTCGAAAATTACTTCAAAAGCGTGGTTGGTATTCTGTTGACGTTTCTTTATTGACTTATTTTGTTACGATGACTTTTGCTCGTGTATCTGGTTGGTTGGCCTTGGAGCCGGTGTACTGGGTGCCGACTTTGGCCGTGCTTGGCCTTTTTATGTAGCTGGCACCCGGAAATAATTGCTTATTGCTAACTTATGATTATGACAATAAATGTGGGGCTAGTAATTGGATTAGTAGGGAACGGCGAAAAGAGGTTTTTGTTACGTTGGCATCACGGAAGGTGATAGCTGAGTTTGGGCCAGTGGGTCAGTAATTCAATAATTGTTTATTGATAAAATGTGGGGCTGGTCATTGGGGTCGAAGCGTAGTGCTTCGTTGACAGTTTGAAATTTCAAGACAAAGAAGGTTTTGCTAGGTTGGCATCACGGAAGGTGATAGCCGAGTTTGGGCCAGTGGGTCGGAAATTGTTCTTTGATAACTTATGACTATGGTGTCGATTATGAAATGTCCCAAGAGGTGGGGTGGTTTTAAAATTGTTGTGTGGACATAAATGTGTAGAGTGGTTTATTAATTAAAATTGTCGTGTGGACATAAATGTGGAATGGCGGAAGCAAAAGAGCATCAGCCACAATATTGGCAAAAAACAACAGCAAAAAGTATAATATTTCGCCGTAGCTGCGATGCTGCGATGAGGGCACGGTGGTTCGCTGGTTCGCCGATGCTTCTCTGGGTGATTGCGTTGACAAAATCGCATTGACAGACGGGCGAGAGCGGAGCAAGAGACACATCCTGCGGATATTCGACGGCCTGGGGAAGCGTGCAAATGGCGGTGCCTGGAAAATGGTGCTGGTGCATGGTGTGTGGACGGACGCCCCTGGAACACAGGACACAGAACGTTTTCATTTTCATTAATATAAAAAGATGGGGAGCTGTTTGTGCGGGACGAACTCAAATTAGATTTGCATGTTGTGTCAATGGAGGTTTGCGCCGGCTAGGCGTCATTTGATTTTCATTTAATTTGGGAAAACACATTTAGGGGAGCGGCGAGCTCTAATCAGGCGCAAAGCCTTTTCATTCTGATAATAGTAAAATTAAATAAATGCAAACGGCTGGGAAAATTTCAATTTCGGCTGGGCCTTGTGCCCACTCACAAAAGATGTCTGCCAAATTTATGCCTCCTCTCTGTAGGGTAAAGCCATTGTCATTGTCAGCGATGGCGCTGACAGCTGGGGAGAGCTTCTCCCGCCACCGACCACCCTTCTCCATCAGGCTCCATCAGCCTCCACCCTGTTGATGGCGGCGCGGCTGCCTTTTGTAGCCTACATCGCTGTGACACTTTTATTACAAAGGCTCATGAATTTTATTTGGCTCGCGAGCTTTCATGGCAGCTCCGCTCCTCCGCCGTGAAATTCCTGCTTGGCCGGCCGCGGCGGAGGGTGCATTGTTCCTGCGGAACTATTCGCCCAAGATGATCGAAGGAGAATTGTTTACACAATGCGCTGCCCACAAACAACTCTAATTAAAAAAGTTTTACGTTTAACCACTTGAGTGGGCAGACACACGCATCCGCATCGCATCGCACACGCATCGCACTCGCATGAAGCTCTGCCTGTGGCTGTGGCATGCGAAGCGTATTTGTGGCATGTGAGTGTGTGGCTAGACAATCAAAACTTTTGCCGCAACCAAAGAAACTTCAAAGCAGAGACAACGACAAAAGCAGTCCAGGCAAAGCTGCAGAATGCTGAGCAAAGGCGGAGGAAAGCAAAGACGGAGCGGCAATAAAATTAATGAAGCGCCTCGGCTTTTAGCCGGCAGCCATAACAGAGACATTAAAGCGGTTTGCTGGAACAGTTGTAGGTCATGTCGCTGCCAATGTCTATTTAAGTATGCGCACAAAGGCAGCCCAGTCCCAGTGCCAGTGTCCGCGTTCGCCTGTCATGAATTACAAGGACAGTGCCCCTGCGGGACAACGCCCGCCCTCGATTCTGTTGAATGCGGCGGCTAATCTCTGATGTACACTTAATTATGTGGCACACTTTTGATTGCTGGGGGACTCGAGGCAAATGGAGAACAGAGAACCCTTTCAAAACTGAACGCTTTCCCTGTGCCTTTTCTGTTATGTTACTGCTTATCGTAACAATACCGCTCAGCTTGGTGGCTTCTTTCAGAATGTTTATTGAATATCTTTTTGTTCTTATCCTAGGGTACAATCGTTCTTATGTATAACGGAGAGCGAGAGTTCTCCCATGCATTATATGAAAAGAGTACCACCGCATAAGTATTAGTGCGCGTGGTCTCTGCCTGAGTCTAATGGAAATGCAAGGTCAGCGTTAAGGAGCTTTTGAGAGAGAGACCCATCGCCTCAGTGTTAGGGCGTTTGGGTTCTGCCTGAGTTCGGGTAAATGCCTGCTCAGCAGTTTTGGTAGCTGACCGATCTGTGTTCAAGACTTAGGTCGTTGCTGTGCAAAAGGAATGTGTAACATAAACATAAGTTGTTTATGTCACTGCTCATATGTACGCGCTTATATATGTATTTATATATATAACAGAGTGTTACATATGTACATGCATGGGTTCACTACATTTCCTTTTCCTTCGTCTTCGTTTGCCTTTTTCCTGACACTGACTCTATCTCCGGCTCTGACTCTGGCATGTAAATTTCATTTAGTAAATGCTGTTAGCCTGGCAGCCAAGTATGCTACTCTTTTTAACATTTTCATTTGACTTTACCTCCGCCTCGCTGGCTGGCATCATTGGCAATGCAAACAAGCTGAGCAGGCGGAGCACTGGAAACTCATGAGGCACACGAGAGGCAGGCGGAGAGGATGCAGAGGCCCGGACACAGAGACAGAGACAGATGCAGAGATAGACGATAGATGACAGACGACCCCGGGCAGATCTTAACTAATCCGGAATCCAGCTGAAAAAGTTCCCAAGCAAAACTTTTCGTGTGCACCTAAAATTCTTATCAAAACTTGCACTGCATTCCATCAATTTTGCATCGTTCCTCTTCCCCCGCCTCGCCGTCTGTCTGCTGCAATAAAGCAATCAATTTCGAGTAAATCTCTTGCCCGCCCCTGCCACACCTGAGCGACACCTGTAGCATACAACGTATGGATATGATGAGCAGATGGTAGCCTAGACGGGAGGAGACGTACGCGCTGGCTTCGGCTTTTGTCTCTGGTTGGCGGGGTGTGGGTTTAAGGACAAAGTACCTCCAATATAGGGCTCATGAGATATAAGAATTTAGTTACTTCGCGTACGAGTTGGGAAAAGGGAACAGGAGAAGGGAGTCGGGTGATCAAAGGGAGAAGGTCAGCAGAGGTAGAAGGGGTCCACCTATAGTCGGGGCCTTGTTGGCTGCTTGCCGCAACAGTGCGAGCACGCCCACCCTACCATGATCCTTACGGGCCACATATTTAAGGATCCCTCCAACAAGACCGACGGGGTCTATCACATATCTATCAACAAACGCGACATGGTCCCATCCGAAAATACTCTACTCTTCCTTCATACTAAAACAATATTTATTCATAAAATTCATTAAGTTGGCGGACACTAAATACTAAAGAATAACCTAACTCCCGAAACTTTAAAAAATCATGATATACAATTAGGTAATAATATAATACAAAAATAGAAATAAGGTATGTGGGTAAAGGGTATGTAGATTAGGTTATGTATGTAGGTATATGTGCTTATGTATATAAGGTTAGGTAATGGTAATTCAAGTAAATGGAGCGATATATAGTTGTGTAGATGAATAGATATTCAAAAGTTACACTTACAGCAATCAAAATCATAATTGGAAAAGTATTCAACTTTAACGGCAACGAAAAAAAATCAAAGTGCGCTTGCACATGGACGAGCCATTAAACCGTAAGGCGGCCAATGTCGCAATCAAAGTCAAACGTTACGTTACCGGTCAGTTATGAATCATTATATTTGTACAAACTTACAGTACGTTTTCCTCCCACGCAGAAAGATCTTTCATTGTGTAGATGGCTGGATGATTGGATTAGCAGATGATTAGGTGAATGAATGGATGATCAAATGATAAGATGAGGGCTGGGTAACGACACGCATGACTGTAAAGTTTAGTTGTATTAATAACCATTTAATTGATAAATATTCAACTTAAGCCCGGTATAGGAAATCCTTTTTGACTAGGTCCACATGTTAGATTTCATGGGCGTACATGTTAGCCGCAGCACAATTAAATTGAACCACCAATCGGACCAATCAAAAAGCACTTCATTATCCGGTATATAATAAGAAAGAGAAGAAAAAAACACATAAAAATAAATCCACTGGGTAGGCGGCTTCAGATTAGGTTTGCCAGAGCGAACCTACAATCGACGGCGGCTTAGGCACGGGGTCAATGAACTTGAGGCTCGACGAAAAATGCTCCCACGCTGCGAAAGCCAGGTGCAGCTTGCTTGTAGTGACACAACTGTCGAAGCTGGTTGCGACGGTAATGGTATACCGGCTCACAGCGTGAGCAAGTCCATCCTTGGGATCACGTTGCTCACACCCGTAGGTCGGACGGGGAGGTTATATAACCTCAACTGACCCGAGCACGCTGCCGGTCGAAAAATTTGCCGGAGCGAGTCCTGGGATACGTGGACGCGAGTTATACCAGGTTGTACCAAGGGTTATATCAGGTTATACCCAGAGTTATATCAGTTTATACCCAGACATACATAACTAGGTATCACTACGTCTGTACTAGTGGTGCGATTCCTATGTATAGAAGATTACATTTTAGAACTATAGATTGGAACTTCGCGGACAAGATATTTACCCCAATGGGAACTGCACCACTTCACTTGATACAATTTCGAACTGTGGATTTTCTTTCTCCCCGGGGGCTGTCGAAAAGCAGGGACGGTAGGTGCTGCCGTGGTCTTGGGGTTATGTACACCACGGTCTGTGGCACAAAAATTCCGAGAAAAGGCAATAAAGTAAGATCACTGCACGTCGTCGTTTTCTTAATTCACCATACTCACAGATATGGGCAGATTGTGGAGGTTGATGGAAACCAACTTATAATTGTGAACACAAAAGCACTGCGCGTGGTAGCTGACTGTATATATGATTAAAAATCAGATAGAATACAGAGCTCCAGAATACTGCACTCTGCGACGGTCACGAGGAGAAAGAGACCGACTCCTAGAACCACCGGATCCAGCAGCCCACGTTTTCCCATCAATACCGTATTTTTTCTTGCTTTTTACTTTAAAGAAAAGTAATTAGCAATAAATATCAGTGCAATACGGAATCAAAACAACGGGATAGCGTTGCCACTTTTTACCAAAACATATGTTTCGTCAAAAAGCTCTCTGCAAGCTCTACGATCGATGCCCCATATTTCAACGGTCTATCTTAGGGCGGTTATGAGAAATAAACCGTTGACTTTTTAAAAGTGCTGAATGAGACACCGCAAGACAAGCGTCACATATTACACCCCCCCGCTGAAATCACACTTTGGGGTTCAACCTTCCAAAGAGTGATCCACGCTTGGAGTGCGATTGGCATATTCACTGCTTGATATCTTTAGCGTGGTATTTTCCAATAAAGCGACATTGAGAATCCTCCAAATCATAATAGCCAAATCATAATAGCCTTCTCCTTATTCGAGCCTTCCGGAAAGTAGGGGCTAGTTTCGCATTGAAACCTTTTACGAAACTACTCTGTTCAAAATTTCGCCTATCTACCTCTTGTCCCACTTGGAAGTTAACTTCTCGACTTCGGAGGTTGTAAGCGTTTTCGTTTGTGACATGCTGCTTTTGCATTGCTTTCGCAGCTGCTGCTGGGACAATTGCACATGCAACGGGCTATCAAACGATACCGATTAAATCTCTGGACCGGATGACTTATGGGCTATAAACGCTGGTAACAAATCAAAACTGGACCAAAAATCTATGCCCAGATATAAGTCTTGCGCCAGGGATGGGACTATGAACAGTTTTAGGGTTTTACTTCGGCCTTGGAAGCAGACGACTGTCGTAACTTTGCCAATTATTGATTGGCTCTGGCCGTCTGCCGTACGTACTGCTGCTCTTGCGGGCTTGAACTGGGTCAGATCACGAGCTAGGTCGGCTGCAAAAGATCCACCTATACAACTGATTGAAGCACCTGTGTCCATCAGTACTAGTACGGTGACTTGCGCATAAGGTCGCCAGTCCTTAGACGTATTCACCACTGTCGCTATCACCTTTGATCGCTCGTCTTTCCAGATTTGTCGGAATTTGAGCAATCGCTTGCGAGATCGGTTCGGGAGACCAATTTTTACTGGCTCCGAGGGTAACAAAGGAGTCTGTAAAGGAATGTCTGGTAGTTTGGATACGTCAGGGAGTAATGGATCCGTTAAAACGTCCATTAGTTGGTGTTCGTGGCTTTCGAACTGACTGGTTTGCGTGCACTTGTCGGCTGTGCACGACTCCAGGAGTTTTTTGAAGCGGTACACTTAGGGCACGACGGTTTATACGTATCCCGTTTGCCACAGCCGTAGCAAAATACAGTTCGTTCACCTACGCAGTCGTGATAGCGATGACCCTGCTCACCACAGTTCCAACAGGAAATGGTAACTGCCGCGATATCTACCAGTTCTGTTTCCGCGTCATCAGGTTCATCTTCCTGGTCGGTCTCTACTGCAATTTCGTGCACCTGTCGTCTTATAGGAATACGTTTGGGTTCAGCACTGATAAAAGGCTTAGCTAGTGACTGCATGAACCTTTCTCGAGTGCGCACGATGTTTCGCAACTGAGCTACGGACAAAATCGGAATATATAAAATCTCATGTTGGATCTCTGCCAACAAATTCGCCTTTAGCACTTCCAACAATGCCATATCGGACATGGGAGTGACTAATTTATCGGCCAATGCTACAATGGCTTCGTAAAATACGTCAAACTGTTCGTTGGCCTTCTGTTTTCGTTGCCCTATGGCCGCACGAATTTCCAAGTCCGTACGCCCATCAATAAAACGAGTTTTTAAGGCGGTACTTAGCTGTGGCCAGTTCACGGAGGGTACGCTTTTGTGGTAGCGCCAAAACCACTCGCTAGCACTGCCTTCAAAAAGGTAAATAGCATTTCTGGCCACTAGGTCAAGATTTCCCTCTAAGGTCTGCTTGGTTAGAGCTTCTATGCGGTATATAAAATCTTCTACCGACACAGACGACTGTCCGGAAAAACGCACCTTCCATCCTGAAATGATCTGCCCAATCCTATCGGGTCTTAATCCGGTAATCTGCTGGGATCCCCAAGCGTTTACCGATACTCTAGAGTCGTTAGCCTGATTGACTTGGGAACCAAAGGACTCTCGAGCAGGCATTTGAAACAATTGTTCAAATGTTTGGGTTTCTCCACTAGGTATTGAGGCTCCATTAGCTTGGTTAGTGGGAGGAACGGCTGGTTGACTTGCCAAACTTTGGAATCCTACTTCCATTGTCTGAGTCATTTTGTTCATGGCTTGAGACAACTAACTGATCTGAGCCATGGCGTCTGTCAGCGCCTGTGACATTTGAGCCAAGCCTGCGCTGGCGGCATCAGCTGGTTCGCTTCTCGACGCTGGCATTCTGGGTTGAACGACGTTCGGGGGACCAACCGCCAAATCTTCAACAATCTCAGCTGGCGCTGCTCGCAAACCCTGTGAACGGGTTCTCATGGGAGCCTGAGAAGAAGGTACGCCAAAGACGGTAGCCTACCGCTAATTCCTCAGCTAGGCTAGGACCAGCTGGTTGAAGGGACTCGTTGCAAGCAGGACACACTGTCTTAGCACCTTGTCTCGTATTAAAACAAGCCAAGTGAAACACGTGATTACACGCAGTTCTTAGCAACTGTGTTTGGTATTCCACCCTTCGCACACAGATGCAACAGATTAAAGCTGAATTGTCGTTTTGATCAATTTCTTCAAAACTCCAATCTAGAGACATTATTTTCTGGTTAACTAATTTTAAACAAATTCTATTCTACACTCAATGGTTAACTAACACGTTCGCGATATTCTATAAACGTTCTCAACAAAAAAATTCGGAAACCATGCCACGTTTGTATAACGGAAAAGTGTCCCCAACGGACTATCTGATGGTATTTACAATAAACAATTAATACAATGGGTCTTTGGATCTGGGACCATACGGTAGTTCTGAACCACTGTCGGATATCCGAGTAATCCGAAAAACCCTGACTAACCAATGGCTGTCTCGATATACTGTAGGTTACCCAACACAAGAAAGTTCTGGATTGCGGACCACCAAGTTATCCAGAACCACAGTACATGAGATCCACGTTATCAGCAACCCTGGTCACACTCCAAGCACACTCTTGAGAATCTCTCAAGGCAAAGTTGCATACAGTCAACACCGTATACTACTATCGGAACTTGTAGCATTGCCACCCAAAGAGCTACTAATGGTTGTCACACACAAAAACTAACTTCGCACAAAATGGGGGAAAGGAAAAGGACTATGCTGACTCCGGGAATGTACATTTACTGATGCTGTTGCTTTCGATCGCGGGCAGGCCGTAGCTTTACGCCACTGAATAACCTGATCCAAGCTAAACTTTAGACAATGATCCGCAAGGTACGGACAAGTTTCTCCTCTCACTAGCACATTCATCTATTCTTGGGTAGGCAGTAGATCTAGTCCACTTGAAAACCTATTTCCAAACGAAACAGAATAAAGTGCCATTTAGCGGAGTTTCCTATCCTGTCAGATACTAAATGTCCTCAACAATATCCAGTTTTATAGTTACACGTCCGTGCGGGGGTTTCAGTTCTTTTAGAAACTGCTACACAATCCAGCGACTCAACGTCAACCACTTAGACACGGAACAGTCCATCTATATATCTGAGGAATTAAAGGCAGTGGGAATAAGTCTAACGACACTGCATGGATATGCAGCTCGCATAGCTTTTTTATATTTTTAATATTAATAATATTTTTTTAATATTTTAATATTTTTTTTTTCTTGGTCGGGGCAAGCCGAAGAGGGCCCCACGTTGGGCGCCAAAAATTCTTAAATCATCTTTTGATTTCATCTATCTTTACCTGTAGCATACAACGTATGGATATGATGAGGAGATGGTAGCCTAGACGGGTGGAGACGTACGCGCTGGCTTCGGCTTTTATCTCTGGTCGGCGGGGTGTGGGTTTAAGGACAAAGTACCTCCAATATAGGGCTCATGAGATATAAGAATTTAGTTACTTCGCGTACGAGTTGGGAAAAGGGAACAGGAGAAGGGAGTCGGGTGATCAAAGGGAGAAGGTCAGCAGAGGTAGAAGGGGTCCACCTATAGTCGGGGCCTTGTTGGCTGCTTGCCGCAACAGTGCGAGCACGCCCACCCTACCATGATCCTTACGGGCCACATATTTAAGGATCCCTCCAACAAGACCGACGGGGTCTATCACATATCTATCAACAAACGCGACATGGTCCCATCCGAAAATACTCTACTCTTCCTTCATACTAAAACAATATTTATTCATAAAATTCATTAAGTTGGCGGACACTAAATACTAAAGAATAACCTAACTCCCGAAACTTTAAAAAATCATGATATACAATTAGGTAATAATATAATACAAAAATAGAAATAAGGTATGTGGGTAAAGGGTATGTAGATTAGGTTATGTATGTAGGTATATGTGCTTATGTATATAAGGTTAGGTAATGGTAATTCAAGTAAATGGAGCGATATATAGTTGTGTAGATGAATAGATATTCAAAAGTTACACTTACAGCAATCAAAATCATAATTGGAAAAGTATTCAACTTTAACGGCAACGAAAAAAAAATCAAAGTGCGCTTGCACATGGACGAGCCATTAAACCGTAAGGCGGCCAATGTCGCAATCAAAGTCAAACGTTACGTTACCGGTCAGTTATGAATCATTATATTTGTACAAACTTACAGTACGTTTTCCTCCCACGCAGAAAGATCTTTCATTGTGTAGATGGCTGGATGATTGGATTAGCAGATGATTAGGTGAATGAATGGATGATCAAATGATAAGATGAGGGCTGGGTAACGACACGCATGACTGTAAAGTTTAGTTGTATTAATAACCATTTAATTGATAAATATTCAACTTAAGCCCGGTATAGGAAATCCTTTTTGACTAGGTCCACATGTTAGATTTCATGGGCGTACATGTTAGCCGCAGCACAATTAAATTGAACCACCAATCGGACCAATCAAAAAGCACTTCATTATCCGGTATATAATAAGAAAGAGAAGAAAAAACACATAAAAATAAATCCACTGGGTAGGCGGCTTCAGATTAGGTTTGCCAGAGCGAACCTACAATCGACGGCGGCTTAGGCACGGGGTCAATGAACTTGAGGCTCGACGAAAAATGCTCCCACGCTGCGAAAGCCAGGTGCAGCTTGCTTGTAGTGACACAACTGTCGAAGCTGGTTGCGACGGTAATGGTATACCGGCTCACAGCGTGAGCAAGTCCATCCTTGGGATCACGTTGCTCACACCCGTAGGTCGGACGGGGAGGTTATATAACCTCAACTGACCCGAGCACGCTGCCGGTCGAAAAATTTGCCGGAGCGAGTCCTGGGATACGTGGACGCGAGTTATACCAGGTTGTACCAAGGGTTATATCAGGTTATACCCAGAGTTATATCAGTTTATACCCAGACATACATAACTAGGTATCACTACGTCTGTACTAGTGGTGCGATTCCTATGTATAGAAGATTACATTTTAGAACTATAGATTGGAACTTCGCGGACAAGATATTTACCCCAATGGGAACTGCACCACTTCACTTGATACAATTTCGAACTGTGGATTTTCTTTCTCCCCGGGGGCTGTCGAAAAGCAGGGACGGTAGGTGCTGCCGTGGTCTTGGGGTTATGTACACCACGGTCTGTGGCACAAAAATTCCGAGAAAAGGCAATAAAGTAAGATCACTGCACGTCGTCGTTTTCTTAATTCACCATACTCACAGATATGGGCAGATTGTGGAGGTTGATGGAAACCAACTTATAATTGTGAACACAAAAGCACTGCGCGTGGTAGCTGACTGTATATATGGTTAAAAATCAGATAGAATACAGAGCTCCAGAATACTGCACTCTGCGACGGTCACGAGGAGAAAGAGACCGACTCCTAGAACCACCGGATGCAGCAGCCCACGTTTTCCCATCAATACCGTATTTTTTCTTGCTTTTTACTTTAAAGAAAAGTAATTAGCAATAAATATCAGTGCAATACGGAATCAAAACAACGGGATAGCGTTGCCACTTTTTACCAAAACATATGTTTCGTCAAAAAGCTCTCTGCAAGCTCTACGATCGATGCCCCATATTTCAACGGTCTATCTTAGGGCGGTTATGAGAAATAAACCGTTGACTGTTTAAAAGTGCTGAATGAGACACCGCAAGCCAAGCGTCACATATTACAAGATTGACAGGTGGGGGATGGTTGTGGCTGTTCTTGCTCGTAAAGATAATTTGGTCATGACCGTGGACGACACGGCACTGGTACGGTTGTTTGGTTGCAGTGCCAGTAGAGCTTATTCTATAAGTTTTCTCATAGACGTATAGAAAGTCATTCTGAATCAGAAACTGGCGTCCGGACATACTCTGGACATACTTAGCCATGATCTGTGGTGGTGCTTCGAGGGCAGCATCATTCATGGGAACTTCTGTAGTCGAATCCAGCGTAGCAGTCGTTGACGTTTCGGTCTGAATGTGCTGCTGTGGCTCGATGCCACTTTGAACGGTGCCATCGTCCAGGTTGGTGGCAAATGTCTCGATTGTGTTACGGGCAGAGGAACGTGTCGGTGCGGCATCAGCATCGTTTATTGTCTGGCTTTGTTGGTCTACTAAATCCGCTGAGGCTGTTGTGACACTACTCGCCCTAGAGCGCTTCTTGCCGCCAGCTAGCCTCCTTCGCTTGTCAGCACCACGTGTGTTCACCGTCACCACCTCCGCTTCCGTTGTAGTTGGTCCGGCTCCATCGCCCAGCCCGTCGTCTGCGGTCTCGACCAGGCTGTGGCTAGTTTCGCTCTGCTGCTGGATCAGTTCGGTGAGCCCCTTGATTTTCAAAGATTCGGCAGTACTCATCAGAGTTGGAAGATCCTGGTTTTCGATGGTAACCTCTCCGCTATACATAAACTTGACAATCTTTTGCAGGGCCAAGGGGCTCACATTATGCAGATAAACTACGAATGTATTAAATGCACATTAATAAATTGCCTTAATTCAATTTGTTTGCTACTCACCAAAGGCCTGGGCGTTCGGCGGCTTCGAGTCAAACATTTTTTTAATGTGTCCGAGAACATGCATAGGACCAGCCGGTGGCAGTTTATGGAGTATCCTTCGGCGCTGATAGTCACATCGGCCATGACTTCCCGCAAAAAGCTTCGAACAAGCCGGTGGACAATTTATTCTGGTAGTTTTTCCACGAGAAGGTGACTTTAGTATTTGCAGCCATCTTTGCCGTCAAAAGTAAACAAATACGCGGCGACTGACACTTAATAAATAATCCTTCAACAAAACAAAACCAACAAACAAGCAAACAAAACAAAATAACAAAACAACAAAACTGTAACTGAGTTAAAAAGTGAAAAGTTGAAATAAATTTAATTTTATTTTGCGCGTGAAAAACTGGTCCGACTCGATCTAGCTCCTGAAAGTTGTGAGAGATTTCGATATACGACTGACTATTTGAGCAAAGCCTTCTTATTTAAATGAATAGTTGTTTTCAGAATTTATGCTCAGCTGCCCAGCCTACTAATCGACTGAAATATGTCGATTGATCCAAGGTGTATTTATTTACCTTTCTTAAGCCCTCATTTGTTAGTACATGTTTCAAGTGCTTTTAGCGCAAGATATCAACATACAAAATACAACAAACAAACTATTATTCATTAATTATATATTAACTGCATTTTTCATGCATGTAGTTAGAAATTGCAACAAGATATGCCGCACAACTGCGTCCGAACTGGCAACAGACTGCCCGTCAGACTAGGTACATATGTACACGAATTGCGCATACGCACGGTGGACCAGATGCAGTGGCAAGTTTTCTGCAAATTAATGTGACATGGCAGCAATTAGTCCGACATAGTCCCGGTCCGCTCTGCTGCTAAATGATTTAAAACTTGTACCAACTTTGGTGCTATGCTCTCATTGTTTGTCTGCTCCATTTGCGAAAACTTTTAATTATTACACACTTGAGACTTGTTGTTCAATTTACGCGCGATGCTGCCAGATTATAAACTTTGTCGAGTTCAATTATGTACGCCGCATCGAGAGCATTGTGTGTACCAATTTGCTGAGCAAACTTTTCGCTTTCTGGCGGCCCGTTTCATGTGCAATTAGTGCCCGGAGGGAGCGGAAATGAAGCAAATTAGATTTGCATGTTGTGTCAATGGAGGTTTGCGCCGGCTAGGCGTCATTTGATTTTCATTTAATTTGGGAAAACACATTTAGGGGAGCGGCGAGCTCTAATCAGGCGCAAAGCCTTTTCATTCTGATAATAGTAAAATTAAATAAATGCAAACGGCTGGGAAAATTTCAATTTCGGCTGGGCCTTGTGCCCACTCACAAAAGATGTCTGCCAAATTTATGCCTCCTCTCTGTAGGGTAAAGCCATTGTCATTGTCAGCGATGGCGCTGACAGCTGGGGAGAGCTTCCCCGCCACCGACCACCCTTCTCCATCAGGCTCCATCAGCCTCCACCCTGTTGATGGCGGCGCGGCTGCCTTTTGTAGCCTACATCGCTGTGACACTTTTATTACAAAGGCTCATGAATTTTATTTGGCTCGCGAGCTTTCATGGCAGCTCCGCTCCTCCGCCGTGAAATTCCTGCTTGGCCGGCCGCGGCGGAGGGTGCATTGTTCCTGCGGAACTATTCGCCCAAGATGATCGAAGGAGAATTGTTTACACAATGCGCTGCCCACAAACAACTCTAATTAAAAAAGTTTTACGTTTAACCACTTGAGTGGGCAGACACACGCATCCGCATCGCATCGCACACGCATCGCACTCGCATGAAGCTCTGCCTGTGGCTGTGGCATGCGAAGCGTATTTGTGGCATGTGAGTGTGTGGCTAGACAATCAAAACTTTTGCCGCAACCAAAGAAACTTCAAAGCAGAGACAACGACAAAAGCAGTCCAGGCAAAGCTGCAGAATGCTGAGCAAAGGCGGAGGAAAGCAAAGACGGAGCGGCAATAAAATTAATGAAGCGCCTCGGCTTTTAGCCGGCAGCCATAACAGAGACATTAAAGCGGTTTGCTGGAACAGTTGTAGGTCATGTCGCTGCCAATGTCTATTTAAGTATGCGCACAAAGGCAGCCCAGTCCCAGTGCCAGTGTCCGCGTTCGCCTGTCATGAATTACAAGGACAGTGCCCCTGCGGGACAACGCCCGCCCTCGATTCTGTTGAATGCGGCGGCTAATCTCTGATGTACACTTAATTATGTGGCACACTTTTGATTGCTGGGGGACTCGAGGCAAATGGAGAACAGAGAACCCTTTCAAAACTGAACGCTTTCCCTGTGCCTTTTCTGTTATGTTACTGCTTATCGTAACAATACCGCTCAGCTTGGTGGCTTCTTTCAGAATGTTTATTGAATATCTTTTTGTTCTTATCCTAGGGTACAATCGTTCTTATGTATAACGGAGAGCGAGAGTTCTCCCATGCATTATATGAAAAGAGTACCACCGCATAAGTATTAGTGCGCGTGGTCTCTGCCTGAGTCTAATGGAAATGCAAGGTCAGCGTTAAGGAGCTTTTGAGAGAGAGACCCATCGCCTCAGTGTTAGGGCGTTTGGGTTCTGCCTGAGTTCGGGTAAATGCCTGCTCAGCAGTTTTGGTAGCTGACCGATCTGTGTTCAAGACTTAGGTCGTTGCTGTGCAAAAGGAATGTGTAACATAAACATAAGTTGTTTATGTCACTGCTCATATGTACGCGCTTATATATGTATTTATATATATAACAGAGTGTTACATATGTACATGCATGGGTTCACTACATTTCCTTTTCCTTCGTCTTCGTTTGCCTTTTTCCTGACACTGACTCTATCTCCGGCTCTGACTCTGGCATGTAAATTTCATTTAGTAAATGCTGTTAGCCTGGCAGCCAAGTATGCTACTCTTTTTAACATTTTCATTTGACTTTACCTCCGCCTCGCTGGCTGGCATCATTGGCAATGCAAACAAGCTGAGCAGGCGGAGCACTGGAAACTCATGAGGCACACGAGAGGCAGGCGGAGAGGATGCAGAGGCCCGGACACAGAGACAGAGACAGATGCAGAGATAGACGATAGATGACAGACGACCCCGGGCAGATCTTAACTAATCCGGAATCCAGCTGAAAAAGTTCCCAAGCAAAACTTTTCGTGTGCACCTAAAATTCTTATCAAAACTTGCACTGCATTCCATCAATTTTGCACAGTTCCTCTTCCCCCGCCTCGCCGTCTGTCTGCTGCAATAAAGCAATCAATTTCGAGTAAATCTCTTGCCCGCCCCTGCCACACCTGAGCGACACCTTTGACATGGCCCAGTGAAAAGGAAAAATTCGAGTATCAACGGACGCTCCGTGTTGGTTGTTGTTGTGTTGTCCGAGCTGCTCAACCGAATGCGTAATTGTTTTTAAATGAAACTCTTTGTCCTTGGCCGTGGCAACTCCCTCCCTCAATTCAGTCGCTCAGCCCACAAATCAATCAAACAATCAAGCAATGTTTATCTGAATCGCTCGATATATCCAATAAATACAATATGTAAATGTATATGTATGTATGTATATAGCCCCTTGCATGTCAGCCTCTGTCCGCCTCAGCGAAGGACCATAATGAACGCAACGCCACTGTCGCTATCCTGCTGTCCTCATTTTGTCTGCTCATTTGGACTATTTCTGTTTGCATTATGCGCTATTTGCACATTTGATTGAATAACGTTATATACACTTGGCATGCAATAGAATGATTAGGGCCCTCCAGCCAACGATAGCGAGTACGAGAGACCGAGCTTGCTGGCCCGAACACTGCGGCTGGCGCAAGTCCTCGCGGAGTGTGCAGCAAGAAAGCGTTCCATACCTTAAAATTTAAGAACTCGTTAGATTAAATGTTAATTTTTTTGAATTTGTACTTACATATATTTACATTTGATATTTATCAAGGATGAAGAAGACGAGCGGAGTTTAAATCTGAGCATTGGAAACATCTATTCCATTTGCCACTAGATTGACAGGTGGGGGATGGTTGTGGCTGTTCTTGCTCGTAAAGATAATTTGGTCATCGACCGTGTGGAGCCGAGCACGGCACTTGGTACGGTTGTTTTGGTTGCAGTGCCAGTAGAGCTTATTGCTATAAGTTTTCTCATAGACGTATAGAAAGTCATTCTGAATCAGAAACTGGCGTCCGGACATACTCTGGACATACTTAGCCATGATCTGTGGTGGTGCTTCGAGGACAGCATCATTCATGGGAACTTCTGTAGTCGAATCCAGCGTAGCAGTCGTTGACGTTTCGGTCTGAATGTGCTGCTGTGGCTCGATGCCACTTTGAGCGGTGCCATCGTCCAGGTTGGTGGCAAATGCCTCGATTGTGTTACGGGCAGAGGAACGTGTCGGTGCGGCATCAGCATCGTTTATTGTCTGGCTTTGTTGGTCTACTAAATCCGCTGAGGCTGTTGTGACACTACTCGCCCTAGAGCGCTTCTTGCCGCCAGCTAGCCTCCTTCGCTTGGCAGCACCACGTGTGTTCACCGTCACCACCTCCGCCTCCGTTGTAGTTGGTCCGGCTCCATCGCCCAGGCCGTCGTCTGCGGTCTCGACCAGGCTGTGGCTAGTTTCGCTCTGCTGCTGGATCAGTTCGGTGAGCCCCTTGATTTTCAAAGATTCGGCAGTACTCATCAGAGTTGGAAGATCCTGGTTTTCGATGGTAACCTCTCCGCTGTACATAAACTTGACAATCTTTTGCAGGGCCAAGGGGCTCACATTATGCAGATAAACTAGGAATGTATTAAATGCACATTAATAAATTGCCTTAATTCAATTTGTTTGCTACTCACCAAAGGGCTGGGCGTTCGGCGGCTTCGAGTCAAAAATTTTTTTTAATGTGTCCGAGAACATGCATAGGACCAGCCGGTGGCAGTTTATGGAGTATCCTTCGGCGTTGATAGTCACATCGGTCATGACTTCCCGCAAAAAAGCTTCGAACAAGCCGGTGGACAATTTATTCTGGTAGTTTTTCCACGAGAAGGTGACTTTAGTATTTGCAGCCATCTTTGCCGTCAAAAGTAAACAAATACGCGGCGACTTGACACTTAATAAATAATCCTTCAACAAAACAAAACCAACAAACAAGCAAACAAAACCAACAAACAAGCAAACAAAACAAAATAACAAAACAACAAAACTGTAACTGAGTTAAAAAAGTGAAAAAGTTGAAATAAATTTAATTTTATTTTGCGCGTGAAAAGAACTGGTCCGACTCGATCTAGCTCCTCGAAAGTTGTGAGAGATTTCGATATACGACTTGACCATTTGAGCAAAGCCTTCTTGATTTAAATGAATAGTTGTTTTCAGAATTTATGCTCAGCTACCCAGCCTACTAATCGACTGAAATATGTCGATTGATCCAGAAGGTGTATTTATTTACCTTTCTTAAGCCCTCATTTTGTTAGTACATGTTTCAAGTGCTTTTAGCGCAAAATACAACAAACAAACTATTATTCATTAATTATATATTAACTGCATTTTTCATGCATGTAGTTAGAAATTGCAACAAGATAGGCCGCACAATTGCGTCCGAACTGGCAACAGACTGCCCGTCAGACTAGGTACATATGTACACGAATTGCGCATACGCACGGTGGACCAGATGCAGTGGCAAGTTTTCTGCAAATTAATGTGACATGGCAGCAATTAGTCCGACACAGTCCCGGTCCGCTCTGCTGCTAAATGATTTAAAACTTGTACCAACTTTGGTGCTATGCTCTCATTGTTTGTCTGCTCCATTTGCGAAAACTTTTAATTATTACACACTTGAGACTTGTTGTTCAATTTACGCGCGATGCTGCCAGATTATAAACTTTTGTCGAGTTCAATTATGTACGCCGCATCGAGAGCATTGTGTGTACCAATTTGCTGAGCAAACTTTTCGCTTTCTGGCGGCCCGTTTTCATGTGCAATTAGTGCCCGGAGGGAGCGGAAATGGAAGCTGGCCGGCCAGCATTAATTTTGTATAGGCCTCATGCTCATCTCGGCGAGCGTCAGGAGCTCTAGCATTTTATGTCAGAAAATTAAACGTTCGCCATGTTTCAAACGGGAAGACACTTTTGGCCCTTCAGACCGACCAACCTCCAACATCGTCGGCGATTCGTGGTAAAGGTCTGCAGCTTGTGCTTTTTTTGATGATGGCTCTTTTCCACTGGGTCTTCATGATAACAGTACTGGAGTAAGGTAAACTGTACAAAATCCATCTGTTTGTAATGCTCCCTTTCCCGATCGACAGCACCTGGACCGTTTGGCTGGTGCGCAAGCATTCTGCAGCCCTCATTCTGGCATTTGTCGTGGGCATTTTTCTATTTTTGCTGTTCTCGCTCAGTCGTCAGATGAGGAACCTGTGCTTTTTGAACTGGCTGACGACTCTGGTTATCGTGAGTGTACATTGCATCATGGGCGCCTTGCAGCGTATTGTCTGGGTCTCTTCCCTAGGTGGAGTTTATGGTGCAACCTCTGGCGTTGCTAATCGTCGCCACGGATCTGCTGTATCTGCTGGCCGGCTTTCTGATCGTCTCACTGGTGGTCGTCATCTTCACGCTTCTGGCAGCCATTATGCCCGTGAGTGAATGTCCGAAGCATCCTTAACTGTGGCACCCATCTGTGACCCATTCCCTCTCACGCAGTGTGACCTTACTGAGGGCGGGATATTCTTTCTAATTCTGTTCATGAGCGTCTTTGTGCTGAGCGTTTATTGCATTGTGTTCTATGAAGTCCTTGGCTTGGACTGGTCCTACTACATCTTCGCTTTCCTTTTTACCGTCATGGTGGTGGCCGTAAGAACCCCCTTATTCCATTATTCCGCCTGTCCCTTGCAGTCGCATACTCACGAGTCATTTGCAGTTCCTAATGTATCATGTGCAGTGCATCATGGGCGGCAGAAGCACCGAGGCCGAGCTCGCCGATGACAAGTACGCGGCTCTGCTATTGTTCTATGAATTCGTGGCTCTGTTCATGCTGACCCTGTACTGGCGACCCAAGATGGACCATGTACCCACGATGACCACATGGAACCCCTTGAATTGGTCTCATCTAATCAACTGAATGCATGGCTCCCCTTTCACCCTTTTACCACCCACTTCACGTTAATAAATACACTCATGGAACCCATTCTACTGAATGTCTTTTTTGGCAAAACACTTATTCATTCGTCGCTCGGCCAGAGCGGATAGGGGCTTTCCCATGCGGCAGCCCGTGGGTCCGTTCAGGTGCAATATTACGTGATCCCGACACCCAATCAGCCCGTCTCCATCGCAGTCGTAGCCGAACCGCTTCACATAGCTGCGCACAAGTCCCTCGGCGCAGCTGGCAACTGGCACGCATCCCAGGTAGTCTGCTGGGGAACGGAAAAGCATCGGGTTATAGCGTGGTCTGCGGCAGTTTGCCAAATTTGAGTCTGCATTACCCTGCGTAAGTGGGTGGTTGTCCGGGTCACTAGTCCCCTGGGCGTCCATCCAGTACAGCCATGAGATGCTATAGATGCCGCGCGGCATCCCACGTAAACGTAATTTGTTTTCTCTGTTAATTGCATGTATCTGTGTTTCTTTTTGTAATCTTTTAATTTGTTTTTTACAAGCCACTACTGGATGCTTGTTATGCCTACATATTGCATCTGGACAGACTGTTTACATTTGCCAATTGCAATTGTGCCACTACTCTTCCTCTTGCCAGTCGTCCAATTGGAATTTATTCCCAATTGCCATTTCAAATGCAATTGTAGGCATGCACATCCCTCCCTTTATTTATCTCTTACCTTTTTCCTTCTCCTTGCTATCCTTCTTTTGTCCTTGTAGTTTATTTTTATACCCGTACTCAAAAAAGAGTTAAGGGGTATATTAGATTTGTGGTAAAAGTAGATGTGTGTAACACAGAGAAGGAAAATTTTCCGACCCCATAAAGTATATATATTCTTGATCAGCATCAATAGCCGAGTCGATAGAGCCATGTCTGTCTGTCCGTCCGTCCGTCCGTCCGTCTGTCCGTCTTATTTGACGCCTGGATCTCAGAGACTATAAAAGCTAGGGCAGTATCGCTTGGCGTATACGTATTTGCTTATTGTGTCTGTAAACATGGCTAACAAGTTGAGTAATGCCGGTGACAATGCTGGTATTGCCACTTGCCATTTGGCGCAGTGTTGCCCCGCCCCACCCACCACACCTGCGCTTGCAACAGCTAATAGATGAAGAGCGAGGGAGAGTCACTGAGTCGCCGGGGTGCCGAGTCGCTGCCTCGCAAGTTGTAAGTGCTCAAGTTTTTCAATTAAAAGTTGCTACCTTTTGTATGTTACTGCGGCGGCATAACATAAATACGCATGTGTTAGAAAGAGAGAGAGAGAGAGAGTTCCTATATCTAAGCGCGCATTTCCTGACTTTTGCCTAATCATGATGCCGCTGATATATCAATAAACCACATGGCAGGAGCCGAATCGGAGGAGGATCCCGTCTGCATTATAAATCAGCAGAAACCAACAAGCAAAACCCAAGGAAAGCAAACAAACAAACACCAAACGACAGGTGTTAAAGTCGAGGGCATTATAAATTCATAAGAAAAAATACCAAAACGTCAAACAAATTGCAAGTTTTCAGTTGCATTTCCGCAAAACGTAACTGAAATAATACGTTCGTTGCCAGCAACGCAGCAAAGTATGCAACAAAACCCGTGGCATAGTGCCCGACCCCAGCCTACCCGGGCTCCACCTCCGTGGTTATCGGATGGCGGAGCGTAGGGCACAGGGCACAGAGCACCGAGCACCGACAAATTGAAGGTAGTCCATGTAGCAACCTGGGGCAACGTCTTCGACTTTCAGCATGCCTCTCCACTCTCTCACTCTTTCTCTCTCTGGAACCGTGTCTGTGTGTGGGCGCCACTGCCACTGCAGTGGGTCATTGTTCGGCTTACAAAGAAAGTTTGGGGAAAATAAATGATATGAAAGCCGTGATATTATGATAGTAAATACTACATGACCTTAAAGTGATCTTAAAGAATATTATCTCTTTGACTCATGTGACTTTAAAAGCTTTAAAACATTCCACTGCTGCTGTGAAACTTGTCGAAAAAATGCGAAGGCATACTTGGTACTTTGTTTTTCATAGACACATACTTACATCCTAAAAATCATGTTAGAAACATCAATCCTATTTGAATCGTTGCACAGAGGAGCTCCACCACTTGATTGATGTGCCTTAAACAAAATCTGAATGATTTTGTTTCTTCGTTTTATTGTTTTCAGGCAAGCATATGCATATAAAAATAGATTGCTTTATCCGCAATGTGTGTAAAAGAGCAATCTGGTTACACTGAATGTGCGAAACGATAAAGACTCTTCCCACTGTAAGTAGCAATGTGGCCATAATGCGAATACGCCACGTGGTGCACATGGAAAAATGTGCAATAAAGGCGATTTCTTCATTGATACGCAAATCAGCGATATGGTCGCCTATACTCGTATTGTATAATGCAAACCGTATATGGAGCGGCGAATGTTTGAGCCAGAATATCTGTAGAGTGAGTGGAATGGCGGAAGCAAAAGAGCATCAGCCACAATATTGGCAAAAAACAACAGCAAAAAGTATAATATTTCGCCGTAGCTGCGATGCTGCGATGAGGGCACGGTGGTTCGCTGGTTCGCCGATGCTTCTCTGGGTGATTGCGTTGACAAAATCGCATTGACAGACGGGCGAGAGCGGAGCAAGAGACACATCCTGCGGATATTCGACGGCCTGGGGAAGCGTGCAAATGGCGGTGCCTGGAAAATGGTGCTGGTGCATGGTGTGTGGACGGACGCCCCTGGAACACAGGACACAGAACGTTTTCATTTTCATTAATATAAAAAGATGGGGAGCTGTTTGTGCGGGACGAACTCAAATTAGATTTGCATGTTGTGTCAATGGAGGTTTGCGCCGGCTAGGCGTCATTTGATTTTCATTTAATTTGGGAAAACACATTTAGGGGAGCGGCGAGCTCTAATCAGGCGCAAAGCCTTTTCATTCTGATAATAGTAAAATTAAATAAATGCAAACGGCTGGGAAAATTTCAATTTCGGCTGGGCCTTGTGCCCACTCACAAAAGATGTCTGCCAAATTTATGCCTCCTCTCTGTAGGGTAAAGCCATTGTCATTGTCAGCGATGGCGCTGACAGCTGGGGAGAGCTTCTCCCGCCACCGACCACCCTTCTCCATCAGGCTCCATCAGCCTCCACCCTGTTGATGGCGGCGCGGCTGCCTTTTGTAGCCTACATCGCTGTGACACTTTTATTACAAAGGCTCATGAATTTTATTTGGCTCGCGAGCTTTCATGGCAGCTCCGCTCCTCCGCCGTGAAATTCCTGCTTGGCCGGCCGCGGCGGAGGGTGCATTGTTCCTGCGGAACTATTCGCCCAAGATGATCGAAGGAGAATTGTTTACACAATGCGCTGCCCACAAACAACTCTAATTAAAAAAGTTTTACGTTTAACCACTTGAGTGGGCAGACACACGCATCCGCATCGCATCGCACACGCATCGCACTCGCATGAAGCTCTGCCTGTGGCTGTGGCATGCGAAGCGTATTTGTGGCATGTGAGTGTGTGGCTAGACAATCAAAACTTTTGCCGCAACCAAAGAAACTTCAAAGCAGAGACAACGACAAAAGCAGTCCAGGCAAAGCTGCAGAATGCTGAGCAAAGGCGGAGGAAAGCAAAGACGGAGCGGCAATAAAATTAATGAAGCGCCTCGGCTTTTAGCCGGCAGCCATAACAGAGACATTAAAGCGGTTTGCTGGAACAGTTGTAGGTCATGTCGCTGCCAATGTCTATTTAAGTATGCGCACAAAGGCAGCCCAGTCCCAGTGCCAGTGTCCGCGTTCGCCTGTCATGAATTACAAGGACAGTGCCCCTGCGGGACAACGCCCGCCCTCGATTCTGTTGAATGCGGCGGCTAATCTCTGATGTACACTTAATTATGTGGCACACTTTTGATTGCTGGGGGACTCGAGGCAAATGGAGAACAGAGAACCCTTTCAAAACTGAACGCTTTCCCTGTGCCTTTTCTGTTATGTTACTGCTTATCGTAACAATACCGCTCAGCTTGGTGGCTTCTTTCAGAATGTTTATTGAATATCTTTTTGTTCTTATCCTAGGGTACAATCGTTCTTATGTATAACGGAGAGCGAGAGTTCTCCCATGCATTATATGAAAAGAGTACCACCGCATAAGTATTAGTGCGCGTGGTCTCTGCCTGAGTCTAATGGAAATGCAAGGTCAGCGTTAAGGAGCTTTTGAGAGAGAGACCCATCGCCTCAGTGTTAGGGCGTTTGGGTTCTGCCTGAGTTCGGGTAAATGCCTGCTCAGCAGTTTTGGTAGCTGACCGATCTGTGTTCAAGACTTAGGTCGTTGCTGTGCAAAAGGAATGTGTAACATAAACATAAGTTGTTTATGTCACTGCTCATATGTACGCGCTTATATATGTATTTATATATATAACAGAGTGTTACATATGTACATGCATGGGTTCACTACATTTCCTTTTCCTTCGTCTTCGTTTGCCTTTTTCCTGACACTGACTCTATCTCCGGCTCTGACTCTGGCATGTAAATTTCATTTAGTAAATGCTGTTAGCCTGGCAGCCAAGTATGCTACTCTTTTTAACATTTTCATTTGACTTTACCTCCGCCTCGCTGGCTGGCATCATTGGCAATGCAAACAAGCTGAGCAGGCGGAGCATGTATCTGTGTTTCTTTTTGTAATCTTTTAATTTGTTTTCCACAAGCCACTACTGGATGCTTGCCTACCCATTGCCTACATATTGCATTGGGACAGACTGTTTAAATTCGCCAATTGCAATTGTGCCACTACTCTTCCTCTTGCCAGTCGTCCAATTGGAATTTATTCCCAATTGCCATTACAAATGCAATTGTAGGCATGCACATCCCTCCCTTTATTTATTTCTTACCTTTTTCCTTCTCCTTGCTATCCTCCTTTTGTCCTTGTAGTTTATTTTTATACCCGTACTCAAAAAAGAGTTAAGGGGTATATTAGATTTGTGGTAAAAGTAGATGTGTGTAACACAGAGAAGGAAAATTTTCCGACCCCATAAAGTGTCCGTCCGTCCGTCCGTCTGTCCGTCTTGTTCGACGCCTGGATCTCAGAGACTATAAAAGCTAGGGCAGTATCGCTTGGCGTATACGTATTTGCTTATTGTGTCTGTAAACATGGCTAACAAGTTGAGTAATGCCGGTGACAATGCTGGTATTGCCACTTGCCACTTGGCGCAGTGTTGCCCCGCCCCACCCACCACACCTGCGCTTGCAACAGCTAATAGATGAAGAGCGAGGGAGAGTCACTGAGTCGCTGAGTCGCCGAGTCGCTGCCTCGCAAGTTGTAAGTGCTCAAGTTTTTCAATTAAAAGTTGCTACCTTTTGTATGTTACTGCGGCGGCATAACATAAATACGCATGTGTTAGAAAGAGAGAGAGAGAGAGTTCCTATATCTAAGCGCGCATTTCCTGACTTTTGCCTAATCATGATGCCGCTGATATATCAATAAACCACATGGCAGGAGCCGAATCGGAGGAGGATCCCGTCTGCATTATAAATCAGCAGAAACCAACAAGCAAAACCCAAGGAAAGCAAACAAACAAACACCAAACGACAGGTGTTGAAGTCGAGGGCATTATAAATTCATACGAAAAAATACCAAAACGTCAAACAAATTGCAAGTTTTCAGTTGCATTTCCGCAAAACGTAACTGAAATAATACGTTCGTTGCCAGCAACGCAGCAAAGTATGCAACAAAACCCGTGGCATAGTGCCCGACCCCAGCCTACCCGGGCTCCACCTCCGTGGTTATCTGATGGCGGAGCGTAGGGCACAGGGCACAGAGCACCGAGCACCGACAAATTGAAGGTAGGCCATTAGCAACCTGGGGCAACGTCTTCGACTTTCAGCATGCCTCTCCACTCTCTCACTCTTTCTCTTTCTCTCTCTGGGACCGTGTCTGTGTGTGCGCGCCACTGCCACTGCAGTGGGTCATTGTTCGGCTTACAAGGAAAGTTTGGGGAAAATAAATGATATGAAAGCCGTGATATTATGATAGTAAATACTACATGACCTTAAAGTGATCTTAAAGAATATTATCTCTTTGACTCATGTGACTTTAAAAGCTTTAAAACATTCCACTGCTGCTGTGAAACTTGTCGAAAAAATGCGAAGGCATACTTGGTACTTTGTTTTTCATAGACACATACTTACATCCTAAAAATCATGTTAGAAACATCAATCCTATTTGAATCGTTGCACAGAGGAGCTCCACCACTTGATTGATGTGCCTTAAACAAAATCTGAATGATTTTGTTTCTTCGTTTTATTGTTTTCAGGCAAGCATATGCATATAAAAATAGATTGCTTTATCCGCAATGTGTGTAAAAGAGCAATCTGGTTACACTGAATGTGCGAAACGATAAAGACTCTTCCCACTGTAAGTAGCAATGTGGCCATAATGCGAATACGCCACGTGGTGCACATGGAAAAATGTGCAATAAAGGCGATTTCTTCATTGATACGCAAATCAGCGATATGGTCGCCTATACTCGTATGGTATAATGCAAACCGTATATGGAGCGGCGAATGTTTGAGCCAGAATATCTGTAGAGTGAGTGGAATGGCGGAAGCAAAAGAGCATCAGCCACAATATTGGCAAAAAACAACAGCAAAAAGTATAATATTTTGCCGTGGCTGCGATGCTGCGATGAGGGCACGGTGGTTCGCTGGTTCGCCGATGCTTCTCTGGGTGATTGCGTTGACAAAATCGCATTGACAGACGGGCGAGAGCGGAGCAAGAGACACATCCTGCGGATATTCGACGGCCTGGGGAAGCGTGCAAATGGCGGTGCCTGGAAAATGGTGCTGGTGCATGGTGTGTGGACGGACGCCCCTGGAACACAGGACACAGGACACAGAACGTTTTCATTTTCATTAATATAAAAAGATGGGGAGCTGTTTGTGCGGGACGAACTCAAATTAGATTTGCATGTTGTGTCAATGGAGGTTTGCGCCGGCTAGGCGTCATTTGATTTTCATTTAATTTGGGAAAACACATTTAGGGGAGCGGCGAGCTCTAATCAGGCGCAAAGCCTTTTCATTCTGATAATAGTAAAATTAAATAAATGCAAACGGCTGGGAAAATTTGAATTTCGGCTGGGCCTTGTGCCCACTCACAAAAGATGTCTGCCAAATTTATGCCTCCTCTCTGGAGGGTAAAGCCATTGTCATTGTCAGCGATGGCGCTGACAGCTGGGGAGAGCTTCCCCCGCCACCGACCACCCTTCTCCATCAGGCTCCATCAGCCTCCACCCGGTTGATGGCGGCGCGGCTGCCTTTTGTAGCCTGCATCGCTGTGACACTTTTATTACAAAGGCTCATGAATTTTATTTGGCTCGCGAGCTTTCATGGCAGCTCCGCTCCTCCGCCGTGAAATTCCTGCTTGGCCGGCCGCGGCGGAGGGTGCATTTTGCGGAACTATTTACCCAAGATGATCGAAGGAGAATTGTTTACACAATGCACTGCCCACAAACAACTCTAATTAAAAAAGTTTTACGTTTAACCACTTAAGTGGGCAGACACACGCATCCGCATCGCATCGCACACGCATCGCACTCGCATGAAGCTCTGCCTGTGGCTGTGGCATGCGAAGCGTATTTGTGGCATGTGAGTGTGTGACTAGACAATCAAAACTTTTGCCGCAACCAAAGAAACTTCAAAGCAGAGACAACGACAAAAGCAGTCCAGGCAAAGCTGCAGAATGCTGAGCAATGGTGGAGGAAAGCAAAGACGGAGCGGCAATAAAATTAATGAAGCGCCTCGGCTTTTAGCCGGCAGCCATAACAGAGACATTAAAGCGGTTTGCTGGAACAGTTCTAGGTCATGTCTATTTAAGTATGCGCACAAAGGCAGCCCAGTCCCAGTGCCAGTGTCCGCGTTCGCCTGTCATGAATTACAAGGACAGTGCCCCTGCGGGACAGCGCCCGCCCTCGATTCTGTTGAATGCGGCGGCTAATCTCTGATGTACACTTAATTATGTGGCACACTTTTGATTGCTGGGGGACTCGAGGCAAATGGAGAACAGAGAACCCTTTCAAAACTGAACGCTTTCCCTGTGCCTTTTCCTTTTCCTTCGTCTTCGTTTGCCTTTTTCCTGACACTGACTCTATCTCTGGCTCTGACTCTGGCATGTAAATTTCATTTAGTAAATGCTGTTAGCCTGGCAGCCAAGTATGCTACTCTTTTTAACATTTTCATTTGACTTTACCTCCGCCTCGCTGGCTGGCATCATAGGCAATGCAAACAAGCTGAGCAGGCGGAGCAGGCGGAGCACCGGGAAACTCATGAGGCACACGAGAGGCAGGCGGAGAGGATGCAGAGGATGCATCCAGTACAGCCATGAGATGCGATAGATGCCGCACGGCATCCCCCCGCACTTTGCTGCCTGATTGTCTGTGGCGGCCACAGCGATGCATGGCAGGCAGTCCTCGCTCGGCACCAGAACCGATGGCCGGAGTGTAGTTATGCTTTAGACAGCTGAAAAATGCACAGTGTAGAAGTAAGCGAAACTATTAGCCAAATTAATTAAAGCGATTGACCGCACATACTCGTACTCTGGGTTCGATATTCTGGCAATAGTTCGTCAGGGCTGGAGCCCACTAATATACATTGACGACGACGGCGTTTCCCATCCAACATGCCACTACAATTGAGACGCCCATAAAAAGTACCAGCAGCAGCAGCATGGTATGGTTACAGGAGGATGACGGAGCTGGCCGGTATGACGGGACAATGAAACTTTTGCATTGCCTCTGCTCATGCCTGCTGGTGCTTTGTTGTTGCTCGTCCTCCTGTTAGTTTAGGTTAGGTTAGGTTGAGGCGGCTGTCGGGGTGGTCAGAGACCCGACACACCTAGGCCGGTTTCGGCCCGTTGTGATACCGCATGCTTTGTTCCCATTCTCCCTCGTGAGACCCTATGCTATCCATTATCCCATCCGGATGCCCTTATGAAGCCTGCGATCCGTCTGGGACTAATTGAAATTTTGTTTAAAATGGAGCGCCCAAGTATTGAAGTCTCCTTCTACTGAGAGCCGGGCAGGAGCAGAACAGGTGTTCCACAGTCTCCTCCTCGTCCTCATCTCTACAGCTTCGACAGAAGTCGTTATATAGGGCACCCAGCCTGTTTGCATGTGTGTCTATTAGCCAGTGTCCCGTAAGGGGAGCGTATGACTTTTTCCATTTCCGAGTTATATAGCTGCATTGCCATCTGCTCAGTTTTCGCAGAGCTGCATCGGTGCTCTTGTTGTTTGCTCAATGTCCTCCTGTTAGTTTTTGTGAACGAACTGATCTCATGAAGAGATTTGCGACAGTTTGCCACGGTAGCCGAGCTTGTCGTTATCGCATTCAGCGATTTGATTGCAGCTTGGCTGTCACTATATATATTTATGTGAGTTGCCGCAGGGGTTAGTTCCTGAAGACAGCTCAAAGCTTCCTTGATCGCTATGACCTCCGCTTGGAAGACACTGCAGTGATCCGGGAGCCTGAAGGAGTAACTTATGTTCAGCTGTTCGGAGTAGATTCCTCCTCCGACCTTGTTGTCCAACTTTGAGCCATCGGTAAAGATTCGAATGGCTCCTTTTGGACCAGGTGGTCCCTCAAGCCAGTTGTCTCTGTGAGGGATGATTGTTTCAAAGGGGGTATATGTATACTCCCTCGGAACGCAGTAGTCCGTTTTTGTGGGGACGATTTTGTTTCCATTTAGGATGGACGCATGACCGGTGTGATGTGACACCCATTGGTCAGAGTCTCTCAGACGGATTGCTGCTTTTTCTACCTGCTCCTTACCTGCAAGGTCAAGGCTCTGCAGGCATAATATGGCATTTAGCGCATCCGTTGGTGTTGTGCTCAGAGCTCCACTGATGCATAGGGCTGCAGTACGCTGCACCTTGCCTAGTTGTTTGGTGATGGTCCCCTTCGATAGGGCAGGCCACCACACTGCGACTCCGTAGAGCAGTATTGGTCTTACTATTGCCAGGTAGATCCATTGGACTATTTTTGGGTTCATGCCCCATTTTAGCCCAATGGCCTTCTTGCAAGTGTAGAGGGCCATCGTAGCCTTCTTCACCCTGTCTTTGATGCTCAGGTTCCAGCTAAGCTTTTTATCAATTACCAACCCTAAGTAACTGGCACTGTCGCTGAAGGAGAGCCTGCATCCGTTTAGTATTGGGGGGTTGAGGGACGGGATTTTGTATTTGGTTGTAAACAACACAAGTTCCGTTTTTGAGGGATTAACTCCCAGTCCACGCGACTTTGTCCATTCTGACAGTCGCGCGAGCTTCGCGGTCATTAGATCGCAGAGTGTTTGGGGGAATTTTCCCGAGAAGATAATGGCAACGTCATCCGCGTATGCTACCACCTTGCAGCCCTCCCCTTCCAGGTCACACAGAATCTTATTGACTGCTATGTTCCATAGAAGGGGAGACAGGACACCACCTTGCGGGGGTGCCTCTGTTGACATACCTTGACTGAGTGGACGATCCCATTGATGATGTCACTGTCCTGCATGTGAGCAATTGATCTATGAGCATCACCAAGTGACGATCCACTCCCAGGTCAGTCAGGGCCTCTGTGATGGCTCCCGGTATGACGTTGTTAAAAGCTCCCTCAATGTCTAGGAAGGCAATTAAGAAGTATTCTTTGACGTGTAGAGATTTCTCCACCGCCGAGATTACTTCATGGAGTGCCGTTTCCGTGGATTTCCCTTTTCGGTAGGCATGTTGAGCGCCTGACAGCCACTGAGGATTTATGGTTGTCCTCAGCTGCAGCCCGACTAGTCTCTCAAAGGTTTTGAGAAGGAAGGACGATAGACTTATTGGTCTGAAGTCTTTTGGGGTTGTGTGTGAGGGTTTCCCTGCTTTGGGGATAAAGACTATTTTAGCCTTTAGCCAAGCGCGGGGGGATTTTTCCCACTGTCAGTATCTTCCTGAAGATACTTTGCAGCCAGTTGATGGCCATGTCCCCGGCTTTTTGTAGCTGAGCCGGAATGACGTGGTCCGGGCCAGGCGATTTATAGGATTTAAAGCTGTTTACTGCCCAGCTAATATTCCGTTTTGTGAGGATGTGCCTCATCGAGGTTTCCGGGCCTTCACTTGGGGTGTCTGCCGGCTCGATGGTCGTACACCCAGGAAAATGAGTATCGAGTAGAATGTGTAGGGAGTCCTCACTAGAGTTTGTCCACGTACCATCCGTTCTCTTGAGATATCCCACCGAGGGGGATGTTTTTGACAGGATCTTGCGTAGCCTTGCGGCTTCTGACGTGTCCTCAATTTCGAGCAAAATTTTTGCCAAGAGGCCCTTTTTGCTCTCCTTGTTTCTTTTTGTATAGGGTTAGCTTACTTTTGTAATTTTCCCAGTGCGCTACCTCGCTGCTGCTTTTGGCTCTGTTAAAGAGAGTCCTGCAGTCCTTCCAGAGGGTATCTATCTGTTTAGACCACCAGGGGGGTTTCTTTTTCCCTCTTGGCTTGGTTGAGGGGCAAGCTGCCATGAAGGCCTTGTTGCAAGTTTCCGTGAAATTGTCCACAAGACGATTAAGATCGTCTTGTGTGTCCGGGCATTTTGGGGCTAGGGGGGGGAGTAATTCCTCCATTTTTGCACTAAACGTATCCCAGTTGGCTTTTCTTGGATTTATATAGCTGGCGGGTTTGGTGCTTTCGAGCGATAGGATTGTCTCGATGTACCTGTGGTCGGAGAAGGAGTGGTCCTCTAGGACTCTCCAACTTTTCATTATGTCTGACAGTTTGTGAGACAATAGAGTGAGGTTAATAACCTCTTGACGGTTTTTTATGATAAAAGTGGGGTCATTACCCCTATTACCAATAATTAGGTTGGAGTTTAGGATGAAGCTGAAAAGTGCTCAAGTTTTTCAATTAAAAGTTGCTACCTTTTGTATGTTACTGCGGCGGCATAACATAAATACGCATGTGTTAGAAAGAGAGAGAGAGAGAGTTCCTATATCTAAGCGCGCATTTCCTGACTTTTGCCTAATCATGATGCCGCTGATATATCAATAAACCACATGGCAGGAGCCGAATCGGAGGAGGATCCCGTCTGCATTATAAATCAGCAGAAACCAACAAGCAAAACCCAAGGAAAGCAAACAAACAAACACCAAACGACAGGTGTTGAAGTCGAGGGCATTATAAATTCATAAGAAAAAATACCAAAACGTCAAACAAATTGCAAGTTTTCAGTTGCATTTCCGCAAAACGTAACTGAAATAATACGTTCGTTGCCAGCAACGCAGCAAAGTATGCAACAAAACCCGTGGCATAGTGCCCGACCCCAGCCTACCCGGGCTCCACCTCCGTGGTTATCGGATGGCGGAGCGTAGTGCACAGGGCACGGAGCACCGAGCACCGACAAATTGAAGGTAGGCCATGTAGCAACCTGGGGCAACGTCTTCGACTTTCAGCATGCCTCTCCACTCTCTCACTCTTTCTCTCTCTGGAACCGTGTCTGTGTGTGGGCGCCACTGCCACTGCAGTGGGTCATTGTTCGGCTTACAAAGAAAGTTTGGGGAAAATAAATGATATGAAAGCCGTGATATTATGATAGTAAATACTACATGACCTTAAAGTGATCTTAAAGAATATTATCTCTTTGACTCATGTGACTTTAAAAGCTTTAAAACATTCCACTGCTGCTGTGAAACTTGTCGAAAAAATGCGAAGGCATACTTGGTACTTTGTTTTTCATAGACACATACTTACATCCTAAAAATCATGTTAGAAACATCAATCCTATTTGAATCGTTGCACAGAGGAGCTCCACCACTTGATTGATGTGCCTTAAACAAAATCTGAATGATTTTGTTTCTTCGTTTTATTGTTTTCAGGCAAGCATATGCATATAAAAATAGATTGCTTTATCCGCAATGTGTGTAAAAGAGCAATCTGGTTACACTGAATGTGCGAAACGATAAAGACTCTTCCCACTGTAAGTAGCAATGTGGCCATAATGCGAATACGCCACGTGGTGCACATGGAAAAATGTGCAATAAAGGCGATTTCTTCATTGATACGCAAATCAGCGATATGGTCGCCTATACTCGTATGGTATAATGCAAACCGTATATGGAGCGGCGAATGTTTGAGCCAGAATATCTGTAGAGTGAGTGGAATGGCGGAAGCAAAAGAGCATCAGCCACAATATTGGCAAAAAACAACAGCAAAAAGTATAATATTTCGCCGTGGCTGCGATGCTGCGATGAGGGCACGGTGGTTCGCTGGTTCGCCGATGCTTCTCTGGGTGATTGCGTTGACAAAATCGCATTGACAGACGGGCGAGAGCGGAGCAAGAGACACATCCTGCGGATATTCGACGGCCTGGGGAAGCGTGCAAATGGCGGTGCCTGGAAAATGGTGCTGGTGCATGGTGTGTGGACGGACGCCCCTGGAACACAGGACACAGAACGTTTTCATTTTCATTAATATAAAAAGATGGGGAGCTGTTTGTGCGGGACGAACTCAAATTAGATTTGCATGTTGTGTCAATGGAGGTTTGCGCCGGCTAGGCGTCATTTGATTTTCATTTAATTTGGGAAAACACATTTAGGGGAGCGGCGAGCTCTAATCAGGCGCAAAGCCTTTTCATTCTGATAATAGTAAAATTAAATAAATGCAAACGGCTGGGAAAATTTGAATTTCGGCTGGGCCTTGTGCCCACTCACAAAAGATGTCTGCCAAATGTATGCCTCCTCTCTGGAGGGTAAAGCCATTGTCATTGTCAGCGATGGCGCTGACAGCTGGGGAGAGCTTCTCCCGCCACCGACCACCCTTCTCCATCAGGCTCCATCAGCCTCCACCCGGTTGATGGCGGCGCGGCTGCCTTTTGTAGCCTGCATCGCTGTGACACTTTTATTACAAAGGCTCATGAATTTTATTTGGCTCGCGAGCTTTCATGGCAGCTCCGCTCCTCCGCCGTGAAATTCCTGCTTGGCCGGCCGCGGCGGAGGGTGCATTGTTCCTGCGGAACTATTCGCCCAAGATGATCGAAGGAGAATTGTTTACACAATGCGCTGCCCACAAACAACTCTAATTAAAAAAGTTTTACGTTTAACCACTTGAGTGGGCAGACACACGCATCCGCATCGCATCGCACACGCATCGCACTCGCATGAAGCTCTGCCTGTGGCTGTGGCATGCGAAGCGTATTTGTGGCATGTGAGTGTGTGGCTAGACAATCAAAACTTTTGCCGCAACCAAAGAAACTTCAAAGCAGAGACAACGACAAAAGCAGTCCAGGCAAAGCTGCAGAATGCTGAGCAATGGCGGAGGAAAGCAAAGACGGAGCGGCAATAAAATTAATGAAGCGCCTCGGCTTTTAGCCGGCAGCCATAACAGAGACATTAAAGCGGTTTGCTGGAACAGTTGTAGGTCATGTCGCTGCCAATGTCTATTTAAGTATGCGCACAAAGGCAGCCCAGTCCCAGTGCCAGTGTCCGCGTTCGCCTGTCATGAATTACAAGGACAGTGCCCCTGCGGGACAGCGCCCGCCCTCGATTCTGTTGAATGCGGCGGCTAATCTCTGATGTACACTTAATTATGTGGCACACTTTTGATTGCTGGGGGACTCGAGGCAAATGGAGAACAGAGAACCCTTTCAAAACTGAACGCTTTCCCTGTGCCTTTTCCTTTTCCTTCGTCTTCGTTTGCCTTTTTCCTGACACTGACTCTATCTCTGGCTCTGACTCTGGCATGTAAATTTCATTTAGTAAATGCTGTTAGCCTGGCAGCCAAGTATGCTACTCTTTTTAACATTTTCATTTGACTTTACCTCCGCCTCGCTGGCTGGCATCATTGGCAATGCAAACAAGCTGAGCAGGCGGAGCACTGGAAACTCATGAGGCACACGAGAGGCAGGCGGAGAGGATGCAGAGGCCCGGACACAGAGACAGAGACAGATGCAGAGATAGACGATAGATGACAGACGACCCCGGGCAGATCTTAACTAATCCGGAATCCAGCTGAAAAAAGTTCCCAAGCAAAACTTTTCGTGTGCACCTAAAATTCTTATCAAAACTTGCACTGCATTCCATCAATTTTGCACAGTTCCTCTTCCCCCGCCTCGCCGTCTGTCTGCTGCAATAAAGCAATCAATTTCGAGTAAATCTCTTGCCCGCCCCTGCCACACCTGAGCGACACCTTTGACATGGCCCAGTGAAAAGGAAAAATTCGAGTATCAACGGACGCTCCGTGTTGGTTGTTGTTGTGTTGTCCGAGCTGCTCAACCGAATGCGTAATTGTTTTTAAATGAAACTCTTTGTCCTTGGCCGTGGCAACTCCCTCCCTCAATTCAGTCGCTCAGCCCACCAATCAATCAAACAATCAAGCAATGTTTATCTGAATCGCTCGATATATCCAATAAATACAATATGTAAATGTATATGTATGTATGTATATAGCCGCCTTGCATGTCAGCCTCTGTCCGCCTCAGCGAAGGACCATAATGAACGCAACGCCACTGTCGCTATCCTGCTGTCCTCCATTTTGTCTGCTCATTTGGACTATTTCTGTTTGCATTATGCGCTATTTGCACATTTGATTGAATAACGTTATATACACTTGGCATGCAATAGAATGATTAGGGCCCTCCAGCCAACGATAGCGAGTACGAGAGACCGAGCTTGCTGGCCCGAACACTGCGGCTAGCGCAAGTCCTCGCGGAGTGTGTAGCAAGAAAGCGTTCCATACCTTAAAATTTAAGAACTCGTTAGATTAAATGTTAATTTTTTTGAATTTGTACTTACATATATTTACATTTGATATTTATCAAGGATGAAGAAGACGAGCGGAGTTTAAATCTGAGCATTGGAAACATCTATTCCATTTGCCACTAGATTGACAGGTGGGGGATGGTTGTGGCTGTTCTTGCTCGTAAAGATAATTTGGTCATCGACCGTGTGGAGCCGAGCACGGCACTTGGTACGGTTGTTTTGGTTGCAGTGCCAGTAGAGCTTATTGCTATAAGTTTTCTCATAGACGTATAGAAAGTCATTCTGAATCAGAAACTGGCGTCCGGACATACTCTGGACATACTTAGCCATGATCTGTGGTGGTGCTTCGAGGGCAGCATCATTCATGGGAACTTCTGTAGTCGAATCCAGCGTAGCAGTCGTTGACGTTTCGGTCTGAATGTGCTGCTGTGGCTCGATGCCACTTTGAGCGGTGCCATCGTCCAGGTTGGTGGCAAATGTCTCGATTGTGTTACGGGCAGAGGAACGTGTCGGTGCGGCATCAGCATCGTTTATTGTCTGGCTTTGTTGGTCTACTAAATCCGCTGAGGCTGTTGTGACACTACTCGCCCTAGAGCGCTTCTTGCCGCCAGCTAGCCTCCTTCGCTTGGCAGCACCACGTGTGTTCACCGTCACCACCTCCGCCTCCGTTGTAGTTGGTCCGGCTCCATCGCCCAGGCCGTCGTCTGCGGTCTCGACCAGGCTGTGGCTAGTTTCGCTCTGCTGCTGGATCAGTTCGGTGAGCCCCTTGATTTTCAAAGATTCGGCAGTACTCATCAGAGTTGGAAGATCCTGGTTTTCGATGGTAACCTCTCCGCTGTACATAAACTTGACAATCTTTTGCAGGGCCAAGGGGCTCACATTATGCAGATAAACTAGGAATGTATTAAATGCACATTAATAAATTGCCTTAATTCAATTTGTTTGCTACTCACCAAAGGCCTGGGCGTTCGGCGGCTTCGAGTCAAAAATTTTTTTTAATGTGTCCGAGAACATGCATAGGACCAGCCGGTGGCAGTTTATGGAGTATCCTTCGGCGCTGATAGTCACATCGGCCATGACTTCCCGCAAAAAAGCTTCGAACAAGCCGGTGGACAATTTATTCTGGTAGTTTTTCCACGAGAAGGTGACTTTAGTATTTGCAGCCATCTTTGCCGTCAAAAGTAAACAAATACGCGGCGACTTGACACTTAATAAATAATCCTTCAACAAAACAAAACCAACAAACAAGCAAACAAAACAAAATAACAAAACAACAAAACTGTAACTGAGTTAAAAAAGTGAAAAAGTTGAAATAAATTTAATTTTATTTTGCGCGTGAAATAACTAGTCCGACTCGATCTAGCTCCTCGAAAGTTGTGAGAGATTTCGATATACGACTTGACTATTTGAGCAAAGCCTTCTTGATTTAAATGAATAGTTGTTTTCAGAATTTATGCTCAGCTGCCCAGCCTACTAATCGACTGAAATATGTCGATTGATCCAGAAGGTGTATTTATTTACCTTTCTTAAGCCCTCATTTTGTTAGTACATGTTTCAAGTGCTTTTAGCGCAAGATATCAACATACAAAATACAACAAACAAACTATTATTCATTAATTATATATTAACTGCATTTTTCATGCATGTAGTTAGAAATTGCAACAAGATAGGCCGCACAACTGCGTCCGAACTGGCAACAGACTGCCCGTCAGACTAGGTACATATGTACACGAATTGCGCATACGCACGGTGGACCAGATGCAGTGGCAAGTTTTCTGCAAATTAATGTGACATGGCAGCAATTAGTCCGACACAGTCCCGGTCCGCTCTGCTGCTAAATGATTTAAAACTTGTACCAACTTTGGTGCTATGCTCTCATTGTTTGTCTGCTCCATTTGCGAAAACTTTTAATTATTACACACTTGAGACTTGTTGTTCAATTTACGCGCGATGCTGCCAGATTATAAACTTTTGTCGAGTTCAATTATGTACGCCGCATCGAGAGCATTGTGTGTACCAATTTGCTGAGCAAACTTTTCGCTTTCTGGCGGCCCGTTTTCATGTGCAATTAGTGCCCGGAGGGAGCGGAAATGGAAGCTGGCCGGCCAGCATTAATTTTGTATAGGCCTCATGCTCATCTCGGCGAGCGTCAGGAGCTCTAGCATTTTATAAAAAATAAAGGTAGAAAATTAAACGTTCGCCATGTTTCAAACAGGAAGACACTTTTGGCCCTTCAGACCGACCAACCCCCAACATCGTCGGCGATTCGTGGTAAAGGTTGTAATGTACCAAACCCCTCTATGCATATAGCACAGTGCAGACCGTAGCGTGAGGCCGGTCTTAACGTTGGACGTTCCCTGAGTATCCCTGTTGGGAGGGAAAAAGGTGGGGGGACACAAGCAAAAAAACAGCCTGTGGGGGGTTTTGGCCCATTCCATCTCCAACCTCAGAGTACACATTTAATAATGTCCCTTGCCTTAATGTTTACTTCCATCGATCAACGCAATGCAAAGTGCAACGCGACTCACAACGAATGAAAAATGATTAACTTTGAACCAGACTCTACTCTCTTCAATTTCTCACTAATACACCCATTCCATTGAGATGTGTAGACCGTGAGTCTGCTTGTTGGCATGCAGTAACGCGTCTCAACCCTCCCGACCATTGAGCTTTTCTGCGCGCAATAAATATTTGAAAAACTCCCAAAAACATATCTCTTCTCTCTCTTCTTCTTCACATTACTTCAAGGAAATATTAATTATTTTATTTACTCCATAATTTTTACACAAAACTTAATACTTGAAACCATTACCTTTAATCTTCATAACTCATTTAATAAGCCAACACCACTTAAATACTTCATAATAATATTCTGTTGCTTTCATAACTAGACTTTTTATACCCTATTTTCATTATTACTGCTCAAACAATTTCTTTGATAAATTCTATTCTTACTACTTTTTAATCTCGTTGCTTTTGCTCATATTCACTTTCACATATACAACCGCTGAAAAGAAGTTTTAATTAAACAATAACATAATATATAAAAACTAATAATAATATAGAAAAATCAATTCAATGCAAATATATCATAATGGGTTAAGGTTTTCTTGTATCAAAGTGAAACCAATAAAACGAGGAAAGTCAGCAAACGCAAAATCAAAACAAACACGCAAAAAATCGGTGCAGGTGCTTTGCGGATTGCATCGTTATCTCTGTTAACTCTATTTCTTCACCTCTTCTTTCGATCGCACACTCTATCTCACAGAGACGGGTATGCCGGTTTCCACGCTTTCTTTTACATGGTTAATTTCTTTTGGTTTTTATTGATTGTTTTTATTCGGTCTGTTGGACTCACCCAGATTTATCGTAGAAGGCCTTCTAGAAGATCGGTTTGATTTTTATATTGATTTTAAATTTAGGTAATTAGTTTGGGGTGATAGAGCATTACAAGTCTCGCTTCACTGGGTTATTTTCACTCTGCCTTTTCACTCACTTTGCATGTCTTAGTTACTTTACACTTTATTCTTTTGTCCGGTTGTACATGTGTTGGTGATCTTGAACGTGCCTATTCGTTTACATGTCTTCTTTTTGATGTAATTGCGAATTTCTTTTACTCAACCCTAAATTTTCACTAATTCACTAATTGCTGCTGCTTCGCCTTCTTCTGCTTGTCTCCGGTATTCCGTTTTCCAAACGTTCTGCTCCGGTCGTTAACCCTGCTCTCCCGCTAATGTCAATCGAACAAAATCAGACTGCGCATATGTAACGTTGCTGCGGCTGCTGGTCTGCCAAAGAAAGTTGCGTCGGGGAGCTCGGCCCTTTCCACGGGTTCTTCTGCCCCTGACTTGACCCTGATCTGGTCTATGAGGAGAGGTTAGGTCAGAAAATTGTCTTGGACTATAAAAACCCCTTATTTCTCACCTTTTTCTTTATTTTCCTTCGCTATGTTTTTGTTGGGCACAGCAATGGTTTAAAAGCGCCTGCTTTGAACCAAAATCTGTTCTGGAATATAGTCTTATAAATTCCATGTGACTCCCTACAATCTTCCACGAAATATTTACCTGGCCGAACTATAGACCACTTTCAAAACAATTCTTCACGAAGATTTATTTAATATTCCCACGGATGCCTTAAATATTTCGAGATTGCTCTTTGAATATTTAGGACTTATACTATTAGCCTGGGTTAAGCGCGTAATTTAATTTCGATACGAAAAATTAGGTCTGGTCAGTTACGCTGGTACGATCAAATAGGAAGAGAAAATTCGCTGAGCTCGACAAGAACCTATTCTCGCTCCACCCAAAACGATCGAGTTTACGAGCTTTCTTCCCAGCTGACTGTGTTGTGAAACTCGCGAGTGTATCTCCTAACGTAATGAGCTTAAATTTCCCGCCAAATCGATAACAATTTATACGAATTCTACGAAAAATAAAAAAAACAAATTTTTCTCTTTTTTGAGAACCATGCACAGCACACCACAGGGTAATCAGCCATGTTTTACATAGGGCAGATTAACCTGAAATCTGTTATTGCCTTATGTCTTTCGCATGCACCTTTCCTATTAAATTGCCTTTTAAGTCTTCTAAGACATAAGTAGAATTTCCAACCTTTTCTCGCACTCGAGCTTTAACAAATGATGGACACAATTTGCTTGCGATATTTTTCTCAAAATTACTTTGTACAAAGTTTCTTCTAAAAACTTCTTGTCCTACATGATAACGAACTTCCTTAGCACGTAGGTTATACTGCTTTGCCTGTTTTTCATAAGCGTTTGTAATATTTCTCTTAATCCCGGTTCTTAATAAAGCCAATTTATCTTCTCTCTTAAGAGGATGTACGGACTCTTCTAGAAGATTTAATTTTCGTAATAGTTCATATTCGGATCCATGTGTTATCATTTCCATGCCGTAGATCGCTCGGTAAGGTGAAACTTTAATGCTCTGATGTAAAGAGTTCCTTAACGCACAACTAATTGCAGCCACATTCTTGTCCCAATCTCTCTGATCTTCTTTCAAATATGCTCGAATCGCCGAAATGATAGACCTGTTCACGCGTTCAGATGCGTTTGCTTGGGGAGAATAAATAGCGGTCAGCATGTGTCTGATCTGTAATGATTTTAAAAAAACTTTCAAACTCTTTTGCTCTGAATTGTACTCCATTATCACTTATCACAATTTCTGGAACGCCATACGCAAAGAAAATCTCATTTTGCAAATACGAAATAATACTAGAAGTAGTAAATTTTCGTAGTGGACATAACCAATGGAACTTGGAAAAGTGATCCAATACTATAAGTAAGCCTATAAATCCACTTTTGCTTCTGGGGTATGGTCCTAACAAATCTATATAGAGTCTCTGAAATGGTCTAGTAGATTCTGCCTGCTTCCCCATTGGTGGTCGCAGAATTATGTTCGGTGCTTTGGTTGTTTTGCACACTTCGCAATTTCGAACATAATCGCGAATTTGTTGAACCATTCCTGGCCAATAAAACTGTCTCCTAATCAAATCCAAAGTTTTCCCCATCCCTCCATGAGCTGCTACAACACAGTCATGAGCTCTTGAGATCACCTCCTTGGTTAAACTCTGTGGTATCCAAAGTTTCCAAACCTGATCTTGCAAATCTTCCGTTCCTTCATCCTTTTCGGTACGTAAATAAAGCAATCCTTCTTCAACTTTCATGTCGGGGTATTTACACTGATCTCCCGTCACCCTAGCTTGTGTAGATAGATACTCTGCATCCTTGAAATTCTTTGCTTTTAAATCAATTAACGGTCCTATTCCTTCAACTATCGATACTTCGTTTTCATATAACCTCGACAAGGCATCTGGTACGACGTGATCCTTTCCTTTACGATGGCTAATAGAAAATCGATACCCTTGCAATTGCATCGCCCATCTAGCAAGTCTACCTTTAAGATTCGCTTGTCTCATTAGCCAAATAAGACTAGCATGATCCGTAATCACTTCAAAGTTCTGAAGCTCTAGATAACATCTAAACTTTTCAATCGCTAGCAACGCCGCAAGACATTCTCGTTCTGTTACACTGTAGTTCCGTTGTGCGGTATTCAGTTTCTTACTCATATACGCGATAGGTCTTTCCTCATCATTATTCCCTCGTTGAGTCAAAACTGCCCCTACCCCAAAGTCACTCGCATCACAATGTAAATAAAACTTCTGTGAAAAGTCTGGATTCTGTAAGACCGGTGCTGATGTTAGTACGGTCTTCACTTTTTCAAAAGCCTGTTGAGCTTCCTCTGTCCATTGAAATTTCCGTTTGTTTGAAATTAATTGTGTGATTGGGAAAGTCAAATCCGAAAAATTTGGAATAAATCTTCGATACCATCCAGCAAGTCCGAGAAATCCCCTAACTTGTCGTAATGTTTTTGGCACTGGCCATGACATAATAGCTTCGATTTTCCCCAAATCTGTGGCAATACCTCCACCTCCAATCACGTATCCCAAATATCTAGTTTGGGTAACACAGAATTTACTTTTCGCAATGTTTAACGTCAAATTAGCTCGACGAAATTGTTCTGAAATCCGCTTGAGCACCTCCAAATGAGAATCAAATGTATCTGATACTACAACCAAATCGTCCAGGTAACCAAAAACGCAATGTTTTAAATCTGGTGGAATTAGCTCATCCATTAATCTGCACATTGTCTGTGGTGCGTTGCATAACCCAAAAGGCATAACTTTAAATTGATAAAGAGGACGTCCGGGAATAGTAAAAGCCGTAATCGGACGTGCTGCTTCTGACAACTTAATCTGCCAAAAGGCATCTTTCAGGTCCAACTTTGTAATGATATTTGCCTTGGGCATTCTCGAAAATATTCCCTCAATATTAGGTAATGGATATGCGTCCTTTTCAGTAACTGCATTGATTTTTCTCGCATCCAAACAAAGCCTTACTTTGCCTGGTTTTATGACCATGCGCATTGGAGAACTCCACGGACTCGAAGAGACTTCAATGACGTCCATAGCTAACATGCGATCAACTTCTTGATATACAAGTTTTTCTACAGCTGGTGATACTGGATAAAATCGCTGTTTGACTGGTTTACCCTTACCGATATCAATATCGTGTTCTAGTAAAGATGTTCGCCCTAGGCCTTGAATTTCAAAATTTGGAAACAATTTTACTACTGACTCTAGCTGATGTTGTTGCTGCATTGTCAATGGATATTTATGTTCTTGACTCGCCTCTTTTGTAATGAGTGTGTCTGTTTCGAGACTAGCGACTACACTTGGAACCAAATTAAATTCTTTCCAAAAGTCTATTCCCAATATAACCCTTTTGTTCAATGATGGAATGACGAAGAAGTTCAAATCTCTTTTAAGGTTATTGTACGTAATGGTAACTCTAAGTTTTCCTACGATTTCATGTCCTTTTCCGTCTGCTGTTTTCACCTGTCCCACAATCCGTTTAAAATCTGAGTATTTTGACCAATCTTTTGTGGCAAGATCGGATCCGACGCAGCTAATGTTTGCTCCGGTATCTAGTAAACCGAGCTCTTGAAAATCTAGAAAGGAAACTTTAGCGTAAAGTCGCCCATCTTCTTTGCAATCTAAAATTGACGATATAAGCAATTTTCTGGTAGTTTTCACCTCGTTCCAAAACTTCCGCGCTCTTTGCGTAGATAATTTATTCTTTTCTGAATTCTTAAATATTCGTTCTCGCGTTGTTTCGTAATCTTTTAGCCTTTCATGATATGGCCTAACATGACGATAACATCCCTGAATACGACTTTGAATTTTATTCGTTTCGAACTTTTTCCTATCTGGTATTAAAATTGTCATATCCGGTGAATGTTGTTGTTCTGCTGGTTGTGGTTTTAATTCTGCCTCTTTTGGAACGACCACCTGCACAAAACGAGTACTATTCTGATCTACTTCGGGGCCATACGACGATCCTGATCGAATGGACCCTTCTTCGGGTTTTCCGACTTTCGACTAAGACAAACTGCACACTGCGGCTTATAAACGTTCTTCTGACCACATCCATAGCAGAAAATCGTTCTTACTTGAGCACACATGTCCCAACAATGTCCTTCCTGTTCACAGTTCCAACATTTTAAGATACGCTTTGCCAACTGCACCGCATCTATTTCTCCTGGTACGCTTTCAAAATGCTCTTGTTCCATTTCCAGTTCTGATACTTTTTTCTGCTTCCCAAATCTATCAAAAATCTTGTTCTGAGACTTCAATCCCGCTTGTTCTGCTATCAAATTTTCTCTCATGCGACACATCTTTCTTAATTGACCCACGGATGAAATTTCTTCAAACAAAATCTGATGTCGAATTTCCATACGAAGATTTCTAATGAGAATTTTAATGAGGCGCGATTCTTCCAGCGGTACTGTCAACCGTGTTGCAATACTCATGACGTCATCGTAGTAATCATCAAAGCTTTCTCCAACTTCCTGCTTTCTAGCCCTCATCTCTTCTTCGGTCTCATCGTCTGTACGTAAATCCACGTATTGTCGTTTAAGTGCCGTACAGAACTCCTGCCATTCGATCACGACGACTTCTTTGCGATATTGCCAATACCAATCTCTCGCTTTTCCTGCAAGCAGAATGTGTAGGTTTCTACAGATGGCTTTAAAATCACTACTAAGACAGTCATGCGTAAAAGCTCGAAGTCTGTATAAAAACTCTTCAACCGGTAGACCTTTTGATGCACCATCAAACCGTAAACTCCAATTTTGAATTAGATGAGTGATCTTTTCTGGACTCAAAGTACAGATTGATCGATTGTTTCCTCTGCTATCCCTATTAACTTCCCTAGGGTTACTGTGGACCGAATCTCTAGCTTCCGTCGTATTATGAGCTGCCGACGATGAATTTTCTACGGACCTTCCTGCTAGTTTCGCCTCGATTATTGCTTCCAGACTCTCTAATAGTGCCGACCAATTAGTACTTCCGAAGCTAACTGAACTAGTCACCGAGTGGTTTACACTATCCGTTTCTTGCCTGTTCGGTAAATCTAAACCTTGGGTATTACCTAGAGGATTTTCTTGACTAGCTATGGCCTGTGCTTTTGCCTGTTTAGCCGGTCGTCGTTCCCTATTAGCTAAGTGTTTTTTCCTTAGTTCCTTTCCTACTCCTTTTTCCAAGTTCCTATTTCCAGTGCTCCTCGTATTATAGCCTTTCGGAATGGCTCCTGTTGGCGGCGGTGGATTACTTGTCGTACCCGTTGCCCCTTGTTCACCCGAACCCACTTGGACGGCTTTAATGTCTCTAACACTAATCAATTTCCTACAAACTTGACATTCCTTATGCTCCTCAATATGCGGTACAATGCAATTCCGATGAAAGAGGTGATCGCAGGGAGTTACACCGCACTGTTCCTCTGCTACGATGGCTTTCTTGCAAATATTGCAACGATGTTCCACTTCGAATACCCTTATGTCGTCCATAGGTTGTTCCCGACCCGCTCTGGGACTATGTTCAACAATTGTTCTATTCATCGTTTCTTTGGGAAGAATTTGTAACAAAATTTAATATAAAAAAATTTTTTTTCTTTTTAAACGTTTGAATAATTTTTTTCTAATTTTATAAAATATTTCCTATCCGTAACGATCCGAAAAAGAGTTCAAACATATGAGTTAGGTAATCGTCTAGTTCAATAAACCAAACAAATTAAAGAATTTGTTTTCCAGGTGCATCAATTCAATAACCCTATGTTAGTTACGCCAGCTATTGATCGTACAATCTCGGATGCTGTTACCAATGAAATTGTATTCGACTCAATGCTACCCCAACCACATGCCATGTTAATGACCCGACAAAATGCCTAAGATCATCCAACTTTCCAAGAGACTAACCTCGCTGCTTCAAGCTAACACCTGTTGACCTAGTTCTAACTGGAATCAATCCAATTGTAGAATTCTGAGTCAACCTGTTGTGTAAGCTCGCCACAAGGTATTCTCAAATAGTTGGTTGGTATTTAATCCCGTGAAAGCCAGTTCACCCTTTCGATGCTCGGACTAACATTCGGTACCATCTTTGATCCATAACAGTTGTATACAGGAACATCAAAAGCAGTTAACTCGCGGTAGATTCTCGGTCCCGCCAACAATCTGTTTCGCCAGTCAATGCTACTTGATCCCTGGACACGAAAAGAAAAAATTTTGTTTTTCACCATAAAGCTGGAACTGAAAATGAAGCACTAATTCAATCCCTAGTCTATCTAGGCTCTTGAGCTTAGCTGCCCCACGTTGGGCGCCAAAATATGTAATGTACCAAACCCCTCTATGCATATAGCACAGTGCAGACCGTAGCGTGAGGCCGGTCTTAACGTTGGACGTTCCCTGAGTATCCTGTTGGCAGTGAAGAAGGTCGATGGGACACAGCTAGCAAAACAGCCTGTGGGGGGGTTCTTGACCCATTCCATCTCCAACCTCAGAGTACACATTTAATAATGTCCCTTGCCTTAATGTTTACTTCCATCGATCAACGCAATGCAAAGTGCAACGCGACTCACAACGAATGAAAAATGATTAACTTTGAACCAGACTCTACTCTCTTCAATTTCTCACTAATACACCCATTCCATTGAGATGTGTAGACCGTGAGTCTGCTTGTTGGCATGCAGTAACGCGTCTCAACCCTCCCGACCATTGAGCTTTTCTGCGCGCAATAAATATTTGAAAAACTCCCAAAAACATATCTCTTCTCTCTCTTCTTCTTCACATTACTTCAAGGAAATATTAATTATTTTATTTACTCCATAATTTTTACACAAAACTTAATACTTGAAACCATTACCTTTAATCTTCATAACTCATTTAATAAGCCAACACCACTTAAATACTTCATAATAATATTCTGTTGCTTTCATAACTAGACTTTTATACCCTATTTTCATTATTACTGCTCAAACAATTTCTTTGATAAATTCTATTCTTACTACTTTTTAATCTCGTTGCTTTTGCTCATATTCACTTTCACATATACAACCGCTGAAAAGAAGTTTTAATTAAACAATAACATAATATATAAAAACTAATAATAATATAGAAAAATCAATTCAATGCAAATATATCATAATGGGTTAAGGTTTTCTTGTATCAAAGTGAAACCAATAAAACGAGGAAAGTCAGCAAACGCAAAATCAAAACAAACACGCAAAAAATCGGTGCAGGTGCTTTGCGGATTGCATCGTTATCTCTGTTAACTCTATTTCTTCACCTCTTCTTTCGATCGCACACTCTATCTCACAGAGACGGGTATGCCGGTTTCCACGCTTTCTTTTACATGGTTAATTTCTTTTGGTTTTTATTGATTGTTTTTATTCGGTCTGTTGGACTCACCCAGATTTATCGTAGAAGGCCTTCTAGAAGATCGGTTTGATTTTTATATTGATTTTAAATTTAGGTAATTAGTTTGGGGTGATAGAGCATTACAAGTCTCGCTTCACTGGGTTATTTTCACTCTGCCTTTTCACTCACTTTGCATGTCTTAGTTACTTTACACTTTATTCTTTTGTCCGGTTGTACATGTGTTGGTGATCTTGAACGTGCCTATTCGTTTACATGTCTTCTTTTTGATGTAATTGCGAATTTCTTTTACTCAACCCTAAATTTTCACTAATTCACTAATTGCTGCTGCTTCGCCTTCTTCTGCTTGTCTCCGGTATTCCGTTTTCCAAACGTTCTGCTCCGGTCGTTAACCCTGCTCTCCCGCTAATGTCAATCGAACAAAATCAGACTGCGCATATGTAACGTTGCTGCGGCTGCTGGTCTGCCAAAGAAAGTTGCGTCGGGGAGCTCGGCCCTTTCCACGGGTTCTTCTGCCCCTGACTTGACCCTGATCTGGTCTATGAGGAGAGGTTAGGTCAGAAAATTGTCTTGGACTATAAAAACCCCTTATTTCTCACCTTTTTCTTTATTTTCCTTCGCTATGTTTTTGTTGGGCACAGCAATGGTTTAAAAGCGCCTGCTTTGAACCAAAATCTGTTCTGGAATATAGTCTTATAAATTCCATGTGACTCCCTACAATCTTCCACGAAATATTTACCTGGCCGAACTATAGACCACTTTCAAAACAATTCTTCACGAAGATTTATTTAATATTCCCACGGATGCCTTAAATATTTCGAGATTGCTCTTTGAATATTTAGGACTTATACTATTAGCCTGGGTTAAGCGCGTAATATAATTTCGATACGAAAAATTAGGTCTGGTCAGTTACGCTGGTACGATCAAATAGGAAGAGAAAATTCGCTGAGCTCGACAAGAACCTATTCTCGCTCCACCCAAAACGATCGAGTTTACGAGCTTTCTTCCCAGCTGACTGTGTTGTGAAACTCGCGAGTGTATCTCCTAACGTAATGAGCTTAAATTTCCCGCCAAATCGATAACAATTTATACGAATTCTACGAAAAATAAAAAAAAACAAATTTTTCTCTTTTTTGAGAACCATGCACAGCACAAGGTCTGCAGCTTGTGCTTTTTTTGATGATGGCTCTTTTCCACTGGGTCTTCATGATAACAGTACTGGAGTAAGGTAAACTGTACAAAATCCATCTGTTTGTAATGCTCCCTTTCCCGATCGACAGCACCTGGACCGTTTGGCTGGTGCGCAAGCATTCTGCAGCCCTCATTCTGGCATTTGTCGTGGGCATTTTTCTATTTTTGCTGTTCTCGCTCAGTCGTCAGATGAGGAACCTGTGCTTTTTGAACTGGCTGACGACTCTGGTTATCGTGAGTGTACATTGCATCATGGGCGCCTTGCAGCGTATTGTCTGGGTCTCTTCCCTAGGTGGAGTTTATGGTGCAACCTCTGGCGTTGCGGATCAACGGATCTGCTGTATCTGCTGGCCGGCTTTCTGATCGTATCACTGGTGGTCGTCATCTTCACGCTTCTGGCAGCCATATGCCCGTGAGTGAATGTCCGAAGCATCCTTAACTGTGGCACCCATCTGTGACCCATTCCCTCTCACGCAGTGTGACCTTACTGAGGGCGGGATATTCTTTCTAATTCTGTTCATGAGCGTCTTTGTGCTGAGCGTTTATTGCATTGTGTTCTATGAAGTCATCGGCTTGGACTGGTCCTACTACATCTTCGCTTTCCTTTTTACCGTCATGGTGGTGGCCGTAAGAACCCCCTTATTCCATTATTCCGCCTGTCCCTTGCAGTCGCATACTCACGAGTCATTTGCAGTTCCTAATGTATCATGTGCAGTGCATCATGGGCGGCAGAAGCACCGAGGCCGAGCTCGCCCATGACAAGTACGCGGCTCTGCTATTGTTCTATGAATTCGTGGCTCTGTTCATGCTGACCCCAAGATGGGCCATGTACCCACGATGACCACATGGAACCCCTTGAATTGGTCTCATCTAATCAACTGAATGCATGGCTCCCCTTTCACCCTTTTACCACCCACTTCACGTTAATAAATACACTCATGGAACCCATTCTACTGAATGTCTTTTTTGGCAAAACACTTATTCATTCGTCGCTCGGACAGAGCGGATAGGGGCTTTCCCATGCGGCAGCCCGTGGGTCCGTTCAGGTGCAACATTACGTGATCCCGACACCCAATCAGCCCGTCTCCATCGCAGTCGTAGCCGAACCGCTTCACATAGCTGCGCACAAGCCCCTCGGCGCAGCTGGCAACTGGCACGCGTCCCTCGTAGTCTGCTGGGGAACGGAAAAGCATCGGGTTATAGCGTGGTCTGCGGCAGTTTGTCAAATTTGAGTCTGCATTACCCTGCGTAAGTGGGTGGTTGTCCGGGTCACTAGTCCCCTGGGCGTCCATCCAGTACAGCCATGAGATGCGATATATGCCGCACGGCATCCCCCCGCACTTTGCTGCCTGATTGTCTGTGGCGGCCACAGCGATGCATGGCAGGCAGTCCTCGCTCGGCACCAGAACCGATGGCCGGAGTGTAGTTATGCTTTGGGCAGCTGGAAAATGCACAGTTTAGAAGTAAGCTAAATTATTAGCCAAGTTAATTAAAGCGATTGACCGCACATACTCGTACTCTGGGTTCGATATTCTGGCAATAGTTCGTCAGGGCTGGAGCCCACTAATATACATTGACGACGACGGCGTTTCCCATCCAACATGCCACTACAATTGAGACGCCCATAAAAAGTACCAGCAGCAGCAGCATGGTATGGTTACAGGAGGATGACGGAGCTGGCCGGTATGACGGGACAATGAAACTTTTGCATTGCCTCTGCTCATGCCTGCTGGTGCTTTGTTGTTGCTCGTCCTCCTGTTAGTTTAAAAAAAAAAACAGATTAATTAAAAGGAAAACTGTTGTGTTTATGTATTTTATGATTGTACGTACCTTGCCGTTTCGTCTGATCGTAGGTAAACGTAATTTGTTTTCTCTGTTAATTGCATGTATCTGTGTTTCTTTTTGTAATCTTTTAATTTGTTTTCCACAAGCCACTACTGGATGCTTGCCATGCCTACATATTGCATTGGGACAGACTGTTTAAATTCGCCAATTGCAATTGTGCCACTACTCTTCCTCTTGCCAGTCGTCCAATTGGAATTTATTCCCAATTGCCATTACAAATGCAATTGTAGGCATGCACATCCCTCCCTTTATTTATCTCTTACCTTTTTCCTTCTCCTTGCTATCCTCCTTTTGTCCTTGTAAATTATTTTTATACCCGTACTCAAAAAAGAGTTAAGGGGTATATTAGATTTGTGGTAAAAGTAGATGTGTGTAACACAGAGAAGGAAAATTTTCCGACCCCATAAAGTATATATATTCTTGATCAGCATCAATAGCCGAGTCGATAGAGCCATGTCTGTCTGTCCGTCCGTCCGTCTGTCGGTCTTGTTTGACGCCTGGATCTCAGAGACTATAAAAGCTATGGCAGTATCGCTTGGCGTATACGTATTTGCTTATTGTGTCTGTAAACATGGCTAACAAGTTGAGTAATGCCGGTGACAATGCTGGTATTGCCACTTGCCACTTGGCGCAGTGTTGCCCCGCCCCACCCACCACACCTGCGCTTGCAACAGCTAATAGATGAAGAGCGAGGGAGAGTCACTGAGTCGCCGAGTCGCTGCCTCGCAAGTTGTAAGTGCTCAAGTTTTTCAATTAAAAGTTGCTACCTTTTGTATGTTACTGCGGCGGCATAACATAAATACGCATGTGTTAGAAAGAGAGAGAGAGAGAGAGAGTTCCTATATCTAAGCGCGCATTTCCTGACTTTTGCCTAATCATGATGCCGCTGATATATCAATAAACTACATGGCAGGAGCCGAATCGGAGGAGGATCCCGTCTGCATTATAAATCAGCAGAAACCAACAAGCAAAACCCAAGGAAAGCAAACAAACAAACACCAAACGACAGGTGTTGAAGTCGAGGGCATTATTGTTATGTTACTGCTTAGCGTAACAATACCGCTCAGCTTGGTGGCTTCTTTCAGAATGTTTATTGAATATCTTTTTGTTCTTATCCTAGGGTACAATCGTTCTTATGTATAACGGAGAGCGAGAGTTCTCCCATGCATTATATGAAAAGAGTACCACCGCATAAGTATTAGTGCGCGTGGTCTCTGCCTGAGTCTAATGGAAATGCAAGGTCAGCGTTAAGGAGCTTTTGAGAGAGAGACCCATCGCCTCAGTGTTAGGGCGTTTGGGTTCTGCCTGAGTTCGGGTAAATGCCTGCTCAGCAGTTTTGGTAGCTGACCGATCTGTGTTCAAGTCTTAGATCGTTGCTGTGCAAAAGGAATGTGTAACATAAACATAAGTTGTTTATGTCACTGCTCATATGTACGCGCTTATATATGTATTTATATATATAACAGAGTGTTACATATGTACATGCATGGGTTCACTACACCTCCCTTTTTAAAAAAATAACGTAATATATGAAGTTATTTAAAACAATATTTGAATTTTGTGAACTAACATGTATGTTTATGTATAAAAAATATATATATTTTTTTTTTTTTTTTTTATATATTTATTGTTTTTATTTATTTATTTCTTTTTCTTTTTTTTCGATGATCTATGTATCATGGTTACATACGTGTGCTTACTTAAGTGATGGTTATTTTACGTATGCCTACCTAAGTCCTGGCTATTTACGTATGTCTACCTAGGTCATGGCCATGACAGGATAAAATGAAATTATTATGAAATGAAAAGTTTTAATCTATCCTTATGTACTTTTTGTTTTTTTCATTTTCTCCTATACTATCTACCTTATATGGTCCAGTATATTTAAAATCTAACTTATGACCTGTTTCATTTTTCAATAAAACCTGATCTCCTGTTTTTAATTTGAAATCTAAACAGTTTTTATCATAATTAATTTTTTGTTTTGTTTATTAGATTCTATCATTAATCTTGCTCTTTTAAAAGCTTGTTCTAGTCTAAATTTTGATTCTTTAGCGTAATCATCTATATTATAAAGAGGATCTATTCTATCTATGCTATTAAAATGTATTGGTAAGTTCGAAGTCTTACCGAAAACTAATTCATATGGACAATAATCATGTGCCATAGAGGGGGTTGTGTTGAAGCAATATACGAAGTATTGTAGCCATACATCCCAATCTGTTTTGTCAGTTGAGATGTATGAGCGTATGAACTCATTAAAAGTTCTGTGGCTTCGCTCCACGGTTCCTACAGTCTGGTGATGATGTGCAGTGGATGTTATGTTTTGAATATTTAAGTTTTTACATAAATCTTCAATTATTGAATTTTTGTATTCCGTTCCCATGTCCGTAATGAACGTCTTCATTGGACCGTACTTTAGAATAAAATCTTCAAATATAGCTTTAGCTACTGTTTTTGCACTTTTGTTCTTGATTGGTATGGCTACAAGGTATTTTGTCAAGTCACAGATTAAAGTGACTGCATATTCGTTTCCTTGTTCTGATTTAGGAAGTGGACCGATCGTATCCACAATTACCCTATCAAACGCCATTTGTGGTGTTTCAGTTATAGTCAATGGGGTCTTGGTATGTTTAGTTGTTTTGGACTTTTGGCATTTGGGACACTTTCTCACATAATTTGTAATTTGACGTGTCATGTTTTTCCAATAATAATGCCTTCTTATTTTCGCTAATGTTTTAGCTATACCTGTGTGACCTCCTTGGATTGGATCATCATGGAATGTAGACAGTATCTCTTCTTTTTCTTTATTTTCTTTTATTGTGGTCACCGGCTTGAGTAGCGCTACTCTTAAATTCTTTAATATTTTATTGCCCTTGTTCTTAAAAGAATCTATTGAAATGTTCTCAAAGATTTCTTCGCTCGGTGCCATTTTAAGTTGGCTGATGTTATTTATACCGGCTTCTTTTTCAAGCCTTTGGAAAAATTGACCTAAGTCGAAGGTTCCATTAGTATAAAGGTCGCTAACTTTAATTCTTACAAATATCTTTTTCCCATGTTTAAAGAAACACTTAGTCGAAGATAAATGTAAGGTCACTACTTTTTTAACATCATCATTTTGTATGACGTTGTATATATTGGGCTTTGAAGAGATCGATTGCTTTTGCAATTCTGTGTTTGAACCTGCGCAGGTTTTCTGTCTACTTTGATTTCTTGTAGTGACTTTTAATACTGTATTGGTTGTTTGTATATTCTTTAAGTCTGTAATGGTTATTCTTGATAACGCATCTGCTATATGGTTGTCCTTTCCCTTAAGATACTCCACAGTAAAATCATATTCCTCCAAATCTAGTCTCATACGTGTTAATTTTGAGCTGGGGTTAATCATAGAAAATAAATAGGTAAGTGGCCTATGGTCAGTTTTGACAGTGAAATGCTTGCCATAAATGTATGGTCGAAAATGATTTATTGCCCAATGTAGTGCAGCTAATTCTTGTTCTGTTGTGTTTTTATTACTTTCTCCCTTTGTAAATGATCTTGATGCATACGCTACTGGTAGCTGAGTTCCATTATAATTTTGTGTTAGAACAGCACCACATGCTTGTTTACTTGCATCCGTTGTTATACAAAATTCTTTGCTAAAATCTGGATATTGCAGTAAGGTTGGTTTCATCAATTGTACTTTTAAATATTCGAATGCTTTCTGACATTTATCTGTCCATTCGAAGTTAACATTCTTTTTACATAATCTTGTTATGTGACATGAATAATCGGAAAAATTTTTAATGAAACGTCTATAATAATTGCAAAATGCAACGAATCTTCTAGCGCTATCTGCGTCCGTTGGGACTGGGTATTTCTCTATAACGTCATATTTCTTGTCGTCTGGTAAAATACCTTTATCAGTACACTTATGACCTAGAAAGGTTACTTCGTGTCTGAAGAATGAGCACTTTTCAGGGTGCAATTTAAGGTTGTGTTTTCTACACATCTCAAAAACGCTGGTGAGGTTTTTAATCATGTGTTTTTCGGAACAACCGATGACAATTAGGTCATCCATATACAAGAATGCCTGAGAAGGTTCGATACCTGAAAATGCAATTGTCATCATTCTTTGAAAAGAATTGGGCGCTATTTTTAAACCATATGGTAATCGCGTGAAGCGATAGGAGCCATTGCTCGTTGAAAATGAAGTTATATTTCTTGAACTTTCTTCAAGTTCTATTTGATGAAAACCTGACATCAGATCTAGACATGAAAAGTATTTAGCTCTACCTAATTGATCAAGAATATCATCTATTCTGGGAAGTGGAAATTTGTCTGATAAAACTTTTTTGTTTATTTGGCGGTAGTCAATCACTAGGCGCCATCTTTTACTATCTGAATTCGGTAATGATTTTTCGGGACAATTAATAATGGACTGTTGTATTCAGAGACTGAGGGTTCTACTATTTTGTCTTTTATTAGATTTTCTACTTGCTTTGTTACTTCCTCTTTTGACTGTGGGGAATTCTGTAGTTTTTTATATATATCGGTTCATCATCTTTCATTCTTATCTTTTGTTTATAAAAATTATTAGTTGATATCGATTCGGTTTCTGTTCCGAATATATCACAGTATTTGGTGCATAATTCTGTAAGAATGGTTTTGAATTGAATAGGGAAGTTTTTATTTAACTTGTCTAAAATTTCGGTCTGATTATTATTAGGATTGGTATTTACTATGTCATAATCATCTAATGGTTCGAATTTTATTGTATTTAATTCAATGATTGCGTTTGTATTTGTGGTATTTAATATTCGGACGAAGGTGTTTTGAGAGTCTGAAATAGAGTTTCCAATGTATACTCCATTTTGAATCTCTTGATTTGGTATGAATATATATTCAGTGGCTGCATTTATAGCAATCTTTCGGACAACTTCGGATCGTGCTGGTAAAATTGTAAATTTGTTTTCTAGTGTATGATATATTGGAATATTGATGGGATAATTTAAATTATTTGGTCTCAGGATGAGCCAATCATTTTCTGGTTTTAAGTCTATTTGACAATTGAATTTTTTCATGAAATCTATACCAATTATTCCATCGCAAGGAATGGGAAAGTTTGAATCTACTATATGAAAATTATGTTGAATAGCATACATATTTTCCTGAGAGAAGTTCTATGAATGCTAATCCTTTGGAATTGGTTGAACCTTCACCAATACCTGATATTTGTGTGATATTTTTGTAATCTATGTTACGAAATGTGTCTGTATTTTCTTTTATTAAAGATATGTCTGCACCTGTATCTACCAATAATGTATATATGTTGTGTGTTTTTATACCCGTACTCAAAAAAGAGTTAAGGGGTATATTAGATTTGTGGTAAAAGTGGATGTGTGTAACACAGAGAAGGAAAATTTTCCGACCCCATAAAGTATATATATTCTTGATCAGCATCAATAGCCGAGTCGATAGAGCCATGTCTGTCTGTCCGTCCGTCCGTCCGTCCGTCTGTCCGTCTGTCTGTCTTGTTGAGCGCCTGGATCTCAGAGACTATAAAAGCTAGGGCAACCAAATTTGGTTTCCAGACTCATGTGATATCACACTGCTACAAGTGTATTTCAAAATTTCGCCCCACCCCCTTCCGCCCCCACAAAAGACGAAAATCTGTGGCAGACACAATTTTAAAGATACGATAAAACTAAAAACGCAGTATCGTAGAGAATGCTCATATCTACCAGATTGCCGAATCTGAATCATATCGGATCATAATTATAGCCACAATGAAGAAATTAATTTCCAGTTGCTTCCCCCGCCCCCTCCCGCAACAGAAACGTTACTCTATCTCCTTCTCGCTCGCACACTCTGCCGCGTTCAGTGCGCGAGCAACCCCTAGCGGAGGAGATGTAGAATTTAAATAGTACATGTAGAATCTACATGTTAGATGTAGTATATACATTGTAGAAGTAGATAACAGATGTAGCAAAAAAGTATTTAAAGTATCATGCTTAAAAATGTATATACTGACTGAGTACGGGTATAAGTATAGTCGCGTCCCCAGAAGCGACTCACAATTCCTTCTCGTTTTATTTAATTAATTTTTATTTTTTTTTTTTTATTTTTTTTTTTTATTTTATTTTTATATATTTGTGTTTATATAGTGGCTGTTGTGTACTTTTTCTTTAATATCTTGTTGTGTATTGCATACAATTTTAGCAAAAGCATTGTGGATAGCAAAATAATTATTATTAGTAATAGTGTCCACAGTGAACCTATGTCTTCTGTGTGATCTACTATTTCAAGTTTATTGACGACATTTGCCGTCGGGTTTTCGATCTTTGATTCTGTTTTACCCATGATTGAATTATTGGGATTTTCTTTTATCTCAAAAATTATTTTTAAAATTTGATATATTATTATATAATTATATAAATTATCATTACATTTGTGTCCTACCTAATGGGCGAATGGCTTTACAGGCCAGTCTATTTTACCGGTCGACTCAATTGTCGTCGGGTATTACAAAAATTCAATTTATTTATATTGTTTTAATAGTATTTAATATTATTTTGATGGGCGTTCTCTGTAACGCTATCGGTCCGTGGCCCAGCTTGTCGCACTGGCGGTGCCGGTACTGTGTCTTCCCACAGGCTAGTTGGATTGGGTGCTGGAGCTGGTCATCTCGCAGGCTGATGGGGTGCCGGCGCTGGTCATCTCTTTCCGTTTCGGCAACACCCATATGCAAGTGTTGTTGCACGTCGGGCTGTAGAGTGGCCCTTGGCAGTCTCCAGGGCATTTCTTTTGTTGTTTTGGTATAGCTCTGGGGGCAGGACGGTGATTAATAAATTGTCTATTTTGTTTTTGTGTTGTGGTACAGGGTGAGCTTTTACTTTTTAATAGCGACTCGAGGTGTTCGAGTTCGCTCTGTAACTTCACTGCTACTTTCCACTTCGGGGGATTGTCGTTTTTATACAGAAGTTTAACGATATCAGACTTTCTTTCTGATCCGTTCTTTTAAACCACTTCTTCTGGGTTTAAGTTTAATTTGGGTGCTCATCCCTGTACTCACTCAGATATTTCTTTGCTGTTTCTGTAATTATTATTCCAGTTGGGCCAGTTGTTCATCACTGTCCTTAGTGTTCCAGTTTTTCCAGTTGTTCATCATTGTATTTATGCAGCAATAGCCCCATAGCACGGATCACAATAATGCAATCACACATGGCCACAGACTTTAATATGATTTGATTACGATGTTAGAATTATTAAGTTGTTTTAATCGAGTAGTGTCGAATTTGTCACGGTCGCCATGTTATGTTACAGCTTAGCGTAACAATACCGCTCAGCTTGGTGGCTTCTTTCAGAATGTTTTTTGAATATCTTTTTGTTCTTATCCTATCCAATCCAATCCAATCGTTCTTATGTATAACGGAGAGCGAGAGTTCTCCCATGCATTATATGAAAAGAGTACCACCGCATAAGTATTAGTGCGCGTGGTCTCTGCCTGAGTCTAATGGAAATGCAAGATCAGCGTTAAGGAGCTTTTGAGAGAGAGACCCATCGCCTCAGTGTTAGGGCGTTTGGGTTCTGCCTGAGTTCGGGTAAATGCCTGCTCAGCAGTTTTGGTAACTGACCGATCTGCGTTCAAGTCTTAGATCGTTGCTGTGCAAAAGGAATGTGTAACATAAACATAAGTTGTTTATGTCACTGCTCATATGTACGCGCTTATATATGTATTTATATATATAACAGAGTGTTACATATGTACATGCATGGGTTCACTACACAGTAACGCTGTAGTTTTTCTGAGCTCGACTCAACTTTTTGGACATGAATACGATGGGCTTTTCCTCTTGATCTTCCGATAGTTGAACCAACACTGCTCCAATACCAAAGGCACTGGCATCACAATGAAGGTAAAACTTTTTAGAAAAATCTGGATTCTGTAGTACCGGGGCAGACGTTAAGGTATGCTTCAAGGTATTCATTGCAGCATGCGCCTCCGGAGTCCAGGCAAATTTCTTTTTCGACGACAAGACATCGGTGATCGGACAAGTTAGGTCAGAAAAATTCTGAATAAATCGCCGATACCACCCACAAACTCCCAGAAATCCACGAACTTGTTTGAGGTTCCTTGGCGGAGGCCAGCTTAAAACGCAAGATATCTTTTCTGGATCCGTACAAATTCCTCCACTTCCTATAACGTAACCCAGGTAGTTTACGCTAGTTACACAAAAATGGCTCTTCTCAACATTAATTGTTAAGTTGGCTTTCCGGAATTCTTCCGCCAATCGCACGAGGATGGCTAGATGCGAGGAAAAATCTTCAGAAATTATGCACAGATCATCAAGATAGCCAAAAACACAATATCTTAAATCGGGCGGGATAATGCTATCCATTAACCGACACATTGTCGAGGGGGCGTTACATAAACCAAAGGGCATGACCTTAAATTGGTACAGTGGTCTCCCGGGAACAGTAAATGCGGTTAACGGTTTGGATTCGTCACTTAGTTTGATTTGCCAGAAGGCATCCTTTAAGTCTAGTTTGGAAATGAAATTGGCTTTCGGCAAACGAGCGAAAATACCATCGATGCTTGGAAGGGGGTAAGCATCCTTTTTTGTTACTGCATTTAACTTCCTAGCATCCAAGAATAACCTAACTTAATTTGGCTTGATTACCAATCTCATCGGTGAGCTCCAAGCGCTTGTCGAAGGCTCTGCAAAAACCAATTTTTCGACCGCTGGACTCACTGGATAAAAACGCTGTTTGACTAGCTGCGCGTTGTCAATGTCTATGTGGTGCTGAACTAATCTTGTTCGACCTAGTCCTTGGGCGAAACTAGGGAAAAGTTGTTTGACAAGGTCCAGCTGCTGAAGCTGAGTCGTATTTAAAGGGTATGAAGACGAGTCGGTTTCTTTTTCAACCTCTAACGAACTTATTATATTCGGAGCAAGTTGAAATAGCTTCCAAAAGTCAATCCCAAGAATCACTCGTTGTTTAATGGAGGGGATAACATATAACTTCATAAGCTTCTGATCATTTTTGTACTTAACTAATATATTCAAAACTCCTATAACTTCATGGCCCTTACCATCTACTGTATTTACCTTAGACTTTATTGGCTTAAATTCATGATAGTTATCTAACTTATCTGTAGCAAGCGAAGCTCCTACACAGCTAACATTAGCTCCGGTATCCAAAAGACCAAGTTCATCGCGTCCGAGAAAAGAGACTTCCGCATAGCTACGCATATCGCTTTTATTACTAAATATAGCTGACATTAACATTCTCTGATTCTTTTTACGGTTATTGAAATATTCTCTAACTCTTGAACTGCTTCTTTGTCTCACAGGCTGTTCATTAAAAATTCTCTTTCGGGCTTCCTGATAGTTCTGCAACCGCTCATGATACGGGATAAGATGACGGGCTGAATTTATTTGTTGGACATCTTTCCGGGGCTTAGGATCGTTTACAGGAAGATCTACAGTTTCTAGGTTCTCGGGGGCATCCCGCTGTTGTTGGGTGTCCCCTTTAATCAGTTTTCCGAATGACGGCTTAGGCATGTTTTGCATTGTGGCTTATACACTTGAGGGGCGCCACATCCATAACAAAAGATACGACGCTCAGCCAGACAGTTTTCCCAAACGTGGCCTGTTGTCTCGCAATTCCAACAGATCAATTTTGATTGGGATCTGCGTATTGCGGCAACCTCAATTTCCGATTCTGACTCTTCTTCTGCTTCGGTTTCTCTAGTCGGCTTTTCCACGGCTAATACTTGGCGGCGATACCCGATCGGTTTCATTTTGGCTGAGAGTTCAGCGCGATCATCTATTTCGCGTCCCATAGATTCCTGCATTTGCACCAAACGACGAAGATGACTTACAGTGTGTATGGGTTGATACAGCAGCTGCTGACGTATGGCTGGCAACAAGTTATGCTTAAGGATTTCAAGAACTTCTTCTTCTTCCATGCGTACTGAGAACCTATCAATCAAGGTCGCTACAGCGTCGTAAAAATCAGAAAAAGTCTCTCCAGGCTTTTGCTTCCGAGAACGGATCTGTTCTTTACAGCGAAAGTCTGAGCGATAATCTCGGTACTGCTGTCGTAGAGACGAACAAAACGCAGACCAGCTTATTTGAGCCACCTGCTTATGATATCTCCAAAACCAGTCTTTTGCTTTCCCGGTAAAGAGGACATGCAAATGCTTACATAAAGCTGCGAAGTCGCTATCTAACGTTTCATCTGTTAACGCCTTTACCCTATACATAAATTCATCTACTCCTAGCCCATCGTCGGACCCATCAAACTTTAGATTCCATTTCTGCATTATGTCGGCAACCTTTCCTGGCTTTATGTTCGCGCTGATACTCGAATGGACTTGTGATCCTAGCGCAGGAGCTGCTTGATTATGCGAAACACTATCATTTGGTTGGGGACTCACATTTAAGCTTGCCAGACGGTGTGACAATGCTAGCTCAACCATGTTTTCGAGATGATCATAGTCTATCCTACTTCTATCCTGACGGTTGCTTTGATTATTCGGTCGGCCCCGACCTCTGGAACTTATACCTCGTCTGATTGAGTTTTGACCTCTGACCCCCTCATTCTGGATAGGAAGTGGAGGTTCATTTAAGACCCTTGATAAATTTCGAGTTAGAACACGGCTGGTGGATGGAGCACTGTCGGTACTGGGGCCTCCAGGGGAGCAATTGCCTACGACTACTTTTATATTTTGCGATGACACACTCTGGTTGCAGTGGGGACATTCTTTCCGTGCTTCTAACCAAGATTCTAAGCAATTCTTGTGAAAGACATGCTTACAAGGCGTGATCAAGCATGACTCCGTATCAGACATACGATTCCCACAAATCCCACAATCGCTGGTAGCTACTGCTTGAGCTGATGCTTGTTCACGGGCATCTCCTAACGAATCTCGTGGACTATGTGCAATAGGCATATTTTATTTTAAATTTCTTTTAACGATAAACTAAACGGTGACACTGGTTTCCAAGAGATAGCAATTTAATTTCTCATGATCAATTGTTCGGGAATAAATTTGGCTATTATAATTAATTTAGTGAAGATGGGTCGTTTTGTGTGCTTGCTACTCAAGCCTACCATGCGCATTCGGTACCGACTTGCATGGGTGCAACATCGATCATATCCAGACATACCAACGTAAGCTTTTCTAATAGCCTGCGGCACAAATCTTCCTCACCTAGTAAGTGATCGGAACAGAAAGTATTTTTCATGAACTACTACATAAATCTAATACAGAGACCATTGGCAGGGTGTTCGATCTGAGCCAAACACACAAGAATTCCGAATGACATGTATGTAAGAGTATTCACACTTTTATTCTTATTTAAAAGTACTATTCCGAGTATAAAATGAGCTAGAATTTGGACGGCTTTGGTAGCTGATGTTCTACTGCTACCCTGTTACTTCGTTACTTCTTCGTTGGGCATTCGACGGCCATAGTACTTGCTATCTATCACAATCCCATTCCGGAGATACCTCAACTATCTTTATCCACTTCTGGAACATAGTGCCTATGTGCCTATTATTTTCTACAGAACGGAACCAGATAAAAATAAAGAAACATTCTGCTCGTCTTAATCCTGGGGGCGTGTGACTGCTAATTCCAAACTCTGATCGGTATGATGTTATTTTACTAACAGCCCCACGTTGGGCGCCAAAAGTTATGTAACCCTGTTACATACCAGCGTCCAACTGGGTATAGGAATTGGAAAAATCTTAACGGACAAACAGCCCCACGTTGGGCGCCAAAAATTATGTAACCATCTAGGGAGAATAAGGGGACGATTCTTGCGGCTAGTGCTCTTGCACTCAGGCCTTCATCCATATTCCTCAAGCGAGTCGAAGGTATCCGAGCGGGGCGGGACCCTATGTTTCCGTTAGCTCTTTCGGGGTGGGGTGGGTTTGCTAGGACCTTGACTCTCGCCTACATAATCTTATTTAAGGATCCCTACTGAAACTAAAACAGGAGCTTTACTCCCAAAAACAATATAATCTGATTCGACGAAGAAAGCCTAAACAAACTTCGGGCAACAAAACGAAAGAATTTCCCGATCAATAATCACGAGGTATGGGCGTGGTCTAAAGGTGTTACTTGACCCACGCGTTCTTTACCCTCCCTACCTGGATATTCAATATACGGTTTTTCTGAATATCCCCTATTTCCATGCTATCTCTCAGCCCTCCAGGTCACCGCTTATGAAACTTTTAGTCACTCATTCCAAATTAATAATCTTTTTATTCATATAAATTCTAGGTAATGCATTTCAAACATGCTTTTCTAAATTAAACGTTTCGAGGTTATTCTATATATATGTTGGCTAATGCTAAAGAAAATATTTAATTCAAATTTACATGGCTAACGAAAATGAATAATTTTATGATAAAAAAAAATACGAAGAAAAAATATATATATGTTAATGATACAGGGAAGATGTAGAAAAAAATATTTTATAAGTGGTTAATATGCTTTTCTCCTAGCATTTCCCGGATCATTTTTATAAGATCGGTCGAAATTACCAGAGTGTTTTTTTGTATTTTGTTCTATCTCGACTACGGCAAATGCATCAAATCAATACTGCAACAACTACCAGCCAATATCTACTTTTATTGCAAACTCACGCACAAAACTCTCCAGCGGTGAAAGGCCTTCCAACGGTGTTGATGTAGCGGCTAAACTTGGGCAAAAAGGGTTATAAATGTGCAAACCAATTGATTTTATGCATTAGCTATGTTAACATTTACTTTCTGTTGATTTTTTTTCTTCATTTTCTTCACTTTTCCGACAAATTCTTGTATCAAAACATTTTAAAGAAATTTGCACGCAGGCAGAATGAGTTAATGGAATTGATATGATTCAAAATTTACTTTAAAAAAAAATAATCTAAGAAAAAAAATGACGAGAAGATCCGTTTTGTTTGTGGAGCGCCACTTTGCGATCGAGTGCAGCAATTGGCCGTTGTGTTTGTGGAGCGCCACTGTGCGTCTGCCTCGCAGGTGTCCGGCGAGCTATGATGTGGAGTGTTGAGGCTCTGCACCGGACACTTGTAGAAGGCTGCACTAGCGGCTGGCGGTGGCCACACCGGCAAAGGGGTTGATTTGCGCAGCTGTGTGGTGGTGTTGGTGTGAATCCGGGGGTCAGCAAGCTGGTTATGAGTGTGGATGCTGTGCTGTCCACGCGACAAAACCCAGGGATGAAAAATCGGCCCACGTCAGAGGATCCGCAATTGCACTAGCAAGATGCGTGTTGAAGAAATGGCAATGCTGAGGTCGCTGGACGTGGGCGATGTCCAAAAAGGTTTCTATCCACACTGCCGAGGAAATAATCCCGTTTACTATACCGCCAAAATACGGTCTGGCACACGTACCTTTGTTTGTGTTGAATCCAATTAGACACTGTAGTGATCGTTTGGATCAGGTTAAATGCTGGATGCCACAAGATAAAGATTTTGCACCCACGTGATTAACTTTTCGATTTTGCACACACCAAAAAAAATTAGCAGACGCCGCAACAAAAGAATTTTTGAGAAAGAGAGTGGGGTACAGCTGCAATTTTCTTTTATAGACCGGCATTCCAGAGCTTTCTCTCTGCAGCCTCTCGGAAAGAGAGAGTGACAGATGAGTGACAGGTGCATCCAGACGCACTGAGAGCTTTTCCAAGCTGCACTGCTAATCACAGCTGGTATGGCTCGATCAGTCAGCGCCCTCTATGTTTCAAAAAAACATTTTGCGTTTCCAACGCAGCGACAAAAATGTCGCCACCGAAATGCGATGGAAATTAAACGTTATTTTTTTTTTAAACTAAAAACGGACCGCCAGGCGCCCGTTACATAACACTCTGTTATATATATAAATACATATATAAGCGCGTACATATGAGCAGTGACATAAACAACTTATGTTTATGTTACACATTCCTTTTGCACAGCAACGATCTAAGACTTGAACACAGATCGGTCAGCTACCAAAACTGCTGAGCAGGCATTTACCCGAACTCAGGCAGAACCCAAACGCCCTAACACTGAGGCGATGGGTCTCTCTCTCAAAAGCTCCTTAACGCTGATCTTGCATTTCCATTAGACTCAGGCAGAGACCACGCGCACTAATACTTATGCGGTGGTACTCTTTTCATATAATGCATGGGAGAACTCTCGCTCTCCGTTATACATAAGAACGATTGTACCCTAGGATAAGAACAAAAAGATATTCAATAAACATTCTGAAAGAAGCCACCAAGCTGAGCGGTATTGTTACGCTAAGCAGTAACATAACATGGCGATCGTGACAAATTCGACACTACTCGATTAAAACAACTTAATAATTCTAACATCGTAATCAAATCATATTAATGGCTGTGGCCATGTGTGATTGCATTATTGTGTTCCGTGCTATGGGGCTATTGCTGCATAAATACAATGATGAACAACTGGAAAAACTGGAACACTAAGGACAGTGATGAACAACTGGCCCAACTGGAATAATAATTACAGAAACAGCAAAGAAATATCTGAGTGAGTGCAGGGATGAGCACCCAAATTAAACTTAAACCCAGAAGAAGTGGTTTAAAAGAACGGATCAGAAAGAGAAAGTCTGATATCGTTAAACTTCTGTATAAAAACGACAATTCCCCGAAGTGGAAAGTAGCAGTGAAGTTACAGAGCGAACTCGAACACCTCGAGTCGCTATTAAAAAGTAAAAGCTCACCCTGTACCACAACACAAAAACAAAATAGACAACTTATTAATCACCGTCCTGCCCCCATAGCTATACCAAAACAACAAAAGAAGTGCCCTGGAGACTGCCAAGGGCCACTCTACAGCCCGACGTGCAACAACACTTGCATATGGGTGTTGCCGAAACGGAAAGAGATGACCAGCGCCGGCACCCCATCAGCCTGCGAGATGACCAGCTCCAGCACCCAATCCAACTAGCCTGTGGGAAGACACAGTACCGGCACCGCCAGTGCGACAAGCTGGGCCACGGACCGATAGCGTTACAGAGAACGCCCATCAAAATAATATTAAATACTATTAAAACAATATAAATAAATTGAATTTTTGTAATACCCGACGACAATTGAGTCGACCGGTAAAATAGATTGGCCTGTAAAGCCATTCGCCTATTAGGTAGGACACAAATGTAATGATAATTTATATAATTATATAATAATATATCAAATTTTAAAAATAATTTTTGAGATAAAAGAAAATCCCAATAATTCAATCATGGGTAAAACAGAATCAAAGATCGAAAACCCGACGGAAAATTTCGTCAATAAACTTGAAATAGTAGATCACACAGAAGACATAGGTTCACTGTGGATACTATTACTAATAATAATTATTTTGCTATCCACAATGCTTTTGCTAAAATTGTATGCAATGCACAACAAGATATTAAAGAAAAAGTACGCAACAGCCACTATATAAACACACATATATAAAAATAAAATAAAAATAAAAATAAAAAAATAAAATTAATTAAATAAAATTATTTCAAAATATCCGATTATCTATGGACAATGGTTGGATACCGATAACAAAAGTTTTTTAATTAAAAAGATGTTTTTTTTTTTTTTTTTTTTTTTTTTTTTTATTTTTGCTTTTTCCCTCTGCCCCCCAACAACGGGGGAGGGGCCCCACACCTCCTCTGGGGGAAAAAAAAAAAAAAACTTTTTTACAGAGAGCGGGCCCCCCATGGCTCTAACCACGGTACGCCCCAAATAGCGGTGCGTCAGCACTCGAAGCGACATTTCGTAATTAATAAACCACTCTACACATTTATGTCCACACGACAATTTTAAAACCACCCCACCTCTTGGGACATTTCATAATCGACACCATAGTCATAAGCTATCAAAGAACAATTTCCGACCCACTGGCCCAAAAAAACTCTTCTACCCTCCCCTGTGCCCAAAAAAAAGAAACCTTCTTTTTTTCTGAACACTACTAACCCTCACCTTCCGTGATGCCAAATTAGAAAAACCTTCTTTTTTCTGAACACTACTAACCCACTAGCAAACTGTCAACGAAGCACAACCTTCGTCCCACTTGCTAGCCCCACAGCTATTGTCAGAAAAATAATCATAAGTTAGCAATAATTAATTCCGGGTCAGGTGCGATCACCAGATGCATAAAAGGGCCAAGATCGGCCGAAGAAGTAGGCAGTCCACCAGCCCCAATACACGACACTGCACCAGGCAGTCCATCAGCCCGAACACAAGACACTGCACCAGGCAGTCCCTCAATACACGGCACCCAGTACACCGGCTCCAAGGCCAACCAACCAGATACGCGAGCAAAAGTCATCATAACAAAATAAGTCAATAAAGAAAACGTCAACAGAATACCAACCACGCTTTTGAAGTAATTTTCGTCGGCTAGAACACTCCCCCTGTCGCCTACCTCTTTCACGATCAGGCCACTCCGACCCGAAAAGTCACCTACAATCTACAAATTTTCTTGTAGTGGACCCTGGACAGACTGACGCATATCCCAGCCTGAAATAGGATCCTCACAAGTGGCGCCCGAGCAGGGACCTTTTGGTGACTTTAAGGTAACTAACACCTTGATACGGAGCTTTGTGGAGTAAAGACCCACGGCCACTGAAAGAGACTAGGCTAGCGAGGATCAATAACCGCCAAGCACAAAACCCCGCCCACACTAAATCCGGTCGCGAACAAGTAGTGCCGCAGTGAAAGTATCAAACAGAAGTGCTACCGCGCAGAAATACGACCAAACCAAACGTAAGTCAGCATCCATAGTCGCAGAAACACACCATGGAAGGCCACGGAGACGATCGGCTCAACGAAATTTACCCGGAGGGACACCTTACCAACCCAGGAGTCACCACCGGCTGGATTTACAAACTCCGTCGAGACGAGTTGGAAGCCCTTGCCGAGGAATTTGGCTTTGGCACCGAAGGAACGGTCGAGGAACGACGAAAGAGGTTCGCCGCGTTGCTAGCCGGAACCCTCTCGCAGGACGCCTGGGTCCGACTGGGAGACCTCGAACGACAATACGCCAGACGCTCCAAGTCGCCCATGCCCACCACTCCTGGGAAGTCTGACCAGCGGAAGACCGACCCAAAAGCCGGGTTACAAGTACCCACAGCGGCCGAATACAGCACACCCTGCCCACCACGCATCGTAACGCCAGCCGATCTGCCCAGGCCTCCAGTTACGGAGACCAGCCGCTCGCCCACCCAGAGGATCGTGCCAGCCATGGACTCTTCCACCGCCCACATTGCGGAACAGATTCGGAAATGGGGGAATCAGGTTCGACGGACAGGACGATCCACTCGCGTTTCTGGAACTACTCGAGGAACGAGCTCTCTATATGGGGTGGACGCGAATCAGCTGCCCCGAGCCATGACGGAACTTCTCACTGATCGGGCCAGTCGCTGGTACCGCACCAGCCAACTACAAGGCAGCTCATGGGCCTATTTCCGCCAAGAATTCTTGACTTTCTTCTTGCCGCCACGGTACTTCGAGAAATTGGAAGACCGAATCCGGGCCCGCAAGCAAGCAAGAGGAGAATTGTTCAAGGATTACCTCATCGAGATACGGCTACTCATGCACCACGCCGGGTACGACGACGCCAAGGAGTTGAACAGGATCTACGACAACGCCCTGCCAGCATACCAGATGTATGTGCGGCGACACGAACTCCAAAGCTTGGCTCAGCTCACAATGTTGGCTACCGAGTTCGAGAGCATCCAAGAGCGGACCATCCCGCCCACTTTCGCACCGCCACGAAGCACACCAAGATACGCAAGGCCGACTACAGAACAGAGGAACGACGACTCGACCCTGACGCCATTTTGGAGACCACATTGGGAGTCGACAGACACACCAGGGAGACCGCCAGCTCATCCAAACAGTACGACGAATCCCGATGTAGCACCTCGCATGATCACGACATCCATCGCCAACCCACGCGCAGCCTGTAGCCGGTGCGGTGAAGCGGGCCATGCGGCATACGACTGCCGAAATCCCTCGATCCTATTCTGCTGGGAATGTGGCAAACGCGGCACACGGACCGTCGATTGCTGCCGCCAGAACACGTCGGGAAACGACATGCGTCCCCATCTGACACGGGATCAGCCGGGAACGACGCCTCCTCCAACCCGCGACTAAAAAACTCTTTACACGTGAGCAACGGCCGGATAGTGGCGATGGTGACCATAGGAGGACACGCAACGGAAGCCACAATCGACACCGGGGCATCTAGAAGCTTCATCAGCGCAAACCTCGCCCGAAAACTAGACAACAACACCAACCTGCAAGATGCATGCGTCCGCATACGCCTGGCCGATGGCTCGGTCAGAGAGATCTCACAAGTTCTACTGGCGCACATCAAGCTGGACCAACGAGAGGTTCAAATTCCGCTCCTGGTCCTGCCAAACATGTTGGGACAAGTCATTGTCGGCATGGACTTCTTAGGTGCCATCGAAACGACGATCCAATGCGGCACCACGCTGCTACAGCTACAAGACCGTCGCCCCACCCCCACTGAACCCGTGCTTACTACCATCCACGTACAAGACGCCGAACCCCGATACCAGAAACCCCAACAATTCGCAACGAACCCACGTCCACGACCTACCACAACGCACACGGCACCCAATAACGCAACGCAGCACTTGACACCCAAACCAATCGCAACGAAAACGAAGCACCGGACCACAACGGAGAACACGAATCCAAGGTCAACACCAGAAAACAGCAATCAAGCAAACGGGAAAACGAGTCCCACGGTCACTACGGAGCAACCGCGTCCTAGGCCAACAACAGGGAACAAGCATCCCAAACAAACCACGAGGATCTCACACACGAGACAAACACACTTGAACCCGGAGCTCGACACAGGAAGCCCAGGTCCAAGACAAGCAACAGAGCAAGCATGCAGAGAAACCGCATCGGAAGCAGGGAACGCACGGACACCCTCAAAACCGACCGCCAGCAGCGAAAAAGGACAACGGCCACCACCATCCGACAGCCCAGCCACACGGGAAACAGCCACGCTAACCCCACGCTGGACGGGGCCCATAATCGAACTGATCTCCACAGAGCCCCTCAACGAGGGCCCGGAAACCAGCACAATGCCCCCACGATGCCCAGACAGCCGTCCGATCCTCCCCACGGCCGACGCCACACCGATCCTCGCCAACACAATGGAGTACCTTCCGCGTACTGACATGATTCCTAGCGCCATGCAACGAGCCATGCCTAGAACCATGTCCGAGATCTTCGTCGCCCACGCAAGTCGTCGCTGCGACACAAGAGGCATCACCGAGACTCACCGGTTCATGCGCCAAACGACCGCCAATACCACCCAAGTATTGCATCAGAGATATAAAACATATCAACCCACGGCCAACGCCACCCCGATCATCGCCCACATAAGCGACTACCAAAGGAGGATCGAACCGTCCAGCACACTCGACAAACCCATCCTTCCGAAAGACCCGAATCAACCCTTTGACCCCGGAGCCACAAAAGACGACCCAGAACTGCCCACGGACCCTGGGCCACCCGACATAGCACCGCAGATTCAAGAAAGCCAGAACAGCAGAAAGATCACGACCACAGCAGCAGTAGAAAAGATAACTTTACCGACGCCACGCTAAAATGACTAGATTAACACCGACGAATCCAAAGACTCGGTACAAGCCAAAGGACAGGAGAACTCGGAAAAAGCCGAACCTCATCACCCGCAAAGCAACGCCGCCGACGCCACTAATCTCTCCATCACCCACCCGGAAGAAAGGGGGGGGTGTAACGAACCATGGGTCTACCCATGGCTCGCCACAAACGGCGGAGAGGCAGCACATCCACTCTGGCGGAAGATAAGTAAGAAACTGATCTACACAGAGCTGGCGCCCCATGGCTCTAACCACGGTACGCCCCAAATAGCGGTGCGTCAGCACTCGAAGCGACATTTCGTAATTAATAAACCACTCTACACATTTATGTCCACACGACAATTTTAAAACCACCCCACCTCTTGGGACATTTCATAATCGACACCATAGTCATAAGCTATCAAAGAACAATTTCCGACCCACTGGCCCAAAACTCAGCTATCACCTTCCGTGATGCCAAATTAGCGAAACCTTCTTTTTCTCTGAACACTACTAACCCACTAGCAAACTGTCAACGAAGCACCAAGCTTCGACCCACTTGCTAGCCCCACAGCTATTGTCAGAAAAATAATCATAAGTTAGCAATAATTAATTCCGGGTCAGGTGCGATCACCAGATGCATAAAAGGGCCAAGATCGGCCGAAGAAGTAGGCAGTCCACCAGCCCCAATACACGACACTGCACCAGGCAGTCCATCAGCCCGAACACAAGACACTGCACCAGGCAGTCCCTCAATACACGGCACCCAGTACACCGGCTCCAAGGCCAACCAACCAGATACGCGAGCAAAAGTCATCATAACAAAATAAGTCAATAAAGAAAACGTCAACAGAATACCAACCACGCTTTTGAAGTAATTTTCGTCGGCTAGAACACTCCCCCTGTCGCCTACCTCTTTCACGATCAGGCCACTCCGACCCGAAAAGTCACCTACAATCTACAAATTTTCTTGTAGTGGACCCTGGACAGACTGACGCATATCCCAGCCTGAAATAGGATCCTCACAATGTTTAAATAAAAATGTGCATATCACAATACAAACTATAACAAAGCATACAGAAATACTTATTGCACAATATAATAAAATAGTACTTATCTATCAAAATTGCCAAGAAAGACTTTCAGATTTACATGAAACCCAAATTATAGAAGATTTAGAAAACCTACAAGAAAAACTTCATAAAATCAGTACAATACATAGCTTGCAACTTTCCTTACCAAACAATTACACCAGTCTAGCCAGCTTTAATAAATCATTTCTGCCCGATACAATACACATAACAGAACAAGTAATACTAGAAACTGATCAAGAAATAGAAACAACAATGGCACAAACAAATATAGAATTTCTCAGCTCAGCCTCCAGGCTTATACCAGATTTCGATGGTAAACACGAAAATCTGAGAAGTTTCCTAGACGCACTAGAAATTGTAGATTCTATTAAAGGAACTCATGAAGTTTTAGCTGTATCCGTCCTTAAATCAAAACTTAAAGGACATGCCAGGAACTTAATAGAATCAGAAACAACAATAGCAGACGTCATTCGAGTCAGTTGAAGTACTAAACGCTAAAATGTTGAACGTCCAACAGAAAAATAAAACTGCAAACGTTTATACTCAGGAAATTCAACAATTGACAAAGGCTCTAGAAAGCGCAGACAGAATTTCTCTTTCCCTTGCAACTAAATATTCAACCCAACAAGCTTTAAAAGCTATGACAAAGAATTGCTCCATCGAAAAAGTTAAACTTATCATGGAAGCGGGACAGTTCGATAACATGAACGAAGCTGTCTCCAAGTTCGTAAACAGTTGCACAGATGCAACCGGTAAAACTGATACCGTACTGTACTATAATCGGCAGAGTAATAGCTCATATAGAGGAAACTCATACCGAGGCGGAAACCGAGGTGGATACCAAGGTAATTACCGAGGTAGTTACCAAAGTAGCCAAAGCCGAGGACGCGGAAATTTCAGAGGAAATTTTCGACGTTACAACAATAGTAATAACAACAATACAAACTATAGAGGAAACAACCGTCAGAACGGTGGATTCTATAGTGGTAATAATGCCAACTCTAACAGGCAAAATAATAATGTCCGACAGGTGCAAACCACACCGGAAAACCAATAAGCCCCTTAAGAAAACAAAACAGTAACGGTTCACATTATCAATCTTAATTTCAACCTTTTGTTTCATTACAAAATGAAAAAACACACAACATATATACATTATTGGTAGATACAGGTGCAGACATATCTTTAATAAAAGAAAATACAGACACATTTCGTAACATAGATTACAAAAATATCACACAAATATCAGGTATTGGTGAAGGTTCAACCAATTCCAAAGGATTAGCATTCATAGAACTTCTCT